>CM029651.1:11467025-12067025 GCA_017311315.1 Dendrocalamus latiflorus | reverse complement strand
CCCTGCGCTGCTCGCCGTACACCTGCTCCCCATTCCATAGGCAGACCTCGCGTCACCCGGCCCCGCTCGTCCTATGCGTCGTCGCCCCCGCATCAGCAACGTCGCCTCATCTCCGCCCCTGTCCTGCTCCCACGTTGCCCATCGCATCCCCGTCCCCTCTGCTCCGGCGTTAGCTGGCCTGCTCCCGTCGCCGTCGGTTCGGCCCATGCTTGCCGCACGACGCCCCGTCAGCCATAGCTCCCCGTCGTGCGCAAGTCGCGTCACCATCCTCCCCTTCGCCGCTATAAAAAGCCTCGTGCCACTCCTTTTCTTCCCCCACTCCTCTTCCTCCTCCGCCGTGAGCAAGCCACCGACCGCCGCCGCTTTCACGCCAATTCCGGCTGCTCCGGCAACGCCCGGCCAATTCCACCGCTCCCCAACATACCCCACTCCCCGTCCGCCTCCCCTTCAGTTTAATTGGAAAAATTTCCACCGGAGCTCGCCGCAGGCCATTTCCCCAATTTCCGGCCAACCGCCCCCGTTTTCGTCGCTGCTTCTCCCTCGGTCGACCCCCGGTCAATTCCGCATGGTGAGAGCGGCGTCCCAGCACCCCGAAGCCATCCTGACTGCCAGCCAACGCCCTCCGCCGCCCGTGCTCCTCCTCCACGGTGACCTCCCCGCGCCGCCCATGGCCCTCGCCGTCGGCCCTGTCCGGCACCTCTCCGACTCCAAGGGCTGCTCGGTAAGCCTCCATCCACCGCTCTCCCGCTCATGCGCGTGCTGTCTCCTCCCCTCTCCTTCCCGGCCGCCGGCGCCCCCTCCTCACCTCACCGCCGGCCGCTCAAATCACCGCCCGAGCTGCCTCGCCTCTTCCCGGCCTCCACCACCGCCCCCCTTGGCCTACACACCTTCCCGGTGACTCATTTTGACGGTTTCCCAACCCCCTCCGGCCACCGGCAAGGCTTCTCCCCGTCGGTGCTGGTTTGCTCTGTTTTGAGCCCCTCCAGTCGCTCACCTCTTGTGGTATAATACCACTCCCTCGTCAGTCTTGACCTCCCGCCCGCTTGGTTAGCCGAGCGCATGCCTTAAGCCTTTGCTCTCAGGTCCTGGGTTCAATCCCACCGACAGCACCCTTTTCCACTTTGTTTTATTTAGTTTTTTGTACAACATTTTGATTAGTAAGAATTGTGGAAAAATCTGAGAATAAATTTAGAAAAGCTAATAAATTTAATTAGGGCATAAAATAAGTTTAACTAAGATTTAATATCTGGTTATTTATTTTATGAGCAATTACCATAGCAAAAATGTTTATTGAGGCCTAATTATCAATTAAAGGCACTAATAAAATATGATTTTGTTCGATAACCAAATTTAATAAGTAACCTAATTAAAAATACAATCAAGGTTAAGATTAAGGAAATAAATTGAATGGTGTATTACGTACAAAAAGCGAGACTTTAAATTAAAAGATCACCCTTAATTATAATTAAATATATGCCATAATATTTGACATGCAGCCATAAAATAAATCTTAATGGTAAATTTGATTAAATAATGACTCAAGCAGCTTCATAAAATTAAGTGATATGCCAAAGCCATTTAAAATGAAATATATGTTTAAATTAAAAAGTTATGATTTATAAACCCCACCATTAGAACATCGCCGATAAATAAATCTCAAATGCTAGACTTAGTTAATAATAATAGTTGGTGTTTAGATTAACATTTCACATAAAATGACTATAGAATATACGGTGAAGACCATTTGCGCAACAAAAAACGGTATATGATTAAGTGATACACAACTAACCATCTAAAGTATGACTGCCATTCCTATATCTTTAAGAAGTCATAAAAAAATGCTTTCACAAACAACCCTTAAATAAATTGAGGTGTTAAGCTATTAATATTTAAAACTATAAGTACGTGACTTGTATAAAGACTGTAATAAATATAACACTCGGGAACATAATGCTGAAAAAAAATATCAACATATCGACTAACCATTAGCTGTGAATGCAATTATATTAAAGGCAATATATGAACCCGTAGGCCTAGGTTAATGCTCTTACAATGTGCAAGCTCATGCCATTCAAGGAATAACAAGCTAATATTGTATATTAACATATAGGTCTAACCTGACTCATGGAACTTCCTAAATAAATACAAAAATAATAAGAGAAGCTGTTAATAACAAGATTGGGTCATTGTAACCTGCCATCAGCTATGCCTAGCTAACTCCGAGTACTAAACAAGAAATACTCTCATTAATATACCTTTATCATGACCCCTCCCTTGACCTCTATCTTGACAGTTTCCTACCATTTCCCACTTCACTCCACCCACTTTGACTCCGTCAATGCTCCGCGCTACATCAATCTTGTCTCAAATCACCCAATAACCCATAATAAAGCTAAAATTAAGTTTGCTTGGATTTATTTGGGCATTTGAGTTATTTGCATTTATTTGGATTCAGTTGTTTAGCGCATAATTAGAAATTGGAGTTCTGAAGAATCAAGGGAACAAGCGTGATCAGAGCAAAGTGAAGATAAAGAACAGAAGCTCAAGAGAAATCATTGTGTGAGCTCAAGACCGCGGTAAACCGCGCAAGGCGAGTCAATACTTTGATCATGTTGAACCTACATTTACTGCAAATTACTTTTGTTTAAATTATCAAATTGCATGCTGTTATTTTATATGCAAATACATGTTTAATTTAGAATTCTAGTTAAATGCCTATTATCTAACTTGATTAATATTGCCCCTCCTTTGGAATATTTGAACATGAGAACCTTGTCGCCCTAGAAAAATTATAATAGTAACCTTTTGCAAATTAGTCCATAATTATATGCCATGCTTAGTATCTGCTTAGAAACTCATGGGTGCAAAAACGCCCAACATCACTTTTAATCATGAGAAAAGTTGGTTGGGTAGTTGTGGTGGTAATGACTGGTGTATGTTGGATATGGTTATTTTATATTCCCAAAAACCTCAAATTGCTTATTTATCTGGGCGGATGGTTCGGGGGTATGGTGCAGGTGTGCACGAGAGTGTGGTTTGTGGTAGAACCGCCCAGATAACCCTAAGGACTGAATCTTGTCATGACCTTCTGTGTAAAACAAGTACAACCACAAGTCTGTAAAGTACTACTTGGCCTAGTAGATTTACCGGACTCTAAAAGTCATCATCATCGGTGGAGGAGGTGAGGTAGTGCAAGTGGTTGTCTGTGTGGCGGGCTTGAATGGGACATCCGCGGAGGGTGAGGTTCTGCTGTGGTGTGCTAGCAGTGTGGGTAACCAGCTACTAGGCGTTCAGAAGGAGAACATCCCGCACAACGTATGGGATCCACCGCAAGTGGGAACAGCCTATAGGGTGAGATGATGGAAGGGGCGAGGTACTTTGAACGGTTACTGCGATGGTTCGCTCAACCGCATGACTAAGGAATTGTACGGGGCAACGAGTAAACTGTCTCTTGTGGGTAAAGTGTGCAAACTCTGCAGAGTCAAAACTATTCGAATAGCCGTGCCCACGGTCAAGGGCGGGCATGGGAACTTAACTAGATATAGTTCTATTTCAAAAATCTTGAATCATGGAATGGGAAATGGAGGGCAGTGGGAAGCCCAAATTGGTGTTGTCCTGGGCGTCGTCCCAGTGGTAATGTAAGCGGCTATAACGCTGAAGGTCTAGCATATGGTGCAGTGACCATGTAATGGTGGATGGAATCTGGATTGATATTATTGTTGCATTCTCTTACACATTATGTTTTTTTTCAAAACTGCTAGGTCTCAGGAAATTTTTATGTATTATATTTTAAAATAATGATAATACTTCCCACAAAGTAAAAGGTTAGGAAGAGTATATAGAGTGGTAAGAAAAGAAGATGGTTGTTGAGGTAAACATATAAAGATGTTGGTGGATTCACGTCAATCATAAAAAGGATACGATAGTGTGGATTCTAGAGAAATAAATTGGTGGAGCCTGAATGAATATATAGGCTAGATAGACGATCTGAATGATTTTTGGAGAATTAGGAGGTACAAAGGTAATTGCTGGATTACAACACTGATAACTAATATAAATTCTTGGGAGATGGTGGTGATAATGGGATTAATAGAATCTGATTGATTACTGGGTGGGTCCATTGGATCCTTGGGAATTTGGAGGAATGATGACAATTATTGGAGTATAATCTTGATCAATAATAATCTTGGTGGATGTATACTAAGGAATCGTACATTTGATCACTGATATTCTTGGTGGAGGTATACTAGAGAACTAGTTAGAGTTAAATAAGAGGGATTATTGGAAGATCAAATTATGGTTTTGGATCAATAACAAAAGGATTGAATTATTAGAAAGTCCTGATACAAATGATGTCGGTGGAATTAAAAGTACGTTAGAGGATCAATAAAATTCAGAAGTGAAGAGTTGATGAATAGTTATTACAAGATTGGATTATTAGGAATTCATAACACAAAAGATATTGGGGGATTAGATAAATGATGTCGATAGTTGTTCAAAGTTTTAGACAGCACTTGATCGGTGAATTATATAAATTATGACACTCACTGTTTGGAGATTGAGGCAACAATTGATCGGTAGATTGCATAATTGATGATATTTGCTGTTTGGAGTTTTAGACAGCAATCAATTTAGAAAGTATGTGCTCGATGGATTAAATACATAATGTCGCTTGTTGTTTGGAGTCTTAGACAACGATAAATAAAGAAAGTGTATTTTGGTGGATTATGTCAATTATGGTAATCACTAGGTGGAGTTTAGGCAGCAACAATGACACTGTGATTAAATAAAAATAATGCTACTAAAAGCAGTTTTTGGCAAACAAAATAACCCGAGCCTCTCCTTTGATAAGCCATGCATACTATTTATTTGCATCCTGTGTATTGGCTCGCGGAGCACGGTGGTTTGTCCTCACACTCGCTTTCACAACAAATCCAGAATCAGGATTTGGATCACTACACTTCAGCAACACTATTTGGTCATGGTGGCAAAGAAGATGAAGAAGTCGAGGGCTAGGTCGTGAACCTCCAGTTGGCTGCCTGTGGGCATGTCCTGAGGGTCCACTTGTGTGCTTCGTTTCCGCTGCTGCATTTTGTTGATTTCGGCCCAATCGGCCCGTGAGTAAGTTTACTATTATATTTACGCTTCCGCATGATATGTACTTTGATATTCAGAACTGTAATCTGTGAGTACTATCTACTGATCCAGGGAATAGTGCGGTGGAATCACAGAGGGTTTCGGATATTAAAAATCTGGGACCCTACACTTCGAGGTCATCTAACTGTTTCTTTAACTCCACTAACTCTCGTGCGTTCATTTTATAAGGCCTTGGTGAGATTGGTGTGGTGTTTGGAATAAGGTCAATAGCGAACTCCACTTCCTAGTCTAGAGGCATACCCAGTAGTTCTTCAGGAAATACATCCAAAAAAGTCCTTTACTGCTGGTATGTCCTTTACTTGATTCATTTGGAAACTAGCCAGACCAGGGTTGGATAGTTTTGGTTGGGTCCTGACTCCTAAATATGTTAGTCTAGTCCTACCCTCCTTTCTAATGGATGCACTTTTTGATTCACGGTCTATGTTTACTTTGTGGGTGGATAGCCAATCCATACCCAATATCACCTCTAGGACGCTTAAGTCAATCACATAGAGGTCTACTAAAAAGTTTGTGTTTTGGGTTATGATGGCATGTCCTTTTTTTATATATGTCACTTCTATCATTCTCACAGGTGTACTAACCACCATAGATTTTTCTAATGGTTCTAGTGTTATTTTATGGGATATAAAGGAGTGGATTGCTCCAGGATAAAAAAGAATAGTACCAGTTAAAGGTGGGAGTAGTAATTTACTAGTGACAACGTTAATTAGTGGCTTCTTCGATCTGTTCTACGGTCACATGGGAGAGTCTTGCTGGCCCTCCTCTTCTAGCTCCACCCATGACAGGCTGATTAGTTCTAGGAGGATTTGGGTGGATAATCTGTTGTGGGGTTGGTGCTGGCTGTACGGTCGGTCTTGTGGGTCACTGTGGGTAGGGACATTCGGCCTTACGATGCCCAGGCATTCCACAGTTAAAGCAAGCATTGATACCTTTCAGGCAGTCTTTTGTCAGGTGGCCACCTTCGCATTTCTTAAACCTAATTGCTAGTGCAACTGGCTGTTGTGGGGGTGTTTGGCCTTTGAAAGGAGGGGTCGAACCGTTTGGGATTAGGAGGACCATATCGAGGTGGATTGGACTGCTGCATTTGTGGGAAAGCCCTAAAGGTGGGTGCTAGATGGTGGTCTACCTTGGCTATCTTCCTCCTCTCTTAAGTGAGGTTGGAATGCTCACTCTCTAGGATAATATCTCTATTGACAAGGTCTTGGAATTTTATGATTTTGTGGATGGATAGGAGCATTTTCCCGCCGTGAATTTGTCTATCTTCTTCTCCTCGATGTCTATATCAGTGGGTGCATAGCGGAAGAGTTCGTTGAACTACTGAGGTAATCTATCATCTTTTTCTGCCCTGGGTCAAAGCTCTAAACTTCCTCTTCTTAAGCACCATTCCCTCGGTAGGCACGTGGGTCTCCGAAAACCACAGTTTAAACTCCTCCCATGTAATTGGTTGCTTACTAATGCGATTGTGAGTGTAGTTGAGCCACAACGTGGCGGTAGGTCCAGTTAGCTGGTGGGATGCATACTAAACCTTTTCTGTATTTGAACGCCCTATATTGTTGAGTTTCTTCTCCACCTCTACTAGCCAATCATTTGCATCTAAGGGATCGGCTGCTTTGGCAAAATTAGGATTGGCTGCTTTAGCAAAAGTGAAAGGGACACCGCACGCACTTGTCTTACACACTCACTTGGCACTCAACACCACACATTCAGCTCACACACGCACTCTACATTGATGCCGCCCTTTTGCCCCTCCTCTTCCTCCCTTGCCTCTCCATCTTGGCCACCACCATTCGCCTCTTCTCTTTCTCCCTCGTGGTTTGATGCCTCCCCGATGCCTTCCTCGCTGGATCTATGGTCGCTGCCTCTTACCCTCGCCAGATCTATGGGTCCTCTTCACCGAATCAAGGGTTTTCGGGGCTTCTCCTTGCTGGATTCATGGTCTCCTCACTAGTTCTATGGGTTCCTTGTCGGATCTATGGGTTCCGCATTGGATCTATGTTGGACCGGAATGGCGACAAAGGGGGGGTGAATGTCGCTTCTTAAAAATTATCCCCGACAAGTACTACTTACAAGCCCTTCTCCGAAAGCTATGTGAAGCTATGAAGAAGGCAGCGTCAAAACCTCAGGAGAGACCTACTGGAAACCTACTAGGAGGAAGAAAGAGAGAACCCCAAAAACAACCTCAAAAGAGTCTTCTCTCCAATAGCTAAGGAGCTATGAAGAAAAGCGATCACAGGCATTGGCACTTTGACTAAAGCAGAGGAGAAAGACAAGCAACTTAAAACAACAGAGAAATAATCAAGGAAGCCCAGCAAAAACAAGTGAAACCAAATTTCATCAGCACCTGCTGGAGCCGGCCGGTCTGACCGCTAGCCACTAGGCGGTCAGACCGCAGTAGCCAGGCTGGTATGACCGGTCTACTGCCGCCGGTCAGACCGCCGGCCATTTGCCGGTCTGACCGCCATACACATTCAAGTCTGGCCACCCCTCAGGAAAACAGACAGGCAGCAGAGAAAAGAATTCAGACAAAGGGAGATCTTCTGTCAGCAGTGAAAATTGGTGTTTGCTTCCATGTTTCTTAGTCCAGAAAGACAAGATAACATTATAAATAGCAAGGAGAGTCCAGGGGATTGAAGAAAACCAAATCAAGGACAAGAATTTCAGATTTTGACAAAAATCTGAAACTTTGCAAGAACTGGACCAAAATTCAAATTACTCCCCAATTTTTGATCCTTTGGCCATGAAACTTTGAGGATAGATTAGCAATAGTTTCTGGACAACATGTGTCAAGTTTCATGCCATCTTGTGAAGGGAAACACGAAAATACCCAAAACCCTAGAAATGAACATGAACTGAACAGGGACAAAACAAAATCCAAATTACTCAATGGTCTTGAGTCCTTTGCTAATGAGATTTTGCAGATATGTTAGCAATATCAAAAGGACTTCTCAGACCAAAAATCAAGCCATCTCCTGAAGGGAATCAAGAAATACTCCAAAACCCTAGAAATCGCAAAAGAGTAACAGGGGAGTACAAACACCTAAATCTGAGATTAAACTTGATTTGCTCTTGGGAAAACTCGATCAAAGGACCTTGAGGCACTATCCCATCATAGAGCAACCCATTTTAGGCCTTCCCAACAAGAATCAACAAGAAAACGAAAAACTCACAAATCAACAGAGAGGAGCATCGAAGGAAAATAAGCAACAGAGAGCTAGAGACTCAATCAAACTCAAATAAAACCATCTTGGATTGATAATGAGGAAGAGAGATACATGATTGCATAGAGTATCAACTCATAACATCCCTACAACCCCATATATGCTTGGATTGATCAAGAACTCTACATGCTTCCAAGAACAAAGCTCTCACATAGGAGACATCGAAGGGGACACAGCCAACAGCCTCCCTGTCTCTCCCACCAACTAAAGACTAAAGCCAAAACAACCATCTAAAGCCTATTTTGACTAAAGTAAACCCTAGAATCCATGGAGTACTTGAGTGGGCATGCAGCCACCAACCTCTATTTATAGCCCTTGGCTAACGGGTCTTCAACCCGTTACGCCCGCTAAACCCAAATGGAGCCCGCCCCCGCTTTTGCAGCCTCGCAAAATTACCATTTCGCCCCTCCTGCACCTTCCGGGAAGCTTCCGCGCTCCTTGTCGTCCACGTCTCGCAACCACCTCGAGTTCACGCCGTCTTCGACACATCCCGACCGTTCTGACCTCGACACCGCCCGTGTCTAGTCCGGTCACCTCGTGTCTCGCCACGACTCCGCCTCGACGTCCTGCAGCCGACACAAACAAGAAACACATCAAATAGCACCGCTCGATACATGTAAGCAAAAATGCATTAATGAAATAGCCCAAACCTGACAAGTCGACATAATATGCAACCTAAACCTTTTGACCAGGTTTGACCAAGTCCGATCGAGTCCTTTGCACCACGCAACGACATGGTCCGAACCAACCAAATCAAACTCGACTTCCCTAAATCGATGTCAATTACTCATCACACAGGGATTACCTCCACATGGTCTCTCAATCTAGGCTCTGTCAGTCCCTTGGGCTCCCTTGACCCCGTGGCTCCCTCAACTCCTTCACACTCAAGGAGGCTGCCGCCGGTCAGGGTGGTTCTAAGGTGGGCTCGGTTCATTGTCGAAGGCCATGGTTGCAGTGGTTCCCCTCTACTTAGCTTCCTCTCAGGGATGGTTCACACTTTTTTTTCCTCTTTTTACATTATGCAACTTTGATTTAGTTACTATTTTTGCTATGCTTTATCTTTTACCACACCAGGTTTTGGGAGGGTCTAAGGGTGCTATGATGACAGGACTCGGGTAAGACGAGTTTTGTGCTGGGGAGCATGCTCCCTTATCCGAGGGCGTGCATGGCATCTATGGCTTGCCACCGGTTGTTGTGATAGCCGTTGGTCGGGTGAGGTGGCTCCCTTCTCCCCCTCGGCTGCCTTCCTTGACCGGCCGTGCTAAGGTATGGTGCATGCCGTTTGTAGTGCTTTTGATGTGGGACCAAAAATAGATAGAGAATGTGAGAGGGAAATGTGGGCCTACTTATGTTGGGCTGGAAGTAATAAGGTTCTTGTAACATCCCAAAAAGGGAACTATTGTAATTGCGAAAATTATAAAATCTTTTTACTTATGTTTCAGTATATCTCAAAATTTTTGGTGTTTATTCGAGAATCTTGATTCGGATCCTTGCCAAAATTTCAAATAATGAAAATCAAATCAGAAAGAAATCTCGAATCTCTTTTGCTAAGTCCAAAATTCAATTTCAAAACTGGAATTTGGAATTTCAAAACTAAGATTAGAAATTGAAATCAAAGTTCATATTAAAATTTTCCCTACCTAATTATTTAGCCAAGAAACCAAGTTCTGAAATTCCCAAAATTTTCTAAAAGCTTCTTAGGCCCTGGCCCGTTTTTCCTCCTAGCTTAGTAGGCCATTTCTTTCTCCCCTGGCCTTCGGCCTACCTGGCCCAGCCGGCCACCTCCTTCTTCCTCCTTCCCCTGCTCTGCTCCTAGCCACACCCAGGGCAACCGCTGAGCCGGCCTGGACTGGCCACTTCCCACCACACCTCTGTTCCACCGACCACACACGAGCTGCCCTCTGCCAGTTGCACCCCGCGACCGCCCCCGTGCCAAAACCACCACCGGATTTCCCCTTATGTTGCACCCACATTGACTCCACCCCACATCAATGCTGCATGTGCCCTCTATGCCCTAGCCTTGCCTGGTGTCGCTTCTTGCTTTCCCTCATCGTAACCCGGCTGCCCCACCCCTTGCCTTCCCTTGTGTCGCATTGACTCCACGCTGCTCCACCCTACATTCGGCCTACGCCCGCATGCCCCCGGCGTTAATGCTACGTTGCATCACCAAGCCTATGCCGCATGCTGGCCAGCACCACCTGCCTCACACCACACCCTCTACACCGCCGCCTATGTGCGCGCCAGCTGTGCCTAGCGCTCAAGCCAGCCATCACTCCTCCGGTGCCCCTCCTTCCGATTCGGTGCTCCAGGACCTTCCCCACGCTACCTCGGAGCTCCACCAACCATCGCCCGGACCTCCCTTCGCCCAAGATACTCCCTCCACGTGAGCCTCCCCGCACCGCCCACGGCTTCCATCGCTGTCTCAACTCGGCCATCCTCCGCTTTCATGGCCCGCCCGGTAAGCTTCACTCGACCTCCCTCTTGCTCATGCTCGCCTTTGTCCTCTCTTCCTCCTCTCCAGATGCTAGCACTTCCTTGGCCTCCCTTGTGCCTAGTCACTCTACACTGCCACTGGCCCACCATGGTGCCTCCTGGCCGCTCTCGCCACCTCCCTCGGCTTTCACCTGGCCGAGGGGTTCCCATTTTGGCTAGTCACCACCTTCCTCGGACCGCCCTTCACCGCCGTCGGCCGGCTATCCCTTGCCTTCCTTGTTTCCATCCAACACCCATCCCCTGCTCTGTTCTCAGTCGGCCGAGCCCTCATCTCTCTCTCTCTCTCTCTCTCTCTTATGACCAGTGGGCCCATCTAGATAATTACCCATTACTTGGTTGCACGTTTAAATCTCTTTCCATCCTATGACTAACTGGTTTAAGATTTATACAAAAGAACAATGTGATAAAATATGATGTGTAAACAATAATGAGAATAAGAATTTAATTATAAAATTATAACAAGGGTTCATGTAATTTAAAAATTAAACTTTGGATAACTAAATGCCAATCAAGAGTAATAAATTAATCATTTTGTAAAGAAATTAGTAAAGCAAGATCATGTCATGAATTGTTTCTCCATTTAAAAACAATTCTTGTAAAATACTAGTAATTATCATAACTTCAATAAAAAGAAAATTGTAACTAAAAGATTTAACTATGAGGCTTAATAAAAAGATTTATGTCCATTTAATCTTGCCTAATTATTAATCATCTAATTATTATCTCAGGATTTAAATTTGCCTATAATGATCAAGAATAAGTACTAAAACAAGAAACAACTTTATCTTATAACTAGGGCTGTAAAAAAAGCTCGAGGCTCACGAGCTGCTTGAGTTTGGCTCGTTCTAGACTCGATTCGAGCTTGGCTTGAGCTCCAAACGAGCCGAATTCGAGCTCCATCCGAAGCTTGCGAGCTTTAACGAGCCGAGCTCGAATAGCTCGCGAGCTTACAATTTTTACCCTAATTCCCACACTCCCTCCCGCCTCTCCTCTCAAATCCCCCTTCCCCCCTCGGGCAGCCCGCACTCCCGCGGCCCCCACACCCCACACCCCTCCCCCCTCTCCCGTCTCCCCCACCCGCCTCCGCGGCTCCGCTGCCCCCCGCCCCTCCTCCACTCCTCGCCGCCCCCACTGCCGGCCAGCCCCCCACTCCCGTCCCCCTCGTCGCCCTCCTCCTCTCCCCCGCCGCCGAACCCCTCTCCCGCCCCCCCCCGTCCCTCCCACCCCCGCCGCCGCCCCTCCTCAACCCCCCTGCCGCCACCCCCCTCTCCCCCCCCGTCCCCTTCCTCTCCGCCGCCGCCCCTCCTCGCCCCCCCCCCCCGCCGCCCACCCCCCCCCGTCCCCCCTCCTCGCCCCCACCCCCGCCGCCCCTCCTCGCCCCCCGCCGCCACCCCTCCTCCCCCCACCGGCGCCCCTCCTCTCCTCCTCACCCCCCGCTGGCGCCCCCCCTCTCCCGCAATAGAGGCCTCCCTGGTTCTCCCCAGTCCCCACCCCGCCTCCGCCTCCACCCAGATCCGCCGCTCGCGGCCGGCCCTCCTCGTCCCCCCCGACGCCGGCCGCCTCCGCCCCTCCTCTCCTCCCACCCGCCGATCGCCTCCGCCCAGATCCGCTCGCGGCCGGCTCTACTCGCCCCCCCCCCGGCGGTCGGCCGCCTCCGCCCCTCCTCTCCTCCCACCTGCCGGCCGCCTCCGCCCAGATCCGCCGCTCGTCGCCCCTCCTCGTCCCCCCCGGTGCCGGCTGCCTCCGCCCCTCCTATCCTCCCACCCGCCGGCCGCCTCCGCTCAGATCCGCCCAAATCCGCCGCGGGTAAATATTCTTGAACTGTGTTGAATGTATTCTGTGGTATTTACAAATATTCTTGAATGTATTATGGATTGCAAAGAAGTATTCTGTGGTTCTTGAATGTATTCTTGAATGTATTCCCGCGGGTAGATATTCTTGAACTGTGTTGAATGTTTTTCTGTGATTTGTTTACCTGCTATTCTGCTGACTGCTGCAAATGATGTGTGATTTACGCTTAACGAGCCTCGACGAGCTTTGTCGAGCCGAGCTCGAGCTTCGTTCGAGCCGAGCTCGAGCTCAGCTCAAAGCTTGACAGAAATCTTGGGCTCGTTCGAGCTCGGCTCGAGTTTCTATCGAGCTCGAGCCTGACAGGCCAAGCTCGCTCGAGCTCGGCCCGTTTACAGCCCTACTTATAACCCATTCTCCCTATGAATCTCAACCATTAATCTTTATTAACAAATTTGTTAATAAGCCAACTAATCAACTTTGTGCATGGTAACAAGTGATTAAAGGACCAATTTTATACCTTAATTAAATTATTGAATTAATGGTTCAATTATTTGACAGTTGCATTCTCAAATAATATTGCATCTTGAAACATCAAGTTAATTCCACCAACTAAAATTTTGCTCATCATATTATGGAAACCACATCCTAAAATCCCTAAGTTTTAATACTCATTATCCCGTTAATCTCTCTCATATATCCATATGTCTATCCTGAATCCTGGAACTTCCTTAATAAATATAAATCAATAAAAAGAAAGTTATCAAGTAAAAGATCGAGCCTTAGCATTCCCCAATCATCTATAGCTAGCCACCTTCGTTTCCAAAGTAGAATATTCCTGTGGGTATTCCTTTATCTTTGATCTCTCCTTATCCTAATTTTCCCTCACGGTAAAGTTGCTCAACCACCTCCTTCTTGTGCCCAATTCTTTTAGCTCAGTGCCTACTTCACACTCGCTAAATCCTCTCTCAAATCTTTAATCATAGCTGAACTTAATCATGCACAATTAAATCTATTTGGACTTTTGAAATTATCTGGATTTATTTGGTCTTTCGCTTGTTTGTTGCATTATTAGAATCTGAAGTCTCAAAGAACAACAAGTTCAAGCGGGATCAAGACTTGGGTAAAAGCAAAGACCCAGGATTCAATGTCACTGACTGAGAAGACTATGAACTAGATCAAGGACATGGTAAACCAAGTAAGACAAGTCATCACTTTGATCATATTGGTCTTACAGTTTATGCAAAAATTATGTTCCTTTAAATTATTAAATTGCATGCGTAATTTACTATGCAAATATATGTCAAAATTTAAGGTAACTACATGCCCACTTGATGTTGTATTAATTTTAATATGCCAATCCTTGACACTTGAAATACATGATCCTTGTCACCCTAGATGTTAATAATAACTTTACTAGCAACAAATTATATTAAAATGCCATGCTAGTCTTGTCAATTCACCCTGATCATCAATCTTTAAACATGAAAACCTATTTTGGGAAAGACACGGGATGTAAGTGACTAATAATTTATGACAACTGGATTTATGCTTCCCAAAAACCATAAAAACATGTTATACATGTCTGGGAGGATGGTAAGAGAGGTTGGTGCTGATGTCGCATGAGAAATTGTGGTTTGTGGTATGAACCGCCTGGACAAATTAAGGACTTAATTCTGTGATGACCTCTCCCTGTATAACAATACTACTATAAGCTGACAAAGTGTAGGCTTGGCTGACTAATTTACTAGACCCTTTAGTCATCTCATGGAAGACCGGTGCAAGAGGATAATAAAAATTCGTCTTGAATGGGACATCAAGTAAAGGTGATGTTGCCAGGGCTAGCGTATATGGAGAGTGGAGTCCGACTCCACTAATCTATGGTGGAACATCCCGCACAACTTATAAGACCAACTACGTGTGGGAGCGGCCCATATAGGTGAGATGCTAGGGGGCGAGGTATTGTAAAGGCCTCATGACGATCTCTCAATCTGCGTGACTATGGAATCGTGTAGGCTCGTCGGGTTGATTGTCTCTTGTGGGGAAAGGTGTATAGTCTCTACAGAGTTAAACTATTCAAACAGCCTTGCCCACGATCAAGGGTGGACATGGGAACTTCCTCGAGTTAGTTCTATTTCAAAAACCTTTATGGGTGGGATGAAAACTCGTCGAGCTGAGGTAACCCTGACTTTGGCTTTTCCTGGAGTAGAATGTTCTCTAGTGGTGAAAACTAGCATTTAGTGGAGGTAACCATGCACCGTAAAAGGTGGATGTGACCTGAACTACTATTACTATTGCATTCAAAATCGGTTTTAGTTAAAACTGCTAAGTGTCTAGAGCTTTTATATTTATTGTACTTCAAAACAATGCTTTTATCAACTAAAAGAACCTCAAGCCTCCATTGACAGCTTTGTATCTATTATTATTATATCCTGTGTGGTGACTTGCTGAGTACTGTTGTACTCACTTTTGCTTATTTACCATCAGTTAGGAAGGAAAACTAGGATAAGTCCTACTGTGCATTGAAGGAGTCGACAGAGCTGGAAGTCGATGAGGCCAAGGACTAGGTCACGAATCCCAATTGGCTGCATGTGGGCAAGTCCTGAGGATCCCACTTATGTGAAGTTTCCACTATTGCGTTTTATTGATTTCGGCCTAATTGACCTATGAGTAAGTTATTACTTTATTATCTATACTTCCGCATGATATGTTTTTCATATACAGCAATGTATCTATGAACACTATCTATTGATCCAGATAATAGTGCGATGGAATCATGGAGGATCTGGTTTGCTAAACCTGGGGTCTGACGGTTCCTTTGGTTGGCTTTGGTTGCTCTCATCGGTTGTGAGTGAAATGTAGTGGGCAATGCAAAGGGGAAATGAGTTGGGGGGCTTAAGAAGGCGAGGCACTAGGCTGCCTCTCTCTCCCCTATCCTGTTTTCGGCTGTGTTGCCCTCTCCTTATCCTTGGCTGTGCCTTGGGTCACTGTGGGGCTTATGGAATATTGGTAAAAAAAATGTGGGCTGTGCATTATGCAGGATCTTCTGTGGCTGAGGTAAGTCTATAAAAATATGTGTGTTGGATTTTCTAGGGGCCGGATGATGAATTCAACTAATGGTGAGAGGCACCGACAGCCTGAGACGGTCTGAGAACCTTGATAAATGCCAATCTAATTGACTTCTAATAGTCAGAGGGTACTGACGGTGACTTCTTTTATTCTCTTTTTATTCTCCCTTGAATTATTCAATTTACTTGCCCTCTGATTGCAAAAGAAAAGGCATGAGCTGGGGTTGTGGCCAGCTTGGGTTGCTAAACGTCAAGCAATATACAGGAATACAACACAAGGAAAGGGATGCAATGCTGTTTATTTAGTTTTTGTTCTCATGCAATTTTGGCTATGCATTAATTTCAGTTTTCATATTTGCATATTAGGTGGTGCTCATTTGGGCTTTTTTTTGGTGGCTTATGGCTGAAAAGTACTGTAGCTGGCTGAAAAAATATTGTAGCTGACAGAGGCTTATTTAGCATAATTAAAATTAAAAAAATTAAAAAAATGTAAAAAAATATGTTAGCCCATTACATATAATACAAACAAATACGGGGGAAAAAAGAACTGGCAAAAAAGCTCAACAAAAAGCCAAAAGTTCATAAAAAGACGAAATTTATGAATAGTGAAAAATAAGCCGGAAGCTAAAAGCTGAAGCCAAAACGATCACATCATTTCTTGTAATTAAACAAACATTGTAATAATGTATTTATTTTCTTTAGGAAGGCCCAAGGTCAAATGTTGTAATTCATTCTTATAATTAAATGTGCTATAATTATCTTAATATTTCTTGATTACTGTTAATTGTACTGTTTAAAGTTAATTAAAGTTTAAGGTTCTTTCATTCTACGCGTCAGGATCGGCCAGCGTGATTGACGATGTGGTTGTAGGTGCAGTGGGAGTAGCTGTTAGAGTCGTTGCAAGTGCCATTGTCGTGGCCGAGGGCATGCACCGGGGCAGTCGGAGCCAACGGGGTAGCTGGAGGAGTGGTAATTGCCACCGGCGGCGTCGAGGCGGCCAGCAAAGTGCTTGCACCGCTGACTCTCCAATAGCACGCACGAAATGGTAACGCTTCATCTCCTTTTCAAAATTTTGTCAGTAAATCATGTATATTGTAGTACAAGATCATGTTCCATCGCAAGGGTTGCCGGGCAGGATGCAAACGTTCGCGATCGATCATGGCCTGGGCAGCTGGGCTTGGCCACGGAACAAACCGAGCGGGCTTGGTACGAGCTTAGACACCGCGGAGAGATAGGCCCTGGGACTGGAAGAGGCCTGGAGGTGGGAGCAGCAGGAGGACACCGTCGCTGAGGCGACGCCGAAGTCATAGCCGATGCATGGGGACAGGCTAATCCGTGCCGCCAACATCTGTGTTGGGAAAAAAACAGGACGTGACAGGGGGAGAACTTGAGAACAGTAGCGAGTGGATGGACCGGTCTAACTAACTCAATTGCACTTTGCGAATGCCACTTGCTTCTTTTCGAGGTTTACCGGTGATGAAGCCGTGGAACCATAAGATTTGTGCTACGAAACACAAACCCTTGCATCCATCCATGCCCACCAACACATTTTATTTCTTAGCAACCAAACAGCATCACAACCCATCCTGACTCACCCCAAATCACCCAGCCAAAACAACCAAAGAGTGCAACAGACTTGGGCTGGCCTGGCCTGGCCTGGCCCAGCGCCTCATGCAGGACAAGGGCTATCCAACCAGCGAATCACACCCTTATAGATCATGTCGGACACATCAAAGGCAAAAGACCGCATTCCACGTAGAGTTCGATGCCAGCTGCAAACGTGTCCATCGAAAATATGGCTCCCGCGTGGCCATGGGCGGATCTACAGTGATTTAAGGGTATTCAGCTGAATACCCAAATTTTTGGGCAAAAAAATCATTATATACAAGATATAATACATATGTATCTACTTAGTTAGGTCAAATTTACTATTTTCATACCCAATCAGCCCAAATATCTACCCATTTTAACTGGCCCATTCCCCCATCCCTGGCTGGCCCATTTGCAGAATGTCCCGCACCCGCAAGCCCATTTGCGGAAAGGGTATTCAGCTCTCTTCAGTCTCCGTGATTCCTTCACTCACTCCCTCTCCCCCATGGAAACCCTAGACTAGAGGCGGCGTCACGGCGATGATTGTGGCGGTGGGCCGGCGGCAGAGAATCCTGGGATTTCCTGGTTCTTTATTTGTGGGAAAGATTGTGTTTTTGTCTTTGCCGTCTTGTTTTCTTGGGCACTAAAACTTGGTTTCTTCTTGATGGGGTTAGGCGGACCCGGCGGCTCGGTGGATTGGATTCTGAAAGGAGGATCTTTTCTTGGATTTGGATTGGTTTGCTGGGCTTCTGTTCCTGAGGAGGTAATCAGGAGCAAGAACTAAATACACATTCCTTTGGTTTTATGTGGATGTCAAGGTTTGGTAGTTATTGGCATGTGTCCCTTTGTGCGGTTTTCGTAAAATTTGTTAGGTAGATGGTGCTGTTGTTGGCTACCCTGCCTGCGTTATTTGCTTTATTGATCTAAAGCCTGTAATGATCGCGATGTGGCTTCTGTGGCAAATTGAATGTGGTGTTAAAAATTCCATGTTTTTCTCTTTTGAAAAAAAATAGCAGCTTCAGTTTTTGATGGCGAGAAAACAGTCTCTCTTCAAGCCAATGCAGTGTAAGTGGATTGGTGAGCAAGTCGATTGCTTAGTCTGAAAATTTTTGTTGTGAGCATTCATGAGGAATCAGGATGCCAGCCCTCCTAATAGAAAAGTGTGAGAACACAGTTATCTATAGTTGTTCAGCAACATGCTAAATTGTGTTAGTGTATGCCTTTGATAATTGATACTGTTCTTCCGTCTTCTTTTAATAGGATGTAGCAGATTTGAGCAGTATGCACTTAGCTGTTATCTTCAATTGTAATGTATATAATAAGAATAATTAGTGGCTTCTCAATGTGCACTTAGCATGGTGCCAGCCATCTAACTGATCTAAGCATGCTCTTGTTTTTTATGCAGGTGAGGTGACATAACAGGGAAGGTTCTTATTTTTCTGAAGTGCTTGATCAAGTTACTTTGGTGTTTATGTTCGAAGCATCATTTTCAGGTTATAGAGATTAAACCTTTATTTAGTTATCGAGTAGGTCATGTATATATGCGAGTGAGACCTATATTAAAAGATGGAATCTGTAAGGGAGGGTTGTGTATATCTTCAATGAACAAATGGACTAGATCTTTCTCTAATCTCTATAAGTGAGCTAGTAGATTGATTGTTCTAAATTAATGAGTATAGAGATATACGGATGTCATTTTGAACAACCGTTATATGGCGGTCACTCCAATTCTCCAGCCCTTTTTAGAACATAGGAACTCCAAGAAAACCCTGTAGAAAATCAAACATTTAATGAGAGATAATGGAGAAATTGCTCTAAATATCCTATGATTTAAACAGAGCCTTTTTTGTTTTCTTGAAATTTCCTTCCCTTGTGATTATAGGTTCAATGTTTGGCCTGTTGTCATCTTTTTTTATGTGCAGCATGCTGCATCTGAATTAATGTTGTTTCAAGTTAAAAGATGAAAATGTTATATGATCATACAATGGGCTTTCAGAGTTATTTAGATTTTGGAAATGCTATGTGCATCTTCAATGAGCAAATAGACCAGATCTCTCTAATCTCTATAAGTGAGCTAGTAGATTGGTTGTTCTAAAATAATTGAGTATAGAGATATAGAGATGCCATTTTGAATGGCTGTTATATGTCTCTCTTGTTATATGTCTAATTTGATCTTTAATATATGTTTGATTTTGTAGGTCTTTGAGTTTTATAAAATGAAGAAATCTGCAGATTTAAAATATTTATAGGAGAGAGCTAGAAAGACGCAGAAGGTAACAATTGTACTTTAATTTTCACTATTGTGGACCTTTATATTTTTTGTTGAATAATATTTTTATAATTTCGAATACCCATTCTGAAATTCCTGGATCTGCCACTGCGCGTGGCCAAGCAGGTGTCGGCGTAGCCCCAGGAGTCATAACATGTGCACGTTGTTAAAATTGGTGCAAAGCACTTGATTAGTTCAAAAAAAGGAGTGTAGATCTTCACTAACAAACAGCTGGTGTATTGTGCAATCTACTCAAAACTAATTGATCTTAGCCTCTTAGGCCTAGGTGTAATTGGACCAAAAGCAACTTGGCGCAACTCAAGTGCCCTGCTAATTGATGCCACAGAGCGGCTCAGGCCAGTACAACGATTACGGGCCTGAGAGAGACGCCGGGCACGTTCACAGCGTTCGCTGCATCGATTCATTTAGATCCCGTTTTGATTTTTTCCTAATTTGGAATCAAACTTTGGTGCATCGAGCTGGTGCGTTCCCTAATCTCTACTGGTACACTGACGTCTGCACGAATCTTCAAGCAAAAAACTCAATGTTTCATGCATCGCCGCATTGCACATCGCACTGTAACAAGATTTTGAAAATATCTTGTCTTTGCTTTTTCTTTCACCTGCCCCTGGCGTTTCGATCGAGAGCAAGTGTGGAGCCGCGGAGGGGAGATTCCCATGGCGCCACCCCACTCACGTGCCCAAGTGTCCTGTCCCGCATCTCCACCGTTAACTAGTGCAGTTGGTCGGCGCCCTAGAAACGGACGCACTGGATCGCTCAACCCTGCGCGTCGGACGTGCATGGCTTTGGCTTACTCTTCACGCCTCCTTGCCACCCTCTCCGCTTACTTTTGATATATCTCCGCTTACTTTTGATATATCCATGCCACAAACCCATATGATCATAGCTCATAAGATTAAATAAAAGATGAAGTCGTTTCTTCATCTTTAATTTATTTTAATGAGAATATGATACTACTTAACGATAAAAATGTATATTTATACAGATATATAAGAAGGATTGTATCAACATTACGTGCTCATGATTGGAGTCTACTTAAAGGAAAGTTGAACAGCATATCAAAACCAAGTCAACACCTTTCTCAACTCTTTTTCAAGGTCACCACATCACTTTTGTCTAAGTCAAAGCCAAAGTTCAGATTCGACACGTTCTAGAATCTAATTCGACCTCCGGAGATAGCACTGACTTCAAACATGCATGAAATTCACATACGGACTCTGTTTGAGGTGTATGAGTATAGTATGAAAAATTTATCTTGTCCTCTTTTCAATAGATCCAGTCCTACCTCTAAATTCCTTTTGTGCTCATTGCAATTGCCAAAACAATTAAGAGATAATTTAGCCTAACAGGACCAACTTCTAACACGCATAGAATTCGCATCCGGAGTTCGTTTGGAATGTGTGAGTACTTGATGAAGAGCTTATGTCATCAGCTTTCCAATAGATCTAGCCCCATTTCTAAATTCCTTCTGTGCATGACAGAATCATCAAAACAATATGTCAGTTTTAGAATTAGAGATAGAGTCAAATATGATTTGATTAGTTTCCATATGCCAAGAGCTTGTGTGCTCTATAAATAGAGACCGAATTGGCCATGTAATGCATGCTTGTTTAGATTAGCTTTTCACCGTAAAACTTCATCATGTTAGTTTCCGTTGTCCAAACCCCATTTGTGCCTTTCAATATGTTAGTTTTGGTTTGCTATATTAAATTTGCATCCGTTTTAGCTTTATCTAGTTGTTGGTCAAAACTTTGTTCCTCAAAATCCTGACAAAAAACCCCTACGTCCAAAGCCATCTAAAACACATCAAAGCATAATTTACAATTTTCGGCCAAAAAACTCCCTTTTCTGCTACCGCCACAAAAAATGTAGTAACTTTTGATTCGGTGATCCTTTTTAATTGAAACCACTGTCATTAGATTTATAAATTAATTACCCATTTGCCTATAAAATTTCACTTTATTCCAGTAAGGCAGCTAAAAGATATCTCGGTAAAATTTGACCAAAATTTCTGGTTTGAATCTGCAATAGTCAGCACTTATGATTTTTGTGCAAAATTTTCTACCAATTTCCAGAAGTTGGCCCAAAAATAAAAATTATAGAAAAAGCCTTCAAGAAACAAAGAAAAAAAGAATTATTGAAAATGAGCCATCTGACAAAAGTTGTGGCCAAAATACCGACGTACTATCCTGTAGACATAAATCTTCAGTTTTCATATTTAGGTCAATTCTTGTGCTTTTCAATTCCAAATTGCATTTTGTTTGAATTATCTTGTGCCCATCCCTCATATACCTTTGTTATAGACTTCATTTGGACTTCATCTATCCTTATTTGATCTGCAATATAGGCTAAGTGCTATATACGAACTATAATTAAAATTTGTGCAATTTCTGAAATTAATTGATTGATCTCCATTGCTATATGTCTAGACCCTTCTAAGCTGCACCTACTACTAACAATCATAAGTCTGAACGTACCGGCAATCTCTATACTCATCACTTGAGTTATGTTATCACGAACCAGCCACCGGTTGCACCACCTATTTGATTTAGTAATAATTTGGTAAGAGCATGAGTGTGTGTGAGTTTTGTATACCTCCAACACCTAGTAGTGATAGGGAATTAACATTTTTCTTGTGAGTTCCTTGTTTTCTACTAAACCATAATAGGTTCAAGATAATATAAGAGGAAGTTTTGTAAAATCAACAACACCATTGACTCATCTCATGTGCTGAACGAGGTAAATTTAACTATGTATTTCCATTATTTGCTAGCAAATTTGATCCTGATGTCTATTTTGAATGGAAAATAGCATTAGACAAAGAATTTGAATATTATGATTGGTCTAATAGGCAAAAGATTGGTCAAAACTCATTTGTTGCATTATAGCTTAGAGGAATATGCTAAAGCTACAGAGAAGATTTTTAAGTGGGCTTAATCAAGAAATTTAGGACCTTCATATTTACAAATAATATAATTCTTTCTCTTTTGTTTATACTTGCTTGTAAGATTGAAAGTCAAATTAGGAAGAATTGAGAATGCTTGATGATAGAAAACATGAGAATAAGCCTGTGTGTTGTGCCTTTTTTGTGGCTAAGAACTTGCAGGAAATTGAGAATCATGCCGAAGAAGATAATGAGCTGATTGAGCCATTGACTCCATTGCTTGAGAAGGAAGATGAGGAAATGGATGCACCTACATCATCTGAGGAAGGCCAAAAAGGTAAAGATAATGATGTTATCATCACACAAGGTGAGTATGCTTATGAAGACCTACAATTGTCCACTGTTCATGCTAATTTACATCAAAAAATAGTGAAAAACAATTCTGATATGCACATGTTTCAAGTAGATAATTCAGACTGGATTAATTTGTGTGTTGAGAATGAGTTGTGTGCTAGTTCCTTGCATAAATCTTTGGCACAATTAGAAATTAAACCTAATTCTTGTTTTTTAACTCTAAATCCATGTACTAAAATAAATACTTTTGATTATATCATGTACAATCTATCCATGCTAGAGATGAGCTGAATAAAATTTCTTCTTCAAACACTTTAAGTTATATTATGATTGATCATCCTTGTGAACTGAGTTGTTTAGAGAAGAAGTTATTTTAGATTTCCTATTCACTTTCATTGTTTCATTATAAATTTTACCTAATAGATGAGTATGATGAAAAGGGAAATTACATGGTTCATAGAATTTGCATAACTTCAAAACTGGAAGGTTTAACTTTGGAGAAGAAACACAGTCATGTAGAGAAAAATAATGGCACTAACATTAATATTTTTAGTTCATCTATAGTTTATCTGTGTGCTATAACAAAGCTTTTAAGAAGTGAAGCTTTGTGTGCTACTTCCATACAGCACAACCATTGTTCCTTTTGCGTCGGAAAATAATTTACCTCTCATTGAGATCATCAATATCAGGGAAGACTTCTCTAAAATTTCATTTGATTTAGTTATCTATGTAGACATATTTGCTACATCTGTGAATTTATCTACTGTCCAGCAAAGCATTATTGATGAAGATCCCTTCAAATTGTTATTTAAAAGAAAGCATGATGAATGCAAAGTTAATTTGTTGGGAAAATATGATGAGAATAAATTTTATCTCATGTTTGAAAGTTCTATAGTGCTGCCCTACACTTGTTTCCATGTGAATAGGTCATAATCAAATACCCTATTATATTTTCTAAAAATGGGGATCTGGCTGAGGCACAACATTACGCGCTCGTAGTGAGGGTCCACCTAAAGGGAAGCCGACCAGCACATCCAGACCAAGTCGACACCTTTTCCAACTTTTTCTCAAGTTCATCACATCACTTTTGTCCAAGTCAAAGCAAGAGCTCAAATTGGACACGTTCTAGAATCCAATTCGGCCTCCGGAGATAGCACTGAATTTAAACGTGCATGGAATTCGCATATGGACTGTGTTTGAGATGTATGAGTACAACATGGAAAGCTTATCTTGTCCTATTTCCAACGGATTCAGTCCCATCTCTAAATTTCTTTTGTGTGCATCGCAATCGCTAAAACAACTAAGAAGTGATTCAGCCTGATAGGACCGACTTCAAACGAGCATAGAATTCACATCTAGAGTTCATTTGGAATGTGTGAGTACTTGATGGAAAGCTAATATCATATGCTTTCCAGCAGATCTAGCCTCATCTCTAAATTCCTTTTGTGCATGATGGAATCATTAAAATAATGTGTTGGTTTTAGTATTAGAGATAGAGTCAAATATGATTTGATTAGTTTCCATGTGTTTCTATATGCCAAGGGCCTGTGTGCTCTATAAATAGAGGCCGAATTGGCCATGTAATGTAAGTTTGTTTAGATTAGATTTTCAGCGTGAAACTTCATCGTGTGTTCTTGTGTTGACTAGACCAACAGCTGCAATTGCAGGCCTCAACTCTTTCGTGTTTCTAATTCATATTTGCAACATTCAGATAGCTCTTTATCTTGCTCTTGCTTGTTCTTCGATGAATGTCATATCATCAATGTTATATCAATTAAGTAGTTATTGTTCTTATTAGAAGATCAGGCAAAATCCCCTCGTCAACTCCCCTATCTTCTCCGCCATTGCCTCCCCCACTCCCCATTCAGAGCCTTCCACACCACAACTCGCCAAGCAAAAGCCCTAGTTGCAGGAACCGAGAGCGAGAGAGGAGTGGTCGGGACCGGTGTCGGGCGTGGTCGGTCGGCCGAGCAGAGCGGGCGGCGTGCAGGCCAACGCTCGAGGGGAGGCCCCCGGCCGACGTCAAGTGTGGTCGGCCGGCTTCAGGCGCGGCCGGCCGGCTGAGCGGAGCGGACAGCGTGCGGACCGGCTCGGCGGAGTGTGCGGTGAGGTCTAACGAAGGTGCTGAGCTTCGGGCGATGATCAGCTACCATGCGGCTACAGTAGTTTCGGCGACCGATGCGGCTTCTGGCCGTTGTTCGACGGTGGTGGAGCAGCACCTTCCGGTGCTTCGGCCGGCGGCGACAGCAACTCCTGAAGGCGACGTCGCGACACGGGCGGCAGGTGGCTCCCAGCGGTGGCTTCGGGCCATTGCGGCGGAGCGAGGGGAGGCCGGCGTCAGGCCGGCGGCCGGCGGAAAACCATCAGCCGAATTCACACACGGCGGCTGTACGGGGCCGGCCATGCGCAAATTTTCCCCTTTTTTCCTTTTTTCAATCTGTAGTGCAATCAACATATACTCATGCATACAATCTACCGATCGACATTGTGTCGGCGACTTCGAGTCTGCTCACGGTAGATTAGAGCAGATTTGCAACGAAGAAAAATAATCTAGAAAGTGAAATCTACGAATTTAGAGCGATCTAGATATAGACAATTCAATCTATTAATGCTTCGATGATTACCTTTCAATTCACCGAAGTGATTCGTGCTGATAACGTGTTGAAGAACCGTTGTTGGCGACCAGTCCGATTGATTCCTCTGCTAATGCAAAACAGATCAAACATAAAAGATAGAAATAGTAGATTGAAAACACAGAGAGATAGAGAGAACTCCTAGTCTTTCTTTATTGTTTTCTTTTCTGATTTCGTATATAAAATAGCCAATATTACTCCCTATTTATAGCCTAGTGGTGAGGTGCCCACTATGGCCAAGGATTCAAGCCTAGGCACAGGTTTCTTAACAAACATTTCCTACACTTGTTAATTACAAACTAAAAGCGGCATCAAGGTGAGAGGCTGCCGTTGGAGCAGGACACCGTGCTATCCGGGTTGGAGGGTGCCGTGCCGCCACGTAGTTGGATTAGCACCTAGCAAGGGAAGGTCAAGGGGAAGCATCATTACGAAAATCTCTCACATGGATAAACCTAATAGTATTGGTATTTTTTTTTCGAATGTACTAATGTCCCGACGTCCGATCCGAGCACTAACTCCGTACAATCGCTTGCAATATTTTGTGCCCATGAATAAGGCTATAAAAAAGCTCGAAGCTCGCGAGCTACTCAAGTTTGGTTTGTTCTAGACTCGATTCGAGCTTAGTTTGAACATTAAACGAGCCAAACTCGAGCTTGCGAGCTTCACCGAGCCAAGCTCGAATAGTTCGCGAGTCTCGATTCGAGCTTAAGGTAGTGATCATTTGGGCTTTTTTGGTGGCTTATGGCTGAAAAACACTGTAGCTGGTTGAAAAAATATTGTAGCTGACAGAGGCTTATTTAGCATAATTAAATTTACAAAAAAAAATAAAAAAAATGTTAGCCCATTACATATAATACAAACAAATACAGGAAAAAAAAGAACTGGCAAAAAAGCTCAACAAAAAGCCAAAAGTTCATAAAAAGACGAAATTTATGAATAGTGAAAAATAAGCCGGAAGCTAAAAGCTAAAGCCGAAACGATCACAGCCAGCAGTGGGATGGCATGGGGGACCGCGGCAAACTCAGAAGGTAAATTCGATTGTCACCATCATGGGAGCAGTAGAGTAGTTTATTGATGTGAGAGAGTTGTAAAATAGAGATGGACAGTAGTAGAGTAGTTTATAGCGTGTTTGGTACCCTGGATTTGCCTCCGCCTGGCTCTATGCATGCAAGATATCAATGTTTGGTTGCTAGCAGCCTGGTTCTATGCATGCAAAATGCAGCCTTGCGCCTGGCCGCGCGGAAACGAAAATAGTTTCGTTTCTCCCTGGCCTGGCTGACGGGAGCCAGGGAAACGAGCCTGAGTGGCGGGAGCCAGGGAACCAAACGCGCTGTTATTGATGTGAGTTGTAAAATAGAGATGGACAGTGGACTTGTGGTTCAGGATATATGGATAAAAATGCTTGGTTAGCACAGTGCTGATATTTTCAGACAGGCCGTTCGAATACTTTAGTCCTGCCGTACCTACGCTATGTAGTGATTCTTTTTTTTTTGGTGCTAAATTCCCATTTACCTTTGCCGTGTTATTCCAAGGTCGAGCTCGGTTGTCACGGGGATTGCTAATAGCGATATTGCAACGTCACCGACCTAATTTACTCAAATGAATACCACGAAAGAAAATAAAATAAATATTGGCTACTCACATTATATGTATAGAAATTAAAAGAACAGGGAGCATAAAATGAATAGGCCATTTGTTCCATTGTTCAAACCGCTTGCAACAAATATGTGCTAATATTTGAGATGAGACTTCTAAATTAATTGTTTTAAGCTAACTTTCCTGTCCAACAGGGCGTGTAGGGAAAAGATGCAAATATTATGTCACCCATGTTTAGCCTTAAATTGCCCAAGTCTTGAACTTTCATGCTATTCAAATGATAGGCAATTCCTCTTCTCCCTGATCCATGCAAGAAGACAATCTCTTTGTACGGATGAAATCCAATGAATAAAATATATCCATGAAAGCAATTTTCAACACTATCTTCAGTGTCAAGAATATCATCATCAGATCTCCATTCAAATTCCTCCTCAAGTAGTGCTTCGTCATTGTCATCTTTAACCCCATATCCAATGTTGAGAGCATTGTCATCGTCAGAGTTCCACTCAAACATCTCCTCCACTTGTGCTTCACCAATATTATCTTCATCATAGTCCTGTAAGATCCAAGGTCCATCAATTTGTTCGTTATAGTTCCAATGTGCTAGCGCGGGCCCAAGGTTGCTGTGATGTTTTAAAACCCACTCCATCTGACCACACGATTCGTTAAGGAACCAAACTCGAAGTCGGCACCGATGATGAACTAGTGCACAGTACACCCCCTTCTTCGATTTTCCTATTTGCAGTTCATGATATTTGCTCACATCAACATCTGTCGGCGGTTTGATTACTCGATACTTATCATTTGACAAGGTTATTCTGAAAGAAAAACGTTGGCAAAAGAGTTAATAATAAACCGTGGGATTAAATCGTCTTGTCAAGGGAAAAAAATGAAATCAGAACTAGAATAAAAGTCAAAAAGGGTGGTGCTATGGAGATACCTCATAATGAAATTATATTGGCAATGCACGTAAAGTGCTCCCTGCCAGTAGACACCATATCGCCCCTGATATGCATAATAATCTGATCGCATATCGGCGACAGTCCCCATAGCCTCCCCTTCCCGGCTAAAGGACCTCTCCTCCCATCTCCCTGTCTTTGATGAGAAGACACGCAGGACACATGACGACGGTGGCCATTCCGATTCTTCCGTCTTGGGGTCTAATTCATCCTCTAAATTGTGACAGGGAGGTTCTGGTTCTTCCATGTTGCCGTCTAAGACATCCTCTAAGTCTTCGTTCTGGGACTTACAAGGAACACGAGGGATTAAAAACACCTCATAATATGGTGACACGGAGGGGTCAAACACAATGTACGAGCGGTCGAAAAATGCCTCCATCCCCAAAACTCGTGGCGGGCGCGGCGGCAAACGCACCCACTGCTGCGTGGCGGGGTTAACCACATGCTCGTAAAGCAAGAGGAGACCATTGCAGTGATCTTTGATTGACGGGTATTCAAAGTTGTCGTAGTCAATGTTGTCGTCCTCCAAGTAGTCGAGCTTGCCGCAGACCGTGACCCCCGTCGAAGGGCGGGAGAAGAATTGCGGGGGTTCTGGGTTGTTCAGCATGATGAAGATGCCGCCGAGCGAGAGCGGGAGGAGATCTGCGCGCAGCAGGCGATGGGCGTCGACGATAGCGCGCCAGGCCTTGCAGACGCTGCGGGACGCGGCGAGGCTGCGTGGCGCGAGACGGCCAAGGACGTCGACGAGCACGTCGTCAGGTAGCAGCTGCGCCAGGTCCATCTCGTAGATTCCTTGCTTGCTTGCTTTACGCTTCTTTGGCAATCGCTCGCAGCCTCGCAATCGCGGGGCGCAAGACACGGACAGATCGATCGACCGAGGCGCCATGCTCTACTCTGCTCAACGAATTTACCAAGGAGGGGATGGAATTCGTTTCGGGTCGCCACTCCGAGTCCGCGTGGATCTCTTACAGCGAATCTGCGGAACAGCAATCCCCTCCGGATCGGACTCGGAGGCGAAGCGGGCCTGACTGTTAATTGTTGAGACGGAGTCGGATCGGATAGGAACACACCAAAATCCGTGGTCTTAGCGATTCCTTCTAAATAAGGCCAGTTGGGAGTTTCATCTGCATTTAATAGGCTACCACATAGGCATTTTTGATGATATGGCAACATTTTTAAGAAGAGAGAAGAAGTGAGTTTCATCTAGATGAAACTCTCTTGGCACGATTACCAACTCTATATGAGTCATGAAATTAAATGTCTATGAAACAATAGAATCAAACTATGCATTAAGGATGGATGTTTTATCCATGTTTCATTTCATTTTACATGATGTGGCAGTCTTGGAAACAACGCCATGAAACTCTCCAATGAGAATGGCCTAAGAGAGATAGATCAAATACAGATAATATAAAATAATAAATTGAACATAAAGAGATAGGGGAGAACTCATTTCTTTCTTTATTACTTTACTCCTGCATAAATACACTTTGCAATGATTGGGACCCCAATTTATAGACTAAGCGGAGGATATCCACCAATAGGTCAGGCTTACAACCCCAGATCCAGGTTTCCCAACCCCCTGTTAGCACTCATCCGACACGTTCATGCATCACCAAAGCTCCATAAAAATCTAATTGAAAAAATTTGAAAAAGAGTATATGATACATGTTATGTTATGTTGTACGAATTATCTCATTAAAAATCTTAGTCGAGAAACTTCAGAAAACTCGTAAGGGAAAAAAAAGTACAATTCATCCAATTTCATTTAATCTACAGGATATATTCTTTTGGGTATTCGATTTTCGTGATCAAGTTTTAATAATGAGTTTGAGAAGAATCTCCCCCTGAGTTCTGCATTTCTCTAAGTCTCATCATTCCAATTTCATGTAAATACCTTTCAAAGTTAGACATTGGAAGTAGGGGTGGCAACGAGCCGAGCCAAGCCTGGCTCGGCTCGGCTCGTGAAAGCTTGATGGAATAGAGGCTCGGCTCGGCTTGGTTAAGATATCAAGCTTTTTTGTGGGCTCGGTTCGGCTCGTGGTGTGGCTCGAGCCAGCTCGCGAGGGCTCGCGAGCCAACAAAGCATCCACCCTCCCCAGCCCCTGCCATGTCCTACTCCCATCTCCCGGCCATCTCCAGACTCCAGTTCTCCACCTCCTCTTCCTCCTCTTCCCCGCGTCGCTCCGCTCCCAACCCACCACCTCTCCCTCCACCTCGCCGCCACCGCCTCCTTCCTCCTCCCCGCTAACGCCTCCTCCTCCTGCCTCCAGCCCCTCCGCGCCACGCTCCCCTTCCCGCTCCCGGCCTCCGGATGCGGCCTCTCCGGCCTCGACGCGCTCCTCGCCTCCCCCGGCTGCGCCAACGTCTCCACACTCGGGGACTTCGACGCCATCGTGCCAGTCTCCGCTCGCCGGGACATGAATGCCAGCTGCGACCGGAGTCCTTCATCTACGCCGGCGCGGCGGCCAGCCCTCGAGGTCCCGACGACCCGGCCACCGCCTTCTACCTCTACCTTCTCAAGGAGGGCTCTTGCCAGGGTGGCCGCTCCGGCTGGATCTACGGGCTACGGCGTCGTGTTTGGCTGTGTCGGTCTGGTGCTGGTGGTCGCCGTGACGCCGCAGCTGCTGGTTTGTGGTTTTTGGTGCGGCGGAGGCTGGACACGGCGGCGGTGCTGGCGGCCGCAGCGGCGGACACCAGGAGCAAGCGCTCGCAGGCGATGGAGTCGGGAGCGGCGGCTATTGGGAAAGGAGAGCCTGCGGGCTGCGTTGCGGTCTTGCAGAGGGACCGAAGGAGAGGGAGCCTGGGGCTGGGCTGGGGCCTGGGAAGTGGGAGACTAGGTTTTTAGTTGGGCCTATTGGGCCGAGCCAACCGAGCCGCTCGCGAGCTGGCTCGGGCTCGGCTCGTTTAGACCCCGAGCTTTTTTGCTGGCTCGGCTCGGCTCGTTTCATCCACGAGCCGAGCCAAGCCTCTACGAGCCCGAGCCGAGCCCGAGCTGGCTCATGAGCCTGAGCTTTTTTGCCAGCCCTAATTGGAAGTGACTTAGTGAATAAATCTGTAAGATTTTCACATGACTTAGTATGCAGTATCTTAATTTCATCCATCTTTTGTAATTCATGAGCATAAAAGAACTTGGGGTTGATATACTTTGTAAGACAAATCTTCACATCTGCACTTGTGCAATACAAGCTACATTATCTTCATAGATAATTGTGGGAGCTTACGCGATATTCAATCCACATAATTTTTGGATGCGGTGAATCATTCGTCGAAGACAAGCACATTCTTGTGCGGCTTCGTACAGTACTACGATTTTTGAGTGATTCGTCGAAATCGATACAAGAATTTTCTTAGATGATTTCTATAAAATTGCAGTTCCACCACACAGAAACACATAACCTTTTTGTGACCTGGCTGCATGTGGGTCTGACAGGTATCCGACATCTGCATAGCCAGTCATATTTAGGTCCTAGTTCTTTCTGTAGAGTAATCCAAGATCTTTGCTTCCTTGGAGGTATCGAAATATGCCCTTTATTCCCTGCCAATGCCTTTTGGTAGGTTCTGTACTATACCTTACTAATAGGTTTATGGCAAATGTAATATCCGGTCTAGTGCAGTTTACTAAATACATAAGTGTTCCTATTACACTTAAGTACAGGAATTCCGGTCACAGGACTTCCTCCCCCTCTTCTCTAGGTCTGTACAGATTCTTGTCTTACTGTAATGATCTTCCAACTATTAGCAATTTTGATGGGTATGTCTTTTTTAAAACCAAACCTTTCTAACACTTTCTGCGTGTAGGCTGATTGATGCACTAATACCCCTTCCGGGACATATTCGTGCGGTAAGCCTAAGCAATATTTGGTTTTATCCAAATCTTTCATTTCGAATTCTAATTCCAGATAAGAGCCCACTTCCTTTATATCATTCAGGGTTTCAATGATATTCAAATCATCTATATACACTGAGATTATACAAAATTCGTTTGGGGATCGTCGTATAAATACATAGAGACAAACCTCATTGTTCGTGTAGCCTTTGTTGCATAGAAAGTTGCTTAAGTGATTATACCATATCCTACCTTATTGCTTAAGTCCATGCAGAGATTTTCAGAGTTTCACACTATACAGATTTCTATTTGCTCTATCTTTGTTTGGGACAGCGATATCTTCAGGCACCTTCATATAAATGTCTAAATCCAAGTTTCCACAAAAGTATGCCATTACCACATCCATTAACTTCATTTCTAAATTCAAGTTTACTACCATTGAGATTAAGTATCTAAATGTAATACCACCTATGACAGAGAAATAAATTTCTTCATAATCAACTCCTGGACGTTGAGTGAAATCTTGTGGAATAAGTCTTACTTTATATCTTACGACTTTATTTTTCTCATTTCTCTTTCGAACAAATACACACTTATGCCCTATAGGGTACACATGGGAAGGCTTGCAGCTTACAAACTCAAACACCTCTCTTTTATTCAAAGATAATAATTTAGTTTCTATTGCCTTCTTCCAATTCTCCCAATATGATTTTTTCTTACATTCGGCAAACTATGCAGGCTCTGGACCAAGATCGATGATTGTGGTAATTTTCTTTGCAAAATAAATATCAACATTGGCTATTGCCCTATTCATAGATTCTCCCATGTGCACATAGTTTATAGCCATTTCATCATGGGTTGATTCTTTTAGTGCTTCTACTTGCTCACCGCTCCTTTTAGTTGCAGGGGCATGTCCTTTTAGTTTTTCAGCTCCGATGTGTGCGCACACATCCATACTGGTTTCTCCCTTCATAAGAATGTTCAAATCTGGTATGCTTTTCCTTGAAGGTGTCATACTGGTGCCAGGTCTCGACTGGCTCCCCTTCTGGTTCTGGGGAACTTCGGTGATTGGTTGTGTCAAATCCTTCTTATCCTTTTTCACTAGGCATCCTCGGTTACATGGGATTCGAAGGACCGAAGTTTTCGTCTTTTTATTCTGATGCATCTAGACGGGATTAAGGATACCTTCAATTTTCTTTGATATCCCAACCCTCTCTAGTGCATTGCATGCAGGCACATGCAACTTGGTCATGCTCTTGAAATCACTAAAGTGATTAGGCAGTTGGTTTGCTAATGCCTGCAAATCAATGATTTTCTGAACTTTTCTATTTGTTTCACTAGTGCGTGGGTCATGTGCATGGATTCCTGTGACTTGTTATGTAATTTTCCGATATTTTTCATCAAGGGGTTGATTTCCTCCCCCTAATATCAGGAAACTATTATCCTCAAATATACTATCAGCGAAATGGACAGTATGCAAATCTCCTGTCGTAGGGTTCAAATACCTGATTATGGATGTTGTCTCACAACCAACATATATCCCAAACTTTCAAAGAGGGCTCGTTGTAGTACACTGTGGTGGAGGTATAGGTACATAGACTTTGCAACCAAACCTACAGAGATGAGAAATTTTCGGTGCTGACCCTTGCGCTAGTTGCATAGGTGAATGGATGTTATATGCTGATGGTCTAAAGTTAATAAGAGTTGTTGTATGCAGAACTGCGTGTCTCCAACATGTGGTCGGTAAATTGCAATTCTGCAAAAACGGTTGGGCAATAATTTAATCATCTTAATTAATGCTTCTGCTAGTCTATTCTAGGTCTGGATATACGGGACTGAATGCTCAACTTTAATTCCCATTGCAATACAATACTCATCAAATGCCTTTGAAGTAAATTCTCCTGCGCTGTCTATTCTGATGGATTTTATATGATGATCAGGAAAATTATTTTTAATTTGAATTATCTGCGAGATTAGTTTTGCAAAAGCATGATTTCTCGTAGATAATAAATAAACATGTGACCATATCAAGGAAGCATCGATGACCACCATAAAATATTTAAATGACCCTGATAGTGGTTGTATGGGACTGCAAATATCTTCTTCGATATGCTCTAGGAATGTAGAGACTTCATACTTCACTTTTAGAGCAGAAGGTCTAGTAATTAATTTCCTAGTGGCACATGCGGGGCACACAAAATCTTCTTGATTCGAAAAATTCTTTGTATCGATATTATGTCCCTGTGAATTGTTAATTATATTTCTCATCATTGTAAGACCTAGGCGGCCTAATATATCATGCTAGAGGCAGAAGAGTTCAGAACTTCTAAATATTGTTTTCAGGGCTGTATAGACTGCAGGTGCCTTAATATTAGTGTAGTATAGCCCAGTCTCAAATGAAGTAAATCTTTCTAATACCCTTTTCTCATTTGCTTCACGCTTTGTAATGAGCAGGTATTCCTTACCATTAGGGTGGAAAACAGTAACGGATAATTCGTTTTATCCGATATTCGTATTCGAGAAAACACAAATGTGGTAAGCAAAATCCGTATTCGAAAATGTTCGTATTCGTATTTGAGAATATTCGTATCCGTATTTGAGAATATTCGTATTCGCATTCGTATTCGAGAATATTCGTATTCGAGACTATTTGATTCATATTCGATCCATTTCTAGAACCCATGAAAAATTTGCACGAATTTTGTGATTCAAAATTTGAATTTAAATGGTTTAAAATTGGTAACCAGTCAAAAACTAGTGAAAAATCGGCAAAACCACTAGGAATCCGTTTTATCCGATATTCGTATCCAAGAAAATCCGTATTCGAAAATATCCGTATTCGTATTTGAGAATATTGTATCCATATTTCAGAATATTCGAAATCATATTCGTATTTGTTTTAAAAATATGGATTCGTATTCGTATTTGAGACTATTCGATCGTATCTGATCCGTTTCCACCCCTACTTACCATACTCTTTTTCAGTTTCAACGTGGAAACCGTTAGCGCAAATATCCTTGAAACTTGGAGAGTTCTAATCGATTCTAGGTACAATAAGGCTTCTTGAATGATCAAAGTTATGCCCATTGAGAGTATAATTGTGGCTCTTCATGAGCCTATTATACAAGCATCGCTACCAGTAATTGTTGTAAGGCTGCCATCATTCTTGCTAATCGATTGAAAGAATTTTGTCTCTCTCAAGATGATATTCGATGTGCTACTGCCAGCTAAGCACACTTCTTTCATAGGGCACCACATGCGTTTTAATATAAAGTACTTTATTAACATGTAGTAGAAGGAATTAACACATAAATAAAATACTTCAAATATCAGAACATATCATGTCATTATTAACTGAATAAATGAATTAATTAATTGATATCATCCGACCATCATGAGAAAATAAATTGTTTGAGTACCATCAACGTAAAATCTAACTTATTCCTTCCACACATGAAAATAAATGACAATTAAAGTTTAAATGCATTCGGTGCATTAGACTGAATCTGCTAAGAAACCAGAGACTTCAGCTGCTATCTTTTTAGGGGTGAGATACTCTTCCTAGGAAATCATGGCGGCTGCTGGAATGTCAAGTGGGGGTGCCGCTACGGGAGTGGAGTCAACCTCCATTGGCGCAGGCAGCTACTCAAAATTCTCTCCCTCAACGAAGGCAAAGTGGGTTTCATGTTATGATGTGGATATGCACGTGTCTAGCGTTTTCAGTTAAAAGTATTCTTGGACTAGAAAGAATTGTTGAGTCACATTAAAAAGATTAATTAATAGATGAATTCGTTCCTAGTTGAATTTAATTTTTATTTATATGAGAACAATATACTATCTTATGCGAATACTTTGCGCATTGTCAGGTTTAAACATAGCGATGACTTTGGAACCGTGAGAGAGGAATGGGAGGCGGGGCCAAAGCCATGGAGAGCACTAGATCGATCAAGTTCATGCGGCCAATCTGGAGAGAAAAGTCAATGCATTCATGTTCTGAACATGAGCTAGTTGAGTCTTGTTCACATTCTGCATGGCTAGTTCATAGTAACGTACTAGTTGAGCCTTGCGTCCGAATGCACAAGTGGCCGAACACATGTGTGTGCTCTTTGACTCAGCCGTGTGAAGTCATTAGCTAGTAGTTTAGCCATGTTTGGTAAGTTCAATCCGGTTGTGTCTTTCACTACTACAAAAGTGGCTATACTGGACGGCTACATCACAGATGGTTCATAGAGAACCATTTGTGCTGCAACTATTACAGACGGTTTATTCTAACAACCATATGTCATATTTTCAAAGACCGTTATTTATACAAACTGTCTGTGATAAAGCAAGACATCACAGATGGTTCGTATTAATAACCGTCTGTGAAAATAGTAAAGACGGTTGTTAGTATAAACCATCTGTGATAATGCAAGACATCATAAATGGTTCGTATTAATAACCGTCTGTGATAATTCACAGATAGTTCATACAACAAATTGTCTCTGATATGTGCATTATCACAGATTGTTCATATAACAAACTATCTCTGATAATGCCACAACACCAATCTGTGGCATCTCCCCCAAGATTCTGATCTCACTCGTCCATTCTCTCCGCATCAAACAGCAGGCACTAGTTCCTCCCACCTCTCACCCCTTATTAACTAACCCCCTCTCTCTATTCCCTAATTTCACTTCAAGATGCGTGAGTTCTACCGGCTGCTCCTAGTTCATCCAGTAATCCTAACTTGTTCCTTGACAACACCGACTACCTCCGTGAGCTAGCGCCTCTGTTGTGACACTACGACTCACTGCACAAGTCACTCTTGTCGTAAGTGTCGTAAAGTGTCTTGCACAGTGTCACCATCATGACACAAAGATGACACTACTACCGCCTCTCCTTCATTGCAAGGCACTGCGCATGGAAGCAGCTAGCTACCAAGATGGTGCTCAAGTCAGCATCAAGGACATCCAACTCGCGCGCTACAAGGATCTCTCCTTCTATGTTTTTGACATGGATTCATAGGATTAGAAGATTTGTTCTTGCCATGTTTAAGAGTTGTGTTCGTAAGATTAGGATATGTGTTCTTGCCATATTTAAGAGTTGGGTTCGTAGGATTAGGAGTGTGTTCTTGCCATGTTTTTGCTGTGTTAGATGGGCAACTGTCAGAACCCGGAGTAACGACTCTTGGATCCTCTATGTAAATCGCACTAGTCCAGGATCAGCTAGTGCACAGAGTACAACAAAGATAAATACCAAGCACAAATAACCAATTATATTAAATAAAAGGGGTACGTCCTTATGGCCAAGTCTTACATCACACCCATTGGCAAAGATAAATAAAGCAAACAACTGCGGAAGCAACTGATAAAGGCGAAGCCCAAGCCTGCCCACAGGCAAATGACAGTAAGACGCGGCCTACTTGTCCTGACCTTCACCGTAGACAACGACATCTTCCTCTTTATGGAGATTGCAAGGTGAGTACAAACTTGTACTCCGCAAATCACACGGAGAAATGCAACATAATGATAGAGGCTTCAATGGAAGGCCTATAGGGTTAGTTTGCATAAAACAGCATTTAATGAAATACAGTAAATAGATTGAAAATGCTGAATTTAATACAGTAAGTAAAAAACAATACTTGTAATTGAAAATAATACCGTCAGTGCCGGCTTCGACCAAACACCAATCTATCCACGGACATCCCACCCGGACCATCTTTTCCAAAAGATCACGTATGGATTCCATCCATCCACACGCTTTCACTGCACAACCCCGTTGGATTCCAACCATCCACCAGGTTTCAATTTCTCACGGATTCCATCCATCCGCAAGGTTTTCATCTCTCGTGGATTCCATCCATCCACAATGTTTTCAAAAAAACATTTTTGAAAAAAAAGTCTAATCCATGAAAAACTTTTACTCAGCATGCCGGTGACCGTGGGCACGGCTATCCAGGATAGATTATACACTCTGCAGAGGTTGTACAGCTTTACCCACAAGACATGATCACCCCGTTTTACCACTAGATTACACACTTCCTTAGGTGTGCGGTGGGGAGTCGTGACAAGACCTTTACAATGCAAAGTCTTCAACCTGGCCAAGCCAACTCTAAGTATTCACCCCAGTAAGGAATCCACCAGACCGGGACCCCCTCTTGAGCCTGAGCGAGACTTCACATGACTTAACCACGCTTGCCCAAGTGAGACTTCTCATGGCACCAGCCACGCTCACTTTCAACCTACGACTTGACTCAGGTTGGGACTTCACAAATTATTCAACCAGGGCTGTCCCATACCAGCGATGTGGTAGTACGATAGGACTTTGCAACAGTAGCTCATAGACCGGTCCTTAATCTGACTTAGGCCCAACCACATACCCCTGTGCACGACAGTCAACCACTACGGCTCCGACCAACAGGGCATGCCTGCACCCACCAATCTAACCAATTGCCTAAGTCTAAACCAGTTTTTATATTTTTGTTTTCAAAATATTTCATAAACCTCCTTGACTCACCAAAGTCAAGAGTACATTTAGGAAACTTGTCATTTCATGTGAAAAGTTTATCATTTTATGTCAAAAAGTATCCCAACCCATATTTATGTCTAAGCAAGGCTACACATTTAATATCCATAAAGTCTCTAGCCGTACTATTGTATCAACTAGAGTTTTAATCTAGGGTTACAAGGTATCAAGATAATTCAAGGTCAATGGAGATAATATCAAGTGGGCAACAGCTAAATTCAAAACTGAATTGAAATAATTGAATAAAGATATGCATAAAGAATAATTTAAATCAACATAAATTTTATTTTGAAAACTGGGATCAACATGATCAAGGAGTGGGACTTGCCTTGCTCTTCAACTTGGTTTGAATCTTCCTCGAAGAATTTTCCCGAATCGTCGAAGTCTACACGTGAAAAATAACCCACCAAATTCAAATAAATTCAAATTGACTTCAAAAATTTTAATTGAGGCCAGAAATGGATAGAGAGGAATATTTGATGAATTTAGAAATTTGAATGGGCTCAATCGGAGTTAAGACGAAGAAGAACGGGCTCCGGGAAATTTAAATTCAGAGAAAAAGAAAAGGATTTATTTTCTGGAATTATTTTTCTAAAGAAAAATGAGTTTATGGCGTCACCATTGTGTCAGCCCTGGGATTTTTATTCAGGCCTTCACTGACATGCGGGCCCGGTCCATGTGGACCGAGTCCACCGACTACAGGGAGGTGATGAGGTGGCGGGGTGGAGGGTGCGGCTTGCGTGGCGCCGACGGGGCAGGACGATGCCAAGGTGGTGGAGGACGTGGCGCCACGTGGCTGCCACGTGGGCACCCGAGGCAGCGTCGGCCAGAGGCGTACGGGGGCGGCAGCGGCGGCGACGCACCGGTGGCCGGCGGTGGACTGCGACGGCCAGAGGAGGGAGGGGGAGCGGTGAGGAGCTCGGGGGTACCTGGCGCGACGCACGGCGAGCACGGGCGGCGGCCGGTGGCGAGGAAGAAGCGGCGGCGGCTCGGGGCTTCGGCGTGGCGGCGGTAGAGTGGCCGGGAGGGAGAGAGAAGTGAAGGGGGAGGTGGAGTGAGATGGGGCGAAGCCGGTGAGGGTATTTATAGGGGCCGGGGAGGGGGAAGTCGGTGGGAATTCCTCGCCGGAGTGGCGCGGGTGGTGCGGCGGTCACCACGAAATGGGGGAAGTGCGGGCGCGGATAGAGGGGAACGTGGGCGCGCGTCGTGCAGGAGAGGAGAGGGAGGTGGGCGGCGCACGTGGAAGAGAGGGGGAGCGGCCGGGCGGTGCGGGGCGGCAGTTGCAACACGGGGGCGCGGGAGGAAGGAGGAGGCGCGGGGTAGGGGAAGGACCTAACAGGCGGGCCCGGCCTGTCAGTGGAAGAGGGAGGAGTGGGTGGCGGCGACTGCGCCACGTGGCCGGGGCGGGGATCGGGCAGCTAGGGGTGATGCAGGGCGGACGGTGTGATGGGAGCGAGCGGGGTGGCGTGGTGCGCATCGGGCCGGCCACGTGCCGGCCCGGGAGGAGGGGGAGGCGGGTTTGCGGGCGGCTGGGATGGCGGCGATGTGGACAAATCTGAGCCGTCCACGCGGCGGCCGGAGGGGAGGGGAGGGGGAGGGATTTTTGATTTTTGATTTCAGATTTTTGGAAATTGCCGAAAAATTCAATAATGCTCAGAAAAATATGAAATAACTTCCAAAATTTCCAGAAAAATTCATAGAACTTCCTGGAGACATTTTGGACTTAATAAAAATATTTTCAACTAATGTTGGTATTTAATTTTCATACTTAAAAATACTTTTTAATTTCAAAAATAGACTTTTAAACTCCAGAAAAACCAGGAAACCAAATAAAATCCAAATAACTCCAAATAATTAATTTAAAGTAGGATTTTTTTAGAGAAAATCAAAATATCATTTTATTTAATATCTATTTTTAGGTTTTCATTTAAAATATTTTTCAAATACAGCTTTTTGAAAAATAGAAATTCATGGCAAATCCAAAATTAAAATTTTGGCACAAAAATACTTTATTTTAATTAATTTTTATTTATTTATTTTTATTTTAATAAAAACCTGGGCTGTTACAGCAACCTGCATATTATCTTGTAATATTGTAATTGTGGACTCTAATGGAATGTGTTGTTGTGTTTGCTGCTGTATTTGCTTGTTTTCAAAGGGAATAGCTAACATTTTCTTGAGGCTAGCCAAAAAACAGAAAATTTAGGTATATTATGAACTATCGCATGCAGTTATGTGGTATAAACTATCTATGAATGACTATCACAGATGGTTCTATATTACAATCGTCTATGATACTGGTTAACGAACTATCTGTAATAATCTCCTATTATTACTGATCCATAAATTCAGATGGTTCAGAAAACCATCTATAATAACAATTCTGAACTATTTGTGATGTCCCTTTTGTAGTAGTATTTTGTTTTGAGTTGGAGTCCCAGTTAGCTCCGGTTTGTTGGGCTGAATCAAATTTAGTTGGCCATAGGCCCATACATGTGAAGTCAAGGATGGGGGCTATATATACATGGCCGCATGTCTTGTTGAAAGGAGACAAGATATGAAATCAGATATGAGATAATAGATTAATTTGTTTTGATTTTTCATTATGGTCGAATTAGCCATGGGATATTCGAGTGTTTTGCTAATCAAGATCGATCAACCTTTCCGCTGGGAGTTGGGAGCACGATAGGGTTTCATTTGGTGGTCATGAAGTTCAACGCATGTGTTCTTGTGAATTAACGAGTGTTAGTTCTTACATTGGCAATAAAGGATCACTACGATTTGAAAGGCTATATGTGAGTATCTTGATCCTACATAAAGATCGGGCAACCCTGTATCATCTTGGTATCAGAGTTTCGGTTTTCTCGATAGAATTATTTATTCCTAACTTTTATATCAATTTTATTATTGTTCTTATTACCTAGAGTCCATAAACTGAAAATTGCAACACAAAAAAAAAATCCAAACCCTAGTTTTTGCATCTGTTATTTTCATAAGTTTTGTGAGTTTTTGTCCATTAGAATTTTTATTTAGATGTTAATCGTCGTATTTCTTTATGTAGCTTAATCATTGTGTCTACATATATCTTTGTTGTCCATCCTAAAATTTTTATCCTCGCTATTCATCCTTTGTCCGCTAGAACTTTCAGTAGGAAGTCTGGGTGCTACTCATCCGAATTCCACGTGTCGGGTAGACTCCAAGTCACTTGACCCCAACCGAACAGCTGTTATCTGATCGAACATATTTTTTGGGCCGCTCTGTGAACTGGTGAACTCAGCGTGAAAGACTGCAATATTGACATGTGTTGTTCTGTGGTCATCATGTGAGACTAGCAGCAAGAAACTTCACTGCCTCATCTGAATTCCAAACAGTGATTAGAGTCAAAGTGCTTTGCTGTTGAACCGGTTACCACTTGAAATTGTGATCGGTTCCATCAATCTAGTAGCAAGTTCAGCACGTTTGCATCTTTGAAAAAATGAGCACATTGATAAGTTTGAGCATCACTTATACTTTATTCTTCATCTTTGAGACTAGCTTTTGAATATTGCACTTAGGGTTGTTTAATAAATTATTTTACACCTTACTGAATATTTGTAACTTGTGCCAAAATCAAGGGACAACTAAACCCTATTTCGGACTTTCAGTAAAAAGAAAAGAAAAAAGAGGCAGCCAAATTTAAAAAAAACACGACTTGAGCAAAATTCGGGATCCTCCCCGACCAGGCCTCTCTTGGCCCGGTTTTCGACCCACGGCCCACTTCAGCCGAATCAAAAGAGCAAGGGGGTAGGGTTTCCCCTACCCCTGTTCACTGAAGTAGCGACGCATCCAGGCGCGGTGGGCGGCCGGGGCCGATGGCCAAGGCAAGCAGTGCTGTGGGCGACTAGGGGCGGCGGCACGACTGCAGCCGGGGAGCCGACGGTGGCCCAGGCAGCGCATGCGGGCGCAAGCCAGTGAGCAGAGCAACGGTGTGTACAAGGCGGTGCATACGGGACAAGGGCTTAGGCGATAGCGGTGCGGTTGGCCAGTGGCGCAGTCGCGTTCGTGCGACACACACGAGCGGCATGGTGGCTGACGGTGCATTCGGCCGCATGCGAATTTTCTTCTCTTTTTCAATCTACAGTGCAATCAATATCTACTCTTTCATATAATCTACTGATCGACATTATGCCGACGACTTCAAGTTTGCTCGCGGTAGATTGGAGCAGATTTGCACCGTAGAAAATAATATAGAAAGTGAAATTTGCGGAATTAAAGCGATCTAAATAGGTAATTTAATCTGCGAGTAATTACCTTACGATCTACCAGAGCGATTCGTGTTGAGAACCATCGCTGGCGAGTCCAGTCTAAGCAAATCCTTCATGCAAGAGAGATGAATCAAACATAGGTAATGCAAAATAATAAAATGAACACAAAGAGATAGTGGGAGAACTCCTGTATTTCTTGATTGATTTCCTCCTTCATAAGTACATTTTACAATGATTAAGACCTCTATTTATAGATTAAATCAAGGGTATGTACCAATAGACCTGACTTATATGTCTAGGCCTAGTTTCCCAATAATCCGAACGGGAAGGGGCAGGGTAAGAAGAAGGGAACGAGATCTAATGGCAGAATTGTGGAATGGGCTTAGGGGTGGATATCGAGCCAGTTCGGCTCGGCTCGGCTCGTTAAACTAACGAGCTAAAAGAGAAGCTCGGCTCGGCTCGTTAGGTGGAATATGCAAATTGGCTTTTCTGAAAAGCTCGACCTCGACTCGTTAGGCTCGTTTTGACTTTTGAGTGTCTTTAACCTTTCTTTTTATGTTTCAGATTTATTTTTCTGAATGATAAGTTTATTGTTTCCTTTCCATATGTGAAATTAACAGAGAAAAGAGTAACGTGTACTTTAATAATACCTCTCAGTGATAAAAGAGGTGCGAAAATTGGTATGCATACATACATACTACTACTGCTATACTGAGTCGTTCACACGTGATGGGCCGAAGACGCTGCCAAGCTGGACCGACCGAGCCTATCAAGCCTAACGAACGGCTTGCAAGCCGGCTCGGCTCGTTAACGGACTGAGCTAAAACCTTAGCTCGGCTCGGCTCGTTTATACCACGAGCCGAGTCGAGCTGAGCTAGCTCACGAATCTCGAGTTTTTTTTCCACCCCTAAATGGGGTGCTGCTACCTTGGGGTTACGCACATCCAACTTCTCGCACGGACACACAAACCCAACGACACATGGCGGCAGGAGAGGGGTGTGTTTGGTTCCTCACGCGGCATCCCACCCCCTGACGCTCATGTCCGGCGCTGGCACCTTGCCACTGAGAGACTCGGTTCGAAAAATTTCAAGGCGATTTCGAAAATTTTGACTCGAAAATTTTTAAGGCGAATCCAAAAATTCAACTCGAAAATTTTCAAACCGGTCGAAAAAATCAACTCTAAAAAATTCAAGCTGGTTCAAAAAATTCCAAGTCGGTTCGAAAAATTCAACTCAATTGCAAAACAAATTCAAGCCGATTTTGAAAATAATCAACTTGATTAAAAGAAAATTTCAACTCGGTTTCAAGAAAATTCAAATTGGGGGTTAGGCCAAAAACTTCACCTACCAGGCGACGTTGCGAGCTCTGTCGACGGCGACCTGAAAGGCAAGCGACGAAGAGGACGTGTAGCGGCGGGCGACTATGAGGACGCGCGTCGGCGGCGTGACGGTGGCTGCAGTCCTTGTCGTGGCCGGTGGACACCGCCATTAGTAGTAATAGTGCTCAGCATGTGGGCGCGAGGAAGCGCCGGACACTGCAGGCTATGGCGCCATTAGCACGACAAGCTTGATTGAGACAGTGGAAGGGTAAAGTGGTTCATGTGTGTCAGTGCAGTAGTGTGTGAGAAAAAAAAAAGCAAGTAATTTCGTTGCATGACGGTTTGGTCAAGAAAGCAAAAAAGTTGCGCCCGCTAGCTTCAGTAGCTCTCTCTACGAAGGGTCGCAGTGCGCTTCTCGCACCAACAAGCTCCACGTGCCACGCGCCCAGGTGCGACCGCGAATTAGCAAAACTGATGCTAATTGTTACAAATCGGTTACAATAAAAACTGCCCAATGTGCAGTTACTCAATATACAGATGTCTGTTCTAAACAGACATCTTTCTTGCCACCCTATCATCATCTATAAAGCAGTGTACAGATTTCAGAATCAATAATGAAAGTAATCTTTTCTCTCTAACACTTGTCTCAATATCTCTTGCAATACGTTTTTAGCACACACAACTATACAAGCGCAAACAGAGAAGAAGAACACAAGGTAATGACACTATGTGAGAATCATCAAAAGGCATTTCTGGAGATTCTCGCTTTGGTTGATTCCCTGCACAAAATACTACATGTTCTTCTGGCTCATCTCCATGAGAAGACCCACCACCACCATGTCCGGCGACCACCACCGTCATCGCCACCGGCCATGGTTCTCGGCCGGTTCGTCGTCGTCCATGGGAGGCACATGGTGTCTTCTCACCAGCGAGGGCTCCCCGCTACGGTCCTTACCGGCGACCGGCGCACGCCTCCGTGGAGGCTAACCGCCGTCCCGGCCTCCGGATCCGCACTCCTCCACCGGCCTCCTCCGTAGAGGACGCATTCTCCTCTACCTAGATCGGGAGAAGAGGGGAGGGGCGGTGGCCGGCGGCCGGCGCGGCACGGCGCGCGGCGGCGAGGCGCGGTCGGCGCAGTCCGGCGCGGCGCACGGAGCCCGGGCGCGGCGTGGATGCACGGCCCGGCGCACGACGCCCGAGGCGCGGCGGTGCAGCCCATGGTGGCGCACGGCGCGTGGCCGGTGCAGCCAGCGGGGCTTGGCGCGGCGCAGCCCACGGTGGCGCACGGCGCGCGGCCGGTGCGGCCAGCGGGGCTTGGCGCGGCGCGGCCCACGGTCGGCGGACCGGCTCGGCGTGGCACAGAGAGGCGACCGGAGAGGCGCGGCACCCGAGGCGGCCGGGCGATGGAGGCAGCCGGGGCGCGGCAACCCAGCGTGGTGCGGCCGGCGGTGCAGGCGGCCGGCGGCGGCAGCGTCCCCCGGTGGCGGCGCCCGGTCGATGGAGGCGGCCGGTCGGCGGAGGCGGCCGACGGTGGAGGCGGTCGGCGACAGTGCCCCAAGGAGCAGGTGGCGGCGGCTCCAGCCTCCATGGGCATGGTGGCTAGGGTTTGGGGAGTTAGGAAAACCTTAACTCCCCCTCCTTTTTATACGGATGCCCCAAATGAGCTTTTAGCCCAATAACCCCCCACCTCCCCACATGGGCCAAAAGGTCGAACGGGCTTAGCCCAGGTTTCCGACAATTTGCATTTCCCCCCTCTAGTTCATGGAAAATGCAGATTTTCTTTTAAATAAATGTCTATTGTAATATTTGCAGTATAGTCCTCGTACTTGTTTATAATTGTACCCGTCTGTTTATACAGTTATAAATTAGCATTTCAGTTCCTACAGGATCTGAAAATTATGTAATTGTTCAAATAAATGTGCATGCACATTTCTATAACTTTTACATATTTAGGATTATTTTATTGCAATTTATTTACAATATAAATTGCAACCATATTTAAATTTGCTATCTTTCGCAAATTTAAAATTTAAAATTCCCATTTAGTGAGTACCATTGTACTTAATAATTTGGATTTTTTTTGCAAAATATTATACCTACCATAAATACCATAATATCACAATTTATGGCAATTTGCTACATTTATTTGTACGCTATGTCATACAATAAATTGGTGTTCACCACCAATATTGTGATTACACGGTATTATAAATATAACCACATGTTATATTTAATTTGGGTATATATTCATTCGGATTACAATACTCATATTGTTTTCCACATATTGTGCATTTTATTACAACATTACCATACACATTAATTTACCTCATGTAAATTAATCATTTATGGTGTACTTTTCATGTAGGTTTTTAAATGGCTACCAAAGATTTTGAGCCCCTCGCTCTCGATGGTACCAATTACCCTACATGGGCTATGGACCTCAAAATCAACCTAACCACACGTGGGTTGCAAAGGGTGATATTTGATCCTCCAGATGATCAAATTCTTCCGGATATTGTGAAATATTCCGTTTTGAGCATAATTCGGAATCACATACATCCGGATTTGAAAGCTGAATATCTGTATGAGGAGAATCCACTCACTTTATGGTTAGCCCTCAAAAATAGATATGAACAGCAAAGAGCTGTTTTCTTACTTGAGGCTAATCATGAATGAGCGCATCTTAAACTCCAAGATTTCAAATCTGTTGGAGACTATAACCATGCCCTTCATACTATTTGCTCCAAATTGCATTTTTGTGACAAGGAACCAACGGATGCGGACAAAATAGAGAAAACTCTCTCAACTATGCTCCCATCTGACAGGGTCCTACAGCAGCAATGGCGTGCTGCAAATTACCAAACTTATTTTGATCTTATGCATACTATGCTTCAGGCAGAAAAGCATGCTGAACTTCTTTTAAAGAACAATCAGCAACGTCCCATTGGAGCTGCTCCACTTCCTGAAGTTCATGCTAATCAAAATAACAACAAGTTCAGTGGTTCAAAAGACCACTCAAAGAACTTTAAAGGTAAACACAAACGCAACAAGAAGCAAAAACCAAGTGGATTCAAGAAAGGTAAAGGCAATTCTGGTAAGAGAGTTGACAAAACTGAAATTTGTCAAAAATGTGGTTGCTACAACCATCCTACCAAGAAATGCTGCACCCGAAGCATCTTGTGAACATCTACCTCCAGTCTTTAGCTCAAGGCAAGAATGCTCAAGAGAAGAAATTTGAAGCACACTTCAATCTCACATCCAACAATGATGAAGCCGGATGCTCTCAACAGTTCCTTCAAGAACTCAAAGACACATGTGCTTCTACAAAGAAGGATGATCTCATGTGCACCGAGGACACCCTTGAAGAATTTCATTCTCAAAACATGTTTGGAGATCTCAGTTAGACTCCTCGTTCCATAGCTAATAAGTAATATAGTGTTGTAATATAAATAATGTTGTCATCTATATTGTCAGCTTGTATGCTACAATCATATATCGAACATATTCGGTATTGTAAAATAAAGTTTGTATGTATTTTATATATGCTACTATAAGAATTTCATTAAATTCTTCTTTTGTGTATATAGATTTTTGGAGTCAATCCAATGGAGGAGGAATTATGCCTTGTGGATAGTGGTACCACAAACTCTATACTTAGGGACACAAAATATTTCCTAACTCTTATTAGGAAGAAAGGAAATGTTTTAACCATCGCTGAACGCGATGCAACGATAGTAGGCTCTGGTCGCGCCTCTATCACTCTCCCTATGGGTACACAATTGGAAATTGAGGATGCACTCTTGTATCCCGATTCAACACGTACCCTACTTAGTTATAGAGATATTTGTCAGAATGGTTTCCATGTTAAAACCCGAAATGACAACAAAGAGGAATATCTCCTCTTAACCAAACACAACGGATATGGCAAACAAGTACTAGAAAAAATTCCATCTTTAAACTCCGGATTGTACTATGCATACATCAAACCCGTTCAACATATTGCGTATAAAGTAATTTCCCAAAACACTAACACATTCCAAACATGGCATGATCGCCTTGGCCACCCAGGCATTGGAATGATGAGGAAAATTATTAGCAATTCAATTGATCATACATACCACAAAACAAAATTTTCGGAATCCTCAGATTTTGTGTGCACTTCCTGTGCCACCGGAAAGTTAATTTTAAGACCCTATTATCTTAAAATCAGAGTTGAACCACTTAAATTCCTTGAACACATTCAAGGAGATATATGTGGTTCTATACAACCATTGTGTGGAACGTTCAGATATTTTATGGTTCTCATTGACGCATCTACTATATGGTCACATGTGTGTCTTTTATCCACACGAAACCATGCATTTGCTAAGTTAATTGGTCAAATTATCCAATTACGAGCACATTATCCTGAATATCGAATTCAATCAATTCGAATGGACTATGCTGCTGAATTTACATCCCATACCTTCAATGATTATTGTATGGCTCTTGGGATACAAGTTCAACACTCTGTTCCATATGTCCATACACAAAATGGTTTAGCAGAATCTCTTATCAAGAGAATCAAGCTCATTGCAAGACCATTACTACAGAATTGCAACTTACCAACATCATGTTGGGGTCACGCAGTTTTACACGCTGCTGACTTAATCCAATTGCGTCCAACTGCATATCATAGCACTTCCCCACTACAATTAGTACGTGGAAATCCACCAGATATTTCCCATCTGCGAAAGCTCGGTTGCGCTACATACGTACCGATCTCACCACCGCAGCGTACCTCAATGGGACCGCACAGGAAACTTGGGATCTATGTTGGGTATAAATCTCCGTCAATTATAAAATACCTCGAGCCCCTCACAGGGACCTGTTTACGGCCCGGTACGCTGATTGCATATTCAATGAGGAACATTTCCCGGCATTAGGGGGAGACAACAAGTACCAAACTAAATGCCAGGAAATTAATTGGAATGTACAAGGCATTCCTGCCTCAGACCCACGTACCAGAGAGACTGAACTTCAAGTTCAGAAAATCATTCATTTGCAAAATATTGCAAATAATCTGCTAGATGCATTTACTGATTATAAGGGTGTCACAAAATCCTATAATCCTGCCAAAAATGTACCTGAAAGAGTAGAGGTACCGCAAAATACCACTCAACTCCCAATTCAAAATAAGAGGGGGAGAAGTACGGTACAAATGGCGGATACAGCTTCTAACAAGCAACAAAGGAAACAAAAGAATGTAAATGCAGATCAACCTCGAGTTGATAGGCACCAAAGGATCCTTGAACCCAGATCAACAGTGCACTCAAATACTGATCCTGGGACATCGGAATACCCCGACTCAAATATTTTGGGAAATAACATTGAGTCATCAGGGGTTCAAGAAATTTCCACTAACTATATTGATTCTGGAGAATCATATGATCGTAAGACTACAATTGTCGACATTTATTTCTCCACAACAATTGCAAATAACCTTCAAAATGATCCAGATCCCAAGACCATGGCAGAGTGCAAACAACGCTCGGACTGGAATCAATGGAAGGATGCAATTCAAGCGAAGTTAGCATCGCTCAAGAAAAGAAATATATTCACCAATGTGATACATACACCTCCCAAAGTATTCCCTGTCGGTTTCAAATGGGTTTTCGTCCGCAAACGGAATGAAAACAATGAGGTGGTGAGATACAAAGCAAGGCTTCTAGCATAAGGGTTCACGCAGAGACCCGACATTGATTACAATGAAACTTATTCTTCAGTAATGAGTAGAATAACATTCCGATACTTAATCTCATTGGCAGTTAAAAATCATCTATCTTTTCAGTTGATGGATGTAGTGACTGCATATCTTTATGGGTCACTTGATTCGGAAATATATATGAAAGTTCCCGATGGAATTGCAATTCCGAATCCGAACGCAAATCGCAATATGTATTGTGTAAAATTGAACAAGTCTTTATACGGCTTGAAACAGTCGGGTAGAATGTGGTACAACCGACTAAGTGAGTTCCTAACTAAAAAGGGATACTCCAACAATGATGATTGCCCATGCGTATTTATCAAAAGATTCTCAACAGGATTTTGTATTATATCTGTGTATGTTGATGATCTTAATATCATTGGTAACACACAAGATATAGATGAAGCACGTAATCATCTTACGACGGAATTTGAAATGAAGGATTTGGGTAAAACCAAATTTTGCTTAGGTATACAACTTGAGCACATTCATTCTGGCATCCTAGTGCATCAATCAGTCTATGTCCAGAAAATATTGAAGAAATTCAATATGGACAAAGCATATCCATCGAAAACCCCCATGGTTGTTCGATCTCTAGACAGGGATAAAGATCCATTTAGACCCCGAGATGACAATGAAGAGCTATTGGGACCCGAGGTTCCATATCTCAGTGCCATCGGAGCGCTTATGTACCTGGCAAATTGCACCCGGTCGTATATTGCATCTGCGGTAAATCTATTTGCTAGATATAGCGCTGCTCTAACCAAAAGACATTGCGTAGGAGTGAAGAATATCCTTAGATATCTTCAAGGCACTAAAGATCTCGGTCTATTCTTCCAGAAGAATAAAAATATGGATTTAATAGAATATACAGATGCTGGCTATTTATCATATCCCCATAATGCCATATCTCAAATGGGCTTTGTATTTTTACACGGTGGAACAGCCATCTCTTGGAAGTCTTCGAAACAGACTCTAGTGGCTACATCTACTAATCATTCTAAAAAAATTTCATTATATGAAGTATCACATGAATGTGTATGGTTTCGCAGAATGATTAACCACATACAACAATCATGTGGTATAGGTGCTATTGCATCACCTACCATTATCTACGAAGATAATGTTGCTTGCGTTGTTCAAATGCAAACGGGTTACATAAAGAGCAATATCACAAAACATATTGCACCTAAACTATTTTACCCACATGAATTGCAAGAGAGTGGGGAAATAAATATTCTGCAAACTAAGTCTTGTGATAATCTCGCAGACTTATTCACCAAGTCATTACCAACTTCCACATTTCAAAAATGTGTTCATGGAATTAGTATGCGAAGACTACATGATTTGCAGATGTCAGGGGGAGAAACCTCTAAGACTTAACCCGTTCAATACAATATTGTACTCTTTTTCCCTCTAAGGTTTCTCATCAAGGTTTTTAATGAGGCAATATAACAACGTAATCATAAATATATCTCTATTTTCCCACAAGGATTTTAAAGAGATATAATCAAATATATGCCATATCATTTTTCTTCTTAAATTTTCCCACTGGGTTTTAAAGGAGTTTTTCATGACATATCTACTCTATCGGTTCTCCTCATATTTTTTCCTACAGGGTTTTAGAAGAGTTTTTCCAAGATGATGATTCAAGGTGATCATATGAAAACACATTGGCCAAGTGGGAGTGTTACAAATCGGTTACAATAAAAACTGCCCAATGTGCAGTTACTCAATGTACAGATGTCTATTCTAAACAGACACCTTTCTTGCCACCCCATCATCATCTATGGGCCTGTTCTTTTCCTCCGAAGCTAGCAGCTTTTGGCTTTTGCTACAGTACCTAACTTTCAAACGGGGTATTTTCTCAAGACGGGATCTACAAGTTAAACGATGTACACGTTAAAAGCCCAACATCTGTACCATCCAAAATCGCAAGTGAGTATCTATCTCTCCGTAATCTGTACCGTAAACAGCCAAAATTCAAAAATTTCAGCCAAAAGCCATAAGCCGCAGCCGTTACCAAACAGGCCCTATAAAGCATTGTACAGATTTCAGAATCAATAATGAAAGTAATCTTTTCTCTCAAACACTTGTCTCAATATCTCTTGCAATACTAATCAAGCTGAATGGGCCGCATGTTCTTTCTTGCTTATATTTATTAGCTATGATTTATTGGGCCTGTTTGGCAACGGCTGCGGCTTATGGCTTTTGGCTGAAATTTTTGAATTTTGGCTGTTTACGGTACAGATTACGGAGAGATAGATACTCACTTGCGATTTTGGATAGTACAAATGTTGGGCTTTTAACGTGTACATCGTTTAACCTATAGACCCCGTCTTGAGAAAATACTCCGTTTAAAAGTTAGGTACTGTAGCAAAAGCCAAAAGCCGCTAGCTTCGGAGGAAAAGAACAGACCCATTAGTTGGATAAACAGTGGTTACTGAAATAAGTTAAAACCAAAAGCCGGCTGAAGCCAAAAGAACAGATTAAAAAATCATTTTTTTTCTAGTAGAGTATCCGTTCATTATAACGGAATGCTAGAGCTTACAAGCATTTTTTCCCCCACAACTAACTAATTAAAAGAGGTTTATATATAAAATCACGAAAACTAATCCCATCCGTGAGCCATCCAAACAAAAGAAATATAATGTCAAACTCGAAAAAAAAACTAAAATAGGCATATATGATTATTTGCATGCATACCTCTGGCTAAAGTCACTACTTTCTAGAAATGACTAATTGCTCTGCGAATAGAAATTTCTACAACAAAAACAAAAACTAATGAGTCTAAACATTTATACCAAAGAAAACCATAGAATACAAACCGAAACACATCTCTACAACTTTTTACTAGCTGATGTTTCCTATAAGATGATCGATCACCGGACTATAATTTTTGAAACTAGAATTGAAGAGGCAGAAAGAATTCATCAGAAAGAAGAGTCAGAATGAATAGAAGATTCTCAATCAATCTTTGAAAATTAGTTAGGTTAACTATAGATAAAGAAATCCAACCATGATATAGACATCCGTATCTTACAAGTCCGACAATATGTATACCATTTGTTTGTGCCTTTCATGGAATTAAATTATTATTTCAAAAAAAAAGAGTCTAAATTCATGGTGACACATGGTCTTACTGCACTACTACTAAAACCAGAAATTCACATAATATACTAATGATCATAATATCATGTGAATTACAAAAATAATTTGCCTATGGTCCTATCACAAATTCAGAATAGTCACATCACATATGCATGACCAAAAAGTAGAACCAAGATCAGTAGCCAATCACCAATTGGCCTCACCTTGCTACAGGTAAATGGAAGCTCCTCACAAGAGACAAAAAGATAAGAGATGTCCTCTACCTGAGTGAAGCCTTGAGCTATAAGTCTAACTGTATTCCTAACAACTACTCTATCCTTACTCTGTTTATTCTTAAAAACCCACTTAATTCCTATAACATTGTGACTATAGAAAGGCTCAACTAAAATCCAGACTTGCAAGAGCAACAACACGTGCGGATCAATTTTTGGCATACCACGTACCCGTCTGCCTCCACCGGGCAGCCCACCTCGCAAGGGGCCTTGCTTTCGCTGAGACCCGCCTCACGTGGAGGTGGAGCAGCCTAGCCTTGCCGTGTAGGGCTGAAAACGAAAACGGTAATTCTCGGTTACCGAAAATCATTTTCGAGAAATTATCGATTTTTTCCTCTAAACGGAAACGGTGACGGTAACCGATAAAACAGAAACGAGATCGGTAAAAATATCCGATAACGAAAACGAAAACGATTTAGCTCTCTTCCGATCATTTTCGAAAAATACCGTATTTTAACCGATAATTACCGTCGGTAATTACCGATCAGTGAACACCCAGGCCCAGGCCCATTAGTCTCCCCATTGGCCCATTCCGTCTCGGGCTCTCGGCGTCTCCGTGACTCCGTCTCCCACAGGTCACACCCCACCTCCTCCAGTCTCCAGAGTCCAGACGACCAGACCTCCACGGCTCCACCCATCCGCAATTCCCCATCTCCAGCCGCCGCCGCCATCCCCACGCCTCCATCCCCACGCCTCCAGCCGCCGCCGCTGCCTCCATCCCCACGCACGCCTCCATCCCCACGCCTCCATCCGCATCTCCAGCCGACGCCGCCTCCATCCTCACGCACGCCTCCATCCGCATCTCCAGCCACCGCCGCCTCCTCCATCCCCACGCACGCCTCCATCCCCACGCCTCCATCCGCATCTCCAGCCGCCGCCTCCATCCCCACGCACGCCTCCATCCGCATCCCCAGCCGCCGCCGCCTCCTCCATCCCCACGCACGCCTCCATCCCGGTAAGCCAAGGAGGCTAGAATCGAGGGCGGCGCTGTAGGGGAGAGAGAGTTGGGGGGGCTGTGGAGGAGAGAGAGGTCGGCGGCGGCCCACCGGTCGGCGGCAAGGGGGAGAAGGCCGGCGCGCCCGTGCGCCGCGCCGCCTGGAGGGGGCCGGCCGTTCGGCCGGGGGGCGCAGTAGAGGGGGGAGGAGGCGGCGCTGGGGAGGAGGCCGGCGGCGGCCCAGGGCCGGCGCACCCATGCGCCACCGCGCCGCCATGCTTGCGCCCGAGCGACGCCGGAGGATCCCACGCATCCGCGCGCAAGAGGGAGGGGGAAGGGGAGCAAGAGGAGGCGGCGTAGAGGAGGAGGCGGAGGCCGGCGGGGGGGGCTGCCGGCAACGGGATGGGGGCCGGCGACGCCGAGCCGACCATGCGCCGCCGCGCCGCCCTAGGCCCGACCGGTGGAGGGAGAGAGGAAGTGAGAGTGGGGGAGGAGGAGAGGAAGGTAGAGGGGGCGGCGGGAGGGGCCGGCTGGCCTTGCGCACCGCCGCGCCGCCCCGGGCAGGCCGTTCTGCCGAGTGGGGAGAGGGAGAGAGAAAAATGAGGGGGAGAAGAAGAGGCCAGGCCAGTTCGGCCAAAATAGATAAGGAGGAGAGAGAGAGAAGAAAGAAAAGAAAAGAGGAGAAAAAGAAAAGAGGAGAAAAAGAAAAAGAGAAAAAAATGGGTTCGGCACATGCGCGACAGGTCCCTCAAAACCCGTGCGATTACGCCCGAGGTCGGGGTACGAGCTTAGGGACGCTGTTCTCCGTTTAAGCTCTGGATTTTCGTTTTGCCGTTGAGTCGGGTTAACGTGTGCGCAGGTGGAGGTCCCGGGGCAGAGCCGTCCACGCGTCATCCCCGAGGCTAACCAGGCAAGTGCATTGTAAAGCGGTGAATTCGGGTAGTGATTTCGGTTAAATTGAATGATTTGGGGAAAGGTAAATATTTCCGGATGAGGTATGCTCACCATGTTGGGGTAAGTTATGGAGCTTCGGAATGCATATTGTGAAGAGAAATATGATGAATGTTAAGACATGGCATGGTGACATGCATAAATGAACTTGAAAGTGTACGGTAGGGCGGTAGACCGGGGGGTTTATAAAATAGGCAATGTTTACATGATATGATGATACTTATATGGAACTGAAATGTTTACATGCCATGATGATGTTTGATTAATGGTGGCAATAGTAATAGAGCGAGGTGAGCAGCGATGCCACCCTACTCACGATGATACTAATGACAAAGACAATGGTAATGACAATGGATACATGCATTCACATCATGATGCTTATTTATGGATGACCATGATAATGACAATGGCATATGCATCTGCATTATGTGCACTCAAGAGTGAGGGCGGTGAGAAAGTCCCTAGCTGCGAGTTAAGCTAGTGGACTAATCCGGAGTGCTCTTGAGTAAGACCTACTTCGGTAGGCCTCCACGGGAGTGGAGAGACCCCCGTGCCGATATGGGCGGGCCCAAGATTTTGGGTGAACATCGACGGGTGTTCACTCGGCAATACCGGTATATGCAATGAGATGAGCAAATGAGCATGTAGAGTAGTGCTGCATTGCACTAATGGTATAAGTGACAGTTACAAACGCATTACAGATGTATTGCATTGCATGAAAACAGAACAGATGTATTGTATTGCCTAAAAATGAAGATAGTGAAACAGTTAGTGATGTACAGTTCGCAGAGGTGGGAGGTGATAACGGTAAAATAGTTACAGAGATATTGACGTGTAGTTCACAGCGATTGAAGGTGATAGCAGTAAAATAGTTACAGAGTTAGTGAGGAATAGCCCACAGAGATGGGAAGTGAAGAATAGAAATAGTGAGGAGTAGCTCACAGAAATGGGGGTGATGGTAGTAGAACAGTACCGAGATAGTAGGGATTAGCGCACAGAACTGGGAAGTAATGGCGGTAGAATAGTTACAAAGGTAGTGAGGTACAATCCACAGAGATGGGAAGTGATAACAGTTAAGTAGTATAGGTTAAAGAGTTGAGAAAGATGTGCATGGCCATATGCATACTGAACGGTTGATGATAACCGAAAGGGATATGAGAAAGGAGCATGTGCATGATGAATAGTTCATTGGTCTTGAAATGGTTAAATGGAAAAAGTGATTAATGATACTGGAATGATAATGGTCTAATGAATGAACCTGTTATTTGCTGTTTTGCTTTGTACTTGCTGAGTCGGTGGACTCAGCCTTGCTTTGTTGATGTTTTTAGGTGACCGTTGAAGACGTCAAGCACGGGCGGGAGTAGCACATGGATAACTGGCACGTACCATCATCACTCTTGTATCACTATTGTCAATGTACTTTAGCTGTTACTAGGCTAGAGTAATCACTAGAAATGCTATGATGTAACTGAACGCAGCAATATGAATAAATTTAATGTTGGTTTAAATTCTTCTAGCATTGATGAAATGACAAGAGTAGCAGAGGTGGTAGCATCTTGGCCCAGAGAGTGGGCAGGGTGTTACAGTTGGTATCAGAGCGGGCGTTAGGTCTGTGGTAAAGAAAATTTGATAACTTAGTTTAGCTATTCAACTAAAATTTGACTTAGGCCTAATAATTAAATTAAAATTTGACACACTGGTGCACCATAGGTTGGGGAATGGGTCTTACATTTCATTTACACTTTCGCAGCCTTAGCGTTGATTTGTGCTGTTGAAACTGATGTTTGTGGGCTAGCTGTGTGACTGGCTATCTGTGTCGAACAGAGATGCCGAGAGATAGAGGACGCGGATGTGTGTACAGTAGGATGGGATTGGGTCAAGCATTGCATTTTCACTTCTGTCAGTCATGTTGTTGATTTGCAATGCTTGACGTTGATGCTTGTGAGTTGATAGCAAGCATTTGAACTGGTTATTTGTGTGTCCTACGGGACTTTGCCGTGATTGTGTCGTGTACCGATGCAATAAAGACTGAGACCGTGGCCACTGGAGAGGCCTGGTCATATTGCCAATTGTGGCGCTGAGATAGTGATGTTTTGTTTTAGTTTCAAGAAGTTGGTTCCCTTTGGTTAGCAACTTGTTGAGTTGTTTGGTAAATAGCCGATAGTGGGGAGTGTTCCATGCAAGTCTGGTTATCGGGAGAATTTTGATTACATGAATGATTGGAGTAACTTGCATGATGAGATCGATGTCTTTTTTTTAAGAAGGCAATATCTAATAGTGGTTGAAGTGTTGGATTGGGCGTATGTGGGATATGTAACAAGTTGGTAGGACATGGTATTCTAAAATCGTGAGAATCTGGGAGAATAATTAACTTTAGTTATGTTTGTGGGATTGAAGATGAGTTGAACCCAATGAGGATTTAGTAGTAACATGAGAAGTAGCGGTGTAAAGCATATCCATTTCTGTTTAATAGTTGGGTTTGAATTATTGGTGAACCGGTTGGTGATTATAGTTGCTTAGTTTGTTGAGCCACAATGAATGACTGGTATCGTAATGGTCCCAATCGATTAACCCAATCGTGCAATCTAGGCATGCTAAGAAGTGAGCTAATTTATTATTTTGGTGGAAAATCCCTCATAGGGTTATCCTTTCAATTGATAATAGGCAAAGGATTATAAATCTAAGTCCGCTAATTCCGCACCATGATTGATTATTATAATCATGACCAATGTTTTGGAAGATTCTAATAGATGTAATGCTAGAACTCTGTTGGGATTAGTTGGGAGAATAAGAATGAGGGTCTTAATGTCGGATAAATCTTCCAGTTAAATTGACTGGAGAAGGGTTGTTATAGAGTTAAGTGAGACTCAAATTCTGGGGGATGAAGCTAATAATGTACTAGTGAGATTTGGTGGCAATATTTAAGCATGAGTTGGTGGAATTGCCATTGCATTTTGTAGGAAATCATGTGCACCCCCACGGAAGTAGAACAAACGGATTCAATTGTGGTTTATGAAAGTACATACGATGCGTGCTAAAATTCGGGTGATTGATTATCCTTAAAGTTGAGCTGGCGGAGATTAGTTAGCGCCTTGGAAATTAGGTGCTCATAGGGCTATTTATTGATAGTGGGCTTTTCTATCAAAGAGCCTTGACCACATCCTGTGGTATGCGCATTTGATAGACGCTATGATTGTGTTGTTTTATACATTAAGGTGGTATGGTTTGATGAACTATAGAGTAAAGATGGAAGAATAAAAGTATCTGGTGAACCGTGGAAAGGTTCAAGATGGGATACTAAAAGATAATGACTTATGTATTAGCAAATTGACATTTGCTAATCTGTGAAAGCAGTACAAGAGGTACTGGCTTGTTGTGGTTATGGGAAAGAGAATGTTAATTGGTTTCTATGTTGGTATTTGGCAAAAACACTTTGTGTTTGGCGTGCATTATCATTTGGGGTTCATGGCTTCGAAGGAGGTCATGTTCAGTTCTAACAATGATGAATGCTTGGAGGTACGGTAGGAGATCCGCATGACTCACGGATTGATTTTTGTGCATGTGTCGTGAGTGCTACATGACTTCCCTTACTTCTGCATATGAGATTTCCCGGACGAGTGGTCCGTGGCGCTCCCGAACGCGTGAGCTTCGGGCGTACCTAGGAACGAAGTCCTAGGCGTACTCAGGAATGAGTCCTGAGCGTTTCCCAAACATGTAATTTTGGTTGTCTTGAGTTGAGAGTCTAAAGTGGGCCCGGGCGCGTCAACTAAGGTAATGTAATATTTGGATTTTGTTGCATCTCTCCGTTTTCTTGGTGTTAATTGCCTAAAGTGTTTGTTGTGATGTGATATTATGTGCAGTTCATTATGTTCATTCGTGCTCATTGTCGAATGCCAGAATTCGGGGATGAATTCTGTTAAGGGGGGTAGATTGTAATACCACAGATTTACGAAGAGTAGATAAAAAGCATAGTTTGCCGTCAGACCCGTCGACCTTTTTGGAGTGTCGATTTAGTATCGCGCGCAGAGGTTCCCAGACCATCCCAGGACGATCGGCACCATCTAGAGAGCCGCATATTTAGCGCTCCCAGAGGTTCCCGGAGCGCCTAGGGACAGTCGGCACCATCTCGCGTTTCGGGTGTTCATCATCAGGCAAATTCTACCTTACCTTTTTACCGACTTACCGCTGCAGTAGAAACCAAGCCAACAGCCGTGGACCGAAATGCCCTTGGGCAGCCAAGTGTGTGAGAGGGGCATGGGCATTAAGTGAGGGCAATTCGGTAAATTCATAAATGCAAAGGGCAGCCCCCAACCATGCCCATATATACTAGTACCATGCAGCCAAGCTCATGTTCCCATCCCATTCTCTCGGCCAAGGTAAGAGCTTAGCCACTCCCCATTCCATTTCAATGCCAAAGCCGAAAGCCAACCCCGGAGCTCAAGCTCACTCTCTTTACTCTTCCCTTCTTCTTTTCCATTGAGTCAACCAGCATAGCCACACCCTTCTGATCGGCACAGGTAAGCTCAAGGTGAGCTCCCGTTCAGAAGAACACCTCGCATGCATCACCACACAAGCAAGAAGCCACTTGGGGAAAGAGGGCACAAACCGTGGAGTCCGGGAGGGGGGCCGCACCGAAGGGCATGGTGCCGGCCAGCTGCAAGCCGGAGCCGGTAAGCCAAGGAGGCCCGAATCGAGGGCGGCGCTGTAGGGGAGACAGAGTGGGGGAGGGCTGTGGAGGAGAGAGGTCGGCGGCGGCCCACCGGTCGGCGGCAAGGGGGAGAAGGCCGGCGCGCCCGTGCGCCGCGTTGCCTGGAGGGGGGGCCGGCCGTTCGGCCGGGGCGCGCAGTAGAGGGGGGAGGAGGCGGCGCTGGGGAGGAGGCCGGCGGCGGCCCAGGGCCGGCGCACCCACGCGCCACCGCGCCGCCATGCTTGCGCCCGAGCGACGCCGGAGGATCCCGCGCATCCGCGCGCAAGAGGGAGGGGGAAGGGGAGCAAGAGGAGGTGGCGTAGAGGAGGAGGCGGAGGCCGGCGGGGGGCTGCCGGCGGCGGGATGGGGGCCGGCGACGCCGAGCCGGCCATGCGCCGCCGCGCCGCCCTGGGCCCGACCGGTGGAGGGAGAGAGGAAGTGAGAGTGGGGGAGGAGGAGAGGAAGGTAGAGGGGGCGGCGGGAGGGGCCGGCCGGCCTTGCGCGCCGCCGCGCCGCCCCGGGCAGGCCGTTCGGCCGAGTGGGGAGAGGGAGAGAGAGAAAAATGAGGGGAGAAGAAGAGGCCAGGCCAGTTCGGCCAAAAGAGATAAGGAGGAGAGAGAGAAGAAAGAAAAGAAAAGAGGAGAAAAAGAAAACAGGAGAAAAAGAAAAAGAGAAAAAAAATGTGTTCGGCACTTGCGCGACAGGTCCCTCAAAACCCGTGCGATTACGCCCGAGGTCGGGGTACGAGCTTAGGGACGCTGTTCTCCGTTTAAGCTCTGGATTTTCGTTTTGCCGTTGAGTCGGGTTAACGTGTGCGCAGGTGGAGGTCGTGGGGCAGAGCCGTCCACGTGTCATCCCCGAGGCTAACAAGGCAAGTGCATTGTAAAGCGGTGAATTCGGGTAGGGATTTCGGTTAAATTGAATGATTTAGGGAAAGATAAATATTTCCGGATGAGGTATGCTCACCATGTTGGGGTAAGTTATGGAGCTTCGGAATGCATATTGTGAAGAGAAATATGATGAATGTTAAGACATGGCGTGGTGACATGCATAAATGAACTTGAAAGTGTACGGTAGGGCGGTAGACCGGGGGGGGTTATAAAATAGGCGATGTTTACATGATATGATGATACTTATATGCAACTGAAATGTTTACATGCCATGATGATGTTTGATTAATGGTGGCAATAGTAATAGAGCGAGGTGAGCAGCGATGCCACACTACTCACGATGATACTAATGACAAAGACAATGGTAATGACAATGGATACATGCATTCACATCATGATGCTTATTTATGGATGACCATGATAATGACAATGGCATATGCATCTGCATTATGTGCACTCAAGAGTGAGGGCGGTGAGAAAGTCCCTAGCTGCGAGTTAAGCTAGTGGACTAATCCGGAGTGCTCTTGAGTAAGACCTACTTCGGTAGGCCTCCACGGGAGTGGAGAGACCCCCGTGCCGATATGGGCGGGCCCAAGATTTTGGGTGAACATCGACGGGTGTTCACTCGGCAATACCGGTATATGCAATGAGATGAGCAAATGAGCATGTAGAGTAGTGCTGCATTGCACTAATGGTATAAGTGACAGTTACAAACGCATTACAGATGTATTGCATTGCATGAAAACAGAACAGAACAGATGTATTGTATTGCCTAAAAATGAAGATAGTGAAACAGTTAGTGATGTACAGTTCGCAGATGTGGGAGGTGATAACGGTAAAATAGTTACAGAGATATTGACGTGTAGTTCACAGCGATTGAAGGTGATAGCAGTAAAATAGTTACAGAGTTAGTGAGGAATAGCCCACAGAGATGGGAAGTGAAGAATAGAAATAGTGAGGAGTAGCTCACAGAAATGGGGGTGATGGTAGTAGAACAGTACCGAGATAGTAGGGATTAGCGCACAGAACTGGGAAGTAATGGTGGTAGAATAGTTACAAAGGTAGTGAGGTACAATCCACAGAGATGGGAAGTGATAACAGTTAAGTAGTATAGGCTAAAGAGTTGAGAAAGATGTGCATGAGCATGTGCATGGCCATATGCATATTGAACGGTTGATGATAACCGAAAGGGATATGAGAAAGGAGCATGTGCATGATGAACAGTTCATTGGTCTTGAAATGGTTAAATGGAAAAAGTGATTAATGATACTGGAATGATAATGGTCTAATGAATGAACCTGTTATTTGCTGTTTTGCTTTGTACTTGCTGAGTCGGTGGACTCAGCCTTGCTTTGTTGATGTTTTTAGGTGACCGTTGAAGACGTCAAGCACGGGCGGGAGTAGCACATGGATAACTGGCACGTACCATCATCACTCTTGTATCACTATTGTCAATGTACTTTAGCTGTTACTAGGCTAGAGTAATCACTAGAAATGCTATGATGTAACTGAACGCAGCAATATGAATAAATTTAATGTTGGTTTAAATTCTTCTAGCATTGATGAAATGACAAGAGTAGCAGAGGTGGTAGCATCTTGGCCCAGAGAGTGGGCGGGGTGTTGCATAGTCGAAGCCCAGGAGCAGCGACAGGCGATTATGTGGAAGAAGATGTCGCCGATGCTAGAGCCGAAGAGGAAGAAGGCTACGGGAGTCGTCGCCGTCGCGGTCGGTGTCAATGGCCGCCGGCGCAGCAGTCAGCAGTCAAGAGCGGGTGAGCTCTAGTGGCAGGAGGAATTGTGAAAAGAGGCGAGGAAGAGCTCGAGATGGATTTTGGGGCACAGGAGATGGTGTGTTGGGAAAACACCTCATGGTCTGCATGCCCAAACTCGAACGAGTGCTCTGTTGTTGGACAGTGAACAGAGCAACTCCGGTCGGCACCTACAACTACGGTAGTGAAAACAGAGTACTAGAAGAACTAAGTCAAACGAGGCGGAGAGTGTTTGGGGCAATTTTTCTTCCTTTTGTTCACTTTCAAACTACACAAGGATTGCAGGGTATATATAGACACCAGAGCCACATAGGCCACTCACTACGACTTTTGCTGTGCTACTCTGGCCATGTCGCGTCTGCTACAGCGACGCACGACCACACCACTCAGCCGCCTACCCATGCCGCTTCGCTTAGCCACCCACGACTGCTACAGCGACCAGTCGCCTGCCCATGCCGCTTCGCTTAGCCGCCGACTACTACTGCGACCAGTCAGTTCACTGACGAAGGTATGGCCGATGACCCGTGATAACATCTGCTACAGTTACTACCAACTGCGCTGACTACTCGAGAGACTGGTCACACGACCTCAACCACTGGCTTCAATTTTGGCTGTTCCTTGATCGCTTCTCTGATATGAACTTGGCTTCGATTGTGGTACTACAGTTACGACCACTGCAGACATAAGCGCCATGACCCCGGCGCTTATGACTACCATATTGGTCATACGACCACACACAATAGGGTCGTAACGACCACGCGCAACCTGGTCGCAACCGACCATACACACCGTGGTTGTAACTGACTGTGCATACCATCTAGTCGTAATGACCACACACACCAGTCACTTCCGACCACATATGAATTGTGGTCACTCCGACCACACGCAGACTGTGGTTGCTCCGACCACACACAAATGGTCGTAACCGACCACTCACAACGTGGTCGTAATGACCACCTACAACGTGGTCATTACCGACCACGCACAACAACTCGAAGCTTCGACCACGGTGCATCATCTCGATGCTTCAACCACGGCTTATGGGACTGCTTCGACGACACCTGAACACCGATCGTGGACTGCTGGCCAGACCTTCGACCGTGGCTTTGACCACGGCACCGACCAGGCCTTCGACCATACCTTCTCGCATGTGGCTTCAACCGTGGCACCAACGACACGTACAAATCATCAAGGTTAATTCCAACATTTTTCCCCTTAATCTTGATGGTTTGACTCACCGATACGGATCACCTGCATCTTCTTGCCACACGCAGAAGCTTCTTGTCGTATGCTACAGCCTCTCACCAACGTCTTCTCGACATCGTTGTTGTCAGTCTAACACCGACTTCTCATTGCTGCGGCATCACACCGCTTCTCCAGCGATGATGGCTTCACACCTCCGTCTTCGACCATAAGTCAAAACTTCGCACAACAGCTTCGTGCCACAGTCATTTTCAGTCTCACACCAAGCCTTCCTTGCGTTGGTCTCACACCGCCATCGACCACTTGTCGAAACGACCACCGGCAACTTCACACCACCATTGACCACACAGTGGCTTTGCACTGTTGTCGGTGTTGTCGTTCTCACACTGACTTCTCCTTTTGCAGCGGCATCACACCGCTACTACTCGGGCTCACACCGAGGCGTGGTTGTCGGCTTCACACTAACTTCTGTTGTCAGCTTCACACTGACTTCTAGCGACGATGGCTTCACACCACCGCCACACTTCTCGAATCTTCACATAAGGATTGCCTCATCATTACTCTGTATGTCACAGAGTAACGTCTTCTCCTTTCTTTTCTCAAGACACTCATATGTGAAGTGTCCTAACTCTTGGCAGTTATAGCACATCACCTAGATTTTGTCGAACTTTCTTCGACCACCGCCACTGCTATTGTTGCCAGAGGAGCCCTTGGTTGCCGACGACTTCATGTCGTCGCCTTTCGACCGCTTAGATCACTCGGTGTGAGTGAGGAGGAGCTGTCCATCGGTATTTCTATCGATGGCACGATGATGAATCCTCTCCTCATACGCCTTCAACCGCACTATGGCCTTCTCGAAAGGCATCGTCTCCAAATTGAAGTACTGCTCGATTGAGGCGACCATTGAGAGAAACTCGTCGGGCGCTGAGTCAAGGAGCTTCTTCACGAGCGCTGGGTCCTCCAGGGTTGTGCCGAGCGCACTGTAGTTGCTCGCCATCCCGCTCAACATCTTGGCAAAGTTGTCGATGGACTCTCCCTCTTGCATGCACCGCGCCGTGAACACATTTTGCAAAGTTTGCAAGCGCGCCTTTTGTACCCGGTTAGCCTCAAGGTATCTGGTCTTCAGAGAATCCCACACCTCCTTGCTATCTTCTTCTTTGCCACCTGCAGAAGAAGGTCTTAGCGTATGGATTGGAAGATGAAGGCCCGCGCCAACCTGTCCTTCTTCACCTCCATGACTACTCCAGTCGGTAGAGCGATGGCCTCCTAGATCCCCTAGGCATCCATCAGTACCTCCATCTTGATCACCTACACGGTGTAGTTAGAGGAAGTCAGCATCGGGTAGTGGAAGGGCACGCTGCTGCTCTCCTTCGCCGCTTGCTGCGCGTTGGTCGCCACCGACTGCGGCCATAAGTGTTGGGCATACATCGTGCTCTGATACCAATTGTTGGAAAAAACACCTCAGGCTCTGCATGTCCAAACTCGAACGAGTGCTCTGTTGTCGGATGGTGAACAGAGTAGCTCCGGTTAGTGCCTACGACTACGGTGGTGAAAACAGAGTACTGGAAGAACTAAGTCGAATGAGTCGGAGAGTGTTTGGGACAATTTTTCTTCCTTTTGTTCACTTTCAAACTACAAAAGAATTACAGGGTATATATAGACATCAGAGCCACACAAGCCACTCACTCACTATGACTTTTGCTGCGCTATTCTGACCATGCCGTGTCTGCTATAGCGACGCACGACCATGCCGCTCAGCTGCCTGCCCATGCCGCTTCGCTCAGCCGCCCACGACTGCTACAACGACTAGTCGCCTGCCCATGTCGCTTTGCTCAACACCGACTGCTATTGCGACCAGTCAGTTCACCGACTAAGGTATGGCCTGTGTCACCCATGACAACCCGTGCTGACACCTGTTACAGTTACTGCCAACTGCACTGGCTGCTCGAGAGACTGGCCACACGACCTCAGCCACTGGCTTCAACTTTGGTTGTTCCTTGACCGCTTCTTTGATTTAAGCTTGGCTTTGACTGTGGTACTGCAGTTACTACCACTGTAGACACGGGTGCCATGACCCCGACGCTTGCGCAACCATACTGTTCGTTACGGCCACACACAATGTGGTCATAACGATCACGCACAACCTAGTCATAACTGAATACGCACACCGTGGTCGTAACCAACTACGCATACCACCTAGTTGTAAAGACCACACATACCAGTCACTTCCAACCACACACGAACTATGATCGCTTCGACCACACACAGACTGCGGTCGCTCTGACCACACATCCGATCACACACACTTGGTTGTTACCGACCACACACAATGTGGTCATAACGACCACCTACAATGTGGTTGTTACCGACCATGCACAACAACTTGAAGCTTCGACCATAGTGCATCATCTCGATGCTTTGACTATGGCTTCTGGGACTACTTCGACCACGCTTGAACACCGACCGTGGACTGCTAGCCGGACTGATCTGAGGGGGGGGGGAGAGAGGAGTGGATGAGGGGTTCAATCATAAAAATAAAAGTCCGTAAGGGGTTTTCTGAAAGATAGATTAAGTGAGTTAGGAGCCTTCCACCCTCTTTGATCTGAGCCGCACGGGCCAGATCGGACGGATCTGGTGAGCTTTAGCACTGAATAGGGCTTATATATATGGGAGCGTATCTAGTGCTAATGGTCTATTCAGTGATAACATGCAAACGCCAACTAGGGCTGTTGGATCTACAATCTACGGTTTAGATTTGTGAAGGTGGAAGCTCCAATCACTTATGACCAGGTACAAATTATCAAGGATAAATTCAACATGGTGGCGCTGGGCGCAGAGGGATGGTGCACTAGTGGCGAGGGGAATTGGGAAAAGAGGCGACGTGGAGCTCGAGATGGGTTTAGGGGCACAAGAGATGGTGGCGCTGGGTGTGGAGGGATGGCGGAGTAGAGGTGGCCGCCGTAGTTGGAAGGGAAAGCGGTGGTGTTGGGCGGAAAGAATGCGCTGTGGAGGTTGATTCTAACCCCTGCAACGGTGGCAACAACATCAGCTCACCAAGATCACCGCTTTGCGCTGACGTCCAGGCTATCCTTCAAGCAGTCGGCTGCGTCCACCCCCTACAAACCCCGCGCCGTGGCTGTCGCACGCGGAGGATGGTCTACTTCTTGTTGTAAAATATGCGGTGTAAGCATAATTCTTAATTTAATTCCAGCATAATTAATTATCATCAAAACACATTTCCAGCAGAATATAAATGACATAAATAACATGCAACCATGTATTTCTTCCACGTCACTTATGTAAGAGCATATATTTATTATATGAACCAAAAATTCTGCAAACATGTCCAAGTAAGACATTCTCATGAACAGGGAAGCTCTGAAACTTAGGAAAAAGCACAAGTTTTATTGTTTGATTAGAGCTCTCAGATATAGGGTTGCTCAAGATTTAATCTTGGCCGTCCCGCTACTATGGTTTCCACTCTTCATTAATTGAATATGCCAAATAAGATTTAAACTGTGAGCTCTAAAAGGAAACAGACAAACTGAGACTACTCAAAGATTTCGGCCAGCAATAGGACACAGCCAAAATGATCACCAGAATATCTCAAATTAGCCAACTAACTGATATGATCCAGAGAATAGAATCACAAGTAAATCAGTTATACAGAAGGCCAAATGGCTAAACAGAGATATGAACAAGACAATAATTGAGATCATTGATAACAGATTAAACTAGAACGGAGTTTCTAATTACAGAAATAAGACCGAAATCATCAGTAAACTAGAGCTCAGGTTTAATCATCCAATTTCAGCATAAGACCAATTTCATCATAGAGCTGACAGCCAACCCCACATGCATCTCTAGCAGTAACCAACTAGGGATAAATCACAAATAAATGAATCAGGTCACTGAATGCAAAAGCTAACGCCTGAAATGCTTACGGTGTAGACGACACTCAAAGCCGCCCAGAAGCAAGCCAAATTGGTGAAGAACAAGAAGAGCAGGGCAAGGCACACTCAAGAGTGTTGTCCCAGAAAACCTAGCACCCCTCTGTGCCGAAGCAGAAGAAGCGTGTGGTTGACGGAGATACAGTGCCCTCTCCAATCTCGGATAACCGACGCCGGAGTCAAAGGTTAGGGTGATGCCGCACAAGATCACAAAGAATGCACCGGTCGGATGCACTCAAACACAACGGGGAGTCGCCACTGGCTTCTTTCTCCCTCGGGTCAATCTTCCACCTTCCGATTTCCCCTGAAACCCCACCAACTCGCTAGGGTTCACACGGGAAATCAAAGGCAAAAGCTCCAATCGGTGATAACGCAGAAGCACCAGCACCCGCACACCCGAAGATCAGAGAGGAAGAAGACCAATGAGGAGCAAGTCGGGATCGGAAGAGATCTGTACTCACGGTGGTGGAAGAACTCGGCCTTTTGAAGAGGAGACGGGAGGTGGCGGAGAGATGACGCGAGCGGCCGGCTCTGAGGAACCCGGGCCAGCCTGCGCCTCCGTCGCCGCCACCCAATCGCCACTTCCCCCACGCGCCGCCGAATCCGCCCTGCCGTTGCGCTGAATCTGGCGAAGCCGAAATGGACGAAGCCGAAATGCCCGCACGGGCTTGCACACGCACGCGCACGGGGAGGAGTCTCCTCCCCCTTATCTCTTCGCATGGCTCACGACAAGTGGGCCTCGCCTGCATTTTTCCCTTTTTAATTGGGAAATTACGAAAATGCCCTTACATAACCAACACTTCTTCCTTGACCTCACCACGGAGGTAATGTCTGGCGTTCCTCAAGTAAAATTTTGGTTGGCCGCCATTCTTCTGTTTGTTTGCCAAATGCCAGCTCTCCACTCCGGAGTAAGATTTTCATTGGTTGCTGCTAGAAAGGATATGTTGTGGATCACGATCGACACGGCGGTGGGTTCATATCCGTTGATTAGGTTGTGCATCTGTGGGGAAAAAACATTGCTCAATACTAGTTGGAATGTTGGATAATAGTTGTAGATGGAAATCTTATGGGACTTCTGTTGTTGGACAGTAATAGTACCCTCGTCTTGTGTCTCAGCCCATTTGTTAAAGTAAACCAAGAGCCTTAAACAATTATATGAAGTAATAAATATCTTCAGTCTTTTTTCATAAATTCTAACTAAGATGCCCTATTTCATCAAAACCTTACAACATTACCCTTTTCTTTTTCTAGTTCATATTTTCACAAAAGACATGTACGGTTAAGAAGCTATGGACATGCAACAAAATTTGAGCATACAACATGCACAAAATTTGCTATCAGGCTTTACGTTATTCACTATTGTCAAAGCAATGGAAGGCATATGTTTCTAGAAGGCGCTGTTGCACACCACATTGTGTTAAGCCTTTATGATCTTATCTTGTATGTTAGTAGGACATGCTATTTACCTTGATAATCTTGCAGAATTGGTTGTTATTAAGGAACTGTGCGCTAAACAGCTAACATTTAGGAATTTGGACATGTGCTAAACTGGAACATAGGATTCCATTAACTAGGCATGATAAAATCACCGGCTACTGCACACGGTACAAAAATATGGAACACATTCCAACCAGAAAGCATGGATACTATGGTTCCTTTTGTGCACCCTTATCAGCAATGCTACTCTCTATTACAAGCCCGTGGACAAAACATGACTTTATAACTATCAAAAGAAAAGAGCATAGAACTCTTAGCCTCCCTAAACAGGACCCTCAAAGTCCGTAGGTAAGCCGCTCGTGGAGTTTTGCCAGCCAGGTTGGGGGAGCTCCATCTCTTGCCGTCGAGTTTGCATCTCCATCTCAGAGCCGGCAAGAACGCAAAAGATGCTGCACATGCAGAGAGCAAAGATGCTGTCTGGTAGTACTAGAACCGCATCGAGTAAGTAAACCCCACAGAAGGCACGAGAAAAACTCTGGCCGATTCCCAGATCTTGACGGAGATCGCGTAAATATCGTCAAGAAGAATCGCGCCATGGCCATCAAAAGCAAGGCGGCATGGGAACCAGAACAATCAACGAGACAAGCAAACGACGAGAAACGAAGCGAAAAAACAGATCACTACGGCTTCTCAACCACGATGTTTGCCGACCGCAAACGATCTTGCGGTATAACTCGAGCAACTAGAAGCCGTACATCCAAAGAACGCACGAAAATGGTAGAAACTAAAGGGCAAACCATACGTACGTAGCACCAACTAAGTATAATAGGGCAGAGATGAGTTCTGCACGGCGCTGGATCAATTGAGCATAAACCCTACAAAGGGTTTTTGCACTAGATCCGAGCAGAAGCCCCGAACCCCCAAACCCAAAGAGAACAGAGAAATAATACGAAGTCGTGCGAGTCACTGGCTGACTGCTAGATCTCATCCAAACAGGTCTGATTAGCAACACTGAACTGCACAAAGCAGACGCCAAATCCAGTAGAAAATAGACTAAAGCACAGGTGTTCGACCAAATAGGAAAGTAGAACGCGGGGATCTCACGGAAGGCGGAACGCGGGGATCTCACGTGGGCATGTAAGCCGCGCAGAAGAGCGAGACCTGGATGGCGAGGGTCTGGGGCTTGCACAAGCCCACCGGCTGCACTGCGACGGTGGCTGAAACAAAATGAAATTTTGTCAAAATCAAGATTTGGTTTGAATTCCCAATTCTCCTTTGCCCATCTCCTCCCTAGCCCTAATCTACACAAATCTCAGCGCAAGCTAATCCCTAAATCCATGCCATTGCTGCCTGGACGGGGGTGATCAAGCGGTCACTGTGCTGTCCGACAAATCCCGCCGTCGCCCCGTTTTCTTCGTTGCCAAGCCGTTGCGAGCTTCCCCGCAGCTTCCAGCCCCTGCCAATCCATCCCCTCTGGTCATGACCCCGTTCAGCCCCTCTTCTCATGCCCTTGACCGCGCTGACCCGGACTGCCTTGAGCCCTACTCCACCGCCGAGATATTTCTCCGCCCCTCTCCGATGAACCACCTATTCCCGGCCTATTTAAACCGTGTTAGCTCCTCCATTGGATCCCCCTGGTTGCCCCGAAGCTCACCAAGCACCCCAAGCCCCCGCATCCTTCCCCATTGCCGGTAATTGACGAAAGCCCCAATTTCATGCCCTAATTCAATGTCCCATCTCCGGCCATCCACTTCCCAATTCCCTCCGCCTATAGCACCTCCATGGCCCCAGCATCAAGTCCCAACCGCCAATTTGATCTCCCAAAGTCCCCTCTTCCCCGGCACCGATCGCCACCCCACTCCCGAAAACCGCCACCGTGGCCGGCCCATCTCAGGCCGCCCGAGCTTCGGCCAACCCTCCCACGAGCTCACCCAAACTCCAGTGAAGCTCAAAAACCAAGCCAATTGCCCTAGAAGCCTCCCAATCGTCCTAATTTCCAAATTAGCCGCAAGAAAGAAGGAGCTCACCACCGGCGATTGCCGCATCCACCGGACCTCCCACCGTCCAAAATGGATTCCCCACAGCTCAACGAACATACCCATGCCAGTCATTTGCGTCGCACTTCACCCGAGCTCCGCCACCAACCGCCGCCACTCCCCTCTGTTCTGTGCGCGCGCGTGAACCGATCGGGGAAGAAGATCAGTGCCCTGTGCACTGTTCCCCCGACCCCGCCGTCCCGACTCGGCTGGACCGAGTCCTCTCGCCCGAGCCGGACGCGCCCGACCCAAGCCAAGTCGCCGCGCCGGTCACACCCGACCCAAGCCCGTTCGACGCGGTTGAACCGAGCCAACTCGCCCGAGCCCGATGAACAGTGCACCGAGCCCGAGGAACAGTAACCGACCCAAAGCCCAAAATACATATTTATACTCCCCGGATTCGTTTCGAGCCCGCCAACCCAAATCCAAGACCCATTTCCCCATATAGCCCTCCTATAAGCCCAAAAGCCCAATTTAATGGAGTTTTTCGGATTTTCGTTATTCTTTTATTTTCTTTATTCCTCGCTCATTCCTTCGGGTATGGAATTAATATTATTTTATTTGTTTTGCGTTAGCCTCCGGACTCGAGTTTGCACAGGAGCCAGAAGGAGAAGCGCAAGCACAGGTCCAGTCCGCGGAAGAATACGAACTAATTGAAATTACAGATTCGCAAGGCAAGTCACACATACCTTGATCATGTTGAACCTACATTCCCGTTATTTAATTATTTATCAGTATTTTCATTATGTTATTTGTGAACTGTTATTTTGTATACAATAAATGCTTAGAATAACATGATACTAGTTATGTCCTACCACCCGAAAAAGCCCAGTCTAATTTGATGGCCATATTCACCTTGACAAGACATAGTATTATTAAATAAAATAATATGTAGTTCAGAGAATCAGTAACATCTTCTATTATTAGAGATTCGGTATTTATTTGGGAAAGTGGTTCTAGGGTAAGCGAGGATCGTTGGATCCCGTGACCTTAACCTAGGGGGAAGGTAAATGTTACAAATCAATGGGAGTGTTAAAGCACTAGACAGATTTGTAGAAGAGAATTTGCCACCGGTGAAAATATAAGGACTAGACCCTTATGCTGAGTAAAGAACATAGTGATCGCCCAACCACAAGCGTTGATGCGTCAAACCTGGTCTAGTAGCTGCTCAAATTCGATTGAACCTCTACACACGCGAGGCGGAGGCAAAGTGTGAGTCCGTACGGAAGGGAGTTAAGAAGGGCCGTATGGAAGTTGGCGCCATTGTTGTTTTTATTACTGATTTAATTATCAGATGACCACACAATAGTAGGCTGAGATGAGTCAGAGGTTGTTGCCTGGGCTTATTGAGGAAACCTACTAGGTAGAGGCTATATAAAGAATTGAGCAGTGAACAGCCTTGTTTCCTTTACTCTTTAGCGGGAGTTAAGGAATCTTGTGGGTAAAGCAGGGCAGCTTTGCAAAGTCATGACAAATGGTATTCGAATACGCCGTGCTTCCGGTAAATGAAGCTGTGTTTAATGGGTGATTCCAGCATCAAGGCATAAGTAGAATTGGAAAGGATTTGGTAATATTGAAGGTTGATAATCAAGCTTGAAAACCCCTTAATAAAATAACCCTTTTCATCTTTAACTGGTTTCCAACTAAAACTGCATCCACACAAAATAATAGACATGTTTCCCTTTTACTTGACATACCTTGCATGAAATTATTATTAAGCTCCGTGTGACTTGTTGAGTACAAGTGGTAGTACTCATGCTTGCTAAAAACATAAACAGAAACATCACATATTGAAGAGGCAGGAGAAGACGATGAGGTGATACTGTACGAGGTTGATGACGCGTGGAATTAGGATCGTTCTTCGCTCAGGCGTGCCTGTGGTTTCTTTTGTGTAATGTAACTAAGGGCAGTTGACCCTACTGTGATACTTGGCTTTTAGCCTTTATATTGTAATAAAGTTCGCTTTTGCTCTTAAGCTTGTGTTGGCAATGTTATACACTCGTTGGATATACTCGCAGTTGAACAGTCCTGGGCAGCTGCGAGGGTTTTCATAATACTCCCAGAAATGGGGGTGTTACAGTGGCGGTGGCGGTGGCCGCGGGCGCTGCGGCGGCGGCGGCGGCGAGGAGGCTGAGCAGGAGGAGGGCGGCGTGGGGGTGCTGCATGGTTGGGTCTCGGTTTCTGCGGCTAGGGCTTTTGCTTTTCGACTTGTGTGGTGTGGAAGGCTATGGAGTGGTGGGAGGCAGTGGGGAAGATGGGGGGTTATATATAGGCGGAGCGGACGTCGAGGAGGCGTGAAGGGTAAGCCGCGTCCGGCGCGCGGCGTGGAGCGATCCAGTGCGTCTGTTTACTGGGGGACCGACCAGCTGAACCAGTTGACGGTGGAGATGTGGGGCAGCACACTTGGGCACGTGACTGGGGTGGCGCCGTGGCAATCTCCCCTCCGCGCTCGTACTTGCTCTCGGGCGAAATGCCGGGGAGTGGGGAAGGAAAAGCGAAGGTAAGATATTTTCGAAATTCTGTTACAGTGCGATGCGGCGATGCACGAAACATTAAATTTTTTGCTTGAAGATTCGTTCAGACCTTATTGTACATCCGTTATGGCTCCCACGGGAGGCGTATTTTCGTTGGACGCGTCTGCAGCTGGCGTCGAAGTCTGCGCGGAACGCGGTCATTTGGGCCTGTTCTTTTTGGCTGCGGCTTGTGGCTTTTGGCTGCGGCTTGTATCTTTTAGGCTGTTTGTACGAAAGATTACAAAATAACGAAAACTCATGTGCGAATTTTGCCGATATAAATGGAGTCAGCAAAATATGTACTAAAATTAACTAGTAGATTCTATCTTGAAAAAAATACTCCATTTAAAAATTAGTTATTGTAGAAAAACCAAAAAACAACTTTTAGAAGCTGAAAAGAACAGCGACTTTGTCTTTGATGTGTTCGAAGGGTGTGCGCTGGTTGGTTGGATAGCCCTTGGTCTGCATGAGGCGCAGGGCAGGCCAACCCAAGTCTGTCCCGGTGGATGCACTCTTTGGTTGTTTGGCTGCGCGATTTGGGGTGAGACAGGATGGGTTGTGACGTTGTTTGGTTGCTTGGAAAATGTATTGGTGGGCACGGATGGATGCAAGGGTTTGTGTTTCGTAGCACAAATCCAATGGTTCCACCGCTTCACCACCGGTAAACCTCGAAAAGAAGCACAGTGGTATTCGCAACGTGCAATTGAGGTGGTGATCATTTGGACTTATTTTTAGTGGTTTATGGCTGAAAAACACTGTAGCTACCTGAAAAAAATATTGTAGCTGACAGAGACTTATTTAGCATAATTAAATTTAAAAAAATTAAAAAATATAAAAAAAATATGTTAGCCTATTACATATAATACAAACAAATACGGGAAAAAAACCGGCAAAAAAACTCAACAAAAAGCCAAAAGTTCAGAAAAAGACGAAATTTATGAATATCGAAAAATAAGTCGGAAGCTAAAAGCTGAAGCCCAACCGATCACCCCCAAATAGACCGGTCCATCCACCCGACGCTGTTCTCAAGCTCTCCCCCTATCACGTCCTTTTTTTCCCCAACACAGCTCGCAATATAAACGAGATGACCGTCTCCTCTAGCATGCTTTTCCTCCTCATCGTCATGGACTCATGTCTCGTGGTTGTCGTCATCACCCAAACGTACGTGGATGTTCGTCGGTATCGTTGGCTCGGTGCTGGCTCGCCCTTGCGTATACATTTACTGTTTAAGATAATGGCCTTGGTAAGGCCCTGTTTGTTTCCACTTAAGATTATTATAATCTAACTTATAGGTGGGGATTATATAAGCTAGCTTATAATAAGCTGGTGGGAAATAAGCTGTCAGGTGTTTGACAGCCTGGATTATCAGAGTTATGGATTGTTGTATTCGAATGTTTAAAGACTACAATGCCCTGGGAGAGAGAGGCACGGGAGTTGGAGGTTGGATGAATGGCAAAGGTGGGTAATATTCCTAAAGTTTTATGGTCATTAAGATAAAAGATGGATCTATAAGCTGAAATAAGCTTCTTTTTTGAGCTTATTAGATTACAATAATTTGGGCTATTAGATTATAATAAGTTACCTTATAATCTGGGCTGTTTGTTTCCACTTATGATTTATAAGCTAGATTATAATAATCTTAAGTGGAAACAAACAAGACCTAAGTTGTGATTGTAAGAAAAGAACCTTCTACTGTGAGTTCGTTTTGCAATACAAATTGACTCCTATCCTTTTAGGATTTTAAAGTGGAACAGGATAATATAACTCCACCTAATGGATAGAAGACATACTACGCAGCTACAAAGGCCATCATGAATGTGAATGTCGGCTTCTATAATATCATCAGGGGGAAGGGTCATTGCTAGCAATGAGTCACTTCTAGCTTAACGCAGAGACTATGCGAAGTTGCATGCATCTGGAGAACTTTTTACAAGGTATGTCTTGAACTTCACTCTGATTTAGCAAAATATGTAACATATGTTTCTCATGTATTAAATCATTTCGGGTTAAATATTTTTGTGATAAAAATCAGAAATGTCCATAAACACTAGGGGTTGGCAGATGAACTACCACTACCAACTTTTTCTTTTTAGATTTTGTGCTTTTTCTATCATATAGTTGAAAAATATTTAAACCGATATCCATTTGCCTATGTCTGCTTTAGATACATTTCACTATGCTTGTATACATTTGACTAATATACAACTTTCTTAAACTGATCTGGTTTTCAGAGACTGGCTTCATACTTTTGTTAAATTAGATATTTATCACTTTTAAGTTCCTCTCTGATAGGGAGAAAATGTTAGATCGGATCCTAGCCGCATGCTTAGGTCCAACGAAGTTTACTCTCCAAGTCCTAAGTCCAAACAGATTGAACACAACTAAGCCCACAGGTTGCCACATACAATCCCTAAAGCAACAACTTTATAAGTGGTATTGTGCCTTCTTCTCTTAAAAGACTAACCCAATAGATGAGATCTCCCTCATACTTATAAGTTATGTTTTTTCTTTCCACAACCGATATGAGACTATTCCTAACATTTTCCTACCCACCTATCGGATGTGCACTTTCACAGCCATGAAGTCCAAAGAGATGTTAGACGCCCGGGCTCTGATTCCAATTATTAGATCGTACCCTGACTGTATGCCTAGGTCCAACCGGATTTACTCTCCAAGCCCCAGGTCCAAACATGCTGAACACGACTAAACCCACGGACTGCCACATACAAACCCTAAAGTAATAAATTTATAAGTAGTATGAGATCTTCTTCTCTAAAAATTAATCTAATAAATAAGGTTTTCTAGACTTCCCATGCTTTTTTTCACCGGCATGGACACATTCAGGAGCCGCAATCGACGCGTCGATTTTTTTCAGGTCGCCCGATCGATCCCGGCCGTGCCGCCCGTTGGCTCGTATGGCGCCTCCTGGATTGGGCGCCACATGAACTCTCTGGTGTAGTGGTTATCTTTTAGGAATATTTTATAATATACTCGTTTCTGTTATTAGGTGCTTGGATCTATGATGGTTGATTGGTAGGAATGATGATTGATGGATCAATTAGATTATGCGCAAACTTGCCTTAATCATAAACTAGCTAAACCCTTTTGTTTGTTACGTTAGCACTTAGCAATGGGTAAGAACACCTCATACACCAACAAAAACATTTTTAAGACCAACACTTAATTTGCTCACCATAACAGACAAACTAGAACTAATATATCATCACGCTGGCGTTGAGATTACATATCACCATTTGGCCGATCCAGTTTATCTGACCTGCACAAGGCTGCAACAAGTAATTAAACTTCGGGACGTCCCTTAGAAGCAAACTTATCAATACTGTTTCGGTATTGATCGGTATATACCATTTTGTCACCTAAACTGATATGAAGTAAATCTACGTATATGTTATATTTGATACTACTATTATCTATTTAGAGTAATATTACAAGTCAAATTTAGTATGTATATAATTAAACATGTATATACTTTTATAAATATATATTATTGTATTAAATCTAGAACAATATGTCGGTATGAATCGGTATCGAAATATATCATTCCAAGAGGCAAACTGATGTGAGCTCTGGTATGGTATTGATATGTATGCTTGAAAGAGCTCTCAACAATGACACTTGCATCCACTTCGACATCCTTTCATCCAATTTATTCATTCTTTTATGTGGTGTATCTTTTTCCCAACATCCTTTCCAGCTTAGGCCAAAGAACGAGTTGATCTCCAAGCATTTGCTCTAACAATTGGAAAGCGAGCGACGAGATGATTAAAGTTTCATCCGAAAGATCATGCATGAGTTGAATCAATTGCCTCATAGTGTTATCAGAGTTTAAGTTTTGTCCGTTTAAGGTTCCTTATGTGGATGTTGAACCGCAAAACGGACCTCTTACCCCTTGCCTTGTGGATCATCTGGAAGCTAAGGAATAGAATGACCTTCGATCATGTTGATCTAGATATTGTTAAGGAACTGTCGCTGACGATCAGTCCGATCGATTTCTCAGCTTATACAAAACCAGATCAATCACAGAAGACAGAAAATAATAGATTGAAACACAGAGAGATAGAGAGAACTCATAGTCTTTCTTTATTGTTTTCTTTTCTTATTTCGTATACAAAACAGCCAACAGTACTCCCTATTTATAGCCTAGTGGTGAGGTGCCCACCATGGGTAAGGCTTCAAGCCCAGGCCTAGGTTTCTTAACACTTCCCCTCGGGCACTCATCCGACACGTTCATGCCTCATCAAAACTGCATAAAAACCCAGTGGAAAAAATTTGGAGAAAGAGTACATGATACATATTATGCTGCGTTGCACGAATTGCCTCATTAAAATCCTTGGTCGAGAAACTTCTAAAAAAACTCATCAAGGGAAAAAGAGTACAATCCACCTAATTTTGTTCAATCTTCAGGACTTATTCTCTAGATACTCGATCCTCATGATCAAGATTTAACAACGGACTTAAGAAAATTCTCCCCCTGAATTCTGCACGTCTCTAAGTCTCATCATTCTAATTCTTCGTATGCATCTTTCAAAACTAGATGTTGGAAGTGACTTCGTGAATAAATCTGCAAGATTTTCACATGACTTAGTATGTAGTACCTTAATTTCATCCATCTTTTGCAATTCATAAGCATAGAAGGACTTGAGGTTGATATGCTTTGTGATATAACTCTTCACGTAGCCCATCTGCACTTGTGCAACGCAAGCTGCATTATCTTCATAGATAATTGTGGGAGCTTGCATAATATTCATCCCACATGACTGCTGGATGTGCTGAATCATTCGTCGGAGCCAAGCACATTCTCTTGCAGCTTCGTACAGTGCTATGATTTCTGAGTGGTTCGTCGAAGTCGTTACAAGACTTTGCTTAGATGGTTTCCAAAAAATTGCAGTTCCACCACACAGGAATACATAACCCGTTTGTGACCTTGCGGTATGCGGGTTCGACAGGTATCTAGCATCTGCATAGCCAATCAAGTTCAAATCTTGATTCTTTCTATAGAAAAATCCAAGGTCCTTACTTCCTTAGAGGTATCGAAAGATGTCCTTTATTCTCTGCCAATACCTTTTGGTAGGTTCTGCACTATGCCTTGCTAATAGGTTTACGGCAAATGTAATGTCTGGTCTAGTGCAGTTTGCTAAATACATAAGTGCTCCTACTACACTTACGTATGAGAATTCCGGTCCCATGACTTCTCCCCCTCTTCCCTAGGTCGGTATGGATATTTTTCTTGCTGTAATGACCTCCCGATCATCGGTACTTTCGATGAGCTTGCCTTCTCAAAGCCGAACCTTTCTAACACCTTATGGGCGTAGGCTGACTAATGTACCAATATTCCTTCTGGGACATGCTCAAGCTACAGGGCTAAACTATATTTGGTTTTACCCAAATCTTTCATTTCAAATTCTGACTCCAGTAAGAACTTGTTTCTTTTATGTCTTCCATTGTCCCGATGATATTCAGATCATTTACATATACTGAGATTATAGAAAATCCATTCTGGGATCATCGTATAAATACACAGGGACAATCTTCATTGTTTGTGTAGCCTTTCTTGCATAGAACGTCGCTTAAGCGATTATACCACATCCTGCTTAATTGCTTGAGTTCGTACAACGATTTCCTGAGCTTCACACTGTACATGTTTCTATTTGCTCTGTCTTGGTTTGGGACAGGGATACCTTCAGGTACCTTCGTATAAATCTCCGAATCCAAGTTTGCGAAAGTGGTCAGGCAGTTGATTTGCTAATGCTTTCAAATCAATGATCTTCTGGACTTCTCTATTTGCTTCACTAGTGCGCGGGTCATGTGCATGGATTCCCATGGCTTGTCACGTATTCATTAAGGGGTTGATTTCCTCCCACTAATGTTGGGAAATTATCCTTATCAAATATGCAATCAGCGAAGGGGGTGGTATGCAAATCTCTTGTTATGGGTTCTAAATACCTGATTATGGATGTTGTCTCATAACTAACGTATATCTCAGTCTTTCGAAGAGAACCCATTGCAGTATGCTGTGGAGGGGGTATAGGTATATAAACCTTGCATCTAAACCTCCGGAGATGAGAAATTTTCGATGCTAACTCTTGCGCTAGTTGTATAGGTGAATGGATGTTATAGGCCGATTGTCTAAAGTTGATGAGATTTGCTGCATATAGGACTATGTGTCCCCAACATGTAGCTGGCAAATTACAATTCTGCAAAAGTGGTCGAGCAATAAATTTAATTCTCTTGATTAATGTCTCTGCTAAACCATTTTGGGTGTGGACATGCGGTACAGAATGTTCAACTGTAATTCCCAATGCAATGCAATAATCATCAAATATCTTTGAAGTAAATTCTTCGACGTTGTCTATTCTGATGGACTTTATGTGATGATCAGGTAAAATATTTCTGGTGCGAATTATCTGCAAGATAAGCTTTGCGAAAGCATGGTTTCTTGTAGACAACATATATGCGACCATTTCGAGGAAACATCGATGAGTACCATGAAATATTTAAATGACCCTGAAAGTGGCTAAATGAGACCGCAAATGTCTCCTTGGATGCATTCCAGGAATGCAGGGAAACCGTTGGCGCGAATATCCTTAAAACTTAGGAGAGTTCTAGTCGATTCTGAGTACAATAAGGCTTTTTAAATGACCAAATTTGTGTCCATTGGGAGTATAATTGTGGCTCTTCCTGAACCTATTATACAAGCATCGCTGTCGGCGATTGTTGTAAGGCTGCCAGCATTCTTACTAATCGACTGGAAATACTTTGTCTCTCTTAAGATGATATTCATTGTGACGCTGTCTATCGGCTAAGCACGCTTCCTCCATAGGGCGCCACACGCATTCTAATATAAGGTATTTTATTAATATGCATTAGAAGACAATCAACACATAAATAAAATACTTCTATATCAGAACATATCTTGCCATTATAAACTAAATAAATGAATGAATTATTCAAATATCATCCAACCATCACGAGAAAATAAAATTGCTTAAGTACCATCCATGCAAGTTCTAACTTGTTCTTTCACACAAAAGTAAATGACAATTAAAGTCTAAATGCATTCTATGCATTAGACTTAATCTACTAAGAAATCAGAGACTTAATCTGCTATTTTCTTGGGGGTGATATGCTCTTCAGGAAAAATCATGGCGGTGGCAGCTGCAAGGTCAAAAGGGGATGCTGCTGCCGGAATGGTTTCAACATCTATCATCGCTGGCAGCTGCTCAGAACTCTCCCCCTCAACTGATGAAAAGTGGGTTTCATTCTGTCCTTTGCCATCCTTCTTCTTCTGGGCTTGGAAGGCATCGATGACATGCTGCGGTTCTTTACAGATCTGCGAGCAGTGCCCCCATTTGCTACACTTGTAGCAGGATTGGTTTTGCTGACCATAGGCCTTACCATCCCGCTTTGGCTTGCTTGCTTTATTCTCACATGAAGCTTCTGACTTGCCTTTCTGGGCTGCGGCCTTACTCTTCTTTCCCCTTTTTCATCATTGGCTTTCGCACCTTGTAGCTCCCAGCGTTGGCTTCACGACCAGCGGAGCTCCTAGGTGGCTGTGTGACGTAGTTCTTGCGGAGAATTTTGTCCTGAGCCTCTACATCCTGCATCATATCAATCAGTTTGGCATACTCCTTGTAGTCATCTTGACGATAATTGCGAGCGGATTGCACTGCATTGGGGTGAAAAGTGGATAGGTTCTTCTCAATCTTCTTCTTATCTGTGATCTGCTTGTCACAAAGTTGAAGATTGGTACAAATTCTGTGCAAGACAGAATTGTACTCCCCGACCGTTTTGAAGTCAGCAAACCTTAGTCATATCCATTCTTGCTCTGCCTGAGGAAGAATGGTTTACTTTAACCTCTCGAACCGCTTTTTGAGTGCAGTCCATAGTGCTAGCGTGCTCTTCTCTACTATGTATGCATTCTTGAGAGTAAGACAAAGATGGTGTCTGAGGAAATGATGTGCCTGATCATTTTCCTCAGGGGTGGGTTGGGCATCGTGCAGTGCACCAATCCCAATAGCAGCGTGGAGCTTCTTGGTTCCAAGTACTATCTCGACATCGAAAGCCTAAGTCAAGTAGTTTTGGCCATACTGGGCCAGCTCCTCGAACTCCCGGTTCGTGATGCCAGTCATCTACATGTGCATGAAAAGAATAAATAAGTTTACTGCCAGTAAACATGCATGGAATAAAATTTACGTAGGTAAATAATTTTTGATAATGGTACAAAAAGATTCTCGTAATATTCCAGAATTTTCTATGCATTTTCTATGAATTTTACTGTTAATTTCAATGATTAAAGGTAATTTAAATAATTGCATTTAATCAAAACAGTAAATAAATACAGAAAATATAGAAAATAATAATGACAGAAATAAACATGCTTCAAATGCTAAAAATAATTCAAAATTTGAATTCATGAGGCCCTTTTTAAGCCGAAATATGAATCAGTGAATTTTGCAATTTTTGAGGGTCTATCCGCCAATTTTTAGTTCAGGGAAAAACTTCGCGTGATTTTCTGATTTTTTCAGGGTCTTTTTGCAAAATTTAGGATCTATGTGAAAATTCTGGGGACCCTTTCGTAATTGTCAAAATTTTAGGGGCTTTTTGCAAATATACCGACGCCTCCGTCCAGACCGTGCTATCGGCCCGATTGGCATTTTCGGCCCATCCGGCCTACCGACTGGCACCAAAACCAGTAAGGGTAGGGTTTCCCCTCACCCCGTTGACACGGCAGCAGCAGCAGCCCAAGCTTCAGCTCGGGTGAGAGCGAGGTGACGGCGGCCGACGGAGCTGGCAGAGCGGCGGGGTCGGGCGGCCGACGCGGTGGGGAGAATGGCGACCGGCCAAGAAGAGCGGGCTGCGTGCAGGCCAGTGTGCGAGGAGAGGCCGTCGGACGGCGTCGATTGCGAGCGGCCAGCTTTGGGCGCTGCGGCGTTTTGGGTGGGGCTGGCAGTGGTAGTTCGGGTGGCTACCGGCGGTGGCTTCGGGCGGATCCGGTGGCGGTACTTCGGGCGGAGCCGGCGACAGCACTTCATGTGTCGGCCGGTGGCTGCATCGGGCGGATCCGGCTGCGGCACTTCGGGCAGAGCTGGCTGTGGCGCTTTGGGTGGCGGCCGACGGCCCCGAACGTCGGCTTCAGGCGGCGGTCTTGGGGTCGGCACAGGAGGCCGGCGTGGAAGCTGAGGCGGCACCGAGCAGCGCGGTCGGCTGATGGCGACTTCAGGCCAGCACGGTGGCGCATGGGGAGGAGGGCCGGTGGTCGGCGGCCGTACGGGCCAACCGTGCATGGATTTTTTTCTTTTTCAATTTACAGTGCAATCAACATCTACTCTGTCATGTAATCTACCGATCGACATTGTATCGGCGATTTCAAGTCTGGTCGCGGTAGATTAGAGTGGATTTGCACCATAGAAAATAATCTAGAAAGCGAAATCTACGAATTTAGAGCGATCTAGATACAGACAATTCAATCTACTAATGCTTCGATGGTTACCTTCGATTCACCGAAGCGATTCGTGCTGATAACGTGTTGTGGAACCGTCGCTGGTGACCAGTTCGATCGATTCCTCTGCTTATGCAAAACCAGATCAATTACAGAAAACAGAATAGAATAGATTGAAACACAGAGAGATAGAGAGAACTCATGGTCTTTCTTTATTGCTTTCTTTTCTTATTTTGTATATAAAATAGCCAACAGTACTTCCTATTTATAGCCTAGTAATAAAGTGTCTACCATAAGCTAAGTCTTTAAATCCAGGCTCAGGTTTCTTAACAGATATCACGACCACCATTCTCCTCTTCAAAGAGCACTCGGAGTTTTGGCAAGTGCCGGGCTCAGCTGCCGATTCTCCGGATGCTGCACTGTCCTGGTGTAATAGCCTAGCCTTTGTTGACTTTGAAAGTCAAAAACGTCATTCTCTTACGATCAAAGGAGTAAATGCTACCAGCCAGTCGTAGTAGAGTAGGCCCTGTTTGGCACAGCTTCACCAACAGTTTCATGAGCTGTTGTGAGCTGTTTTTTGCCAAACACCTTTTTGCAAACAGCTTTATGGGTGAAGCTCCTTTTTTTCTGCTCTCACAAAGGAATGGGGAGAGGTGAAACTGAAAAAAGTAGCTTTTCACAGCTCTCTCCCTCAGGCCCGCAGTCCTAGGAATCCACTGCCCCTCTAGTTCACCAAAATTACATGCATTTGCCACTAGTCCATCCCGTTCACCAAAATTTCACTGCTCCTAATGATTTGACAACGAAACATAAACAAGGCACTAAACAAGGCACTAATATTGCTTCCTAATGATTTTAATTTTTTATTATTTTTTATTTTAATTTTTTAATTTATACTCATTCAAATATATTATTTTTTAATTCATATGACCATATACAAACATACAACTCCAAATGTTAGAACAAGTCAGGTAGACAGGGGCATCTTGGACAATTGCCCTCTCTCAGCCATGCATGAAGCTGTTGGTGAAGCTGTTTTGCAAAACAGTTTTCCAAAATAGATTTAGCTTCATCGGTGAAGCTGCTCGTGAAGCTGAAACAAAAAAAACAGCTTAACTAGTGAAGCTGAGCTGTGCCAAACGGGGCCTAAGTTTTACTAAAGGTCACTGTGGAGTCTTTGCATGCATCAGTATTAATGGCTATAGGAGTTCTTGTATTGATTTCATAAACGAGAAAAGCGCGTCTTTTTCAGTTTTTGGCTTCTGTTTTTAATTTTTTTATAGTAACTAGCTTTTAAATAGAGTGTCTTTTCAAGATAGAATCTACTAGTTAATTGTAGTACATATTGTACTAACTTTATTTATATCGGCAAAACCGTACGTAAGTTTTTGTTACTCCGTAATCTCTCGCACGAACAGCCCAAAAACCACAAACCGCAACCAAAAGCCTCAGCTAAAAAGAGTAGGCCTGATATTCTTTTTGGCTTTGGCTTAGGCTATGATTTATAACTTTTGAGCTATTCGTAAGAGAAAGTATGGTGTGTTAGAAACTTACGTATCGTTACAGTATATACTATAATCAACTTGTAGACCTCGTTTTAAAAAAGAAACTACGTTTGAAAGTTAGTTACAATAAAAAAATCTAAAAGTAATTTTTAAAAGTTGAAAAGAAGAGGTCTGTGACCTCTTGAAGGGCTTGGAGGAACGAAGGAAACCTCGAGGTTGGGTGAACACTTCTCAGTTGTTCCATGTAACAAATGAATTGCCCTGTTTACGAGCTACATCGGCGGGTTCAGTACACGAGTCAGGGAGTTCAAGTTTTGGAGTACATAACATGGCTTAATGCCAAAGTTAGTAAAGCGAGTAGCAACAAACCCGTCCGTTTTGGCTTTAACTTCTGGCTTATTTTTTACTATTCATAAATTTCGTTTTTTTTTCTGAACTTTTGGCTTTTTTTAGTTTTTTAGCCGGTTCTTTTTCCGTATTTGTTTGCATTATACGGGATGGGCTAATATGTTTTTTCTATTTTTAAATTTTTTAAATTTAATTATGCTAAATAAGTCTCTGTCAGCTACAGTGCTTTTCAGTTATAAGCCACTAAAAAAAGCCATTTTGAGCAAGTGGTGGCCACGAAACTCGACTGTAAATCTGGATGGGCATTTCAGCCGTGGTGTCACTAGTAGTCAGGCAGTGCCGGGGTCGAGAACAATGAACAAACTGACGACGATGATGGAACAACAATATATGTATGGATTTTTGCATAGTCGCTTTTGATTAATTTCTGTTGCTATTTCTCCTTCTTTAAGAGAAGAGGGTGGGAACAAATTTCAGTAGTTCATTATGCTATGGAGATCGAGTGTGCCAACAGTTGATTTCGTCAACGCAATTGTTTTTTAGTCTGTGCGGTCATACGCGTTCATCTATCAGCCTATCATTTTTCGGAACTAGAGTATCTCTTTTTCTGGTTGAGATTGTGAACCTTGTTTAGCAACAGAGTTCGACCGTGCCCATTTCTCTTAGTCTGCCTTTGCATTTGCATGTGGCAAATATGATCTTGTTAAGATACCAGAATGCATGCATGCATGCATGCATCTCACGCTGGCATGAAATGGTACGAATCCTGCCACACGCATATGACTAACTTTTCCTAATTGTAATGGGAATCCCATGCATCAAGAAATGAGCTCTAATAAGTTGATACTGTCATGCTGAAGCAATGTACAAGCACATATATTCCTAGTGCTCCACGTTTTGTAGCACCCCGCATATTGAAAATGTGGTACTACGTGTAACGTCATTGTACTCGATCAAAGAAACATAAGATACAAAATCCAAGGAAAATAGAATTTAGCATCTATAAATGGTTCACAATAAAAATAATAATTCAATAGCAATAATATCACCAGCGGAAGCAAATGGGAATAAATAATTTGACACACTGGACCGGTCCAAAGCCTTTTATTTGAAAGAAAACAATAATCGAAGTAAACATAACAAGCCACAGCGCTGATAAATCGTATGCTATTTATGCCCATGCTCTCATGCAAATCTACTTCACTAATTTTCTACCTGGAACGGAAAGAATAAGTATGAGATTAGAAAATCTCAGCAAGTAGCCTAATATCGACAAGTGAAATGATAATGTAAAGGAACACGGTTAAAGGGTACAAGGAGTTTCAGGTAGCCGCACACCAAATGCGACTACGGTAAGGCAACGATAAGAATGGCATAAAGAGACACGTGTTACATAGTACAATGGAATCCATATGAAATAAGGAGATATGGCGAACATGTAATCGTAATGAGAAGGTAATTATGGCACCGATGACAACAAATTATATACCAAGTTATACGAGAATAGTCAGGCACACACCTTGACTGTATACCTGTGACGGGGTATTATTTTCCTAACAACGAGACTGTACGGCCCACCCATACGTTGTTGAGTGGGTATTGTTATTACCCCTATATATGATACTCAATTGTGAAATTGTACTATGTAAAGAGAGAGACCAAAATGAAATGATTGGCAATAAATATCGTCATGATACAAGGTTAAGGATTGATATCGTTAAGTGATGGAAATGATATTTGATATGTGATAGAAAGATCGGAAGTAGACATTTAATATGATAATAACAATAGTGATACAAGTAACTGAAACAATTCGGTTTGGAATTTACAACCCAAGGTACACTCAGCTTGCCACTGTAATTAACGATTAATGACCCAATAATCACATTATTAATTTTCAAAATTATGCGGTCGGCTAGTTCCAAGTTAAATCTCTATGTCACGCAACGTGGCAATATGTGAACCATCTACTAGATATCCAGTTGTCCAGGTACAGCCTATTCTCATGTTTAGCATTGCTAACTCAATAATCCAAGTGTGGCCCAAAACTTTGACATCGCTTAACTCTACTCAACAACCATCATTTAGTTGACAACTATCCATCACCAAAATCTGTTCTAAGGAACCGCAAGCAACAAATCATTAATCACTTAAGCCATAGATTAATGGGACCAGTTATCAAGTGACCATTGCACGTGCAGAAAGGGAACTTTAACTATTGTTAGTTAAAAATGGGAAGGATTGCCACAAGGTACTTGTCTGCCAAAAGTTCAACAGATCGACTACACGATGGATCGAGAACGCGACGGTGTCCAGAGTTCTCTTCTAACCCCAAGAACGAACCTACACGCAGGCAATGAAATTAGAGATTGGAATGGATAGATTAGGAGCAAGAACCTTGGCTGTCCCATTCAGTCGGCTCCTGCATGTAGCTGCCCTTCATGCATGCAGCCCCAGAAACCAGCTTGCAGCAACGGGCATGAGATCACGTCATCGGAAGCCCGGCCACCTCGTCACAGGCGAGCAGCAGCGCACGGGAGTGCAGCGGCCCGAGGGCGCATGCACCTGGCGTGCGGCGGCGTCGCTCAAAGGGCCCGAGATGGGTTTTTTTCTTTTAGATGAGAGAGAGATTGTATCTTTTGGAAGGATTTGTAGAAAACGTGATTAAGATAGCAGGATTAAAGGGGATAAGTAGGCAAAGGATACATCCTATTTTTTAGGATGTTTATTGATTTTTTTTTTTTTTGGAATTGAGGGTGTTTCACGTTTGCAGTGAGTTGTGATCAGAACAGTGATGGATGGGTAGCGTGCTGCTTTTTTGGGCATCGGTTCTCCTTTTTAAGAGGATTCTAGGGGCATCACAGCCTTCCTAATCGCCTGTTGGGAAAAGAGCGACAGCATGTGGGGCTGCATGTCGTTGATGGTTCCTGCTTCAACCTGCCTGCCGCAGCATTCTGCTATTTGTTTTTAACTGGAATTATACTGTTAGTTTTTTAAAGTATTTAATTAAAAAATAAAAAACATTGTTATATTTTCAAAAATAATATAAAATAATAAGAAAAAGAAAGAAAAAGAAAAAATCTTAAAAAGCTAAAATTAAAAACCCGGTATGTTCAAATGATTTTTGGTTTTTAGAAACAGAAACTTACAACCAAGCATCAGTTTGGCCATGGAAAGTACAGGGCTTGTAGTATCGGCTAGCCACTCGATCCCACGTGCCCAATCATTGGCCTGTGCATGGATTAAGCTGCGGAATGGATACTGTTAATTAACCCGAATCAGGCAAAGGAATTAATTTAATGGAGATCGAGCTGATGACAAAACAACCCAAGAAATGGAGAGGTGGGCAGCAGGGGGAAGCATGCATGGCCTGTACTGCATGTTTCTAATTTCTAGTTTGAATATTCGGCATGACGCAATGTGGAGTTGCAGCAAAATTTGCGCATCCTGGATAGAGATGGCAACGGGTAAATACCCATCGGGTATTGCCATTCCATACCCGTACCCGCTAGGTATAAATTTACCCGTCGGGTTACCCGTATCCGCACGCGGGTAGGAAAATTTACCCATACCCGTACCCGCGCGGGTATTACTACCCGACGGGTAACCCGTACCCGCAAGCATACCCGGTTCAACATATAAGAATATTATCAATTTAGACATTCATTAATCATACATGTCAAACACAAAAGCGTCTAATGATCAAAATTAGTACATCACATAAACATACTTGACATGACCATATCAACATATGACAAACAAATAAACAATCAACAACAAGTAGATAATAAAATTAACATTTGAGTGGGATGTCTAGTTGTCTAATGCGGGTATGCATTACCCGCGGGTAGGCGGGTATGGGTAGTATATACCCACACCCGCACCCGCCTACCCGGCGGGTAGAGGATTTCGCCCAATAACGTACCCATGGGTACATAAAATTTTCCATACCCGTCTCTTTATCGGGTAAAACCCGTCGGGTATTCGGGTATCGGGTACCCATTGCCATCTCTAATCCTGGACTGCATGTCTGGATGGATCAACACGCTGTGCTGTGTACGTTGCGACGTAGTACACCAGTATTGGCATTGCTAGTACTACTTTTGTCACGTACGCTCGCCCCAACAGCACACACATGACACAACCGACGCACGTGCTACTACACGCAAAGTTGCATGTTATCCTTCAGCTAGTACAATGTATTGCATGCAGCAGGCGCGACCCGTCTTTCCGGCTGGCGTCCAACCAAAAGCACAAATTGATACGGTGGGTAGGCACAGGACGTCCTTGCTGCCTAGTTTCCAAGGGACAAAGGCAACAAGCAGTTTTGTCCTGTTTTCCCACTGATGCTCATTTGAGGAAGTGATTAATTCGGCTTAAGCTTTTGGCTTCCGGTTTATTTTTCACTATTTATAAATTTCGTGCTTGGGGGTCTTGTGCTGCTTCAAGCGGGGGCTCGTTCGCGTCGTCGAACTCTACTCGGTAGAACGAACCGGAAAAGCAACACGAGAAAACAAAAACAAATAAATACCAAATAGAACAAAATCAAATTCAAATGAACTCAAAACTGAACCAAAATAGAACCATCAGATAGATCTCAATTTTAGAAAAATTTAAAAATTGGTTTCATTAAATTTGGATCTATGGTTAGGAAGTTATAGCATTTCAAAGTTTCAAATTCTGAAAAATCCAACAAATAGAAAAGGGGAGGGAGTGTGAGCTGCTGACAGGTGGGCCTTTTTTCTAACAGTACTAATGCCCCTTTAAGTGTCGGCTTAGGACAAATTAAATGGCGTATTAAGGCAGCTGTTAATGGCTTTAATTAGCGCTTAGCTTGCTGTCTGCTCTAGTTCGTCCCGGCCGCGAGGGAGGCGGGCTCGCCGGCGGCGGAGCGGGCAGGGAGGTGTGGCGGCGTCGGCAAAAATGGGCCGCGCAGCCCGGCGTGCACCACGGGGAGGGCGGAATCGACCGGAGACGGCCTGGCGGCGACCGGCGACGGGCATGGTGGTGGCTGAAACAGGGGAGTTGGGCGCCGGTAGCTCGGGCAACTAGAACCCGATTGATCGTTGTGGAAGCATCCCAGGGAGGTCCTGAGCTTACCTAGAGTCCGAGCGACGGCCGGAGTGGAGCCGGGCGGGTTGGCGGCGAGAGCGGGTTCGGCGGTGAGAAGGAGGACGGCGGCGGCCAACTAGGGAGGGCAGCGGGGTACGGCGAGGGGGTGAGGGTGTTCACGGGGTCCGGACGACGCTCCACGTGCGGTGAATCGGCCTGAGACTCGGTGGTTCGCCGGCGGGGATCCGACGCCGGCGTCGATGGGGAAGGGGCTCGCCGGCGGCCTGCAGGGGAAGAAAACCCAATTGAGTGGGGGAGGAGAAAGAGAGGACAGAGGGGAGCGCGGGGAGAGACTCAGGGAGCCCGGTCGTCGACCGGCGGCGCTTGGCGGCGGAGTCTCGCTGGAGGCGCACCTGTAGCAGAGGAGGCGGTGAAGAGGATTGCTTTGGTGGCTACGGTGGGGAGGGTGCGGCGAAGTTCCAGCGCCTTATAGAGGTCGAGGGAGAGGTAGGGGACGCCGGGGAGGAACACGACGGCGTGTTGCAGGCAGGCGGTGGCGTCAGCGCCGTGCGCGCGGCAGAAACGTACCACGGCGGCACAGTGGAACGCAACAATGCCGTGTACGGTTGAGCGAGGGGTGAAGCGTGCGGAGACGTGCTGAGGCGACTGAGGATGCGACCACTCTGCAGCGGCTGCTCCTCGGACGGCTGCGACAGACGGCGAGCGGAGTGCACGGCGGGGAGGTGCTGAAAACGAGGCGGGGAGGCATGTCTAGGGCGCTGCCATTGTCGGGCGCTGAAGGCGAGGCTGCTACCGCATTCAATGGCCGTCGCGGGTGGTTGAGGGAAGAATGCCGAGCGGTGACAAGGGAGGAGCCGCTGGTGCCAGGGGGAGAAGGAGAAGTTCTGTCGCCTGGAAGAAGAGAGGAAATGGGTGGTTGAGATTGAAGAGGAAAAGAAAATGTGCGGCCAGGATGGTTGGGGAAGATTTTCCTTTTATATGTTTATATCTTTTTCCCCTCTTTTAAATTATTAAACACAAATTTGTTGTCTAATTTTTTTTGAAGATGATTTCAGATTCCAGATTTTAAAAGGTTACTTTGAAATCCTTCTTTGGAGATAGAACAAAGTTTTCATTTAAATTACTTTTGCATTTTCTGGAATATATATATATTTCTAAAAGCAAAAAGAAATAACCAATTGAGAATAAAATCTTTTAACTTTATTAATATACATTTGAAATTCACATTATCGCCAGGGTTTGAAAATGGGATGTTACAGATCCTACCCCCCTTAAAAGGAATCTCATCCCCGAGATTCGGGTAGAGTAGAAAGAAGGAGGTGGGGCAAGCTGGCTAGCAACGGGTTCCAGGGTTTTGCTTGACACTTCGCCCTTTCCTTGGAGTCACCTGAAGAGAGGATATCCATACAAAAGTGGGTCAACGCCACACCGCAGAAACCGTGTTCTTCTAGGTTTATTTCAGCTGGCTTCCCTTCATCGGTTGACATTTTCTGGGGCTTGCTGTTCTTCAACGCTGGTTGCTTCCTTTCCTTTATGCTGGAGTGGATCTGAGTGAATACTTGTACGAGTGATAGGGACCCAAGCGAGTAGGAACTACTGGTTCCTGCTTCTTGCTTCTAGCCATGTCCTTGGCCATTGACAGTGTCTTGATTAGTGAGTTTACAGTGAGAGGGGGACTTGAGTCTTGATTGTCTTGACTGAGCTATTTGTCATGTCTTGCTTGTAGATCTGACGAGGTTTTCAGCAATAAGATGAGGGGAAAATAGCACTAGATACGGGATAGATCACGGGGATGAGATACTCTAATCCACCCCAAAAAGAGCACACACAGAAAATTGGGGCGGCATACAAACCCCACAGAAAGACCAACGTTTTGAAGGCAAGCTTTTCCTGTGACTGCGAAGTACAGTGCCCGAGAGCAAGAAGGCAGTGCACAGGGCCAAATAAAATCTTTTTAAAAAAACAACGCCTATGCACGAAGACACACACAAGAGGGCACAGGGTTCTAAGCACTTGGCTTGCTGAAGCGAGACCACAAAACCTTCATGAGCATCCTTGATGTCTTCGAGCTTAATTTTTTTTGATGTAAGGGGAAAGAAAGGGAAATCAAATTTCCTTTTTGTAGACAGACGTAGAGGAAGGAAAGCGTTGAGAAACGCTTTGGCGGTGGAGCCCATGCTCCTCATTATTATTTAAGAACAGTTTTTTTTTGAAATACCAGGGTTGAAAATTTTTGAGTATCCCCAAAAATTTGCAAAGTAGGTAGATTCCCAAGTTTTGGTTTTGAAAGCAAGTTCTTGGAAATTAAGTTTTTGGGTCCTCAAATACTGGGGCGACGTTTGTAAAGAAACTTTGAAATCAAGGCTCTTTGCAATGAAGATACACTATATATATTTGACATAGAAAAATTTTTTATAGCAAGACTGATTTTCTGAAAGTGGTTTTGAAATACTTGAATTTTGAAATACCCCCTTTTTTTGGCAATGGTATCTTAACCTCTTCCAATATCACAATCTTGACAGAATAATTCACATTCATAGCCCTTCCATTCGTGGGCTTCTTATTCCAAGGCCTTGCTAATCCTGCTTATACTCGATTGATTATAGGGTATCTTCTTTCATTGCTTAATCACTGCACAACTGGTGTCTAGTACTCCAAACAGTGAATATTATCATTTATTCAATCCACAGATCATATCACTTCCAAGACATCATTCGTAGTTATTATTCACCAGATCGGGGTCTCCTACTCCTCAATTGAATCTCACTTTCCTACATAAAATCATAAATCCAGTCTTGGGTTCATTTGTCAATAATCCCTTCCAACTATTCACCTAAACATTACTCCAATTTCTTTACCTTTGAATCCACCCGTACTCGATCGCTTCATGGTTTCAATATTTCTATATTTTAAATCCACCAGTACCATTCACATCTTTTACATTTTAAATCTAACAGTATCATTTGTATTATGGTTCCAATATTTCAATCCACCAATAACATTTGTATTATAATCCAACCTTTTCCACCATAATTCATAAACTCAATCCTGGATTTATTTTTGAGCGATACTCCAGCATCTTTACTTTTAAATCCACCGATATCATTTATATTATGGTTTCTTAATACTCCAATCTGTTCCATCTTTAACGCATACTCATAATCCATTTCTCCAGTGATCAATCCCACTATCTACAATCTTGTGCCCAACAACTTTATTGGCATAGACATCCACCGAGACAATGTTTATTAATCAAATCTATAATTCAATGGTTATTATCACATCTCCTATTGTCTCCAAAATTTCCAATAATCCACCCGGTAGTCGACTATACTCTATTATCCCACCATTGTAAACATTCATCTGGATTCATACTGTCTATTAAAGCTACAGACCAACAATTGTTATTACACTCCATATTTCTCTAAAGATTCCATCGGTCCACTTATTCAATCGTCTAAATTGGCCCGTTTATTTAACCAATCCAATTATTTAGTCAATCCAATCATTTTAAATCAGCCCACTAATTTAGCCAACCCAATCATCAAATCGGTACTCATGTAGCCAACCCAACCATTCAAACTGGTCCGCTTACTTTTCAACCAGAAATTCATACCATTGATTCTATCTCATGATTGACATGAATCCACCAAGATTTATACATGGGTCTGAGGAACCAGAGCAAACCTTTGGAATAATTTGGTTGGGAGTTAAATCTTAGAAAGTTTTCCTCGGAAGGTTAGGTTTGCAAGAAGGGGTCTGAAAATGAACTTTTATAAATAATTTGATAATTGACTTCCAAGGATAAAACAACTTTCAAAAATAGATTTCAAATCTAATTTTTGTGATTTTGGCCCATAATAGGTTTTCGAAAGTGGTTTATAAGAGGAGTGCTGGACTTTTATTATTTGAATCCGGGATAAGAAAGCTTTAGAAGTATAAATGACTAGGGCAGCATATAGATAAGAGGGAATCTTCTAAGAGGGATGAGAATAAGCAACACATCTTATATATTTTTTTTGCAATTAGATTTTGAAGGAACAAATCCAGTCATAACACTAACGGCCAAGCTAAGTTCAAACCACAGCCTCTACCTTGGCCTCTTCCACGAGCTGCGGCCCTTGGGGCTCGGCCCCTACCACGAGCAGCAGTCCTCCTGGGAGCCATCTGGAAAGCAACCTAGAGCCTTTTTAGAGACTAAAAGAAAGAGGGAAAGACATATATGAGGGTTTGCTAGCCCCCTATTAGCACAACAGAAACCAAGCAAAAGAGAGGCAATAAAAACGCAAGGCATTATGCCTAAGGTTGTTCATTACATTGGGGGGTTAGGTGTTACACGACAGCCGGGTATAACACACGGCTTACAACAAGTCACGACACTGCATACACAACGTCTACTAACTGGGTACATAAGGGGGTACAACTGGGGGAGTGTGCGTGCACACCAAAAAGAGACTGCCTAGACATACTACTGTCTAACCTACATCAGTCCACCTCTGGGGACCGGGAGTGGGTCTGACCGCAGAAGACGCAATCACCTGGAAAGCGGGAGCAGGAGACGATGCTGGGAGATCGGGAGCGAGCATGGAACCGAGAAGGGCTCGATCCGTTGTTGGAGGGACGGGAGCAGGACGAGCGACGCCCCCTGCTGGGCTCTGTGAGGGTGCCATTGGACGGTGGGCGCACACTCGTGCGTATTGTCAACCTGGGGCGAGGTCCCTGGCGCTGAGCTGGTGCTGGCGCTAGAGCTGGGGCTGGAACGGACACTGGTACGGATGCGAGAGCTGGAGCTGACACTGGGGTTGGAGCTGGAGCTGGCACTGGAACTGGCACTGGTGCTGGTGGCGTAGACTGAGGGTAGGTTGCTCTGGCTCGGAAGCGCTCAAGCCCAGCCTCGGCGGCGAGCCTCTCACGCTCTGCCGCCTGAAAGGCGATCAGGTAGTTGTTGAGCCGAGCGCTGAGGACGTCCGATTGCTGCAGGCTTGCGGTCAGGAGAATGCGCAGATGCCCAATCTCTTGCAGGGCGAATGCGTAGGAGACTGACATCGCTTGTGTCAGCTGGATCTGGTGAGATAGCTGGGGGTTGTCCACCCTGTGGTCGAGGCGATCTGGAAGGAATTGCCCCTGGCGGATGCGAGGGGAGTGGACGAAAGGCGACTGTCGCAGCCCCTCCTCGTGCACTTGGCACAAGTGAGCCACGGCGAGACGTGCCGCGTCCTGGATGGCGTCGACGAGGAACATCCGTGGAGGCTCGGCATGGATAGTATGGGAGTGGAGCTCCCTGTTACTATCTCGTGCGTAGATGAAGGCCTCCATGGTCCACAAATCCATGCTGTGGATGTGGGCTCTCCTGCCTCTGTAAACGGGCGGGCGAGTGTACCCGAGACAACGCAGCAGCTGCCGCAGGATCTCGGCGAACCCTCCTTCGCTTTCACCATGGGAGATGTGATCCCATGGACCAACTGGTGTAGCTCTGGCCATTTAAAAATTTTGAACACCAATAGGTTAGAGCAGATGAAAATACAAAAGAAATTTCGGGTGAGTATAGAAACTAAGAGAGTTGAGTAAAGCAGTATTACACTATATTTTTGCAAAAGTTTTACATAGTTTTTGTAAATAGGACTCGGACCTTAAATCATGACCAGCCTAGCTAAGGTTTCTACAGTCGTATGCTCTGATACCAGCTCTGTCGGACCCCAAGTTTACTACCTGGAATCCTCTGTGATAACACTGCATTATTTCCTGGATCAGCAGATAATGCTCACAGATACAATGCTGCATCATTTCATACACGACAAAACCATACATTACAATACCAGAGTTCAAATAGACCGCATCGGGTCGAGGTTACAATAGGGCCGTCAGGCCAAATGTCTTACAATACATAAAGAGCGGAAGCGTACATAAGCGTAGGGGCACAACTCGCCACAAGGCAAGCGACTGGGTCAACCTGAGTACTACCGCTATTAATCAGGGGCCTGACTAATAACGGATGCACCCACCAAAACTAGCCTGGTCAACTGGACTGAGGCGAGAGGCAAGACTACCGAAGCCTATTCTAATATTCACCATCTTTATTGCCTTCAGCGTCCTGATCCTCGTGGTAGACATAGTGCTCTTGATTCACAGCTTTTGAAAGGGGGTTAAGAGCGAGAATGAGCACAAACAACCATGCTCCGCGAGCCAACACACAGAATGCATATAATTGTAGATGCAAGGCTAAACAAGGATGGCTCGAGTTCTTTTATTTGCTTAAAGCGGCTTTTGGAATAATCATATTTAAAATTCCTATGACTTAGCATTTTACAAAACATGCTTTAAGGAGCTTGAAATTGTGCAGTAATTATAGCGGGGTAGGTTCCATCCACCAATTTCATGGTTCCATCCACCAATGCTAAATTTTGAGTAGCAGGTAACTTCCACCTTATTACCAACACTGGAGTACATCCCTCCAGGAAAATTTACCAAACTCAGGTTACATCCACCTGACAGTTTTCTTATTCCCAACCTCAAAAATTTTGAAATAGAATTAACTCGAGTGAGTTCCCATGTACGCCCTTGACCGTGGGCACGGCTATTCGAGCAGTTTTACACTCTGCAGAGGTTGTACACTTTCACCACAAGAGATGAATTATCTTAATAGCCAACATGCTTCCTTAGGCATGAGACCCAGATAATTTATCACAAAGCCTTTACCTTACTCCGATCTAGCCAGACATCACCCGCTGAGGTTTCACCGCTGAAGGGTTACATCCACCACAGTCAGAAGCCCCCTCTTGCGCCGTGCGAGTACAGTAAATCCCTGTGCCTCACTGTGAGTAACCAGTACACCCTGGCACCCACTTACCACTGGTGGTATCCGAACTAAACCTTTGCAAGTTAATCAGCTAGGTCGTACCCATTATAGACTTGTGGTTGTACTGTTTTACACCGGGAGGTCATCACAAGATTTAGTCCTTAATCTGTCCAGGCGGTTCTTACCACAAACCACGGGTTCTCGTGCTACTTCCGCACCAACCACTCTTACCACTCGCCCAGACAGGTTTAGCAGATTTTTAGGGTTTTGAGAAGCATAACACAATTTAACATAAATACTCAGCCACGTACATCTCATGACTGTCCCAAAACTAGTTTTCCATGAGTAAAGAATGATTATCAGGGCCACTAGTGCCCTGGACTTGACATGACCGGCATGGCAGTAATATGACTTATAACTACCATAGTTATCATAACATCTAGGGCGACAATGGTCAGGTGATTCAATATTACTGATGGGTATCTTATTAGGAGGTAGACATATGGATGTTAACTACCTTAAGGGTGACATACTTTTGTGTATAAAGTAGAGCATGCAGATTTTCATAATTTAAACGAACATACTTTCACATAAAATATAGGCGCAAAATGATCAAAGTATTGACTCACCTGGATCGAAAGCTTGGGGGTCTTGTGTAGCTTCAAGCGGGGGCTCGTTCGCGTCGTCGAACTCTACTCGGTAGAACGAACCGGAAAAGCAACACGAGAAAACAAAAACAAATAAATACCAAATAGAACAAAATCAAATTCAAATGAACTCAAAACTGAACCAAAATAGAACCATCAGATAGATCTCAATTTTAGAAAAACTTAGAAATTGGTTTCATTAAATTTGGATCTATGGTTAGGAAGTTATAGCATTTCAAAGTTTCAAATTCTGAAAAATCCGAAAAATAGAAAAGGGGAGGGAGTGTGAGCTGCTGACAGGTGGGCCTTTTTTCTAACAGTACTAATGCCCCTTTAAGTGTCGGCTTAGGACAAATTAAATGGCGTATTAAGGCAGCTGTTAATGGCTTTAATTAGCGCTTAGCTTGTTGTCTGATCTGGTTCGTCCCGGCCGCGAGGGAGGCAGGCTCGCCGACGGCAGCGGAGCGGGCAGGGAGGTGCGGCGGTGTTGGCAAAAATGAGCCGCGCAGCCTGGCATGCACCTCGGGGAGGGCGGAATCGACCGGAGACGGCCTGGCGGCGACCGGCGACGAGCATGGTGGTGGCTGAAACAGGGGGAGTTGGGCGCCGGTAGCTCGGGCAACTAGAACCCGATTGATTGCTGTGGAAGCATCCCAGGGAGGTCCTGAGCTTACCTAGAGTCCGAGCGGCGGCCGGAGTGGAGCCGGGCGGGCTGGCGGCGAGAGCGGGTTCGGCGGTGAGAAGGAGGACGGCGGCGGCCAACTGGGGAGGGCGGCGGTGTACGGCGAGGGGGTGAGGGTGTTCACGGGGTCCGGACGACGCTCCACGTGCGGTGAATCGGCCCGAGACTCTGTGGTTCGCCGGCGGGGATCCGACGCCGGCGTCGGTGGGGAAGGGGCTCGCCGACGGCCTGCAGGGGAAGAAAACCCAATTGAGTGGGGGAGGAGAAAGAGAGGACAGAGGGGAGTGCGGGGAGAGACTCAGGGAGCCCGGTCGTCGACCGGCGGCGCTTGGCGGCGGAGTCTCGCTGGAGGCGCACCTGCAGCAGAGGAGGCGGTGAAGAGGATTGCTTTGGTGGGTACGGTGGGGAGGGTGCGGCGAAGTTCCAACGCCTTATAGAAGTCGAGGGAGAGGTAGGGGACGCCGAGGAGGAACACGACGGCGTGTTGCAGGCAGGCGGTGGCGTCAGCGCCGTGCGCGCGGCAGAAACGTACCACGGCGGCACAGTGGAACGCGACAATGTCGTGTACGGTTGAGCGAGGGGTGAAGCGTGCGGAGACGTACTGAGGCAACTGAGGATGCGACCACTCTGCAGCGGCTGCTCCTCGGACGGCTGCGACAGACGGCGAGCGGCGTGCACGGCGGGGAGGTGCTAAAAACAAGGCGGGGAGGCGTGTCCAGGGCGCTGCCATTGTCGGGCGCTGAAGGCGAGGCTGCTACCGCATTCAATGGCCGTCGCGGGTGGTTGAGGGAAGAATGCCGAGCGGTGACAAGGGAGGAGGCACTGGTGCCAGGGGGAGATGGAGAAGTTCTGTCGCCTGGAAGAAGAGAGGAAATGGGTGGCTGAGATTGAAGAGGAAAAGAAAATGTGCGGCCAGGATGGTTGGGGAAGATTTTCCTTTTATATGTTTATATCTTTTCCCCTCTTTTAAATTATTAAACACAAATTTGTTGTCTAATTTTTTTTTTTTTGAAGATGATTTCAGATTCCAGATTTTAAAAGGTTATTTTGAAATCCTTCTTTGGAGATAGAACAAAGTTTTCATTTAAATTACTTTTGCATTTTCTGGAATATATATATATATATATATATATATATATATATATATATATATATATATATATATATATATATATATATATTTCTGAAAGCAAAAAGAAATAACCAATTGAGAATAAAATCTTTTAACTTTATTAATATACATTTGAAATTCACATTATGGCCAGGGTTTGAAAATGGGATGTTACAATGGTCGATGTCGTCGTCTTCGTGGCGGTGACTCAACCAGAGCAGAGTTCGACGGGAACTATAGGTAGTCTGTGGGGATTGCCGGAGGCCAGGGCAACCATATGACCATAAAAATTGGGTTCACTGCCACTAGCTAGCAAAAGAAAAAATATAGTGTTTTCTGTAACTATGACCATATATAAAACATGTGATTTTCTACAATGTAACACTTTTATAATTAAACAAGAGACTGCAAACTCTTGTCTACGTCACCTTCTATTTTATATAGATGATCATTTGGGCTTTTTTTGGTGGCTTATGGCTGAAAAGCACTGTAGCTGACTGAAAAAACACTGTAGCTGACATAGGCTTATTTAGCATAATTAAATTTAAAAATATAAAAAATATGTTAGCTCATTACGTATAATATAAACAAATACGGGGAAAAAAACCGGCAAAAAAGCTCAATAAAAAGCTAAAAGTTCAGAAAAAGACGAAATTTATAAATAGTAAAAAATAAATCAGAAGTTAAAAGCTGAAATCAAAACGATCACAACCTTACGGTACCTGAAACATTGGGAGTGCCCAGATCGCATTCACTACCTTGCAATGCCGTCACCAACAGTGTCCAACACTGAAGCGTCCGTCCAACTCAACGATTATTCTTCCCACGTCCTGTTCCATCGCTGCTGCACGAAGCTAGCGCTTTGAGAGAGGCTTCTGCTTACGCATGACCCGCATGTTGCAAATTTAGCAATTTCATTATTTGCCACTATAATATGCGTAATCATTATTTTTCATTTTGGATCACAAATTTTAAAGAAAAAACATTACATTATATATATATATATATATATATATATATATATATATATATATATATATATATATAGGACGAGTGTTTCATGCACCATGGTGCCTAGGCACCAATATCAATACCCGTTGATTTGCTTCGAGATTCGCAACGTTTGATGTGGGTATCTTCATATACCCACAAAAAAGTATATTTGAGATGTCAAACTCCGAAAAAATTTAAATTCAACTTCAGTTTAATTAGTTTGAACTATTTTTATGGTATATACTCACTGTAGTTGCACTGAACTCAAAAGTAGTTCAAACTAATTTGAACTGAGTTCAAAACTTACTTACCATAAATATATCAAGGGTATAAAACATTTTCATACCCAAACTCAAAAAAATTATCAATCATACACGTGTATCGGATGTTGGTGCCTAGGCACCATGGTGCCTTATGTAATTTTCCTATATATATATATATATATATATATATATATATATATATATATATATATATATATATATATATATATATATATATATATATATATATATATATATATAAACCATGACACGTACGTTTACTATTTCATCACAACTCACTCTACATGACACGGGCCCAGTTCCCCGTGGCCGTGATGCCCGCGGCGTCCTCGGCGCAGGCCTTCCTGCCGCCGCCATGCGTCAGCTACTTCATCGGCTGATAGTGGCAGCTCCTCGTCGCCGTCCACCGCGTGGTGCAGCCAGATAGGCCTTGTTACAGTCGCAGGCCATGTTACAGATAAATCTTATATAGAGATCCAAAATAACGAGTTAAAGGAACAACGATGAAAGAGGAAAGATTTAGTGAAACCGACCGTAATTTCCTTAAAGACAATCTCAGAAAGTACAAGGGATTATCACTCTCTCACACAGCCCTCTCAAATCTTTTGGGACTCTCGGATCCTTATCCTATACAAGAATCTAGAGCTAAAGAATTACTTATGCTCTAATCCTCTTGTGTATCTCTACCTTTAGATGAGGAGACTTAATTGCTTGGGTTTTTCTCCATTATCATCCTATATGGTTTATATATTTCCTCTAACTCTTCTCTAAAATAGAGTAGGAATCATTCTCTAAAAGAAAATAAAAATCTTACTTCTAGTAAGGTTCATCTAAAATTTTCTATAGCACATCTTTCTAAATCATAAAACACTAAGATATGAATTATTCCTAAACTCAACGGTGATGTTTGCAGCTGTGACAGAGACGGGCACGTTCGATGCGGGGGCTCATCGTGGCAACTACCTCGAAGCATGTGATGTGAGCCAACAAGAGCCTGAAGAAGCCCATTCCTGGTCGTCTGGTTCAAGTCCATCCCCCGTTGCACCACCAGCTCGGCTGCGGCGGCGGCGACAACCGATATGTATACTACAGATCGATCTCAATAATCCGTTCAATTATATCCCAAAGTGGGAGCTTTAATTCCATTGGCACTATTAATTGGAGAGGCTAGAGTGTGTGGTCTTTTCATCCGCTTTATCCTTTTGGCCTTCCCATGTGCTGAATTGTATTCTTGCAAGTGTGTAATTATTTTGTCTATGCATTTTATCCTTACTTTGCTTTACAATGGTGTGATATCAGCTGTTTATAAGTTTTACCATGTAGAAGATAGGATGATATGAAGATGAGAGAGAAGCATAGAGAATTAGACCGTCTCTCAAGGCATCTCCAATAGTACTCTAACATCGACCATCTATAAGCATTTGCCACATATGATTTATGATGATATGGAGGAGAGGTAAAGAACGGAGAGAGGTAGGTCATCAGTTCCTAACGTGACGACTGCATCATGCGAAACAAGGACCAAGTGACGACAGTTTTACTTTTGGAGTGGTATCTCACGCATTTTGTGGAATCCACCTCGAGGAAGGTAGCCACGCCAGCCTCCCTCTGCCTCGTCGTGACCGGATCTAGCAGCAAGCTACGATGATTGGTAAGAAGAGGATTGTGGCGATGGCGACCTACACTCTGCCTCCTTGTACCATGGTCACAACCGTGGCAGCGGCGATGGCCCGGATTAGATCAGATTTGGCCATTGGTGCCTCGATATGGCTGTCAACATGTGCAAATGAGGGGAGCCGAGAGAGGTGGGGGTGGAGACGGTGACAGCGACGAGACCTCTGCCGATGGTAAAGGAGGTGGCAGCGACATCAATTGAGGAGATGGGGGAGGTGTTGAGAGATGAGAGGGGGTGGCGTCGGTTGAGGACTTCAGGCAAATAGGGTTTGAGAGAGATTAGGGACACAGACTATTGATAAAATAATGCTGATATGTGCCCAACAGGAGAAATTTTAGAAGGATATTGGGTTCTGTGTTAATAGACCAGTTAGTGGAGTAGTTATCTTTTGTATGACTTGAGAGTTGTTTAGAGACGACCAAAAGAACAAACTACATATTGAAGATGCTCTACAATATATAATTTGGGTACAAGAATATATGTGCTATAGACAACTAAAATAATTGCATTCTATGCGTGGTTTCCTCTTCAACACAAATTTTGATGAGAGAGTGCGAGAGAAGATTAGATAAAAATATTAGAGAAAAGGTGATTTGAAGTGTGTTGGAGTTAGTGTGAAATAATAAGTTATTGAAGAGGCTCCTAGTTACTTTTAAAAAATGGTAGAAACTCTCATTGTCGATAGTTCATGTGGGAGAGTTAAGACAACCTCAACTTGTTGTACATGTCCTTACGTGCTGAAAATTAGGAAAGTGTTGTGGCTAAATTGCTAGATTAATTGTCCACACACATGTTAAAATTACTTTTGAGAAAATAGTTTCGGCCCTTGCTGACTGATTAAAATATTTGTGCATGATTTGTAGGATAATGAGGCGATTAACTATTTGTTTTGTTCTATTTGTATGCATGTTTTCCACAAGCCTCTCATGATACTATGGCCAATAAAATGCATCAGAAGTATTTTATCGAAATTATTGGCTTTGCACTGCTGGTGCACACCTGCCGTTTCATCATTTGCATTTGTTGCAACTTCTCGTCGCTAGAGATACACAGATATATATGGGTGCTCGATTTGCTACCAAATTTTCATGTAATGTTTATAACTGATAGGTTAAGGAAAACTAGTTAGCTGAATCCATTCCACTGTTAGAATGTTACGAGCGAAAAGCGTTGCCCGCCGCTGGCTGCGGAGGGAGGAAGGGAAACCGGGCGAGCGCCACGTGTGGGCGGGACGGGTAGGGTTTTGGGGGGTGTGAAGGCGGGGCGAAAGAATGTGGGCCGTCCATCACAAGCTGCGATCTTATGGCTTTGTACCGGCTCAATCTTGACCATACAATCACGATCCGATAGCTGGAAGGCACCGAAACTGCTGGAGGCTCAGGCTCGCCAATTTCATCCACTTTAAGAGGGAGTATATTTGCCCTGTTTTAAGCTATATGAAACTAAGAAGCATTCGGTCAAAGTGATAACCTCGAATATATATAGCTCCTGCAAATAATTGTTAGTATTATCGACTACTGAGCAGTGAGCACTGTTATAAAAGGCGGCCTGGGCGGCCGTCTAGGCGGCGCTTAGGCGTTGGGCGGCAACCGGCCACCACTCTTTGGCCCCTCGGCAGGAGGCTAGGCGGCATGGCGGTCAAAAGCGAACAGAGGCAGTCAAAGGATGGCTTGGCGCGGTTGCTAGGCATGTGCTTGCAACGGCGATGCGGCACCTAGACGTGTGAATTCGACGAGATAAAGAAGGGGAAAGTGAGATAAAAAGGCGGAGTGAGGGTTGTGACTTGCAAAAGACTTACAGAGCTAGGTAGCCTCCGCCTCCAGTGATTCCAAGGCGCTACCGAACCATCATCCACCGTCCACCTCACTAAATTTGGCTGAGCTTCTTTCTCTATCTCACCGGATTCGTTCCTAGGTGAGCTTCTTCCTCCGCCTCCCCTTCCCTTCGCCGACGGTCGATCTGCTTGTTTGCTTGGCCAGCACGACCGAGGAGAGGGAAGATTGGCCGGCGTGACCGAGGGGAGGGGAGATCAATTGGTGCGACTGAGAGGGGAGATCGGCCGGCGCGATCGAGAGAAGAGATCGATCGGCTAGCGTGACTGTGGAAGTGGGTTGGGACGACTGAGGAGAGGGGAGATCGGCCGGCGCGACTGAGGACTAGAGAGAGAGAAGAGGAGTAGCGGTGGACTGGTTTAGGAAGAAATGGAAAGAGAGAGAGAGAAGAGGGAGTAGCGGCGGCGGTTGAGGAAGAGGGAGTAGGTTTAGGAGTTTTGGGTCGGTTGAGTCGGCTGGATGGGCCAGATTTTTATGTTTAATTTGCTTGATTAGCTATTAAAATCTAGGACATATGACACCTCAAATTTAAAGCAACATAAATATATGAAGAGCTATTATTGTTGTTCAAGGTAACAATTTTCTTCATCTAAACATAAAATATATATACATTATTGCTTATATTCGTCTGTTGTCCTCATTTTTAATTCGACCGCCTAGGCACCCTAGGCGCTAGGGCCTACCTCGCCGCCCGCCTAGCATCTAGCGCCTTCTTAAACATTGCTACTAAGGCATGTTTGCCCGAGCTGATGTTGTGCTTCCTCATCTAGTATATATTCCCTTCACAAATACATGTCAATTTTGACATTGACACGGTTCCTAAATGCAAATTTGATCAATAATTTATATTTTAATATATATTCAAAATCTAATAAAATTATAACATTATAAAAGTACTTTTCGAGACATATGTGTGTGTATGTATGTATGTATAATTTTCATCTATCTAATCTAAAAATTTAAAAAGATAGCGATAGTCAAGGTTTCAAAAAATTTAACTGCACGCATACTAAAATAATATATATTTATGATTAGAGGGGGTAATACAGTCTACAACAATACAAAACTAGCCAGGCTGCTAGCCTTAACATATGTCTTGGAATATATCCATAATGCAATCTGGGAACGTACTAATATTGTTTAAAAAACGGTACGGTAATAATATTGAAATTGTTCCTGTATTCTATTGTCACTGAAGGAGAGTGACCATGGTTCGACAGAACACGCCAACAGAGAGTTACTTACTGCAGAGGACGTAGAAAAAGTTTCTACTTTCCCGTGGATCTTTTCCCTAATTCATTAACTTGGATAACTGTAAGAACACTATGATCACATTCTCCTCATAGACTAAACATTCATAATGCTTTTAAAACTAACTGAAAAGATGATGAAGCAAATACTCCTAAGTAATATTCACGACACTAGGAAGCAATGGACTCGAGAAAAGCTTGATAAAGCTAGAAGCAAAATGCACATATAGCTGTCTCAATTCCTGTGGATGACGATCGTCGAGTAGCCGTGATCATCAACGGTCACTACGACGGCGAAGGCCAATGGTTGAGAGCGGCGATAGGACATGAAGTGCATGTTGATGATTCCACATGCATGTCTTAGGCTATTAACCTTTCAGGTCATGATTCGGTAACACGTACACGGAGTTCATCGACCATCTCATGACGTTGGTGCAGAACGGCACCATTCCAATGAGCCGGATTAACGACGCCGTCCGGCAGATCCTCCGTGTCATGTGCTCCATGGGCCTCTTCCAGCACTACCTACGTCGACCTCAGCCTCTTCCAAGGAGCACCACGATCTTGGGAAGCCTCAAGAACGGCAAGACCGGAGAGAAAGCCACTGTTGCCGTTGCCCAAGAAAGCAAAAACCATCCTGGTCGCCAGCAGCGACGCCGATAACCTCAGCAACCAGTGCGGCGGCTGGACCATGCATCGCCTAGCAGGGCCTCGCTGGGAACAATCTCACCACTGGTGTACTATAGTTGTCAATGATAGATCGATTGAAATTAATCGTGAATCCACAACATGTAGCACCCCCGTTTCAATAAACAGGGCCGTCATACGTCCTACAATAGCTTAGGAGTTCAGTTGAGGATAAAAAGAGTATAATGTTTATTTACGAACATTTAAAAATGGTTAATTTGATTAAAATATGATTTAACAGTCAATTTTTAGAAATTTTACGGGCATCCAAGCACAAAACTTAACTTACAATCAGAAGAATCGAAGAAAACTCCCACAAAAACGCTTCAGTACGGTTGTAACTCTAATACGAAAACTTGTAACATCCTTTCTTTTTCTAATCTCTGTGTTGGTGGAAAATAAACCAAGACTGAGTACGACTAACCATACTCAACAAATCATATAGGGAAACGCTATTTAACTACTTGCAATTTTATTTGTGAATATAGGGATATATGGGTTTTATCATTTTATGTGAATGCAATTTTATTTGTAAGCATTTTTAAATACAAAAGAATAATAATTTCTTAAAAAATTGGGCTTGATTTCCAGACTTCAACATTTCTAAATCATTTCCAAATCTACTTATACCTCGATGTTAGAATCACCTATTAAACACAGCTTCATTTACCGGAAGCATGACGTATTCGAATACTATCTATAAATAACTCTACAGAGTTGCCCATTTTTACCCACAAGATTTCTCATCCCTCATGACTGAGTTGAGAAAATAAAGTGTTTCACTACTTATCTCTTTATGTAGCCTCTACCCGATAGACTATGTACCCCCTGTCACGGAATACGGTGACCTGACAGGGCGGAGCCTACCGTTGTAAAAATATGATTTTACCGTTCCATACTATGTTCTTACGCCAGCTGTTTTCTTTTCTCGAATAGAATATTATATCCTTATAATAGATATTCAATCGATTTGAGCAGCTACTAGACCAGGTTTGACAAGTCAACACTTGTGGTTGAGCGGTCACTATGTTCTTTACTTAGCGTAAAGGTTTAGTCCTTAATTTTCACCAAGGCAATCTCCATCTACAAACCCTTAGTAAAATGTCAAGTCTCTTAGCCATACAAAACAATGAGTTCCTAGTCTACCATGATTATTTAAGTAGTATATTTAGTTTTACTAAGTTTTTTCAAGGTGAACGTGGCTATTAAATTAAATAGGGCCTTTTCTATGGTAGGATATAATTATGCATTATGTCATTCTAAATATTTTTTGTACATGAAATAACAATCGTAAATAAGAGATAATAAAAATAATGATAATTAAATAATTATAGAAAATGTAGGTTCAATATGATCAAAACATATGACTTGCCTTTAGTCCATAGGACATAGACTTTTTAATTTCTCTTGTAGCTCTTTTGTTGACCAATTTGCTGGATTCGAACACTAGCACAAAAAACGGATACAAATAAGTTCCTACCTTGCATAATGCAAGCTGGGAACAAAACACAAATAAATAACCAAAAATACATAAATAAAATAGGTTTAGGTGATCAGGGTTTAGGTGGTGTGTGGTTTGTCTGATTAGAGTTAGAATTGGGCTAGATAGGTCCGAGACGATCAAAATGGCTATGTGTGTGTGTGTGTGTGCGCGCACGCATGCATGCATGCATGCATGCATGCATGTATGTATGTATGTATGTATGTATGTATGTATGTATGTATGTATGTATGTATGTATGTATTTTCAGTAAATAGTAATGGTTGTAGCTGTACTAGACATGGATTCAGAATAGCATCTGGCTGGCTAGGGTTTCATCGGAGCATATTTAGGCTAAATAGAGTTGAAAATGGACTTCAAGCTCAAAATGGTTAAGACAGGTGTGTGTGTGTGTGTGTATGTATTCCTAATAGATTTCGGTGAATGGTAAGGGCTTAAACCTTATTTGATTTAGGGTTTGGAATGGTGTCTAGGAGGTCTAGGGTTTTATCAATGTCTAATTTGGCCAAAGAAAATTGAAAATGAGCTTCGTGGAGTCAAAACGGTCAAAATGGCTGTGTATATATTTTTCGGGTTTTAGGTGAATAGTAACCGACTGTTATTGTTCATCGTGGGGTGGGGTTACTGTTCGTTACAGTTTGGAATGCTACAGTGTTCATGTGAATAGTAATGAACAGTACATGAGCCAACCCGATTGGATGTCTCAGTTTGGGCTATACTGTCCCGGCTTGGCCTAGTACTGTTCATCACCTTCTACCTCCCTATGGTACTGTAGCACCAAAAACAGGGCAAGCTTGCGGCGGCAATTCCAATTGCTACGGTGACTTCCGACTAAAACCGATGGCATGGATGGGGTTAGTAGGCTAAGAGGGATCCATTTTTGGGCTTGGTATGCTTCGAGGATCACGGGAAATGGTCAGAGGCGAGGTGGCCTTCTCGGGCTTTTACCACGGCACAAGAGCTATAGAGTTCCTTCGGCCAAATCTGCTATAGTTTAACCATCTACGGGTGGCTAGGGTGGCTCGGGTGGTGGTGGTTTGGATCACAGTGGTATGCGTTGATACCTGCATAGAACCATCGACCACGGCAGGTGTATAGTAAACCGGTTGTAGCTACAGTGAACTGGTCGTAACTACAGTGAACCTGTCGTAGGGTCGACCTATTATGGTTGACCGCCATGATCGATCAGCTATAATCAATTTGCTGTGGTCGATCTACCATGGTCGTTATGTGCCACGGATCACGTGTATCCTTTTAGGTCTCTTCCTTCCTTATCTCACATGTATTGTTCCTATAAATCGGTTGTTCAGATATAGAAAGAAGAGGCCTATATATGTAACCCTTGATTCATTAATCAATTCATTACGTGATTTCTCCAAAACACTACACGCTTTCATGGTATCAGATGTAATCGCTCCTGTGATTTCATGTTTCCGCAAACCCTAGCTGTCGGCCTCCATCTTCTGGCCGATCTATCCTTCTCTCCTATGGTCGGCTCCACCGACCTCTCAGCCTAACAGATGGCTTAGGCCGAGCAGGTTGCTTTGGCCGCCCACGTGGCTCAGACCGAAGTTGCTACTGTTGAGGACCATCGGGTTCAGGCCATCGTCATAGCTTCCATCGATCGCGCGCACCAGGAGGCGCTTACTGTGATCACTGCTGAACGCCAGCAGGCCCTGGCTACCGATCTCGCCCACAGCATCGCCGCCCTTCACGCCCTAGCTGTTGGTGTCCTCAACATCAAGGCCCTCATCCAGGTCACCCTCGAATTCACCTCTGCTAACTACGGCAAGTGGCACGGCCTCTTCCTCATCATGCTCATCAAGTACGCCTTGACAGACCACGTCCTCCCCGACGATGCCCCTTCCTAATCAGGCGGATTGAGTACGCATGGACTGCGTGGTCTTGTCTTGGCTTTATGACACCATTGCTATGAACCTCTTAGAGATCATCATGTCCCCCACCATTACTGCTCGCATCGTGTGGACGAACCTTGAGCACCAATTCCTTGGCAATAAGGAGACATGTGCTCTTTACATGGAGGCGGAATTCCATAACTTCGTTCAAGGTGATTTATCAATCTCTAATTTTTGTCGCAAACTCAAGAGTATGGTAGATGGTTTGGCGATCTCGGTGAACCTATCTCCGACCGAACACTTGAGTTGTCCATCCTTCACAGTCTCAATAAGAAGTTCACTCATATGGTGCCAATCCTCAAGATGCAATGGCCTTTTCCTACATTCGTGGAGACTTGCTCGCATCTTCTCCTCAAAGAGATCATCAAAAACTCCAGACCGGCCGCACCGTCCTCCATTTTCCTCACTGCTAGACAGCAGGGCTCCCGCCCTCCAAGCCCAGGTGGGGGTGGCGGTGGCAACAGCAGGAACGACGACTACAGGAAGAACAACAATCGTAATCATCGCCGTAACAAGGGCACCAGTGGCAATGGTGGGAACGGCGGCTTGAGCGAGACCATCGGGGCACCCGCCCCCAGTGCCGGCGTTGGAGGCCAAGTGCCGACCAAGCTAGGCAGATGGGGTGGCCCTCCTTTTTTAATCCATGGACCAAGACTATTTAGATCGCACCCCACACCCCATGCTCTCACCATCGTACCCCCTCCCGGCCATCCTGGCATCTAGTTTAGTGCGCCAGCCCCTCCTAAAACATCGGTGGTTTTGGCGGCTGTCCACAGTTGCCCCAGTCGGCACCGTGGGCCCCCATGTTTAGTGCCGGCTCTAAGGACCAACAACACCTCACCAACTGAGCTTATAGCACCATGAGATCGTTTTGGTATTCAAGGATGCGCGAATGAAAGGAAAGATTGATTACTAGCACAAATTGAGTGGTTTCCAAGTAAAGATGCTAAGGGAAAAAGGAGGGTGACACGGTCACAAAATTCCAATCTAAGGCTTAGGTGAAGAAAGGAAACCAACAAAAAACTGAGGGCAATCAATGGCGTTGATTTTAGGCACTAAATTTGGAAATGACCGAAATAAAGCAATGTCAGTTTCTTGGTTTAAAAGCTTTGGAAACAGAAAACGGTTGATTAAATGGCTAAGAAATAGATATGAATTGATTGATTGAGTGATGAGTACAGTTTTTTGTTTTGGCACGAGGTGGAGATTAAGCTTGTATGAAGAGTTGACTTGGAAGCCATGGCATTTCGGTTTGCTACGCACTGCCTGTTTGGCCATTTGGAGAAGATGAATAGTGATCAGGCCAAAGAATAAAAGGAAGGAATGTGGAAAGAACACACAACCAAGAAGAAGGCCAACTGGTGGCTGGTTTTGTTGGAACATTGATGTTAAGCGTGCTTGGCTTATGGCAATTCTAGGGTGGGTGACCCTTTAGGAAATTTTTTATTAAACTTTGGATTGAAATTGGAATTTTGATATTTTATTCTAGTATTATAAATAATCCAAATAAAATCCAAACACTTTTAAAATAATTAATTTGAAATTAATTGTTAAATAAAGCAATTTTCGGGGATGTTACAAACCTACCCTCCTTATAAAGAATCTCGTCCTCAAGATTCGGACGAACTGGAAAAAGAAAGGAGAGGGAAATTTGGCTCTTAGGTCCTCTTCACGCTCACAAGTTGCTTCTGATTTTGAATGATTGTTCCACTGCACTTTGCAGAACTTGATAGTCTTGTCTCTTGTTCGACGTTCAGCTTACTCCCTGTTTCTAACTTGTTCTTTGGTACTCTCAAGCATTCTTTAACTAAGATATATGGAAGACAACAACAAATTGGGATGGTACATCTTTAGTCAGCTACAATCTCTGTGCTAACTTCATTTGCCCTTATCATATCGATAATCCAGAATTCCATCAAAAGGGCTTCACTTTTCAAAGGTTCTTGGTTATTTCAACTTTTCAAAGGTGCTTGATTTCCAAAATCATATACCACCAATACACCTTGTTGATTTCTTATCGATTCACATAAATAATCCCATAAACTTTATCTCTTTGTACTAATTCAAATCGATGGTAAACCATGAAATTTTCCAACAAAAATCCAATAACGTTGTAATCTGTGATTTCCACCAAGTGCTTTATGATCATTGTCTAATGCAACAGATCCACAACTCTGATCAAATAATATTAATCTATCCTTCTATTGATCATCAATTGATTTTAAAAATCATCTAAGCAATAATTCAACATTCGTTAATCCACCAACATCAATCACTCGATAATGATCATTTTGGTTCCACCAAATTTGAATGAAGCCAAATACGTCAATTAATTCTCATCGAACAATCTCTCTTCCATAATTTATTTAAATCCTTCAGGTTATCTATTTGAACATCCTTAAATGATCTAGTCAATCCCATAGATTAAAATCCAATTATCTTTCAATGATAGGATAAATCCACAAGTTCCAAAGTAAAATCCACTTATTAAGGATAAGATTATTCCACCACGATTCTCATAAGCGTATTATCTTCCAAAAATTCTACTAGTACCCACATATCACCAATAGGTCCACCAAACTCTATAATCAATTAACTCAATAAAGTTCATCCACTCTACATGATTCCACCAGATCACCCAAAATTAATGTCATGAATTGTTTATGATAATTCAACTTCTTAATCTTTTAATCCCTTGCTTTACTAGATCAATCTCTTAATACTAATTCTCCAATGATTACAAATAATCCATTCAACTAAAATCTTGTTTTACATCTAATTGCTCCTTTCAATCCTAGATAATAAATCCAACGCATCAAGTTTGGACATTTCCCACAATCTAATTAGTTCCACCAAGTTTTCTAATGTATTCATTCTCCATGATCTATTTAATCCACACATATGACAGTCTCGATATTTATTCATAATCAATTGGTATCACAAATATACCTTTGTTTTCTCTCAATTTACTCAAATATTATTCAATCTTATCAATTCTAAACCCAAAATATATCACCCTAGTAAAAATTCTCCGAATTATCTAACTTGATATCCACTGATTATGACAGCTTTCCCAACAAGAGTACTTTCCATAAATTTGTTGTCTTCCATATACTCTAGGTCTCCAAAAATTCTCCAAACTTGGACTACGGTGAAAGAATTGGAGCTTGCACTATTGCGGTAACCGGGATTAGCAAAAAGGTAAGAGGGAAGTAGCATAGATAAGAAATTAGGGGAACAACTTAAAAGAAACTTAACTTAAAATCAAAATGGTTTGAAGGATGGACGTACCACAAGTACACAAAGGCTTGGTACATTCCATCTAGCACACCAACAAATAATATAAAACGTTATAAGGGCGTAGACATTTATTTGGTTACTACTAGCTCAACAAACTACTCATCCTCCAAGATGATGCACTCCTTAGGATCCTCTTCTGGGTCCTCCTCAAACTCGTCCATGTGGTGCTGACCAACACCACACGTGGTGCAGTTGCCTGGTGAGCGAGAACGAGAATGGCTACGACTGAAGGTAGGTGATCGGGAGTAGGAACGGGAACAAGAAAGTCTGCATCATCTGCTAGAACTTCCAATGTCGATGTTGGGTGGTAGACTAGGGCGTCGAACGCTTTTGCGCGCTGTGAGCCTAGTACAGGGTCCCAAGAGTCGAGTCGGCACTAGGTTGTTGGGAATGATAGCAGCTATGGGTGAAGACGACGTGTAGGTAGCTGTGGCCCTGAGACGCTCCAGCTCGGCCTCTGCTATGATCCTTTCTTGCTCCACGACCGAGAGAGCTGTCTGGCTCTGGATGAGCTGAGCACGGAGGGCGTCGGAGTGCTGTTAGCTGGAAGTAAGGAGCATCCAAAGCTGGCTGATCTCCTGCAAGGCGCTGGTGTAGGTAGCTACCATCGCTTGGGTAAGCTAAACCTGGTGTGTCAGTCGGGGGTCATCCACTGAGATCTCAAAGGGCTCCGGGTAGCGCTGTCCTGCTCAAGTGGACAGGGAGAAGTAGAAAGGTGATCGTCACAGGGTGTCCTTATGTATCTGGCACAGGTCAGCTATGGCCAAATGAGCTGCATCTTGGATAGTGTTAGGCCAGTGAATCCGAGGGTGCTTGATCGGGTATTTGTGGGAGTCGAATTCCTCTTCCTGTGCATATAGGAATACATCCATCGTCCAAGAATCCCAATCCATAATCCGGATATTCCAGCCCCTAAAGATGGGCGGTTGGCGATACTCCAGGCATTGCATGAACCGCCGAAGGAGGCTAACAAACGCTCCGTCATTCTCGCCATGAAAGAGGTAATCCCATGACTCTGTGGGGAACAATCTGGCCATCTAACCATGGCGATCGCAACACCGAGAGTGGCTGAGAGGCCCGGAGTGGTCGAAAACTATAAGGCTGTCGAACACAAGGGTGGTTGAAAGCGGCCATGGTTGTGAGCGACCGTGGTCGAAAACAGCTATTGTCGTGAGCGACTGCGGTCAAAAGTGACTGTGGCCATGAGCGACCATGATCGAAAGTGGTCGCGGTCAAAAGTGACCATGGCCAAAAGCAGGAGGGGTCAAAAACGACAATAGTCAAAGCTAAAGTTTTCAAAAGTTTAAAGAATGGTCGGAACTCGGAACTCAAGAGCGATCGAAAGTGGTCGGAGTGGCTGAGATCGATGGGGTTGCCGTGGTCGAACGTGGAGCGATCGTTTTCAACAGGCAAGGGGGTTTACCAGAGAAGCCTGGAGAGTGGTCGGCGATGGCAAAAGATGGCGGCGGCAAAGTCCTTCTGTGGGGGAAGGGCTCCAGCGGCGGATTTTGCTCGACGGCGATGCAGAAGACGGCAGCGATAGTGCTCCGGTGGGGGAAGGCTTCGGCAGCAGTCGACAAGGTCTTTCTCCTTGCGGCGAAGCCGGTGGTGTCGTTGGCGGCCTCGGCGACTTCTCTGGAGGAGGGGAGACTTTGGCTGGATGAAGGGAAGGCGACACGGTCACGGTGCTCCAATTTATAGCTTCGGCGAAGAAAGAAAATTGACGGAGGTTATGGCACCGTGCGATCGTTTTGGTATTCAAGGACGCGCGAAGGAAAGAAAAGATTGATTGCTAGCACAAATTGAGCGGTTTCCAAGTGAAGATGTTGAGGAAAAAAAGGAGGGTGACACGATCACAGAATTCCAATCTAAGGCTTGGGTGAAGAAAGAAAACAGACGAAAAACTGAGGAGGGTCAATGGTGTTGATTTTGGGCACTAAATTTGGAAATGGTCGAAATAAAGCAATGTCGGTTTCTTGGTTTAAAAGCTTTGGAAATTAAAAACGGTTGATTAAATGGTTAAGAAATATATATGAATTGATTGATTGAGTCATGAGGACGGTTTTTCGTTTTGGCACGAGGTGGAGATTAAGCTTGTATAGAGAGTTGATTTGGAAGCCATGGCATTTCGGTTTGCTATGCACTGCCTGTTTGGCTGTTTGAAGAAGATGAACAGTAATCAGGATAAAGAATAAAAGGAAGGTAGAAAAAACACACAATAAAAAAGAAGGCCAACTGGTGGTTGGTTTTGTTGGAACATTGACGTTAAGTGTGCTTGGCTTATAGCAATTCTAGGATGAGTGACCCTTTGGGAAATTTTTTTATTGGACTTTGGATTGGAATTGGGATTTTTGATGTTTTCTTCTAGTATTACACAAATAATCTAAATAAAATCCAAACACTTTTAAAATAATTAATTTAAAATTAATTTTAAAAGAAAACAAATTTTTAGGATGCTACATTATGTGTGCAATGTGTAGCTGGTTACTCAGTTGCTATGAGAGGTGGGCCTCATAGGAGCCGTTGGATTGAGAAAAAAGATGTTGGATTAAGCGTCTGAAGGCCAACCGTGGTATGTACGTCTCAGGAAGGGACAGAAAGCAGACAAGGCCAGGCGAGCAAACAACCTGCATCTAAGTTGAGAAGCAACTTCGAAGTTCGAACATGATGGAACTATCAATTTGCTCAGGAAAAGGATAAACACCTTATTATGTAAATGTATACTGGGGAAAGCAGCAAATGTTGGCTCAGTTCTTTTGAGCTAACTAATAGTTTTTATCATTGTTTTTTAAAACGATAGCGGATGTCGAACATATCAACACAAACGATGTACACGGTTTTAAATTCGGAAAGCCGTTTGGAGAAACGGTGCCATCCCATTTGTTTCAGTTTCTAGAGAAACCGAAGACAAAAACAAAAAAAAAAAGAACAGGCCACCTCAAATCACATTGGGGAGTTTACACAACAGACATCAATCAGGCGCCTTATGTTAATTACGTATATCTAAAGCTGGCAAGCAAGAAATGTACACGATAAGAATCAGGATTCTTCATTAGAGAATCTTCTATTGCGATGTCTAGCTATAGGCAATGAATCCAGGATCTTTGGCTTCAGTAATGGCATGTTAATATAACTTATTCTAGTTGCGCCTTTGGCGCTCCTATCGTAGCCGCATTTGCAGGCCCACTGTCACCCATGCTGGCGAAGCCGAGACACAGATTCAGTTCATCATTTGCCTCAATTAACACTGGAAAGGAAGCAGTAGGTTGCACTCACGCTTCGCCATTGCTTGCAGCAACATTGTCTTTGTTCGGTGCCACCAGTGCTTTATTGTCGGTTCCACTCTGAGACCGAGAGGGAGCAGCATTGCTCTGAGAAGGGTATGAAAAAACTCATGGCTCAGCAATGTATGAAAATGGCCAACCAATTATGTGATTGGCCAATTACTAGTAGTAATGAAAAAAAAACGAACCTGCTCAATTGCAACCATAGGAGTTTCAAATTTTGCATTGGGGCAACTTCTCAGGGTACCCTGCATACACCAAATATAAAGAAATATAAGTAGCTGCAAGTCAAAATGTCCAGAACCAACAAAAGCAAATACAAATGTCAGAATAAGCAATCAAATCTTGAGATTGGAGATATGTTCATTGCCCAGAGAATCAACAGCATTTTCTTTTATGATTCTTTCCACTCTTAATTAGAGACAATAACATCACAGGAGCTGCTTATCTAATACTACTAACACAATGGAAAAGATAGGCTATAGTAGTTTTTTTTTCACCCTTTTCATTTATGGCTCTCACATCTAACTCCCATAGAAACCTCAGAGCTTTTCTATTGAATTGTATTGGCATATTGCATACCTCCATGGCCACAGAAAATAACAAGGGAAGAACTGAAAATTAAATAGAGGACAACATCAACTGGCAACATAATTTCTACTACTTAAAAAAGAAAGTTGGTGGTGGTGGTTCATCTGCCTCTTCCAACTCACACTTGCAGCTCCCTAAAAAATCTCTAACAAAAACAGAAAAAAGAAATCTACTAAAAACAAATTTCACTACCATACAAATTTTCCAACAAAAGGAAACAGAGCTATATCAGGCACACGGCAAAGCCGAGGGCACGGAGACACAATGTGGCTGAGCACGGAGGCAGAGCCGACGGTGTGGGTTAAGCAGGCCAATCCCAACAATGTCAACTCAACATGCTGGGATAATATGATTTTTTTTTATCCTTAGCAAAGCACGGTCATTCAGCTAGTTGAATATAATTACATCTTCATGAGTTGGTTGAAATATGCCATGAATTTTTATCCACCAAGTTGCTACCACACATACACCATTGCTGCAAATCCAGTAACACTGGGACAAGATGACAAAACAGAGTCGCAACCTTAACACGTGCCCTGTGCACCATCACAGCAAGCATGGTGCTAACACCATGTTGTGAAAAATCGATGTTATAAATTACAACCAAGCAATTCAATTCCACCTCCATACAAATATTACAGTGTTCGCTGAAACACGAAAAAGCATAAATGGGGGTTGTCTAGGAGATGAAGACAAAGATGGAACATATTATCTATCAGAAAGAAAGAAAAAAGAACAATCCAGTGTGTTAAGCATGAGATTATACCTTGTTTGCCCACATCAGTCCACAAGCATTGCACAAAGTCCTTGGACCAGCTGGACCACGACGCATTGCCGGTGTCATCTTTTCACTAGTGCCACAATTCTGACACCCGCAACAAGTATGATATGAAAAAAAAGGTCATCTATTTCCCATTTAACAGTAAACAGACAGAAAAAAAATGAATCACGTAACCAAAGATAAGACAACTTTGATTCTCGAGACGGGAAATCTTGGCCTGAACCCTGGGAGGCAGGATCACAGCCTGGAGATGGGGACTCTCCCTCCAGATTTGCTCTTCCAGCAAATTGCCCCTTCCAGCGCTGCATCCTGAGAGAGTAATTAGAAACATGAGTGTTAATTCTCAAGACATGTGATGTTCCTGCTAGTTTTACAATTTATTTACTACTTGGCTCCATGGCTTGATGTACAGTATAGGATTTTATGTGCCTAATTCTCCCACCCATGCCATCCACAGGACCTATGTTCCCCTTCTCTGCCTCCTAGGAATCCCTATCCCTCCTCAACCTAGCTTCTAGCCATGGCTAGCAGCAGAAGCAGAATCTATCCTGATGACCACAGACCATTATATTCTGCAACGAGGATGCTCGGACCATTGCTACCATCGTCACCAACCAAGGTTTCAGTTTTTCTTCTCTGCGAGTAAGAAAAATATCAAGGCAAAGATCAAGTCCAAGTAGCAAACGGGGTAGGGACCGGTGTGTGTGTAGTAGGAGGGCGAGATAGAGGTGTTGAGGGCATGCAGACGCTGGCGCTCCTATCAAACCTCACCAATCTCGCCCATTTAGATTTCGACACGACGGCCGCTGATAGATTTGCTTGATCCAGCAGGCGAATCCAGACAACACAACTACAGCAATGGAGAAAAGCTCCACGAGGACCCCCTCAACGCCGCCCTCCTCTCCTCCTCAAGGCGCTGCAGGTATGCTTTCTGCTAGTTGACTGCTTTTCCTAAGAATTATGCAGCTAAATCAAGACACATCTAGCTGCACCAAGAGCTCCCCCAGTATCTCGCGCGGCACCTGTTTGACGAATTGCCCGCTAGGCCATCCAGTTCAGCGGAAGACATCGGAGATGCGTACAACTTTGCTCAGAGATTCTGATAAACACTGCTGGCCGTGGAACAAGAAAAAGGGCTGGAAAGGTCCGCTTCCCCAACCTAGATCTTCACCACCAAGAACACTGGGAGATTTTCTTGTGCCTAAAATTCTTGGCCAAGATCCACTTTCTCAGAGGATTCAAATTTCAAACAACGAAGTTGTTGGGCCATTCTGTGGGTTGTTATCTAATGTGGGCCGCAAAGTAAGATGGTCCAGGCGTAACCCTGGTTTAGACTTCTTGTGCCGGCGGCTGGCTCCTCGTTCCTTTGTGCGGAGAGGACGATCTTACGCACAAGTAGTCATGGCTGGAGGTGCGGCGACGGCAACGGGAGCAGGTGGTGTTGGTGGTGGCGATCAACGCAATGGCAAAAATTACGGTGGCCAATTCCGGGTTCCCCGCGGCAGAGGACGACCTCCCAGACCATATGGTCGTGGCCGTGGTCGGTATCAACAAGGAGGCCGAGGCCGAGAGCTGAGAGGTGAGGGGACTGATTTCAACCTTGTTGCTGCATCCAGAGATGGTGATCATGCCTCGCATCCTGGAATTTCCAAAGAGCGTAACCACAAGGGGAAGGAGATAGTCGAGGGCTCAACTTCTATGGCAGTGAAGCACAAAGGTTCACATGTGGGTGAACCTGCACCCAAGAAAAAGAGAAATTTCATCTTGTGCTGTGAGATTTGTGAGGAAGAACATTTAACTCCGCATTGCCCTTTGTTACATGGACCTAAACCAACCGCAATGTTCAGTGGTCGTGCAGGTGATGGATTAGGTTTTTTCCATATTCCTTATACCAAGGCGGCAAAGGTAACTCAAAAAGTTTCAGCAACTGCTCTGATTAAGATTATTGAAGGCTCAGTTCCCGCCGAGCTTGTCAAAAAAGAGCTTGCTCGAGCAATTCCGATAAAATGGGATTGGGAGGTATGTGTGCATGGAAACAATTCATATATTGTGCCATTTCCCTGTCAGGTTGAGCTTCAGAGGATGATAAGTATGAAGAGGCTAAGGACAGACAACAATGAGGGGGTGATGTCTTTTGAGGAATGGAACAATGAGATCAAGCCTAAGCAGCAGCTTCAGAAAGTTTGGGTACAAGTCTATGGTGTCCCATTTGAGATTAGGTCCTTTCTTCCTCTCTGGGCTGTAGGTTCTATTCTAGGTGTAACTCAGCGAGTTGACATGAGATATATGAAGAAAACTGGAGTGGTTCGGATTATGGTGGCAGTCCTGGATGTTAATTGTATTCCGGATGATGCAGATATTGTTGTGGATGATAGCCTGTATGAAATATTTTTCAAGGTCGATCACATTGTTCCTAGCAGTGGTGGAGAGCCTGATGACTTTGATGAGGATGATGATTTAGATCCAGAAAACCGAAATAAGGACACAGATCAGGAGATGGAAGATTTGGATAACCAAAACAAAAATGAAACTAGCTTCTCTGCTGACAATCCAAAATTATTTTCCAAATCTAACCAAGCTCCAAATGATGAAACACCAACTGCATATGAAGTGCAAGTAGCTGAGGAGGCAATTGACAAAGCTGTTCAGATTTTATTGGAGGATATTAGTGCTTCTGTTGCAGCTGAAACTGACAAAAATTCAGATGTATACAGTGCAGCACCTGTGCCACTTGATGGAACTATTTCTGAAGAGATATTGGTACAGGAAATCAGCAAAGATCACACCATGTCTGAAGAAGTTCTGGACACGATTCAGTCCAATCCACTTTTAACTTCAGCTACAGGTACAACCCCCTTTGCATTTGACTCTGTTCTCGCACATACAGATGATGAGATTGCTTTGTACTCGCATTTGTGTATTCCTGTGTCTTCAAATTGTGTCGGGCAATCTGGAGAGGATGCAAATGGCTGCAATGGAGCATTTTTTTCACTGGTTGCAAGTCCTGGTGGCCAGGAGGCAGATTGTCCAGAACAGGGGCCAGGGGTTTTTCAGGCGGTAAATCCTTATACTTTGGAGAACCAATTACGGGAGGCTGATTCAGGGCAGCAGGACCAATTAATTTCTTTTGAAGAAGTGTTTTCAGTCCGTGAGGATGGCCCTGATTGTGAGGCTTTTGCTCCAGAGGTGATGAAGGAACATAATTCTTCTTCTCCACTAGATTTTCACGAGCTTCCACGAGTTGCTTTGCAAGCTCTTTGCAAAAAGAATGGCATTAGGGCTAATATCACAAATGTGGCAATGGCAAGTGCTCTTCAGCTTTTACATGTGGTTGTTGGCGTTGAGGATCTGCGAGGCTTGTGCACGGTTGGCGCTGTCTCCTCGGTGGACATTGCAGCAGAGGAAAAGGAGGATGACAAGAATAACAACAATGAGGATGCAGATCTAAGGCGCAGCCAAAGGAGTTCTGCGATGAGTGATGAACACACGCTCAATAAGGTGGAACGCAGGGTGGCAGCTCGCAACCTTGAATTCACAGGTACCTCACCTTCATTCCTCTCTTTTACAGATTCTCGCATTTCTTCAAATTTGAGCAAACTAGGTGTTTCTTTGGGTAGAGATGCTAAATTAATTAACAAGTCTATTGTCTCGATTAAAAACATAGAAATAGATAAAATGACGGTCTTCCGTAAGAAGAGCAGAGTGAATAAAAATAACACAATTAAACAGGTCGCTGTTGATGAGGAGGAAAGACTTGATGCAATCCTCGGCCACGTCTGTGGTGATTCAAATGAGGATTTGCAGGGCCGGGAAGATGATTACATATTAAGTGATCTTAATCCTGTCCCTCGTAAGAAAAAATCAAACTCTGCCAAAAAGAATAAAGATGGCAGACCTCCAAAGAAACCAAAAACCCCGTCAAAACTGTGTCTCCAATGAAAGGAGTTTTTTGGAATAGCAGAGGTCTTGCTGACTTGGCTAAACACAGATACTTGGCGGAGATGGTTCGAGAGGAGCAAATCAATTTCGTTGCACTCTCAGAAACGGGTCGTGTTGATTTTCCCGATGCGATCCTTAAGAACTTTAGTGGTGGTCGCGAATTCATTTGGCATAGCATGGCCCCATCTGGACGCTCTGGTGGTATGTTATTAGGCGTTGACTTGACCATCTACGATATTGGTTCAATAGATGAGGGTGACTTTTATATCAAGTTCTGCCTTCGTAATAAATTTGATGGTTTCAAATTTGCGCTGTATACGGTATATGGGCCAGCACAACAGCAAAATAAAGAAGCCTTTCTTATCGAATTGGCTCATATTTGCTCTCGGGAACCACTCCCATATATTGTAGGGGGGATTTTAATATTATGAGACACCCAGAGGATAAGAGCAAAGGGCATTTTGACTCCAAATGGCCAAATATTTTCAATGCGGTCATTGAGTCTCTTGATCTTAAGGAAATCGTTATGTCAGGACGGCAATATACTTGGGCTGGACCTGGAGACGATCCTACATATGAGAAATTAGATAGAGTGCTTGTCAGCACTGAATGGGAAAATAAATTTCCACTATCTACAGTTCACTCAAGAGATAGAAGCCAATCTGATCACACACCTATTATCTTAAATACTGGATCTTCAACCCATAATAATAAGCATCACACCTTTAAATTTGAAAGGGGTTGGTTGATTCGGGATGGGTTCTTCGATACGGTGGCCAATTTATGGCAATCAGAAAATAGAGGTGATAATGCTATGGAAAGATGACAAAACAAAATAAGACATCTTCGCAGGTATCTGAGAGGATGGGCCAAACATACAGCAGGTTCATATAAAAAAGAGAAGAAAAAACTCATCTCACTGTTGGACGCCATTGATAAAAAGGCGGAAAACAATACTCTTTCTGATAATGAGATAAATATGAAACACTATCTCAAGGAAAGATTGGTTCTCTTATTACGAGAGGAAGAGATGAAGTGGTATGAAAGAGCGAAGGTTAAAAACCTTCTTGAAGGGGATGATAATACCCGTTTCTTTCATTTGGTGGCCAATGGCAAACATCGCAAACAACACATCTTTAAATTAGATCAAGAAGATGGTATAATTGTTGGCGATACCGAATTGAAAAATTACATTACTAATTATTACAAAGGCCTTTTCGGACAACCACAGGACAATAATTTTTCTCTCATGGAAACTCAGATAAATGATATACCACAAGTTAATGATGTTGAAAATGATATGCTTACATCAACTTTTTCTGAAACAGAGGTCAAAGAGGCTTTGTTCCAAATGGAACACAACAAAGCTCCAGGTCCTGATGGCTTCCCTGCAGAATTTTATCAAGTATTCTGGGAAGTGATAAAGGAGGATTTAATGGCACTCTTCAATGATTTTTATGAAGAGTGCCTACCGCTCTTTCGTCTAAATTTCGGGGTAATTACCCTTCTGCCTAAGACTAAAGATGCAAAACAGATTCAACAATACAGACCAATCTGTCTTCTTAATGTCAGTTTTAAAATTTTCACAAAAGTAGGCACAAACAGAATCAACAAAGTAGCGCAGACAGTCGTGAGTCCATCTCAAACGGCTTTTATGCCAGGCAGAAACATAATGGAAGGCGTGGTCATTTTACATGAGACCATTCATGAACTTCACTCTAAAAAGCTTAACGGGGTGATTTTCAAAATTGACTTTGAAAAGGCCTATGATAAAGTTAAGTGGTCCTTTCTTCAACAAACCTTGAGAATGAAAGGCTTCTCGCCCAAATGGTGCAAGTGGATTGAAAGCTTTGTCACTGAGGGTAGTGTTGGTATCAAAGTCAATGATGACATTGGACACTACTTCCAAACAAAAAAAGGTCTTCGTCAAGGTGACCCAATGTCACCTATTTTGTTCAACATAGTAGCAGACATGCTTGCACTCTTAATAAAAAGAGCAAAGGATGATGGACAATTAAGGGGGGGGTCATTCCACACCTTGTAGATGATGGATTGTCAATTCTGCAATATGCAGACGATACTATTATCTTTATGGACCATGACCTTGAACAAGCAAAAAACATGAAACTTTTATTGTGTGCTTTTGAACAATTGTCGGGCCTCAAAATTAACTTTCATAAAAGCGAAATCTTTTGTTACGGCGAAGCAAAAGTTTTTGAGGACCAGTACATTGAGCTCTTCGGATGTGATGCAGGTGAATATCCCTTTAGATATTTAGGTATACCTATGCATCATAAAAAAAACTCCATAATGTTGATTGGAGGAGCATCGAAGAGAGGTTCGCGAAAAAATTGACTTGCTAGAAGGCGAAACATTTATCTTATGGAGGTAGATTGGTCCTTCTAAATTCAGTGCTTAGCAGTCTACCCATGTTCATGATGTCCTTTTTTGAAGTTCCGAAAGGTGTTCTTAAAAAAACTAGATTATTACAGATCTAGATTTTTTTGGCAAGGCGACAAAGATACCAAGAAGTATCGCCTTGCACAATGGAATATCTTATGTCGTCCTAAAGACCAAGGAGGACTTGGGATCATTGACCTCCAAGTCCAGAATAAATGTCTATTAAGCAAGTGGATTATAAATTTGCTTAACGAGGAAGGAACTTGGCAAACCTTGCTTAGAAACAAGTATCTAAGCTCAAAATCTCTTCCACAAGTCCAAGTCAAACCCAATGATTCTCATTTCTGGAAGGGTCTGATGAAAATAAAAGATCAGGCTTTGGCTTGTGGTTCCTTCAAAATTAAGGATGGATCACAAATAAGATTTTGGGAAGATATATGGGTAGGCAACCGGCCTTTTAAAGACCTTTATCCCACGTTGTATAATATTACAAATCGGCCGCATGATACAGTGGCCAATATTATGAGATCAACACCATTAAATATTTCATTTCGGAGAGCTCTGGTGGGGGATAAACTTGATGATTGGGAAGACTTAGTTGCCAAAATCACTCATATCACTTTAACTCATGAGAGAGATTTGTTTGTTTGGAGCTTACATAACAATGGTCAATTTACGGTCCATTCTATGTATCTTCACATGATAAATCAGAATACGCCCTTTTCTCATAAGTTGATTTGGAAGTTAAAAATTCCTCTAAAAATCAAGATTTTCCTTTGGTATCTCCAGCGGGGGGTAATTTTAACAAAGGACAATCTAATTAAGCGAAATTGGAAAGGCAGTCAAAAGTGTTGTTTTTGTAATTGTAACGAAACCATTAAACACCTTTTCTTTGATTGTCATTATGCCAAGACAATCTGGAGGACTGTTTATATAGCTACTGGGATAACTCCTCCCAGCTCTGTATCCCACATGTTAGGGAGTTGGCTATCAAATTTCGATTTAAAAGACAAGAAAGATATTTTGGTTGGGGTAGCCGCTTTATGTTGGGCAATTTGGAGATGTCGTAATGATCTAATCTTTGCAAATTGCAAATATATGTCTTTTATGCAGGCTATTTTCAGGGGAACATACTGGCTGCGGTTTTGGGCATTGCTGCAGTGTGATGATGAAACAAAGGAGTCATTTCAGTCAGCGAGCAGGAAACTAGAGACCACTGCGTTGGAACTGTTTGCTTCCCATGGATGGAAATTTAATAACAGACTTTGTTATGCATAATTTTTTGCATTCCTTGTTTCCCTATTTCATCAGCAATAGTGTTGAAACTTTGTAATAATGTAAACGCTGTATGCGGAAACGTAGAGGCGGGAAGTTTTATATCTTCCATTTTCTAAAAAAAAATTCCGAACACAAAATTTGACCAAGCAATTACAAGTTATGACAAATTGGGGTTCCCTTGGGAAGAATATGAGATGGATAAGACAAACTTTACAAGAGTCGTAAACTAACAACAGACATTGTCATCACAATTTCTCCTCCAATTATAAAATTTCTGCATCTCAAATTACAAATTCTCCCGTGCTGAACCTCTCAGCGTGATACGTGAACTTAACATTTGTGTGCACTTCATGTGTTTGAGTTGGCAAGATTATTGTGGATAGGGTGACCTCGTGTCCAAGAAGAAGACATGGCTGGCAATGGTCTATTACCAATTGGAGAGAAAGGGAGGTGATGACAGGGAAGACAAGATCACTCCTTAGGAAAAAGACAAACTCGGGTCTGTTTGATCCAATCCATTAGCACATGATCCCATGGATATGCTACACATTGCTCCTAGCTACCCAGTTCATCAGAAATAAGGGAAAATTATTTTGTTCTAATAATCTCATGTAAATTAAAATCATAATATGTTGGAACCTTTTGAGCACATGAGATATATACAATTTAGAATGTCTAGTACTTATGGTCTCAATAAAAAGCTGTTAGTACTGTGTCTGTGTCACTTTTTTGTCAAGCCAATTGGTTTTGGCCCATTAATGATATGGGTCTCATTAAGCAGTAGGCACAACAATGCTGATCAAATGACTCAACACCCCTAATTAGTAATTACAAATGTTTATGTGCTCTGATGGGCACCGAAGTGGTTCTCTTATTAGATACAGTGAGAAGGATGATAAATGATCTACCAATGGCGGACATGTATGCTTTATGTGCAGCTTCTATTGATAATATTTAGTGATAAAATTGGCAGGCTAGCTACAAACCTGAGTGCCACTTCTTTGCGTACAGCATAACGTATTTTCTTATCAAAATTTCTTTCCTTTCGCTTTTCGCGGAACCTTATGAGTGAAGCAACCCTTTTTGCAGGAATGTCTTTCCTCCGAAGTATATCATCATAACCCTGCAGAAGAATGCTAACATGATATCATAAAGGAAGAAATTATTATTGATTGTCATATGTACTGCCAAATAATTTCCACATACCCTATTTTCATGTTGGTTAGGTAAAACCATACCAGCTAAACCAGGTGGCATTTCACCACTTCCTAACAGTAACAGGACAGCTTGAACCTGGAAAACAGACTTCAGCTTAGAAAAAACAGAACCACATCAAGGAGTTAGAAATTGAAGTCTCAAGATAACAACAGAATTACCTATACCTAGATATATGACTATATGACTCGATGGTTGATACTCAAAACGACTCTGATAACATATGTAAATATGGTCATAGCAAGTAGTAATTACAAATCCCTCTAAAAATAAGTGTTCATTACAAATCATCATGTAGTTTGCTTAACTTGCCATTTACAGCAAGAAACACTATGACAGGTTGCAAATTACAGCAAATGATAAGGACTAAGGCTTGTTTCAGTTGAGCCACTGATGTTCCTTACTGTTACTGTAAGTGATAAGAACTACTGTAGGATAGCAGGTATAGCCTAGTCTTCCTAACAGCACCAATACGATCCATAACTGTATTGATATTCAATTCTTACATGGTCATGAAAATTACTTCCAACTTCTAAGTTCTAACCAAAACCAAACCCATTATCCCAATATAACTCATTTATTTTCACCGATGTAACAGTTCTCGTTATCGTAAAAATGTAAAGCAGATTTCTTCAAACCTACATTTTGTTCAACCAACTCCAACCACAACGCAGAATCAGATGACAATAAAAAAAATCGGCCGACATGTGCTGTGAGAACAGCTGCACAAATCCTGATCCCCAAACATGCCGTCCCATTCGCTATTGGATGACCCAAACAAAACGGAAACACCAAATCATGTATCCAATGGCCGCCCACGACTACTAAACACATCAAATATTAGTTCGATCGCATGAATTTTCGAGCTACACATTTCCATGTCAGTTGCAAAACAAGACGATATGAATAAAGGGAAGACCCTCTCGGGAGTGACGGATTCAAACACGTAGACTTCGCCCTGGAACAGCAGCGTCAGTTGGCTCGGGCTCCCCGGCAAGGCCGAGACCGGCGCCGGGGCCGGCGACTCCTCGGCCGGCGGGGGCTCCTCCTCCTCCACGTCGTCCTCCTCTTCCTCCTTGTCAGAATCTGGAGAACACTACCTCTGGGGGAGAATTGCTGGTTCTGGGTGATCGCTGTTATTTCAAGAAGATACCGTTTCGTCAGCTCAATGCTCTGCTTCAACGGCCAGGATCGCATACATCCGGAAGGGGTGGCATCTACGGTCTTTATTAGCTTTGATTAATGCTTGCTTACTTAGTACTTAATGAGGTGTTAACTAGATGTAATCAATGTAATCGGCACTTTGCTTAATGGAGGAGTTGTACTCAAATACTCCCCATTGCCTGGAAGTTAAGCATGCTTTTGCCGACTATCACTTTTGCCTAGCAGTAGCAGTAGCGATACTTTACTCTCTTCATCTCGTTTGCTTCCTTTCCCCAGATCCCAAATTCTGAAATTTGCCTCAACTCGATCGGATTCCTTTCGGGATCTGACAAATTGGTATCAGAGCTCTCGTGTCCTCGGCGGAAGAATCGGAGCGATAGGTTGGGAACCTGGGGTTCTCCGTAAAATCCCTAATATTCCTCCGGCTCTGGCGGCGGCATCGATCGGGACGAGGTGAAGGTTCCGGATCTTGTTCCGGGTAAAATCCCCAAGCCTTGTGTCGATTTGAGGAGGATGACCAAGTCCATGGCGAGGAATGAAGAGGAGGCATCAGATCTCTCTGCGGTCCGCCAAGAAACAGTGGAAACGACTTACCGGGTGAGTGCTCTGGAGCGAAAGGTGGGAGATCTGCAGAACCAGATGACCAGTGTGCAAGATCAATTGAATCGCATGGAGACCCTGATGCAAGGGTTTACTACCTCACAGACAAGAGTACCCGAGCGGAGGGCGATGCCCGAAGTTGCGCCGTCTGGAGAGATCGAGATGGAGATGACTCGGAGGGTGGAGGAATTGAGACACATCAACATCAATAGTACTCAAGGCATACAACTGAGGGGAACACCAGATGGTAACAACACTCTCCCTTCTACTGGTTTTTCTGCTGTTGCTACTGGGTGGGGTTTGGATCAAGGGCCGCAATCTTCTTTTTCATCCCCTACTCTGAATCATTTGAACCCTAATCAAGAACCGGCCCTGGATAGACAGTGGTTTCCAAACCCTAGAGAACACTTGAATCCACCTAACTATCAGTACCAAGCCAGGTAGTGGAACCTTAACCCTAGCAATGACAGGATGCACCAATTTTACCAATCTATTGCTAAGGGGCCAAAATTAGATTTTCCGAAATTTGATGGGGGAGAGCCTATGGAGTGGATTAGGCAAAGTGAAACTTACTTTGCGATGGCTAGTGTACCTGAGGAAGCAAAATTTGCCCTGGCGCAAATGTATATGGTTGGGAAGGCTGATAGATGGTTGAGGAGCACGGGGATACTATGGAATCCACCCCGGTGGTCTGAATTTTGTACCATGTTATGTGAACGATTTGCCCAACACAGTGGTTATGAAGTGCTTGAAAATTTTCATTCAGTCAAACAGTACAATTTGAGTGTCTCTGACTACATTGACAAGTTTGAAGAGCTTATGGCATTATACAAAGGCGAGAACCCCTTACAGAACACTCCCTTCTTTGTCAAGTGTTTCATTAATGGATTGAGAAACGATATCAAACATTATCTGAAACCCCTAAAGCCGCAAAGTTTGTGTGAAGCTTACTGGATGGCAAGAGATATGGAGAGAGGTGCTAGTGCAATGGCTAAGAAAAATGTTCAACATTCTAATTTGGTGCAGAACAAAGGGTTTGCCTCCTTTCCCAAGCACAAATCTCTTACAGAGGTTAATTCTTCCAAGAAAGAAGGGGTCCACAAACCATTCACTCCGGGGATCTGCAGATATTGTGGAGATAAGTGGTACCTGGGGCATAAATGCAAACAATACCAACAGGTTAACCTAATGGTAAGTGAAGAAAATGAGGCAGCCCCAGCAGAAGAAGAGGATCAAGGTGGAGGGCAGGAAGAAACCACAGAAAAACCGTCTTCGCCCTCAGAGACTGAAGGGCAACTCATGCATATATCCCTCCAAGCAGTATGTGGTATGGAAGGAGTATCGACATATACATTGCAGGTCAAGATAGGAGGAAAACAAGGAATAGCACTGGTGGACAGTGGGAGTTCGCATACCTTCATTGACTTAAAGTTTGCCACTGAGACCACTTGTAAAATCCACTTGACACCTTTGCAAAAAGTCACTGTCGCTGGGGGAGGTACACTGTTGACGGGATCTTATATAGCACAGGCTGATTATCACATTGGTCAAGAGAAATTCTGTAACTCCTTTAAGATATTGCCATTGAGGGGGTATGATATTGTGCTAGGTTGTGATTGGATGTACCAGCATAGCCCAGTGAGTTTGGATTTGAAGATGAGGAGGTTGACCATAAAGAAGAATGGGGTGGATGACACAGTTCTTGAAGAGCAGCAATCAACTCTTTCGGTCAAGGTGATCAGTCCAAAGAATTGGGACAAACTGATGACTAAAAGTGTATGTGGATATGTGATAGACTTACAGCACTCGGGTCAGACGGTAGAAGCTGCACCCCTGAAGGCTAGATTCCAGCACCTACTCGACTCCTATCAAGATATATTTCAAGATCCTCAAGGATTACCCCCTGAAAGAGGTTGTGACCATTCAATCCCCCTCAAGGATGGGGTTAATCCTCCCAACATCCGCCCATACCGGGTTCCACACCAATTGAAAGCTGAAATGGAGCAGCAAGTTCACAAGCTTTTGGAATCATCAGTGATCCAACCTAGCTCAAGTCCTTTTGCTTCTCCAGCTATTTTGGTCAAGAAGAAGGACGGCTCTTGGAGGCTATGTGTGGACTATAGGAAACTCAATGCGCTGACTGCCGAGAATAGATATCCAATCCCAGTCATCGAGGATCTATTGGATGAGCTGAATGGGGCCACTGTATTCAGTAAGTTAGACTTGAAGTCTGGGTATCATCAGATAAGGATGAAACCAGAAGATGTATTCAAAACTGCTTTCCGTACTTATTTGGGTCACTTCGAATACTTAGTCATGCCATTCGGTTTAACAAACGCCCCAGCCACTTTTCAGTCACTTATGAACACCATTTCTGCCAAGTATATAAGGAGGTTTGTTTTGGTCTTTTTCGATGATATCTTGGTGTATAGCAGAAATGAGGAAGATCACGAGCAGCATTTGGCCCTGGTGCTGGATATCTTGAGGAAACATAGGCTATTTGCTAACCGTACCAAGTGTGTTATTGCTGCCGATCAGGTGGAGTACTTGGGTCATATTATCAGCGGACATGGAGTGGCTACTGACCCAAAGAAGATCCAAGCTATTCGGGACTGGCCTAAACCACAGAATGTGTCCCAGTTGCGTAGTTTTCTCGGAATGACGGGGTACTACCGACGGTTCATCAAAGATTATGGTCTTATCTGCCGACCTTTGCATGACATGCTGAAGAAAGAAGGATTTAGTTGGGGAAAAAGTCAAGATGAGGCTTTTGAGGAATTGAAATCTAAGTTAATTACAGCTCCGGTGTTAGCCCTTCCTGATTTCCATGAGCAATTCATCCTGGAGACAGATGCAAGCGGGAAAGGAATCGGAGCTGTACTCATGCAGAAGGGGAGACCTATTGCTTACTTCAGCAAGACGCTAGGGATTAAGTCATCAACTCTATCAACTTATGATAAAGAAGCCTTGGCTATAATTGAGTCGTTGAAGAGATGGAGGCATTATTTCTTGGGAACTCAACTTGTGATTAAGACAGATCAACAAAGTCTCAAGTTTATGGTAGATCAAAGAATTGGTGAAGGGATACAACACAAACTCCTGCTGAGGCTGCTTGAGTTTGATTATCTGATTGAATATAAAAGGGGCAAGGAGAATAAGGTGGCTGACGCCTTATCTAGGAGGGGTACTGAGCTACAGGCTATATCTGCTGCAGTTCCTGTTTGGGTGGAAGCAATTGAGAAGAGTTATACCTCGGATACTCAGTGTAAAGAAATGATTGAGCGCCTTACAGTTGCTCCCGACCCTGATTCTGGTTTTACCCTCCACTCGGGCGTGTTGAGATACAAGGGTAGGCTTTATGTGGGAGGTGATGTAGAGCTAAGACAGCAAATCATGCATTCATTTCACTCGTCTGCTGTAGGGGGACATTCTGGAATGGTGGCGACTTACCAAAGGGTGAAGAGTCTTTTCTACTGGCCAGGACTGAAAAGGGATGTGCAAACTCTAGTTCAGGACTGCCCGGTCTGCCAACGCTCCAAGGCTGAACATTGCCAATATCCTGGCCTTTTAGAGCCCCTAACCATTCCTGATATGGCCTGGAGCCATATCTCCATGGATTTCATTGAAGGGATGCCGAAATCAAAGGGATATGAAGTAATTTTCGTTGTTGTTGACAGATTAACAAAGTATGCGCATTTTATTCCTCTAACTCACCCATATTCAGTCCAGACTGTTGCTCAAGCATTCATTGACAACGTTTTCAAGCTGCACGGATTCCCTTTGGCGATTGTATCCGACAGAGATCGCATTTTCACTAGCAAATTGTGGCAAGAGCTCTTTAAATCTCTAAAAGTGGAGTTGAAGTTCAGCTCAGCTTATCATCCTCAAACGGACGGACAAACGGAGAGGGTTAATCAATGTGTTGAAACTTATTTGAGGTGCATGGCCTTCCAAGAACCTAGGCGTTGGGTGTCATGGCTGTCACTTGCTGAATGGTGGTACAACACCACCTTCCATACCTCACTTAAGGTAACCCCTTTCCAAGCACTTTACGGGTTTCCTCCTCCCCTCATCAATGAAATGAGTATTCCTGGACCTAAAGATGACGAAGCAAGAGACTTCTTGAAAGAGAAAGAGATTATGCTTAAAAGATTGAAAGAGAATCTAGCTCAAGCTCAAACTAGAATGAAGAAGTATGCTGATAAAAATCGCAGTGAAAGGCAATTTGAAATTGGTGATATGGTATACTTGAAAATGCAACCTTATAGAACTATTGCATTTGGGCTCAGGCAAGCTCTCAAACTCACTAGCCGGTTCTATGGCCCATTTAGAGTGATAAAGAAGGTGGGAAAAGTGGCGTATAAGCTTCTTCTGCCGGAGGGTGTTGGCATCCATCCTGTGTTTCATGTGAGCCAGCTGAAGCGACATTGTGGGTCTAAGGCTATTCCGAGTCCTGATCTTCCGTTGGTCAGCAAAGAGGGGAAGTTGAAGACTGAACCAACAGCTGTACTGGAGACCCGAGCCTTACCTAGACATGATCGGCTGGTAACACAATGGCTAATCCAGTGGGAGAATTTGCCACCTGAGGATGCTTCTTGGGAGGACGCAAACTTCATCAAAGGTGCATTTCCTGAATTTTACGCAAATACCATCAAATCTTGGTTTCCAGAACCGAATACTTGAGGACAAGTATATTTTCAAGAGGGAGGCAATGTCAGAATCTGGAGAACACTACCTCTGGGGGAGAATTGCTGGTTCTGGGTGATCGCTGTTATTTCAAGAAGATACCGTTTCGTCAGCTCAATGCTCTGCTTCAACGGCCAGGATCGCATACATCCGGAAGGGGTGGCATCTACGGTCTTTATTAGCTTTGATTAATGCTTGCTTACTTAGTACTTAATGAGGTGTTAACTATATGTAATCAATGTAATCGGCACTTTGCTTAATGGAGGAGTTGTACTCAAATACTCCCCATTGCCTGGAAGTTAAGCATGCTTTTGCCGACTATCACTTTTGCCTAGCAGTAGCAGTAGCGATACTTTACTCTCTTCATCTCGTTTGCTTCCTTTCCCCAGATCCCAAATTCTGAAATTTGCCTCAACTCGATCGGATTCCTTCCGGGATCTGACACTCCTCCTCGGAGTCGTCCTCACCGTCGTCGTCGCAGGCGTCGGCGCCGGCGTCGCGCATCTCGGCGTCGGCGTCCTGGGCAGCGGCCACGTCGGACATGGCCGGCGTTGGCGGGCAACCCTAGATGGGGGAGTGGAAGGCGGTGATGCGGGGCGAGAGCTGTGCGGTGTGATTGGGGGCCGAGCTCGTGAAACATGTGGTGATGCGCAGGAATAGACGGCTGAGATCATATGCGACCTCCAAAATATCCTTATCTAACGCAGGATAATCTAAACCCTCGTAGAGATATCAGCGCGAGAAAAAACTTGTCTTTATTCAACAGCGTTGCTCGGGGTTCAAGAAATCGGTACAGGTCGACGGCGCCTAAGCGTTCGGCGGACAGTAGTCGCCGCGATTTTGTCCAAACGACGAGCTAGGCGGGAGGGCTGCCTAGGACCGGCTAGGCGATTGTCAGCAGCGTGAGGTCAGGCAGCGTGAATAGGGCAGATAAGAAGCACGTGCGTGCTGACTACCCCGATGCCATCCAGTCGTCACGCTAGGGTTCGACGTCATGTATTCCCCGCTGCTGAATCGAGGTTGCCCTCGGCTTTTCCTGCCATCCTCGCCGCCGAATCAAGGTCGCCCTGGCTTGTCCCACCAACCTCGCCGCCTCCGAAGTCCCAATCATAGTCGTCAGCCTCTATCTACACCGTTGAAGTGAGGTACTTCCGTCCCACATCACCGCCTTCCCCTCTCTCCTCCGGTCCCATGCTGTTGCCTTCCCCTCTCTCCTCTCTTCTCCCGCGCCATTGCTTCCCCTCTTGGCTCTAGTGTCGCCGCCTTCCCCTCTCCCCTCAAGCCCTCTCTACTCCAGCCGTCCCTTTTCCCCTCTGGCCAACAGCCAATTAGCCCCTCTGCTACCCCCTCTGCCCCAGGCTCTAGTCTTCTTCCCTTCTTCCCTCTAGCCAACTTTATGATGCACTGATGCTCTAAATTCTTTTGTTATATTGGTGTGCATAATGCATCTGGGGCTAGTGAAGTCATGCAACCTCGTAGAAGTGCAAGAGTGAGAGACCTCTATGAAGATGATTTCTCATCCGATTCTAAAGAGGATGTCAACGAGGGGGAGGACGACATTGAGTTCGAGTCCAACCAAGATGAAGTGGTTGTTACGAAGAATTATGAGGAGGACGAAGACATTAACTCATGATTGATAGACTGATTCATATTATCAACTCATCATAAACTCTATTAGTATTTTGTTTATTTCTAAGAGTCTAAGATTATATCTATGTCTATCAGTCATTCAATCTATGTGTGGTTCTATGCCTTATTATGTGAATGTGAGACTATGTGAAGTTGGCACTATCATGTTATGATATTTTCTATGTTAAGTCTTTAAGATGTATGGTTGCATACATATATGTTTCATACTTTCATTCATTCATTAGTCATTCATATATTCTTTCTCACACAATAGAAAAATAATTCATCATTGATTAAATATGCATGTTTACATGATTATTTCATTACACACATGTTTACATCAAGTTTTTGGAGGGGAGATAATATACATGACTTCATCAAATTGCCCATATCTTATTTCTTCAGGTAATTATCCTTCTATCTTGTTCAATTTGATACATAATGCTTACTCAGTTCATCGTATTATTCTTGTTCTGAACTTATTTGCACCATAGGTAAGCTGGCCACCTAAACACCGTCTAGTGCACCTAAGCGCTAAGCGTCGGGTCACCGTTCACCTAACATACATCTAGCGTTTTCTTGAACCTTGACGTTTCTTAAGCTAATGGTGTAAATGAATCAATTTTGAATCCGATGATAGTCAAATCACATTTGCATCCACATATCTGAAGCCATATTTCAATATGGATTCGAATACGAATTTGATATGCATCAGATGTGAATTTGAACTAAACACAACTTTGTATGTATCATTTCCATCAAATTCAGACGTCCACTTAGTTCGTGCATCATGTAAGTGATAATAACTTCGTAAAATCACATTAAACGCAATAAACCATGGTAATATGGTAAAATTAAAGTTCAAGGAATCGTATTGGACACCAAAATTTAATATAAGTGTTTAAATATTCATGGTATGGCAAGACAAAATGGTAAATAACTCCACCGCATTCGGATGCCGATAGAGAACCGATATCCAAATGTCAAGATGAAAACAATATTTGCATCCATTTGTCTAAGCTAGATTTAGATATTAATTAGGATGGAGAAGATATTTTTACACAAAAGGGAAAATTTTAAACCAAATTTGCAATTTACCAAATTTGGTAATCGAATATTTCAAATAACTCGTATCTGACTTATACCCCTAGGCCCTAGTTTGATCGCCACTCCCTCGTATTCTTTACAGCGTTGCTATCCTCCATGACAAAAGTAGGTTCTGACAGACTTCCAGAATCAAGCAGCCACATATCGCTAATCTCACAGGTCAGCAGTGTCCATTACAACCTACAGCAAGCTACAATTCAAACTTCCGGCAGCAACTCAGCAACTTCCTAGCATTTTCAATGGTGTTTCCGGTAAGTGGAGCGTCTTCCGTGCCCTGGGAGGACTTGTCCGCGATCCATCTCTCCATGATAACGCAGATTGCCCTGAGCTGTCACAATTTTTTGTAGCATAGGAAAAACAATGCGATGGTGCTGCCACAATCTATTCCAACATGTTTGATGCATCTGTTTTGGAAAATGCAAACTAAGATCTAGATCTCCATATATCCGTTATATTTTGTAAAAAAGGATACAGATGTGGATAGCCCATGCTTCAAATAAGCATCCTCAGTTGACATGTTCTCTTCTTTGTCAAGCCCATGGATCTCGAGGTCATCTTTGATGAGGGTGGACCTGCCTAAGAGGAGGGATGCAAACTGGTCGAGGGATGATGAGTTCATGTCAAGTTCTTGTGCTTGTTGCAGGAAACGTGCTAAGATATACCAAAGTGCATTTCGAGCTTCGTTATCATGAGAGACCAATGGAAGAATGTCAAATAGGCCCTCCAGGAGGGGTAAATCTGAAAGAATAAACAGACCTCACTGTAATAGCTCCAACCAGAAACATGATTTCAAGTCCTACAATGGATTGCTTAGCAAATATGATAGACTGCTTAGAAAATATGACGGATTGCTAAGAATAATGTGACCTACCATGGGATAACATAGGCACGAGATGCTTTCCATCTGCCAAAAGATTTGCTAATATGATCACCACAGAAGCGCAACAGCTTGCAACCTGAAGCAGAATGTGTGAATATATAACGCAATCTCAATGCATATTAGTACGTCTGAATCTACAGAATTTTCAGGTACTAAAATTCTAGGTAATCATTGGGGCTATAGGGTGGATTCCAAGCATTAGTGCCTGACTATGATCCCAGAAGATACAAATCGAAGAAGTGAGAAATGCTTAAAAGATTTTTTTTCAAGGTTTTCAGACAAGAATTCAGAACTGCATATTTGTTATAATTTACCCAAACTGAAACAATTTAGTACCAAGGAGGCAAGGACATCAAGTATTTATACAAAATATTTTACACCAGACTGTGTGGCTGTTGAATGAGATATGCTGATGATCAAATATATGAAATGGTATTGGTAGCATCATGCTCACCTCAAATTTATCAGGCAACTTGACCACGCTATTTAGCACTTTAATCAGCTGGTCACTCGACGACATTACTTCTGAACAGCTGCCTAAGGCAGATAATTCTTCAAAAAAGTGAAGGATGAAACCAAGAGAACCCGGCCTGAAATATGTTCATAAGAAGGTAAGCTAACTGCATTTCTGTCCCAGGTTGTTCTTTCAAAGTTCATAAACTAAGAAAAGGTGGTAACAATGACAAATAACTACAGCTAAATTCCCTGTGAAGACACAGGAATATGAGAACTATATAATGCTCAGACGAAATTATTGGAAAACACAGATGGTTACATCTCAGAAGACAGCAAGGGACCTAAAGTTTGCACTAGAAGCTAGAGGATATGGTAAATGCTTTATGAAGCTTCAAACTTTAAATAGATTACAAAGGCAAATGTCTAGAGGTTGATGAGCTTCATTAGATTTGACAATCAGCCATATACTAAAGAAAAATCCCCAAACACATAGTGAAAGCTTAAGGATACCCAGAACCAGAATAGTTCAAGATGTGTAATGCATAATTTTATATGAAATGAACATCCTGGCAAATCTGAAGTTAGTTCAATTCACAGGAATAGTATTCACCATACCTGTCTAGCTTGCTCTCATCCGATAATTTTTCTATCTCAGTTGTTAACAAACTAATAGCTTGGTCAACTAAACCCACTTTTATCAAGGGCTCCATAAGCATGGCAGTCACATTTTGGTCGTCAATCACAGTTGATAGAAAGTCAATGCTCTGCACCCAGTAAATTACAAGAGAGATAATAAAAAATTTGAACATATGCAAGTTCAAACTTCAAAGGAGAAAGTGATAGTTTAGTTGGGCTGATAAATACAGCTGAACCACATAACCATAAGAGGTGATAACATGGAAGTAAATGTTTTCTCAAATACTATAAATGTTATACTAAATCAAATATGCAAATAAATACTAGTTTAAAGACCATAATATCTCTGCAGCTCTGAATTTGTCTAAAATTACAATTTGCAATCACATATTCAGTCTCTGGACTCTCCACTGTCACCGAAAACATGCCAAAAATTTTCACAGATGAGAAAAAAGTTATTGGCAATTCCCATCAAGAAAAATAAAAAGTCATTCTAACAAAAGGGGCAGCTGTAACATTGTTTGAATGCCATGGATATATAGCAATGAGTAAGAAGACTGGATCATTACAATTGGCATGTGCCAAGCATGAAATAGTCAATAGAAATTACTCTATAACGGCCTTATTAATACAACATCATGATATGGTCAACTGATAAAAGAATTAAACATGCAAACACACATACCTAACCATCATTTGTAAGAGAATAAGTTAAAACAACTATTAAAACAAATTTCATTACGCAAAATCTTAAAATAATACCCTATTGCATCCTTATATGTCAAAATTTAAGTTAAAAAAATACAAGTTACTAAACATAATACTGATTAGTCACAACTCACAAGCAGATTGCACATATGAATTCAGTACAGTACCTTCTCAAGTAATGTAGAATTCAGTGTGTTTCCAATTATCCAGATAATACGTGAAAGAATCTCATCAGGTAAAAGAGCTTCAGCCCAAGAAATAAATGCACTGCTCCGAAGAATAGCGGACAACAACCTAAGAAAACATTATGTGACTAGGACTACACCAGTGATAAAACTTCAGCAACAAAAACTCTTGTTCCAACTCATCTTGTCATGTTATGATATATATAAACAACAACACAACATGGAGTTAAGCAAAAGAAAAAAAGAAAAAAAACACATATGGATGAGGAGAAAAAAGAGGCACCAAACAAGAAGTCAAATAAGCATAGACAGAACTTGTCATTCTCTGCATTTGACCAGCAGGCAGCAGCCATAAAAAAAATCAGTTTACAAAAAAATAAATTCTAAATTTTCTTTGCTCTTACCCCCAAATTATTATCAACCCAAGTGCTAACTAAGTTAGAATGGCTATATTTTTGCAAAACAGCTGTATGTTCAAGCATTTTAATTTATCCACAATTCAGCAAATGTTGATTGGTTTTATATGTGCAAATGTATGTCTGCATGTAACATATGTTGTAAGCATGTGTAGTTTCGTGTGTGGGCATTTGCATAGTTTGGTTTTATATGTGCAAATGTATGTCTGCATGTAACATATGTAGTAAGCATGTGTAGTTTCGTGCGTGGCCATTTGCATGGTTCTATGGTAAAATCAAACTGGGTAGGTTGCATGTCTAATACAGAGTGGCAGATTTCACAAATTAATTGGAAAAGCAAACAAAGAACATAAATAATATTCATTAATATGATAATCATTTTTCGCATGATAAGAGCTTAATTCATGAGATGAAAGACCTTACAATGCTAATGGTGCTACAGGGTGCGATAATTTACAGTTTTTTAAAGGAGTAAATAAACAAACAATGAAGCAATTAGCTTTGTACAAATTTTGTTACAGCAAATAAGAAAGCCATAATCTTATATTCATAATTAGAATAAGCTATGCATCACCATATTCTGTGCATACCCAACCTGAATGTTTCAGAAAGGCAAGCAGAGTCATCTAGAAATAATTGCTCCACAACAGTTGCAATTAAACCATTTTGCAAACTGATTGCATTAACTAGAGATTCATGACAGGCTAAGTTTCCCATGATTCCAAGGCAGATTTCCTGTAGAGACCAAAATTCAAAGAAACAAGATACTTTAAGACATGGTTAGCAAAAATGTGGACGCAGCATTAGAAGGAACATTCCATTTCACCTTCACTCGAGGAGATTGTGTCACACGAAGGTTTGCCAAAAGCACTTCAAGTACAAGATTATTCATCTACAAGAATTAAAGATCTGCATTATTAGCAGCACTGGAGGCAATTCGGCACAACAATACATATATTCAATGGCAAAAAAGTGAGGCAATTTTAACAAATCATAGAACTCAGTTGATGACTTCAAGCTTTGAGCAATAGAAATCTTGTAAATTCTCTATTAGCTCTTAAGCAAAGCTTATTATTTTATAATTTGTTTGCTTAAAGTAGTGGGTAGAGTTTTTGTCTTTCTAGCCATTTAGTTTCTTTTGCAATGACACAATCTTGTACAAATAACACGTCCATCTAAGATCCTAAAAACTTTCAACATTGCCAACAAGATATATTGAGAAATGGGACCTAGTTTCCAAGGCAAGATACCATTCTTTATGTTTAAATGTTGGTTGATACCTAGCATGTTATTAGGATATGCATTCAATGCTTCAAGTAGATATTGGCATTAACTGGCATAGTTCACAAATTGTACTAAAGAATTTTGTACGATAAATTGGCGTAAAACCTAAATTCAAGGAACAGGTAGGGAAGATGCCCCCCCACCCCCCGGTGCGCACGCGCTCATCTTCTTCCAAACCAACAAGTCAAAAGTACAAAGGAACTACAATTGGGGGGGGGGGGGGGGGACTAAGATAATAGCAGTTATCCACATTTTTTTTCTTCTGTATTTTAACACTCAAAATACATCATAATAAAATCCCTTTCGTGACAAAATAACATTTAATTAAAATCTCAGTGCAGGTTACTTTTGGGTTAATATTTTTCCTGCTTGTCTAAAGCCAGTCTAAATAAGTCAATCCAAATCTCGCTGGAGGTTCCTGGTTCTCAGTACATCTTGTTCAGTAAAAATCTGAGCAACAATAAGAAGTTTAACATAGCAAAACAATCTACATTCCATTATTGCAAACATGTAGTAGAAATACTTTCTTATACAAAAGAAAGATACTGATCATAAATACCATAAGTTCTGCTTGAGGTTTACTAGCTGCAAGATCCCACAGAATGCAACCACACTCTTCCCATGGATCCTTAATCTCAGGTTGTCTTGATTCCCCGTTATCAGAATTGGCATTCCTTTCTTCTGGAAAAGCCTGCTTGACACTGTTTTGTGTGTGGGTGGGTGGGTGGGGGTATCAGAAGGTAGAAATCAATAGGAAAATTAGCCTGTTTTCTAAAACACAGCTTTCATTTCTAGAGAAACTTAATTGGAAACGAAAAAAAAACTCTCTGGAAGTATCAATCACCTGAACTCTTTCTCCACATTGGAGCCCTGAGGCAGTAGCTTCCTTACAAGAGAGATAGTGTAGCTGGGATCAACTGTAGTTGTGTCATCAAGTAACTGCAGAAAATTACGACCAGAAGATTTAACATCAAGACAACAGCATCATGCCAAGAGAACATGTTAAACAATTATTTCTACAAGGCAGCTAAATCAAAAGATTGAGGCGTGCGCTACACTCCAATCGTTAAAACCATGTATATTCAAGTTTCACATTCACCATGGACCGTTGCTTACGGCGAATTTGAGCATGCAAAACGATATCGGTTTTCAATTATAAACGCAAGTTGAATGGCCATTCGCAAAAGAGGAAAGAAACTGCAAGTTGCTGTTCCCCAACAATTCACGCTCTATCCCACAAATGACAAGACAATTCAACCAGCATCTTGCACCGTCATCAAGCACAGTATGCCCATGCGGGGCTGGCTTCGTTCATCCTAAGGAACAGAACCCTAAGGTTTTCTCTAACACCGCTATGGACGTCAGCCACACAGCGGGCACCAACTGCTCGACGAAATGATCGTGAGGGCAAGAACGACGCAGGCAACGCAAAACCTCTCGTCACGCACCAACTGCTCGATGAAATGCCCGTGACACGGAGGGAAACCACGCAGGCAACGGAAAACCTCGCGTCGCACTGCGGCGGAGCGCAAGCAGGAGAGAGGGAATACGAGGAGACAAAGGCACGTACCTCTGATTCTGAAGAAGGCGCGAAGGGGAGGTGCGACGGGCCCTCCTCCTCGTCCCCTTCCTCCTCCTCGGCGTCGCCATCCTCTTCTTGCTCTCCCGCTTCCTCGCGTTCTTGAAGCGGCTCGGGCGCGTCGTCCTGCCCCGCTTCTTCTGCGTCTCGGGAGCCTTCCTCGTGCGTCGGGGCCTCCTCCCCGTCCCCCTCCTCCTCCTCCTCCGCGTAGTCATCCTCTTCTTGCTCTCCCGCTTCCTCACGTTCCTGCAGCCGCTCGGGCGCGTCGTCCTGCCCCGCTTCGACTGCGTCTCGGGGGTCTTCTTCTCCGGAAGCGCCGTGCGCCATTGGAGCTTGGTCGGTGGCGGCGAGCGAGGTGAGATGAGCTCTCGGCGGTTCGAGACTACGAGGGCGCACGCAGAGGCGGAGGGAGGGCCGGAGGGGGCTAGCAAGGCCAGGACTCCTTGTGATCTAAATTTTAGGAAAAATTGCTCTCCTGCCCCAAAGTTTAATGACGTTTGCTTATTTGCCCCATGATGTCTCACTGACATGCGGGTCCAGGTCTCACATGTCAGTGAGACATCATGGGGTAAATGAGCAAACGCCATTAAACTTTGAGGCACATGAGCAAATCCCCCTAAATTTTACCACTATTTCTTTAAAATTTTATCAATATTTCTACTATTTAGTCCCTTCTTATAGAATACAATTTTACTACATGCCTTGTCGATCCCCCTTATCTTTAATTGTAGGACCGAATATAGCGACTAGAGGGGAGTGAATAAAAACCGGTAAGATTATAAGAAATTTTAAATCTTTTTTTTCAAAGCGAAAGCATGATTCTAAGTTTTTCAATCTAATAACTATGAGAAATTATGAAGTTCAGGGAGCAATCACCCATATGAAAAGATCCAAATAAAATCATGCAAAATATCAGTACCGCTACAGTAAAATCATTAGTGCCCTTATAGTAAAATCAATACAAGAATAGTAAAACCAACACGATTTCAAAACCAAAAATCGATAGAACTTTTAATCCATTGGTCCAATGACTTGAAACTTGGCATGCACCTTCATTAGAATATTAGGAACCTATTCTAATTATCGATCAAGAGAATCCTTACCAAAGTTCTAATATTTTTCTATTTGAACTAAATGAGCACCAAAATCGGGCAAAAACAAGAAATCTCGATATACTCTTACTCATGAGTCCTAGATGATCAGGTGATCTTAGATGAGTGCTCACATGTCATAGCAAACTAAATTATAACATGAATTGAACCCAAAACACCCATAGGAGAAAAACCCCAAAATCACTCGAGTCAAACTAGGCAAACACAAGAACTTTGCAAATAACAACAAACTAAATGGATGAGATATGGTTTTCAAGAGACATCTTCATCACTTATACACTCTCTACCGCAAAGCAAGATCAAGAAGGGAAGGAGAAGCATCAACAACCAAGCCAAATCAAGATTTTAACATGAGAGCATAAGAGGGGAAATACTTGGATAAATTTTGATCTCTATTAGTACTTAGAGATGAATGTTTACAGTCACTCTCTTTTCATACACAAAGTATAAGCATGACAAAAAGTTCAACCACAAAAGGCTCTCATATCTCCCACAAGTTCCTTTCCAAAAAAGCCTAACTCATCTCAAGGCTTGGCATGAACTCGCTCCCAAAAGCTTAACTCTAGCCATCTATCTCCGTCCTTATATATGGAGGCTCACAAGGAAAACTCTAACCAGCACCTCTGTTGGGTTTCAACCATTCTTACATAGGCTAACCCGTTAACCCAACATCATATTGTGTTTTACACTTGCACGCTTCTCAAAGCACACACATACATTAACCTATTAGTAAATTAACACTTAATCCACTTCATATTTTTAGCACACCCAAGACCTAAACACTTAGGCAGGCTGCGATTTTGCAAACCGTCACTTTTCATATTGGGCAATTTACCAAAATGCTCCTCTACCATCATTCTTGAAGCTTCTTGCTTCCTTTGTCACGAAGCATCGTTCATGTTTCATCATCTTCTATATAGCCTCAATGACTTGCCATCAAACCTCTCACGTGTCTAGATCCCACTGAACCGTCCTCGCTTGCAAATGATCTAAGTCACTTGGAGCATCACATGCTTCTCCTCGTACATAACGACACCCGACTTCCTTAACCGCATAAGACCACAGCTCCTCTCTAAACCTAGTCCCGGTCCACCTTGTCGTTGCCCGTCATGTCCTCCATCGGTAACTTCTGCTCCAACTCCTAGTAGTCTTGGCTTGTAACTACCTCGTAAGACTTAATCATCTTCGATGGCTCTTTGATCATCTGGGCCTCAGCTCCTCCAGAGCGTAATTCCAATCCCTTGACCGCTTTGAATCTAAGTCTCCTAGCTTAGTTTTAGTCCCGTCCGCCTCATCATAGCATAGCTCCAGAGTCCTACAATCAATAATAATAAGCAAACCATCATGTAGCACTGCAAAATACATAAAAACATCAATTAACACAATTAATTCATACAATACACCATGCAAAATATACGCAACCAAACCACCGATTCTAGACCTAAGACCAAACCTTAAAATCTTATACACACAAAGCGACGACACTCATGCAGTGCCTACACAACCTCAACCAACTCAGCACAAACCAACAAGGCCGGTCTGACTACCAACCACAGGCTAGTCTGATAACCCACACCACGGTCGGTATGACCACCAACTAAAGGGCGATCATACCGCCTGATGCTGGTCATACTGCCAGTACAATGCCGATAGTACAACCCTGGTACTACCTTAATACAAAGCTAGGGTACAAAGCTAGGTATGACCGCTTGAGTTCACTCCAAAATAAGCTCACTGAAAAATAGCCTCTACCTTGAGCTCTGAAGCAAGCATCGTGAGGTAGTCACATCGCTTGCAACCTAGTCCCATTATTGTGCCCGAGCCAACTCGTCACCCGCTCTCTCTATCACTCTCCCTGCTCTCTCCCGATTTCTCTCCCCCGCTTATCCCTCTCTCCCTGTAGGAGACACAGAACATGGCACCTCGAGCCTTGCTTCCTCTCACGCGAGCACTGCCGCCTTGTCCCATCATTACCAGCCCGTGTGCCATGCTGGAGCCACTTTCATTCGCGAGAACTCATGCACAACCGATGAGATGGCACGATAAGATGCTGAGCCAAGCGTGTCATTTCTTCAGCCTCACGCTCCTCTTCATTTTCACTCATTCCCCTCCCTTATCACCCATGCAAATGGTCGGAACGCCACTGCATAACACCGCCTTCCCAAATTTCGGTTTTGCACTGCCAAGCTCCTTCATGTTGTTCCCATCTATCTAGCAAGCTTCTCCACAAGTCTTTCATGTTACTCCATGTTCCACACCTCCAGGAACATTTCCCCTCAACCAATTTTGATGTTCCTCCATAGGAATGCACAAACATCGTCATCTTCCCTAAAATCGGTTGAACCTACCACCTCCAATGCCATCCATTCACCAGTGAGTTTCCTCTCAAATCCTCCCTACTGGAGCTTCCTCTCACCTCTCTCTAACCTTCCTTACCATCAATTTGGGCATCCCTCTCCCAGTTCGCCACTGCCATGATGCACCCACCGCGCTGCCCTATGTCTCTGCCACCAGCTCGTCTTGGCTCATCTCCGCCCTCACCGTCTGCACCGGTGAGTTCCCCTTGCCTTGTAGATGCTCATGACACGCGTTATTTCTTGAGGTATCTACCAGGTAGCCATCGCCGTTGGCGTCGTAGCCATGCCGCCATCGCCAGAATTGCCCATGCCACCACTACAACCACTTCCTCTCGTGCCATCACCACCTAGGGGTTCTTCGAGCCCGTAGCAACCCACTTTTTCCCTCCTTAGCCACTGTCGTGGTCCCTGTCACCAGCGTCGAGCCTCTCCTATTTTCCTCTGTTATGCTTTCTTCTATTGTCCCTACCCCTCTCTGCTTCTCTCGTGTGTATGACCAATGGGCCCAATAGCCTGTGTGTAGGGGATGAAGTTAGTTTAACAGTAAGCCTCAGGCCAATGAACACCAGGGCAACACAAGGGCCGTAGTCAAGAAATGTTATTAGTTGTGTAATGAACAATTTAAGGAATGCTTGGAGTAAGGCCAATCTAATTAGAGGATTAATCATTACTATTATAAAAAAACGAGTTAGTCGTCGTACGTCCCTTCTCCTCTAACCGCTTCATTCTTAACTTCTCATCACTTTCTACTTTTCAACTGATCAGAGTAGCCCTTTTCTATAACATGATTCTCTATATATCTAATAAACTTCGTTGCAACACACGAGCAGATGACTAGTTAAAATTAAATTGTATCTATTGTTAATCCTGATTAATTACTATGATGTCACTGTTTGTGTTTAAGGTGTAATTTCATATACCGATTTTACCAATGGACCCTAGGTTGTGAATATTCATGTGAAGGTACAATTGGTCGTGAAACCTATAGGTTGCTCAGCTCCATCTAAATTTTTGTTAACAAAACTTTCCTTGTGTTAAATGCTAATTAAAAATTCATTAGTATGTCTTTCATATTTAGATTAAAGTGCAAATTTACTTAGAAATTCCATTAAAATATAATTATGTGAAGATAGTATCTTGGGCCCTAGAACTAATAATATCATTCCCAAGTGCCATTGAGATAAAAAATAAATACATACATGTAATCGTTGTTGCTATCCTCGTCGTCACACCACCGCCTCAGGCCGTCTCCTGCTGGCACCAAGCTCGGGCCCAAGCTGCCATGGTTGCCTCCTATGGTTCCCATGTTTGGAGCAAGGAACAATATGACGTGACACCGACATATGGAACCCACGCGGAAGATTAGAATACTATAAATCGAAAATTAGTTAGTAGTTAATTAGTGGTTAATATTAGTATGACATGTGGACCTGATATCGTTAGGAAATTTAATTAAACTTGAGTTTTAGGTTTGACTGAGGACCTTGACCCCACCTGTCAGCCGTCGAGTAATTTCCCTTAGAAAAATAATTGAAAAGGAATAAAAATTACCTATTTGGATTTTCCTATTTTCTAGAATTTCCACTCGGGACAAATTTTGGAGAGCTCGTTCTCCCTCATTTTAAATCCGAATAATTTATTTTTTTATTTCTAAATTCACCTAAATTCAATGTCTTTCCAACAACACCAAAATCACAATTCTTGTTCATTTTAATTTTATTTGGATTTGTGTTGAATGTGGATGTTTGCACATTTATAGAATTTAACACTATCCACTATTGATACTTATTGAGTAAGGCAACGCTATCCACTATTGAGTAAGGCAAGTTTTTATAATTAATCATGTTGAATCTAGTTTTCAGATACAAATATTTTGATTTCAAATACAAGTGCATGCTTATTAATGTTATTTAATTAAATGCTATGTTAAATGTTGATTGCATAACTACAACATGCAATTGATACTTATTAGTCTACTTCCTTGATTGTTGATAATATCTTCCCCATGTCGCTTTAGGATACTTACAATGGTAATAACTCCATCATTAGTTCAATCTTACAAGATTATGGTTATGTTTAGAAATGCTTTAGTGGTAAAATTGAATACAACACAGACCTTGCCAACTGAAACTGGAGACATGATAATGGGAATGGAACGTGGGTTACCACTGGAGACAAGGAAAGTTTTATAAAATGGTGGAGACTCGGGTGAGTGGTTGGGGGTAGACTGGTGCCGTAACGCACAAGGTCTTGGTTTATTGGTTTGTCTCGCCTAAGTCGATTAAGAATCGAATACACCCAATCATGCAATCACAAGTCAAGTATGGGATTGACTTGACCAATTAATTTGCTTAGTTTCGGTATGGACTCCTGTTTAGTGGTTTGATATGTGGATTTTTATTGTGATTATTCTAGGAGCGACCCATGTTGGTCACTATCTCACTGTGGATTTCTTTTAGCGTGAAGGGTGAGCGATTCCCTAACAATGGTGGTCTCTCATCGTTAATAGGTTACACCTCCAAAGTGGGGGGAAAGCATCGAAACTAAGCACTTCAAAAGTCTTGTTATGATTTTCTCAGTCACACATCCATAGAAGTGTATAATGGCCAATATTATGAATTAATCATATTTTGTGGGTAATACTATATAACCTCTGCAAAGTGTTAAAAATCTATTCGAATAGTCGTATCCCGGACACGGGCAAAGTGTAGAAATACCACACTTGCGTCGTATTCACAAAATGGTTACTGGTTAATGGTGTTTGTGGATGACAGTATGGGTATGGTATCTTGGTATAAAAGTGGAATTCATTTGGTGATCATGGATTGGATATAGTATCTTGGTATAAAAGTGGAATTCATTTGGTGATTATGGATTGGATATTGCATCTTGGTATGGGAATGAATATGGAAAGGTGCTTATGAAATAGACATGGCGGACAACTGTGAAGAGAGTTTGCTCTCATGAAAAATGCCACTGTAATCATCCGATACTTATAAAAATGCCATTATGATCAATACTAGTTGATTTTACATGAATATACATTCCGTATTTTGATTATTTTTGTATGGACAAAATACATATCGACATAAGAGAGGTGTATTCATATAAAATGGGATTTTGTTGATGCTATTATGATCAATACAAACCGATTTTACATTAATACATCCTCCGTATTTTGATTTGTTTTTTTGTATAGATAAATGCCACTCCAATCATCTCATACTCCTATAAATATGATTATAATCAATAATACCCATTTTATATCAATAAAAATCAGCTAATATTGATCATAATGGTATTTTTATAAGTATTGGACGATTACAGTGGTATTTTTCAAAAAATACAATTGCAGTGGTATTTTTTAGAGCTGAGATGATTGCAATAGCATTTAGTCAATTACAAAAAAACGTAAGATCACCAATAAAGACTATGTATGGCTTTGTTGACACTGTGTACGGTGTTGATCTCTAGTACTTACTGTGTGCCCACGACCCTGGTTGCGTTCGCGTTAGTCACATTCGAGCAGAATATCCTTGTCATACCAAAATCAGATGACAAAGTCAGAGATTTTGGGGCCGATGTTGCGACGTGGAGAATGTTTGCTTGTTTTCAAGTATCTTGTATTGTGCAGGTAAAAAAAAAACCCCTGCGCAATTCCCACCGACTATACGGAAGCGTCGCTTATCGCACCTTTTGCACTGTCTGCAAACTGATGCCACGCCAAGCATCAGAAAGAGTCAAAAGGTAACCAAAAAACGATTGAAAGTTACCTTAAAAAAGAGATTATGCAAAAAAGAAATGTGAGGCTCGTCGATCGATGAATGCGTACCAAAGATGAAGCATCCATGCTTTTAGGCATGTTCGGTTTCAACTTTTAGCTTTTCTACGGTAACTAGTTTTAAACGAAGTGTCTTTTTAAGATATGGTCTACTACTTAATTATATTACATACTGTACCGACTTTATTTATATCGGCAAAAGCCCCATGTGAATTTCAGTTACTCTATAATCTCTCACACGAATAGCTAAAAATCACAAACCGCAGCCAAAAAACAAAAGCCGCAGCCACAAAAGAACAAGCCCTTTGTTGTGTATGTACTCGTATATATATAATCCAAGTTCGTGGGATTCACCCTGAAACACAAACGCATCACTTAGTACTAGATCTTTCTACAGAAATCAAGGGAGTGTACTGAAGAACAAGCCACTTCTCCTTTTTTTTTTTCAATTTATGGTTGTTCTTTTAGACTGTGACTTATACTTTTTAGTCCTAACATAAACGCTCGTGTGAATGAATCAAAAACCGATAAGCTGTTTCTAAAAGACTATCCAATAAGCCATTTCAAAATGGCGACGGAGAAACCGACTCGTTTATTTGTTTGAGAAAAATCATAAGTCATAAGCTGAAATAAACCGAAAAGAACATGTCCTATGGTTTATGTCTTATATCTTATGACTTTCGTAAGCAGTGGCACGGTTTTTTACTATTTTTTCTAAGCGATTTATCGAAACATTATTTTTAAATCGACTTATTAACATTAGGTTTTTCATGCAAACACTCACATTAAAATTAAAAGTTATTAATCACAATCATTAGTCACAGCAAAAAAAATTAACCCACCATTCTTCTTCGCCTTCCGATCGACATGAACACGCGCCATGAAGCTAGAGGAGCACAGTGAATCGGCCGTTGTCGCACTGGACGCTCTTAATGGTGGTGCCAAACTGCGTAGAAATAAGAGCAAAAAAGTGAGCGAGTGTAGAAAAGGTGTCGGATTTCAGCCGCAACGGGAATGTCCAGAGGTAATGGGAGCAATCATCAAGAATGACGAGGTAATACTTGTAACCGGACACACTAAGAACAGGGGAGGACCAAAGATCACAATGGATTAAATCAAAATTCTTAGTGGCACGAGAACTAGAGGAGGTAAATGGGAGGCGCATATGGCGTCCAAGCTGACAAGCATGACACAAATGTTCTAACTCGCTTTTATTACATGAAATGGCAGAGGAAGCAACTAGGCGCGACAAAGCCTCAGGACCTAGATGACCTAGACGACGGTGCCAGAGCGTGGCGGACGAAGCACCGGCAGCAAGGACATGTGGCTGGAACACCGATGACAGGAGAGGATAGAGATGACCCGAACTATTGCACCTGGCGATCGCGCTCTTGGTTTTGTAATCCTTCACAGAAAAACCATAAGGGTCAAATTCAACAGAACAAGAGTTGTCAATGGTGAATTGACGGACGGAAATAAGGTTTTTAATTAATTGAGGGGAAACAAGAACGTTATTAAGATTGAGGTTGCCCCGGGTGGAAGGAAAGGAGACAAAACCAGTACAAGAGACAGGAATCAAGGAACCGTCGCCAACAACAATGTGAGAAGGTGTGGAATATGAGGGCAGATGGGAGGAGGAGAGATTACCGGAGTTAGATGTCATATGAGTTTCTGCACCTGTATCCATGTACCATTCACCAGTCGGCGGGGGTTGCAGGGTCATCGTGTTGAATGATGAGGCAAGCGCATCTTGGTTCCAGGCGAATCCGCTGGGGTGACTCATCCAGCCAGTCGGAGCAGGCCCACCCGTAGTTCCAGCAGGCAGCGGCAGGGGGGCCAAAGGTGGTGGTGGCCCAGGCTGCGGCGGCCCGTAAAGCGTCTGCGGCCCAGCAAAGAAGGAGTGCGGCTGCTGCGAAGTGCCAGCAGGTCGTGAGGAGCCTGGTGGGCCCGCCCAGAAAGCCTGAAAGGTGTCGTAGGCCGGATGCCAGCCGGGCGGTGGAGTTGAGGTGGGCCGCATGGGCGGTGGAGTTGAGGATGGCTGTCTTGGAGACCACGGAGCGGATGGACTACCGCCCCCGTTCTGCTTGGCGCCGCCACGCCGCGTCTTTTTGCGGCCACCAGAGCCGCCATTGCTGACAGGAGGCGGCAACGATGGCGGTGCAGGAGCGCGCGGGGTAGAGGCAGCAAAGGCCTGCGCCGAGGAGCTTTGCTTGGCCTTCATGGTGATCTCGGCGAGGCGGAGATCGGAGCGGACGGCGTCGAAGGACGGGAAGGGGCGTTGGCGTTGAATCAGGGCCGCCAGGTAGGAGAAGCGATCGTTGAGGCCGCGAAGGGTGTTCAGGACGAGGGTGTGATCGCGGACCGGCTCGCCAAGGTCAGCAAGTTGATCGGCCATCGTCTTGAGGCGGCGGCAATAGTCGTCGATGGTCAGATCCCCTTGGACAAAGGTGCGGAACTCGGCATCGAGAAGAAGAGCGCGAGTCTCCTTGTTCCCAATAAACTGCTGCTCGAGGGCGAGCCAGACGATGCGAGCGGTGGGAGGGCCGTCGGCGCGGTTCATCACAGCCTCAAGGAGATCGGGGTTGATGGTGCCGTAGAGCCAGGAGAGGACGGTGGCGTCCATGCGTTTCCACGAGGGATCGTCGGAGAGATCCGCATCGGAGAGAACGTGGTCGGCCAGCGCGTACCGCTCGAGGGTGTTCACGAAGAGACCGCGCCACCGATTGTAGTGCGGCGAGGAGAAGTCGAGGACGATGGGCACCAAGGACCTGACGTTGAGGATCGCCATGGCCTGGGCGTGAAGCGCTGAGATGGCGGTGGCGGCCTGCTCGGCGAGAACAAGCGCGCGCGCCTCCTCGGCTTGACGGGCGGCCGCGAGGCGCTCGGCTTCCTGGCGCTCAGTCTCGAGACGAGCGGCCTCCAGGCGCTCAGCCTCTTGACGAGCAGCTTCCCGGCGCTCTTCGGGCGTGAAGGCGGCAACGCGCGCCACAAGGGCTTGGTGCGCGGCGTCGTCGGCCATGGTAATGGAGAGAGAGGAGCTTGGCGGTGGCTGCGCAGCTTGTGGCGGCGCGGCGACGGCGTAGCTAGGTTAGCGGAAGCGATCGTAGGAATCGGAACCCTACTGATACCATGATAGACGATGTAAATCGTAATTGTATTTATCACCGAGTGAATCGTATACAATTTATAGACCAAGTCGTATCCAAAACCGACTCATAGAAACAATGTTCGGTAGGATAGGAAAGAGTCTAACTGAATCAAGACTATCCAACAATAGCGTGCGCGTATATAGGAAACAGCAGCATGCACGGCACAGCTAATAAAGGATAAAGATCTATCTAATAATAGTAGTCTAACACTACTGTTGCAACTATTGAAAGCGTGCTACTCCCTGTACAAGCCGAACTGCTACAGTGCTACGCCTGGCTCGGTTGGGCTGAAAATCTATGGTTTATGACTGAAAATGCACTGTAGCTGACTAAAATTTCACTGTAGCTGAATGTGGCTTATTTGACGTAATTAAATTTAAAAAATAAAATAAAAATAGGAAAAATATGTTAGCTCATCTTGGACAACACCAACGAATACGGAAAAAAGAACCAGCAAAAAAGCTAAAAAAAATTAAAAAAAGATAAAATTTATGAATAACAAAAAAATAAGTTAAAAGTCAGAAACTGAAACGATCGGGACCGAAGTTCTCAAAGGTTGGCTGAGAACAATTTGCCATCGCATGGTAATGATGGTACGAAGTTGCACCAGAATCATTATTCTCTTGGAAACGACATTTTCTCCAGAGTTAGAGCAGTGTGTTACTGGTAAATCCTTATTTGCTCGTTTCAATCGATGGACGTGACAGAATATAAGACCTGTTCTTTTTAGTTTTCGTTTCAGTTTCTGATTTTTTATACTAACTAATTTTGTAAATGAAGTATTTTTTTTAAGATAGAATCTACTAGTTAATTGTAGTATATACTGTACCAATTTTATTTATGTCGGCAAAAATCGTACGTGAGTTTCAGTTACTCTGTAATCCCTCACACGAATAATCTAAAAACTATAAGCCATAGCTAAAAACCATAAACCGTAGCAAAAAAGAACAGACCCTGCTCAACAGTGAGTCGGTGACTACTGCTGCCACCTCCGGTGACTACTAAGCCAAAACCGTGGTTAGTCTCGAGAGATCTAAGTCCTATTTCAAATGCGAGAATTTTTCTATAAAAATTAAACTGTTTTCTATAAAGTTTTGTATTTCAAACAGATCCCTAGTCTTCATACGAGCATTAGGGCTGCTGATTGGAGCAGGCCCGTGATCGACCGGGTGATCAACGACGCCCAGCAGAGTCAAGCACCGGTGTCTCTCCGCCGGCGAGCTGAAGCACACCTCGCCGTGGAGACGACACGACGTGGACTCCATGGAATCGAAGTAGCAAACGTACCAACTGCTTGCGCATCATACAACGAGAGGAAAAAAAGGCTTGGTTTTGTCGCGTCCATACGTGCATGCCCTGTCCTGCTTGCTCAGCGTGGCCGCATCTGAATTCTGTGAGTGCGCGACTCTCAAGAACGAAGGTGTCAAGGTGGCCGGTGGCCACGACTGTGGAAAGTACAAAGCTAAGCTAAATCGCCGGAATTACTCTGAGGAAGAAGGGGGGCATACATTTGGTTGGCGCAATGTGCTGGGGAGAAAGATCGGATCTAGCATTGCGCAAGGCGGCCAATTAAAAAAAAAAGAAGCAAAGCATGATCCTAAATATTTCGAGTTGAATTGTTGCAACAAGTGCCCAATGTTTAAAGAGAACAATAGCATTCCCAGTAATCATCGCTGATCCATAGACGTAGCGACCTCCTGCCGTCGCAAAAGCGTAAGGTGAGATTGACGGATAAGACCCCCAAACACTAGCTTCACAGAGACTGCAGGTGGGCCCCGCACACGTGGCCATGAATTCCTCTAGCACATTCTAGCTCCGTTCGTTTTATCTTTTTAACTTCTGCTTTTGACCTGTAGTTCCTTTAAAGATCAAAAATATAAACATTAAAATAGGATGGCCTATTGTAACACGCTCGCTGCTGCCGTGGAAGAGGAGAGCGAAGACCTCTCTATCGCTGCTGTCGAAGAAGAGAGATCGGGTCTATTTTCGTGGTGATCGGTTCGGTTGAAAAGCTCATGGTTTATGGCTGAAAACACTGTAGCTGGCTGAAAAAATCACTGTAGCTGACAGATGCTTATTTAGCATAATTAAATTTAAAAAATTTAAAAATATAAAAAATATGTTAGCCCATTACGTATAATACAAACAAATACGGGAAAAAAGAACCGGCAAAAAAGCTCAACAAAAAGCCAAAAATTCAGAAAAAGACGAAACTTATGAATAGTGAAAAATAAGCCAGAAGCCGAAGCCGAATTGATCAGGGTCTTTATGGGGCTGTTTGGTTGCCTGCATCAGGGTGGCTCGCATCAGCGCATGCAGGAAGATAGTGTTTGGTTGCCTGCATCGGGGTGAGAGCCTGCACGAGCGGATGCAAAAAATCAACTGGAGCCAGGCTGAGGAGAAACGCGGCTGAGGACCTTCTCTACTCAGCCTGGCCACGCTCATGCAGCTGCATCAGCTCATACAGGCAACCAAACAGGCCCTATATGGCTACAGTTTATAGTTTTTGGTTGAAATTTTTGAATTTTAGCTATTTGCGACAGAGATTACAAAGAGATACTCGCTTGATATTTTAATTGATATAGATATTGAGCTTTTAATATGTACTGCAATTAACTTATAGATTCCGTTTTAAAAAAATACTTCTTTAAAAGTTAGATAATATAATAAAACTCAAAAATCATTTTTGAAGTCGTTAAAGAACATGCCAGCAACACAGAGATGCCGCGGGTGGCCAGCTGTCAAGCTGTGAACTCACCACCACCACCACGTCCATGTACCTGTCACCCCGGGGCCCACCAGCCAGAAGGTATGGACAAACGTTAACATCCGAGAGCACCATCCCCGTCGGATCGCGAATCGGACGGTCCGGATTGCCCCCAGTAGAAGCCCGCACAGCCACCAGCTCAACGACTGGATAGCAATTTCCCTATTCACGCTCCGCTTCCTCCTCGTTCTCGTCTTTGTCGTTTCGTGGTCGCCTTCGAGATCCTCTTACCACCACGCCGCGCCCTGAAATTTTACGGCGAGCGATCTCGCGGCCGGCCGCGCGCTTGATGCCCCCGCGGAGCACGCGCCCATGGCATCCGTGTCGCCCCCGCACTCGTCGCAGGCCGTCCTCCTCCTCCTCCCGCTGCCGCCCCAGCTCCAGCTCCAGCCCGGCGGCGTCTGCCTCCGCCGCCGCTTGCAGAGCCTGACTCTCCCGCCTCTAGGGATTTCCAGTGCTCGGAAGGGAGGGTTTCTACCGCTACCTGCGCCGCGGGCGGCGGAGGGGAAGGATGGGCGGGCCGTGACCGAGGAGGAGGAGGTGCAGGAGGAGGAACAAGAGGAGGAGGTCACGAGGGAGGAGGAGGAGAGAGGGGGAGGCGATGGGGCCCGAGACGCGGCGGCAGCGGGGTTGGGGGCGGCGAGGGGGTCGGGGCGGTTCGCCGCGGACTACATCTCGCTCGGCATCAGGGAGCCCGTCTACGAGGTAGGTGCCCATCGAACGCCGGCCGAGTCGGCCTTGTAATGTTGCAACTACTTATGAACAGCATGATGATGCATCAGGAAAGCTCACTTCTACTCTCAATTATAACAACGGCTTTGTAGTAGGTCACGTTTTAGGTCTTATAAAGGCTAATTAACTCTCGCCAAAAGCTCAAATCTTGATCAATAAATTGTTTTTGTTGAGATGATGTCGAATGGGAGAGAAATGAAAGGAAATTAAGGGGATAGCCGAGCAAGGGGAGACATTCTCCTAAATCGCCTTCACGTGTTGCTCCATTAATCCATTTCCTGTTCTTACAAACTTGTCCAAGCATTGGAGGGGCTATCCACTAAGCAAGCATTGGTCTCCAGAAGGAAACATAGTAATTTGGTCATTGTGAATCCAAATCTAGAGAAGCAATACATACTTTTGTTTTCTGTTAGTTCAAATCAAGAGTTGGCATGCTAAGTTGATGACGTGTTTCTGCATGAGTTGGCTTTGAGATGATATGCCCCTTCTAAAATTTGGAACTTACCACCTTGCAAGATGCAAATTAATCTTCACCTCAATATCAAACTTTACTCAGGTGATAGAAGTGAAATCTAATGGGAGGATGTCTACCAAAAAAATAAGCCGTCGGCAGCTATTGAAATCAAGTGGTACGTAAAAACAATGTATTACTCAAGCTATGTGTTCTACAATGCATCAACTTCATTCTATTCACCATATAATTGCTTAAACTCTACATATGATGGCATTGTCCTTGTACCAAACTCTCATATACTGCTACTGCACATGTAATCGGTAATTGCCTGGTTATAATTGTCAAATGGAATCTATTTGTATACGTTACTTGCATCCTTGTGATTTTCAATTACTTGCACATGATTTCTTGTGATTCTCAACTTTTGTTTTGCTAGGCCTCCGTCTACGAGATACCAGAAGCGTTGACCCATCACTATGGCTAATGAATTCAATGCCTTCCCTGCTGGTAATAGGAAACTTTCAACAATTAACTACATAGATTTTCCTCTGTCTGTGGTATTCTTTTTCTCTTATCAGTTGTATAAACAATGAATGCTAGTATGATGTGCCTGCAAGAATCCTAAGACAGTATAATTATTTTGTTACCACTAGTTGTTTGTCAAAACCACCTGATGTTTTTATAGTAGGAGTGCACAAATACTTGCACAATGCACTTGAAATGATAGGAAAAGAAGAAAAGAAAGTTAAGTTCATCACACCATTTCTGTCCATAGTTTTCAGCTCAAATTGTGTTTAGTTGTCTGTTTCAGGAACCTTCACTATCATTGAGTTAAATCTTAAGAAACATTACTATGGTTTGATATCCAGTACATTTTTAATACACTTTTTCTGCAAATTCTGTATCAATGTATTTTACCTAGATACCTGTATTGTTCTTATATGCCACATCTCAACAGGCGGGATTAGTTTGCTCCTTGCTGTCTAATCTTGTGTTTGGTTATTGTGTGCCTTGTCTACTTGCACTATCATTCATGTACTTCTGCTCTTAAACATCTTGCTTTCTATGGCAGATGGGCATATGATGGTTTGCATATATCATGTAAAACTCCTATTCGCTATTTGTTGTAGGTACGTGAACAAGCTATATTAGTCAACCTTGGTTCCTTGCGAGCAATTGCTATGCATGAGCGTGTTCTTATATTCAATTATAACAGGTCAGTTTGTATGTTTGATTTGAAAAAAAAATGATTGGTATTGGTGAACTTACCATTATTCTTGTTACAGACTTATCAATTATTTTCTCTAACTTGAGTAGCCCAGGAGGAAAGGCCTTTTTAGAGTCATTACTACCGCGGTTAAATCCAAGGAACATCAATGGTGGACCTGCAATGCCTTTTCAACTTGAGGTAATGCATATATGGATATGCATTGTATTAATCCATATTTGCAGTCTGGGAACAGTCTTAATACGACGATTTGTTTCCTTGTCAATATGTTTTCTTCTCTATTTATCTCCATGGAAAGTTTCCTTTCTCACTTGGGGTTTATTAATTTTAACTCACCTAGGATTCGAGAGCCTCAGCATTGCTAAATGAACTGCTTATTTCTGTTCATATCTACAATGTACTTTAGAAAAATGAATCATGTAGAACAGTTATAACTTTTTTTAATATAAAAATAATATACATGCGTTGCTACAAAAGTTGATTACTCATCCATGATTTTCTAAATTTCTCTAATCCGATAAGTTGAATCTGGAATAACAACAAGGATATCATCCATGATTTTCTAAATTCTCCATGATTGTACTGTATCTTTTTCGAACTTCTTACATTCAATGTTTGTTGATGAACATTAGTAACAAAACATGGTGTTTTATGTCCTTTCCGTTTCATTTTGGTAATAGGGAGTACCAGCCTGTCAGATATTGTGGCAAGATGATCCGATCTTTCATTGTGTTTTCATTATGTTCAGGTTGTCGAAGCTTCACTGCTTTCCAGAATACAAAGGCTGGAACAAAGATTAATGCATATTCAACCTCGTGTAAGTACCTGAAAAGTCCATGCCCCCTTAAGGTGTTTATGGTTTCATATAATCATATCACAATTGTTCTGCTTGTAGAGAACTATATATGATGAAGTTGTTGCTTGTTTTTCTTGGTGCATGCTCAATTTAAGGATCATCTCTAATATGTTCTCAATAGATGACTTTGGGCAATTGTGGATTATTGTTCCTGTTGCCTATTTCCTGGTGTTTTCAGTCATGACTTCATGCAAAGTATAAGCAGCATCCAAACAATAGTGCTGCCACTTCTTTCCATCATGTGCCTGTAGCCTCTTAGAAGTGCCCAACTGTCTAGCAAATCCTCCTTTCTATAGCACCTTAGCCAACTGAAGTACTGAAGTCATCGGAGCACCTGATATTCCATTAAATCAATTGGTAGAAAGCATAAATGATTGTGAGCACCTAATTTCGGCCTACTAGCTGACTAACTCTAGCACTAAGGATCTTCTCTCAATCCCCAGCAACCCTGAGGACAAGTGCTGTGTCACATGCTTACTGGGGCCCTTCCCAGAACTGAAGCCTATATGGTCAGGCTGCTGACTCTTTGTTGAGATAGGGTTCAGGATTTGGAAAAGTGTGCTATAAAAAGTTCTAGATGAATCCTGCTAGGATTAGGACTCAATATTCCTATTGGATTAGGATGCCTACTTCAAATTAGAGAAAGGCTAGAAGGAACTATATAAACCATAAGAGTGACCATGGAGAAGCAATTAAACAATCAAGCCTACTCATCCAAAATAGAGGATGCACGAGAGGATCAGAGGCTAAGATATTCTTTAGCACTAGATTATTGTATAGGGTAAGAATCTAAGGGTGCTAAAAGATTTGAGAGGGTTGTGAGTGAGCGACAATCCCTTGTACTCATTTGAGGTTGTGCTTAAGTAATTTGCGGTCGCCGGTCGGCTTCGCCAAATCTTCTCTCTCACCGTGGTTGTTTCAATGACGTTATTTTGGTTATCTCTATAAGATTTATCTTCGTTTTTGATACCGTGTACGTTCATACCGTATTTCACAAACTCTGATCTGATCTGGGGGCTGTTGCGCATAAGAAGGCTGTTGCGCATAAGAAGGGGTACTAGAGTATAACAAGTGGTATCAGAGCGTAACACTCTTCATTTTTCTTTTTTACGAGAAACAGTAGGGAAGAGCCCTACCAAGTTGACTCCGCAACCTCGATGAGGTGAATGGTGATCTAGGTATGGCAGCATGGAAAATAGTAAAGTACTGTAGCATAATTTTTCCCTTTTATTCCAATACAAATGAAGAATGCTCTGCTTCTCATGTTTTAGTGGTTTAATATGCCAATTGCCACCAGAGGATCTCATTAAAAAAAGTCACTAGAGGTGGTCTTGTGTTTGTGTTTCAATCAATCAAGCACCTGCATTTTGTGACTAATGCATTCTATTACAAAAATAATCAAACATTGTTTTGGATGTCTGGGGCGTCTCAGGTGGCTGCATTGCTTGAAGTTCTACCAAATCGATTGACTGCTGATGTGTTGGAGCAGCTTCGTCTAAGCAAACAAGCCTTGGTATTAAAGCTGCACTTCAGAATCATTTGCTGGATTCATTTCTCAAATTTGATTTTAATTTTGCTACTATATTCATGTGTCAAGGTTGAGCTGGGTTCGCGAGCAGGTGATCTCAAACAAATGCTCATTGATCTCCTAGATGATCCTCATGAAATTCGTCGAATATGCATTATGGGGAGAAATTGTATACTTGATAGATTGAGTGATGACATGGAATGTTCTGTTCCTTCAGAGAAGCAGATTGCTGAAGGTACAACTGAACTTTATGATTGAGACTTTACATCTTTTGGAGAAACTGATTGTTGTGGTCCTCTTGATGAAACTTACGTCTTCAGCTGGATACTTGAATCAATTAACAAATATCTAGAGTAGTTTCATTAACTAAGGTTCTCAAAATATGTATGTTGTGGACGCATTTGTGGGGAAGACTTACCAACGTCGGCTGCATTGAGCTTCTGGAAGTGCTGCACCAGTCGAATGCATTGTCGGACAGGCTACAGCGCACGTGGGAGAGGATTCGGTTCAGCTGGAAGAAGTTAAGTCGGTCGCGGCAGATGAAGCCGGATCGGATTAGCAGTCCCTTCTGTTAGGATACTAGTAGATTGTGTTTCCTCTTTCTAAATAAGAGATGTACTTCCTTTTAGTCCGGACGTCTGCTATATATAAGCGGCGGTTGTTCCGTGAGATCCAATCAATAAAGAACAAGTTATTCAACCGGTCGTCCAGAGATCAGAGCCTCCTACGAGAGGGCGATCTTGGGTCTTCCAGGCTCACTATTAGCTATCATATCATCTTGGTATCAGAGACTATGATCTTGCCCGCCGTGGAGGACGTTCCATCTCTTGTCGACCTCAACAAGCAAATCGCGCAGCTAGCCACCGCGATGGATGCACAACAACAGCAACTCGCCAACTTGGAGACGTGCCTCGGCCCTAGCATTAGCAACCTATCGCCGAAGGTTTTTGCAGAAGATGACGCGTTGAAGGGGCTTGTCGGCAAGGCACACGGTGATGGTAGCCGTGGCATGCCACGATTTCACAAATTGAACTTTCCTACGTTTGACGGGAATGAGGATCCCTTGCCTTGGCTCAATCGTTGCGAGCAATTTTCCAGGGGCAACATACCATGGAAGAAGAGAAAGTTTGGCTAGCATCGTATCACTGATCAGCACGGCACAGCAGTGGTACTACCGCTTGGAGCGCAGCAATGGCATCTTGACTTGGCTTTGTTTCGTCGAGCATGTTAATTTGCGCTTTGGACCACCAATTCGAACTAATCCACTTGGGGAGCTTATTCAATTGCTTTGCACAGGATCGGTAGAGGAATATCAAAATGCTTTTCTTGCCCATCTTTGTCGTTGCGACAACATGACTGAGAAGCAGCAGGTGCAAATTTTCACCGCCGAGCTGAGGAATCCTTTGCAAACGGATGTCAAACTTTGAAATCCCACCACATTGGAGGTAGCCATGAGTTTGGCTCGCGCTTATGCGAAACGGCTGCTGGTTGATTCTGAGGAGCACAAGTCGCTCGCCCGTCCAGTTGGTTTCGTGCGGATGCTAGCTCCTACTCATGGTTTTGGGGCGCCTTCCGTGTAGGCTACAGTACCGCCGATCAAGCCCACCACACCTCTTCCTGCTTCCACCACAGCAACAAGCAAGCCTCCCGCCTCCTGGTTTTGTCGCCTCACCGCAGACGAGATGGCCGACCACCGCCTCAAGGGCCTGTGTTTCAACTGCCCCGAGAAGTTTACACACGACCACGCCGCAAGTGTTCGATGAAAGGGCTTTGTCTGCTTGAGCTTGACGATGAGTCCGATCTGTCTGCACCGGAGGAAGCTGATGTGGAAATATCCTTGCATGCATTAACTGGCATACATATTGGTAATATGATGCAGTTGCAGGTGGAGTGCAACGGCGTTTCTCTTCGTGCCTTGGTGGATTTAGGCTCCACGCACACATTTTGGGCGCAAGCCGCAGTGTCCCGCTTGAAGCTTACACCAGAACCGCACCCCGGGTTAAGTGTATTGGTGGCTAATGGAGACATGTCCAGAGTTTAGGGCTCTGCTCGCAGGTTCACGTATAGATCGACAGGGAGGAGTTTCTCTTGGATGGTTATGTACTACCTTTGGATGGTTACGATCTCGTTTTGGGCATGCAATGGCTTCACACACTGGGTCTCATTCATTGGGATTTCGACTGGATGATTATGTCGTTCTGGAGGGATGATCACTAGGTTACTTGGCATGTTATTCAGCAGTCCGGGGGTGCACCTCGCGCATGTGTAGCAGACGGCAGTGATCTGATGGCAGCTCTCTTGGATGAATTCCTAGATGTGTTTGAAGAAGCTAGAGTCCTTCCACCGGCGCGTCGCTTCGATCATCACATCCATCTTTTGCCTGGGACTGCGCCAGTCACCGCACATCCATATCACTACCCTCAGGTCCTGAAAGATGAGATTGAATGTCAATGTGATGACATGCTACAACAGGGTATCATTCAACATAGTACATCGGCATTTTCATCTCCAATGCTCCTTGTCAAGAAACATGATCAGTCATGGTGTTTTTGTGTCGACTATCACGCCCTCAATGCGCAGACCGTGAAGGACAAGTTTCCTATACCAGTGGTTGATGAATTATTGGATGAGTTGAAGGGGGATCGTTTCTTCACCAAACTTGATCTCCACAGTGGGCACCACCAAGTTCGGATGCATCCATCAGACGTGGAGAAGACCGCTTTTCGTACACATCGGGATCACTTTGAGTTCTTGGTTATGCCTTTCGGCCTCACCAACGCCCGGGTGATGTTCCAGGCTCTTATGAATGATATCTTGAAGTCGTTTCTTTGTCAATTTGTCTTGGTATTTTTAGTGATATCTTGATTTACAGTCATTCTTGGATGGAGCACTTGCGGCATGTTCGACTAGTTCTTTAGACCCTGCAGCACCACACACTGCGTCTACGTCGCTCTAAGTGTACTTTCGGCGAGGAAGCCATGGCATACCTGGGCCACATCGTCTCTCAATGCAGGATCGCCATGGATACAAGTAAGGTGGATGCTGTTGACACTTGGCCAACTCCTCGCTCCGTGCGTGCCCTGCGGGGTTTTTTGGGTCTCACCGGTTATTATCGTAAGTTTATTCAGGCTTATGGTGAGGTCGCGGCCCCGCTTACCAAGTTGCACAAGAAGGCAGCTTTTGTGTGGACATTAGAGGTGGAGGTGGCTTTCCAGGCCCTTAAAGCAGCATTGGTTTCCAGCCCGGTCCTTCAATTACCAGATTTCAGTAAGCGCTTTATGGTGGATTGTGATGCTTCTAGTACAGGCTTCGGGGCTGTCCTTTATCAGGGCGCCGGTCCTATCGCTTTCATTAGCTATGCTGTGGCGCTGCACCACGCCAAGCTGGCGGCATATGAGCGAAAACTCATCGGACTTGTCAAGGCGGTTCACCATTGGCAACCTTATCTTTGGGGCCAGCCTTTTCTCATTCGCACAGACCATTATAGTCTTAAGTATTGTTGGATCAATGCCTCTCTACCATCCCTCAGCACACATGGGTGAGTAAACTGTTTGAATATGATTTTATGGTGGAATTCTAGCTAGGACGACAGAACTCGGCAGCTGACGCTCTCTCTAGGTGAGATGAAGACACTCTTCTATCTGTGCTATCTCCTATCCTGATTTCAAATTCTTCACATCACTACGTTAGGAGCTTCCTTCATTGGCCGAGTTACGTATTCAACAGGAACTCATTGTGTCTGATTCGGCTGGGCCAGATTGGTCCCTAGTGGATGGCTTTATTCTGTTCAGAGGCCGGATTTTTGTCCCGACTGATTGCACTGCATGGCCGCAGATTTTAGCTGATGCCCATGGTGTGGGTCATGAAGGTATTCAGAAAACGTTGCATTGCTTGCGTGCTTCTTTTTACAATGCTCATGCTAATCGGCTTGTTCAAGAGTACATTCAGTCTTACACCGTTTGCCAAAGTAACAAGGCTGACCATCTCCACGCAGCCGGTGTGCTCCAACCTCTTCCAGTCCCTCACATAGTTTGGGTAGATATAGCCATGGATTTCATTGAGGGTTTTCCACGAGTAGGCGGCAAGTCGGTGATCTTAACGGTCGTGGACTGTTTTCCTAAATACGCTCACTTTATTGCCTTGGGTCATCCTTACACCGCCACTACTGTTGCTCGGATTTTCTTTGATCACATTGTTTGGCTTCATGGCTTGCCCTATTCCTTTGTCAGTGATCGTGATCCCTCACAAGCAACTTTTGGATAGAACTGTTTCAAATGGCTGGGGTCAAACTGCAATTAAGTTCGGCATTTCACCCCCAATCAGATGGGCAGTCAGAAGTCACTAATCGTATTATCACTGTCTATCTTCGTTGTCTCGCGGGTGATCGGCCTAAACAGTGGCTTCGATGGTTACGATGAGCAGAGTTCTGCTATAATACGTCCTACCAAACCGCATTGCGTACATCCCCCTTTAAGGTAGTTTATGGTCGGGATCCCCCAACATTGATTACTTACCAGCCGGGTCTTGCCCGTGTCGCTGTCGTGGACAAGCAGTTGATGGACAGGGATGTCTTTCTTTCAGAAATCAGGGAGCACCTTCTGTTTGCCTAGACCGCCATGAAGATGCAATATGATAAACATCATTGGGAGCTCTCCTTTGAAGTCGGCGATTAGGTGTGGCTTCAGTTGCATCACTGCAAGGCATCTGCAATCACTGATCGCGTTCAGTCCAAATTGGGGCCTCACTATTATGGGCCCTTTCAGATCTTGGCTTGTGCTGGCACTGTTTCTTACAATGTGACTGAAGAAATTTTCCTGAAGAAATTTGTTCCATGTCATTTTCCTGAAGAAATTTGTTGGCACGCCCCCGACTGCGATTCCCCCTCTTCCAGTTAGTCATCATGGCCGCGTTCTTCCTGCGCCTGACAAGGTGATTTGTGCCCGTCTAAATCAGGGACAGTGGGAGCTGTTGGTTCAGTGGGTCGGTTCATCAGCCGCTAATGCTACATGGGTGTTTTTGGATGACTTCAAGCACAATAATCCGGATTTCTAGCTCGAGGACGAGCTGTTTCACGGAGACGGCGACAGTGGTATGGACGCATTTGTGGGGAAGACTTACCAGCGTCGGCGGCATCGAGCTTCTGGAAGTGCTGCACCAGCCGAAGGCATTGTCGGACAGGCTACAACGCATGTGGGAGAGGATTCGGTTCCGCTAGAAGAAGTTGGGTCGGTCACAGTAGATGAAGCCGGATCGGATTAGCAGTTCCTTCTGTTAGGATATTAGTAGATTGTGTTTCCTCTTTCTAAATAAGAGATGTACTTCCGTTTAGTCCGGACATCTGCTATATATGAGCGGCGACTGTTTCGTGAGAACCAATCAATAAAGATCAAGTTATTCAACCGGTCGTCCAGAGATCAGAGCCTCCTGCGAGAGCGTGATCTCGGGTCTTCCAAGCTCGCTATTAGCTACCATATCAATGTAGTTCTGCTATTTAATTACCAGGACAATATCTTATGGCTCAAGACATAACATATTGATAGAGTAATTCTTTAGAATATGGAGTTAGTGTTAGGTGGCAAAGTACAGAACTATAAATACAGTGTGATATTCTATAAAGAAATGAATAAAATGAAAGTGAAGAAGGCAAATCATAAAAAGTCAGAGGAAACTATAGTTTTATTCAATTGGAAGTATTTTCTCTAGGTTTTTGTGGAGTGGCTGGGAGTTTTGAGACAAATGAAATTTCCTTAGGTGACTTGCGGTCTTTTGTTTGATAATAGCTAACTGATTGGTTATTCACTTGATTTATTTGTAACTTTTGATCTTAACAGAAGAAGAGGAAGAAATTGAAATGCTATTGGAGAATTATCTTCAAAGGTATTCCCCTGCAACACAAAATTATTGGGTTTCTTGTGTCTTCCTTGCTGTCTTACATTGTCATTTCGTTGTGCATTCTTACTGTCAGATGTGAATCATGCCATGGTCAAGCAGAACGACTTCTTGATTCTGCAAGAGAAATGGAAGATTCAATTGCAGTGAACTTAAGGTCTGTCCATTCTCACGACATGAGCTCAGAAATTGTATCCTGTTTTACTTTCACCAATATATTTGACGAAATGTGCACTTTTTCACCTTTTTGCTCCTCAATATAATTGGATAATTAAATATGCCAATATAAATTTAGTAGAAGAAAAATTACTGAATACTAAATGACCCTCAAGTGCCACATCACAAATAAATTAGAATGTTTACTGCTTCAACCAGGGCACAGAAAATCAACCATGGTTATCCTCCTCTTTCTACTATTTTCTCCTTTCTGAATTAAAGGTAGCTAACTTCGTATGTTAAAGCATGTTCGTCATCGTCAAATTGATCTAAATAATACAGGAACTCACTCAAACTAGGACTAGCTCCCTGTGTACTTGCTTCAACACAGCAACCTTGTTTTTAGAATCCTGCACTCAACAATACTTGACATAAAGATAGCATGCCTGCACCAAGGAAATCATGTAGTGAGGCTTTTCCGCGAAAAGCGAGAGAGAAGAGGCCTGAGGAGGTGCATACTTTTGCAGAAGTATATTCTCTACGGAGAGTAAAAAGGTGGTGTTTGAATAGTTTTCAACCAGTTGCACCATGTTTGTTTTGAGGTACTATGCATAAGCAAAGAAACTGTTGTCGGTATGAGTCTGGACAGTAAATTTGGAAGCACCTCTAGTCGGATATGAAGACCGTCGAAGATACGAAGGGACCTAAGGAGAAGCACACAACCATCAAGTGTATTTCATATGGGAGTTTAAGATTACAAAATGGCCTTCCCTCTCCATTACAAGGGGTCCTATTTATATGGAGAGGGGAAGGTAATTGTAGTTACAACTTTGCCCTTAAAGATTAACCTACTTCTAAGGGTATTTTGGGTATTTGCTCCGTGCGAGCCTTGCTAGGTCCAGGACCCCGGGGTTGGTCCCGAACCCTCCTGGAGTTGGTCTCGCGTACCCCGCCTGGGGTTGGTCTCGGACCCTCTTGGGATCGGCCTCGCGTAGCCCGCCTGAAGATGGCCCAAGGCTCTCCTGGGATCGGCCTCATGTACTCACCCGGGGTCGGCCCCGAACGTCTCCGGGACCGATCTTGTGTACTCCGCCTGAGGTTTGCCCCGGGCCCTTCTGGGATCGGTCTCACGTACCTCGCCCGGAGTTGACTTAGGGACTTGGCTCGAGGTAGGTTCTTCAGTGGGTGTTGCCACTTCGAGGTGGTCGTGAGACCGAGGTAGCGTGGGACCTTTCTCCACATAAACATAATTGCCAAACTTTAAAATTGGACACCCTTAAATTAAAGACTTAATTGAGGTAAATACGAAATGAAGAGACTAGTGTAAGGTGTTGGTTCCTACATCTCTGACCGGGACATATCTATAGCGTTCGAAGAACCTATTTGAGATTGTAGCATCTTTTTTTTTTAACTTGGTGACGTGAAATGTATGTAGCTCACTTGCTCTAAATCTCTAATATTTCATGAATGATGTTTTCTGTTACCATAACTTTGGGAATTATCGCAGTTCCCGGCGACTAGAAGTAAGCAGAGTGGAGCTGCTTCTTCAGGTTGGAACATTTTGCATTGCTGTAGGAGCATTAATTTCAGGTATAAAATCTATCAGCGTTTTGTAGCTTTCTTGAGATTCTAGTTGGACTCCTAAAATAATGCCGTTAGAACCTGGCTAAACCATTGCATTTCTTTTTGTAGGAATATTTGGCATGAACCTTAAATCATACCTCGAGACGAACGCGGTATAGCACTGTACTCTTGAGCTTTTTCCGCTTCAGTGCCATGTACCGGCGCTAGTTGTAGTCTTGTAGGCGACATAGCATGCCTCCTTTCGTTGACAATAAGTTTGTTTTGGAGCAGTGGGCATTTTGGGCGACGACTGGTGGAATAGTTGTTGGAGCAGTAGCTGGATTTTTCCTCATGTACTTGTACCTAAAGGCTAGGAAGATATTGTAAACCCTGTAGCGTATGTACTCCAAGGATTGTAAATAAATGAGTTAAACCTATTTTTGACACTGTTTTGCATTGTATTTATAGAAATAGCCGTATGCAAGTAGTATTCGCAAAAATATCACTTTTACCGTCCGGTGGGCGGGCAGCAGCGTCGGTGAGGTGACACGCCGTGCTACCGCCGACGGCAGGCGCCTGCCGCCCCTCACTAGACAGCAGGTAGCCTGCCGCTCGGTGGGGTAGCCTACTGTCTGGTGAGGGGGCAGCTTAATTACCTGCCTTTTTTGTTTAGTGTTTGTTTGAATTTTTAAATATATCAAATGAGCTCAAAAAATTACGAAAATTTATGTACAGCCTCCTGACACAACGTACCTCGTAGTGTAATATTTGGGTAAATTTATCCGTTGTGAATGATGCTCAAAAATTCATATAATTGTAATATTTTTACGAGTTTTTACATATAGCAAAGGAGCTCTAAAAATTACAAAATTTTATGTGAAGCTTCCTAACACAATTATAGTTATTGTGTAATTTTTTGGGAATTTTATGTGGTCAAAATTTACCAGTTTATTCGGGTTAACTTAATCATAAATTTAATGATCATCACGCATCTTTTGAAGTGGCAAATGTCGGTCAATCATGCTATATTTTATTTCTTGCTATCTAGTTCACACAATTGTCACTCTCTGTGTATGTGCCCCCCTCGCGTGCTCTCTCGTTCGTACTAATGTCATTATGTCCGGGTTGGTCCCCTCGCTCGCTCGCTCCCTCGTTTGCACATTTGTCAGTGTTATGATACCGTCCCCCCTCACCTGAAGCGTTGCTCATGATAATGGATCCTTAATACACGGGGTGAGCGCACCGGGTTCACCTTTCGCTTGGCCATAAATACGAACTTCTCGTAATTCGTCGTTGCTTATCATAGTGCTCATCGCAGAAGGTCATTATCGCGGTCGGCACTCAAAATTGGGAATGCATAGCTCATTACTTCGAGAAGCCAGTGCGTAGCTCAAAATTGGCAGTGCTGATATCTTCTCTGGAAAGACAGGTAATTTTTGATCGAATCATTTCGACATTATTCTCGTAATCCTAATCAATTAGTGTTATTTAGTTAGTTGTGATTAATGTAGTTTGTATTACGAAGTAAGTAGGTCGTGATTAATGTAGTTTGTATACGTACGGTACCCATAATTTGTTATTAAATGGAAATATGTAATTAAGTGATCATAATTACTGTAGTGGCAATTAGTTAGGGGTAATTAATGAGTTAGTGTTAAGGACAACAGTAATCAATGGCTTGTCATTTTTTTCGGATGAGTAATCAAATTATTAGTAAGTAGTGAAGTATTCGTATGTAGTTACACACACGCATGCAATCACTGACTTGTAATCATTATCAATCTTCGCACTAATATTTCATCTGTCCCATTTGTTGCAAGGTACTCTGAAAATTAATAGTGCATAGCTAACTATTTGGAGAAGGCAGTACATGTCATTAAGGACGCGGCAGTGCTAATTACTTCTCCCGAAAGACATGTAATTTTTTATAGTATGCTTTTGACGTTATTCTCATAGTCATAATTATTGTTATTTAGTTAGTCATAATTAATATAGTTTGTATTATAAAGTAAGTTTACTGTCATTATTAATCTTCGCAGTAATATTTCATCTGTCCTATGTATTGGTAGGTATGTTTTTACCGAGCTTCTGGAACATTCGTACGATGAGAAACACCATTGCCATGCATGGATAATGGGTGATGTGGTTGGCCCTTCGCCGTTCAAGTTGCAGGGGGGATCCGTGGGCGCTGGACGAGCACTACGTCAACTCTGCGGGCCACAGGCTTGTTGCCCTTTGCGAGCCTGGTCTTCACCAGGCACAAGTTTACCATCATCGGCAGTCTGCTCACGGCACTAGCGGACAGGTGGAGGCCCGAGACGCACACATTATACTTTCGTTGGGGTAAGATGATGGTCACTCTGAAGAACGTACGAACATATATTTTGTTTTCCTATTACGCTTTGTGTTCCACTAACATCATGATGTTCTCTTGCCGCAGGTCCGTCGTCGAGATACATCCCTTTTGCCGTCCGCACCACCTGCACAAACTACCGCTCCCCATTGTTCATTTTTGCTGCACATTCAGGAGGTATGAGATTCGCATTGTACATCCGGAATATTTGTTATGACTAATATCGTTTCATCTTACAGCCTCCAATTCAACATGGGGGTGATGACGAGTCCACCGATGACGACATGGGTCTCCCAAATGCTTTTAGAGAGCAGTACACGGTGCTAGGGTTTGCAGCGTACGCAGAGCAGAGCTCAGCGTTCACAACATACCCATGGTTTGGATACTTCGGTGGGCAGAGCTCCTCCGGCTTCGCTGCCACATCGTACGATCAAGGCGAGAGCTCCTTTGTACCATGAGGGGGATTTCTAGAGTCCTTTGTACACGATATTATTGCAGGCGGCTCACAGTGCGGTATGTCTCAACTGGAGAACTTCAACCCTTACCAGACCCAGCCTACTGTACCTCAGCCGAGTGGACTACCATCGACCACTGAGCAGACAGAACGGTCTCCATACCTCCTCCGACCCGAGACGCAACCTCCGGATTGACTGACGTATCCAACGGGACATGCTCGTGCGCGACGGAAGACAAGGCCACGTACAGGGAGGTAGAAGCGGTGAGAAGATAGCAGTGACTTAGATGGGTGAGCCATATCGCATCTAGTGTGATGCATTTTTTGTACTACTATAATTACTTTTAATTGTATAAGTATTCCTGATGTATAAAATTGTAAAAAACGTGAAATATTCGTAAATTCATGATTAAATTAATCTAAATAAATATGGCAAATTTTGATCACATAAAATTCCTAGAAATTACACAATAACTACGACTGTGTTGGGAGGCTTCACATAAAATTTCGTACTTTTTGGAACTCGTTTGCTATATGTAAAAACTCATAAAAATATCGAAATTGTATGAATTTTTGAGTAAATTCTCAATAGATAAAATTACCCAGAAATTATACTGCGAGGTACGTTGTGTCGGGAGGCTGCATATAAATTTTTGTAATTTTTTGAACTCATTTGATATATTCAAAAATTCAAACAGATAGTAAATAAAAAATTAGGGTAGGTAATTAAGCTGATTAATTACCCGGCTTAATTACTTGTCGCCCTCTCACCAAACAGCAGGCAAGCGTGTCGTCTCCTCACCAGTCGGTAGGCTGCCTGCCGTCTGGTGAGGAGATGGCTGGCGCCTGCCGCCGGCGGTAGCGCCGCATGTCACCTGGCCGGCACTACCCTCCGCCCACTAGATGGTAAAAGTGATATTTTTATAAATAATGTACTTATATAACTATTTCTTTAAATGCGATATGAAACAATGCCTAAAGTGGTTTTACCTCGTAAATAAAGCAGTTTTGATCTCCTTTGCAAGAAAATTGCTTCCCTGTTTCTGTTTGTGTGTTCTCATTTCTATTCCCACACACGTGGATTGCATCGGTTGGTATTGGCTATCGCGGTGGGCCCACAGGAAGAGAATGATGACGCCATGTGCTAGGGAACACGATCGAAAACATGCATAAGGGAAGAGGGAAGCCTTGTTCCCTTTGCAAAGCTATTGGTGGAGGTACTATAGTCTCCTGAGATTGCTTTGGTGCTCCGATCGACGAAAATGCTGGCACGGGTTGCTGGTTCTGAACTTCGGAGCAAGCATTTGCTGCTGCAACTCAGACATCAGATCAAGGAGCTAGCACCAGAACCTATTTTACTATTGCTGGGAATTAATGTGATTCGATTATTGCAGTTGCTGAGAGCTGACAAGTGCATCTGGAACCGATCAATGTCACCGATGATCTCGGAAGTACATGTAACATGTCTGAATTCATTTTTGGACTGACTCAATTAAATGGGCGCGAGAGGATTACTACTACATCATTCTTTAGTTGTGTATGTTTGTTGCTCTAAAAAAGCTATACTTTTCCAGCATTCATGATTCATGAGGAACAAAGCTTTTTTTTTTTTTTGGTAGTCAAAAATAGCGCGACAGAAGAAAGACAAGTGAGTCTGCGTATAATTCACACTTCAAATATTAAACATTTGGCAAACTATCTTTCAATGAACCACGTAAAAGAAGTGCATTTCTTAAGCTATGACAATTAAGTAGATTAACAAAAAGAAGAACAACTTATGTATTTGTTTTAAGCAGAACAAGGTGATACGTGCAGCGCACTGCATTCCACCACACAACATACAATTAACGCAGGTAATCTAACTACTAGACTCACTCAACTAATCACAAAACAACTCAAGAATTAATCCTCTCGACCGACTGACCGAAGCAGCAGCAACGGCCATCTCCACAACACAGGGCATGTTATAAATGATGGTTGTCTATAATACACATTTGTATCATTTATAATTACAACAAAAACAAGTCATATAATAAGTTATTAGTTATTTCTAATGGTCTTGTACAATTAATGTGTTGTCTATATGATTATATATACAATGTATAATGTTAGACCATGTGGCTAGGTCTAGGATATTTTGGTGATGAATAATTGACAATTTAGATAATGAATAATTGACAACATTGGTTGTGACATTACTTGTGGTGTGTTGCGTGTGTATGGATTAATATTAGTCAAGTTGGAGAGAACTTGTGCCGGGAAAACGTTCTTTGGTCTTTGCATGTGCAGGTTGGGTGTGGAGACAATCATGGTCGGTGACTAGGAAAACCGGGACTAGGAGGGGGAAATCTAAGGTCCAAGTGGTCGAGGATGTCACGAGGTGGTCGGGCTCACGCAGGAGCACATAGAGATTAAAGGTGAATGATACATGAAGAAACTACGAGTGGTGCGTGAGCCATGACCGAGTTGGAAAAAAAAGTGCTATGGCCGAAACATTGATGTGGCTGCTGGATATGGACGAAGGCTTCTAGTTGATCACGTTTTCATCATGCATGGCGGCTGCTACATCTCCATGCGTGAATACGTGAGGATCAATGATTTCTTCGATTGCCGTGTAGAACTCTCAGGACGCGAGATCTCATCGCTTATTCTTATTTCTGCCCGTCGCGTCACGGATAAATCAGTCGGCAGATCAATCTTACGCGACTCCATGCCGTGTCTTTTCTTGATTGTCAGTCGGCTCAGAATTTGCATCTTTATGTATCCATCTGGACGTCAATACGAGTAGGATCAGTTTGCACGCATCTTTGTTCCATCCATTCGTGAGTCATCATCTAGGCATCCGATCTTTACGTGTGACAAAGAAGCAAAGGCAGCATACAGCCATGACGTTTATGCATTAGGAGAGAGCCAGAGAGGAAAAAGAGATTCTGTGAGAAGTGATTAGGGGATTGCATGCAGCATGGAAGTTGGACGTGAGGCTGAAATTCATTGAATGCTTGCGCGGTTGATGAATTATTATTTTTATTTTTACTGCCTTTTTGTGTGTCTATTTTTTTTGTGTTGATAGGTTAAAAATTGAAAGACAACATATTAAAGAAAAGCTTTTACTAGACGGTACAATCATTCACCCCTACTCTCATTGCCATCGACGATCCTACAAGTGATATCAGAGCGGGTTGCTATGGCGTCAGAGAGGTATGTGAATCATCCCCCCATGCTAGATAGTATTGATTTTGCTTTTTGAAAGTATCGGATGCAAGCTTATATTAAGACTCAAGGTAGTGATGTTTGGAAAAAAAATTTCTACACCATATAAGATTCCTGCTACTGCTACTAATTTAAATAAAAGATTTAAATGCTCAACCTCGTAACTTGCTATTTCAAGGAATTTCTCGCAAAGAGTTTGATCGTGTAGCTCATATTAATTCTGCCCATTTAATATGGAAAACTCTTTGCGATTATCATGAAGGAACCACTAAAATCAAGAAAGTGCGTAAAAATCTTTATCAAAAAGAATATTCTGATATTTCTATAAAACCTGGTGAATCCATTGATGATCTTTTTGCTCATTTTGAGAAAATATTGAGTGATCTGCACGGTGTTGGTGTTATTCCTGCTGATGAAGATAATGCAACTAAAATTTTGAGATCTTTAGGTTCTGAGTGGTTGATGGTTGTCACAACTATTAATCAAACTGTCGATCTAGAAATCTTAACCATGGATGATCTTTATTCTAAATTGAAAACCTATGAGATAGAAGATTTGACATCTAAGATTAATAAATCTTCATCTTTAGCACTTGCGACTAACTCCGTGCAAGCTGCTTCGTCGAGTGATTTGTCTTGTGTTTCTTTGTCTGTCTTGTCTTTTTTTCAGAGGAACAGTTTGATGTTGCTACTTTAGCTAGGCAATTGAATGATTTTGCTGAAAATGAAATATTGGCTCAATCTAGTGCTTCCAAGAATTTTATGAACGAACCTGTTAAATGCACTACTTGTTCCACTTTGGCTAAGAAAAATGAGTACCTTAAGAACACTTTAGAGAGATTCTCTTTTGGCAAGAAAAATCTGAATATGATTCTAGACAAGTCAAAAACAAGTGTGAAAAATCGTGGTCAAGGATTTAATTTTGTTGAACATGCCAAGAATAATCCTCCTAAGATTGTTAAGTTTCTTGAACTTGGAAGATTGAAGTAAAATTTGAACCAAAACAAACTGTGATTAAATCTGCTGGCTTTGTGCAAAGTTCATCGAATAGTAATGTAGGTGCTAGCCTCATCATTTCAAAAGAATTCTGGTTATGTTAAATTTCATTGCACCTACTGTGGAAGAGATGGACACTTGTATGAATTTTGCTTTAGGCGTGCTAAGAAAAAGAAGAAGGAAAGATTGGATGCTTTAAGGCAAAAATGTGTAATCTCTTTGGTTCCTAGAACTGATGTGAAAGCTAAGTTTTTAGAGAACTTTTATGATGATTTTAAATCCACTTCACATGCTAGTTTGGGATATAATTCAAATAAGTCACGTTCTTTTTGGCATTTTGATCACCCACATGCTCATGATTTTGGTTCTAAATTTGTTACTATTTCTCCATATCGTGTGTCACAGCACTAGATTCCTAAATCTTATTTCACTAACCCTAATGCTGCGCGACTGATGTTTCCTGTTATGTAAGAATAGCCGATGAGGATGGAGAACATGAGCTTGAGCGGGTTCTGATCTTTTACGTCATTGCTTGGTTGGAACACTTGATGGTTCTTCACTTCTTTGATGGCTTCCAAGAGATTTTATTTTTTGAGAGACCATGTGGAAATGGTGATGTAGTCTTACACCTTATTGAGTTGGATTATCAAGTTGCTGATATTCTTTCAAAACCACTTAATTCTGCACATTTTGCTCTTTTGTAAAGTGAGTTGGGCGTGTTGCATCCTATAAGATTATTCTGAGAGTGAGCTTGATGTTTAAGAATTCAGAAAGCTTTGTTTACTATACTTGTCAATTAAATCAATAAGTCCAAGCCATCAAATTTAAATGAGTTGCGGAGCTCTCTTTATCATACTTACTCATATGTTGTGTAGCTTTGATCATAACTGGTTATAATTAATTTGTTACACTTGAACTAAAGTGTGACATGGCAGAATATTTTGACTAGATTGATTATAAATAGTATTTTACGACGTTCATCAAAAAGGAATAGCTTGATTGTGAGTCTTATTTTAAATCTCGGCTATGAGGCTCACATGTTTCATATTACAATCTTTTTATAATCATTCAATTTGCGCATGTTATACAAAAATAGAAAGAGACATTTGAAAAGATGTATGCTCCAAACATGCCATGGTAAACAGAAAAAAGGGCACAAAAATGCACAGAATGAGATATGATAGCCAGCCATAGTACGTAACATACTTGATGCCATCTGAGGTCAGGTAGGTCTCGCGCTCCCAGCGCTCATCGACGGGGATCGGTGTGAGGCGCATCACCTTTGTGACCATCACCACAAACTTGGCAAGCACCATCTTGGCCTCCTCATCGGTGGCGGGCGTGGAGGACGAAGTGTCATACTGCGAGAGCGTCTACATGGCCCTCACCACCGACACCCTCCCCAGAGGCACGGCACGAAGGTTCGCAACTCGCAAGGCCACCGATGACCTCACTGTAATTGGCCCCGAACGGGAGGGCGCTGCACTGCCATAGGGAGTGCCAAATAGTAGGAGCCACCTCGGTATGTGTGCTAGTCCCCGCTCCTGTTGGCGAAGCCGGGCACGTAGGCATTGTGGTCGAATAAATCTGACTAGCCGCAGGTTGTGTGTGGTCATTATGACCAAGTTATGTGTGGTCGTTTACGATCAGGTTGTGTGGTTGTTACGACCAGCTTGTGTGTGGTATGTTACGACCAAGTGGTCGGTATTATCAGTGTGTGGTCATGGATGACCAATTTGTGTGTGGTTGGGTACAACCAGCTTTTGTAACAGTCGGTGGTCACTAAGCATACAGTGGTCACTGTTCCAGTCGCGCGGCGGACTACGCGGTATGGGCAACAATCGTGGTAGGAAAGCTATGTAGTAGTCGTCAGCGTACTACGTAGTGTGGGCAGTCAGCAGGGTAGTTGAGGCCGGAGAAGCCGGGTCTCAGCGAGTCTAGAGTTTGTACAAAAGTCGATGTGTAAGTTGAAGAAAGATACAACGAAAAAAGTTGCCCCAAACACTCTCTCCACTTAAGCTCTGCAACTCTATTCCTTCTTGCTCTCTGTATTCAGCTGTTCATCATTCGACGATAGTGTATCTTCTGTTTGATCTGGGCGTGTTGATCCGGGTTCCCTCCAACACTTGGTATTAGAGCACGGTGCATGCCCAAATACATATGGCTCGAGTCGATGGCAACCAGCACACAGTAGTCGGTGAAGGAGAGCGACAACATGCCCTTTCGCTACCCGATGCTGACATCCTCCAACTACACCGTGTGGGCGATCAAGATGGAGGCACTGATGGATGCCCAGGGATCTGGGAGGCCATCAAACCAGTGACTAGAGTGGTCATGGAGGCAAAGAAGGACAAGCCGACACATGCTTTCATCTTCTAAGCCATACCCGAAGACATTCTTCTGCAGGTGGCTAAAACGAAAACAGCTTAGGAGGTATGGGATTCTCTGAAAACCAGATATCTCAAGGCTGATCGGGTGCAAAAGGCACGGCTGCAAACACTGTAGAATGAGTTTGCGGCACTGCGCATGAAGGAGGGAGATTCCATCGATGATTTTGTCGAAAAGCTGAGCAGGATGGCGAGCAAGTACAGCGCGCTTGGCTCAACCCTGGAGGATCCAGTGCTCGTGAAGAAGCTCCTCAACTCAGCACCCGACAAATTCCTCCTGATGGTTGCCTTAATCAAGCAGTACTCTAACCTGGAGTCGATGCCGTTCAAGGAGGCCATAGGGCACCTGAAGGCTTATGAGGAAAGAATATGACATCGCGCTGGAAATGCCAGCACCGATGGGCAGCTCCTACTCACTCACACTGAGTGGTTGGCACGACAAAAGAGCAATGGCGGGGAGTCATCGGCAACCAACAAAGGGCGAGGCATTAGAAACTCAAATGGACACAGCCGGAACAGAGGCTGTGGCCAAGGACGTGGCCACAGGCGCGGCAGAGGATGTTCCGCCAGTCCTGGTGGGACGCAAAAGGATGGCACTAGAGGTGGCAAGGACAAAAGCCATATCCACCTTTGGTGCTTTAACTGCGACAACAAGGGGCACTACACCTCTAAATGTCGTAGTAAGCGTCGAGAGGAGGTGAACCTAATGCAAGACAAAGAGGAAGAACCAGCTTGATGCTGACACTATGTGCGAAAAAGCCGTGCAATCTGGTACTCCTGAACAAGTAGCATGTCCTACCATACTTGCGTGAAGAAGGAGACAAGCAAGTCGTAACTCAGGGATGGCAAACGTCCCAATTGTGGTATCTGGACAACGGGCCAGTAACCACATGACCGGACAACGCTCGTTCTTCACTGAGCTCGATGAAACTATCATAGGGAGAGTGAGTTTCGGTGATGGATCGATAGTACAGATCAAAGGGAAAGGTTCAATCCTGTTCGAGTGCAAGAATGGGGAGCAACAGTTATTGACAGAGGTATACTACATTCCTAGCATCTGCAATAATATCATGAGTTTGGGACAATTGACAGTGGATGGCACCAAGATTGTGCTCGTAGACAACCTGTTTCGGATGTACGACCAGACTGGGAAACTCACGATGAAGGTGGAATGCTCGGCAAACAGACTGTACAAGGCATTACTGCACACCTGTGCTCTAGTCTGTCCTGCAGTGTGTATGGCCAAACCAGAGTGGTTATGGCATGCCCGGTTGGGGCATCTCAATTTCCATGCAATGAAGCTGATGGTCGACGAGAATATGGTGTAGGGAGTACCGATGCTTGAATATCCTACACACATTTGTGAAGGTTATTTGCTAGCTAATCAAACCCGATTGCCATTTCCAAGACAAGTCATGCACCGAGCAGCGCAGCCACTAGAACTCGTACATGCAGATTTGTGTGGCCCAATCACATCTCAGACACAGGCTGGGAGCAAGTACTTATTACTGCTTCAGCTGAATGATGTGGCTGTACACACTGATGTCGAAGAGTGAAGCAGTCGAAGCCTTTAGGAAGTTTAAGGTGCTGGTCAAAAAGGAGTCTGGATATGATATGAAAACTCTCAGAATTGACCAGGGGAGTAAGTTCATGTCAAACCAGTTTACCCAGCTGTGTGATGAAGTAGGAGTTCGTCAGCACCTCACCTCACCCTACTCACCATAGCAGAATGGGGTGGTGGACGGAACCGAACTGTGCTAAGCATAATGTGGGGAGAAGTAGCACGCCATGCCATTTACCTGCTAAACTAGATTCCTACCAAGGCCCTGGTCGGGGTCACTCTACATGAATCCTAGATAGGAGGAAGCCAAACCTGGCACATGTGAGGATCTTTGGGTGTAATGCACATGCAAAATACCAGCCGTCCACTTGAGGAAACTGGATGACAAAAGCAAGGTACTGGTTCATCTTGGTGCAGAAGAAGGAAGCAAGGCATACCGTCTCTATGATCCTCGAAGCAAAAAGATTATTGTGAGCCGAGATGTGGTATTTGAAAAAGACAGGAAGTGAAATTGGGAGATTCCAAGCAGCAGTGAGATCAGTGAGGCTGCCGAGTTCACTATAGCAGAACTTACAACAGAAACTGACGAGCAACCGCCTCAGCAAGTCTTAGCAGCGGTAGACTCATCAGTACCTGGGCCAGAGGACTAGGTATCCATCTCACCGGCAACGTCGGATGGTCAGTCAGCCTTGGTAGCAGATTCAGGAGCCTCAAGCCCTTCCTCTACAACAACAGAGCAAGGATTCACAGGTACCGAGCACTCTTCGAGGTTTACGCAGAAACACAGCCGGTTGAACTCGATGTAGAGGTACTGTTACTACAAATTGAAGAACCACAATGCTATCAGGAGGCTACGAATTCACCTGAGTAGTAGGATGCCATGAAGAAGGATATAGAGGCAATATAGAAGAACAAGACATGGTCTCTCACTGAGTTGCCGGCTGGTCACAAGCAATTGGTCTTAAGTGGGTATTCAAATTGAAGAAAAACTCAAATGAAAACCTTGCCAAGCACAAAGCACATCTTATCGCAAAGGGGTACGTGTAGAGACAAGGAATAGATTATGAAAAGGTGTTTGCACCGGTGGCGAGGATGGAAACAATGAGGTTACTATTGGCACTAGCAGCTCAAGAGAGTTGGGAGGTTCACCACCTTGATGTCAAGTCAGCATTTCTAAATAGAAGACTCCAATAGGAGGTTTATGTGAAGCAACCCGAGGGCTTCTCCGTTGAGAGTCAGGAGCACCCCATGTACAGATTGTCCAAGGCACTCTATGGTTTGCGACAAGCTCTGAAGGAACTCAGCTTTCAGAAATGCCCTCAAGACCAGGCTCTCTATAAAAGAAACATTGGCTTTGAACTATTGGTGGTGGGAGTATATGTAGATGATCTGATTGTTACCGACATAAGCAAAGACCAGATACAGTCATTCAAGCAACAAATGATGAAAGAATATGAGATGAGTGATCTTGGACTCCTCTCATAATACCTAGGAATAGAGGTAGAACAGAAGATAGGGTATATTATCCTGAAGGAATCAGCGTATGCCAAGACGGTGCTTCGAGTGGCCGGTATGTGGGAGTGCAATCCGGCGAGAGTTTCTATGGAACCAACATTGCATTTGAGCAAAGATGAGGGAGGAGTACCAGTGGCTGCTACAGACTTCTGTCGCATAATTGGGAGTTTGAGGTATCTCTCTCACACACACACGGCTGGATTTGGCTTACTTAGTGGGGATGTTGAGCATGTTTATGCAAGCACCCAAGGAGTCGCACCTCCAGGCAGCCAAGCAAGTCCTGAGGTATGTAAAGGGCACCGTCAATTCTGCTTTGGAGTATACAAGAGGAGATGAAGGACATTTGAAAGGCTACAGTGACAGTGATCTCACTAGGGATGTATAAGATAGGAAGAGCGCGAGTGGTTTCGCCTTTTACCACTCCGAAAGCCTGATCGCATGGAGCTCACTAAAACAGAGAACAGTTGCCCTCTCCTCATGCAAGGTTGAGTTCATGGCGGCAATAGACGCAGCTTGTCAGCGATCTAGCTTAGAAATTTGCTGAGTGAGATCACCGGGAGGAAGCCTGAACCAGTGACCATGTACGTGGACAACAAGTCAACAATCGCACTCATGAAGAACCCGGTGTTCCATGAAAGAAGCAAGCACATTGGCACACATTTTCATTTTATTCGAGAATGTTTAAAATGAGGACAAATAAATGTGAAGCACATCAACACGAAGGAGCATCCAGCCGACATCCTAATGAAGGCACTTCCCAGAATCAAGTTTAGTGAAATGCGGGAACTAATCGGAGTCACAGACCTCACAACCTGAGTTAGGTTTAGGGGGGTGAATGTGGTCGAATAAACCTGACTAGTCGCAGGTTGTGTGTGGTCGTTACGACCAGCTTGTGTGTGGTCGGCTACGACCAATCTGTGAGTGGTCGGTACGATCAGTGTGTGGTCGTAGACGACCAGTTTGCATGTGGTTAGGTACAACCAGCTTTTGTAACAGTCGGTGGTCACTATAGCATACGGTGGTCACTGTTCCAGTCGCACGGCGGACTGTGCGATATGGGCAGCAGTCGTGGTAGGAAAGCTATGTAGTAGCCGTCAGCGTACTACGTGGTGTGGGCAGTCGGCGGGGTAGTTGAGGCTGAAGAAGCCGGGTCTCAGTGAGTCTAGAGTCTGTACAAAAGTTGATGTGTAAGTTGAAGAAAGATACAACGAAAAAAGTTACCCCAAACACTCTCTCCACTCGAGCTCTACAACTCTATTCCTTATTGCTCTTTGTATTCAACTGTTCATCGTTCAACAATAGTGTATCTTCTGTTTAATCTGAGCGTGTTGATCCGGGTTCCTCCCAACAGGCGTTGTGCTCCGCGATCGTCAGGCTCGTCGTCGTCGTCAGACTTGGAACTTTTAAATGGATGTATGCTATATTATGAACTATCTTCGCGTCTTGTTTTCTGTTTTCCATGTTGATTTGGTGGGACAATTACACTTAAGTGATGCTTAATTTGGACCATATATGTGTGCCCATAACAAGTGAATCCCACATGTTAATTACACTTACAGTGGATCCCACTTGCTAGATTCCGTCGTATTTAACGGGAATCATCAAATATGTAGTTTATTGAAATGTTATACTAAAGTATGCCTAGTTTGAGAAATGTAAATTGAAATATGTAGTTTACCTCTAGTCACGACAAGATAGCTGTAGTTCTGCTAAATTTATTCTAAAAAATAAATTTTAGACGCTTGTGTAGGACCATTTCATGGTCCATCAGCTTGCTTTAATCGACGTGCGTGCTGGAGCCACCTGCCCGTTGTATGCACCAAAGCAATCTTCTAGTCGACTAGATAATTTTGCCACACACGTAAACAAACTCACAAGAACTCAAACGAGCACAAAACAAGCTGATCTCTGAAGCACTTGCTCTCTCTTTTTCTTTATTAGTCTGCTGAAACTTAGCTTCCTCCGATTACCCCAATCAACTTCCTCGTTACCTACTATTACAAGCCTTTCTCCCTTGTTTATATAACCCATATAACTTACTTAGATACGAAAGCAACAAAGACATGGAAACAGGCTCGACTAGGACTCGGTTACTACTTGTATGGATACAACTTGTATATGGCAACTACTCCGGACTCAGAAACAATACTTGTATACGTACACACGATAAGAACGTGTATACTATATAGACTCGAATACGACTAAGCAACGGAAACAAAATTACTTCTAACATAAACTTTTTTTTAACTAACGAATTTTGGAGCCATCATTTTCGGCTATAACTCAAGATGCCGGGCCGAGCTAGCACAAGAAAGCTCGGAAATGCATACAATGATTGCAGTTGGTGAGAGCTAAGTGTAATCTGAAACTGACCAACGTCAGTAATGATATTGGAAATGTACATAACTGTCCGTTCTTTTGGCTATAGAAATATTATTTACTATTATTGCTATTATAAAAGAATGAGTTGATGGTTGTACGTTCATTCTCCTTCAACCGCTCTATTCCCTCAACTTCTTATCATTCTTCACTTTTCAATTGATCAGAGCAATTTTCTTCTATAACATAATTCTTTATATATTCAATAAGTTCCGTTACAACGTACGAATACATAACTAGTAAAAAAAATAAATTTTAGAAACCAATACTAACAGCGCCTACGCTTCATTCTGCCGCTACCAGGTCGCCGTGGGAACATTGCGTCACTGTAGGCTTACCACAGCCATCAGATCGACTATCAACGGGCGATACTTTTCCGGGAACCGTTGCGATTTGCGAACGTGGGTGATGCAGGAGAAGCGCGGAACTAACGATCAATACCTTGCCTTGGTGCGCGACAACTGCTACTTCTTTGTGCGACACGTAACATAACTGAAGGGGTGAGAGAGAAGCGCACGTGTCACTTCCCATCTCTAACCGGCGATGTCGTCGTCCCCGCGGCCGGCGGCGCAGCGCCGACGCCTCCAGCCCCCGCCCTCCGCGCTCGCCTACCTCTCCGCCGCAATCGCGCTCCTCGCCCTCGCCGCCTTCGCCTTCTCCCGCGCCGCCCCGCGCTTCCCCGACCCGCCCGCCACCCGACGCTGCCGCCCCGACGCCGAGGGCTCCTGGTCCGCCGGCGTCTTCCTCGGCGACTCCCCCTTCTCCCTCAAGCCTATCGAACACGTAACTTCGGACAAACGCATGTTTCTACACGCCTTCGTGCCAATTACGGGCGGTTCTGAACGCTGCAACTTGGTTTCTGTGGCTTGCAGTGGGGGATCTCGAGGGACGCGGGTGCGGCGTGGCCGGTGGCGAACCCTGCGGTGACGTGCGCGGACGTGGCGGGGGCCGGGTTCCCCAGCAGCTTCGTCGCCAACCCCTTCCTCTTCCTCCAGGTTCGAAGCTTTCATTGTGCTGCGTTTCTAAAAGTTTCCTCGCGTTTGCAGTTCTCTAGTGGCGCTATGTATGATGCAGGTAAGGTAAAGGACAAATGCATCGATTATGCGTATGATGCAGGTAAGGTAAAGGACAAATGCATCGATTATGCGATACTGTGTGTGTGTTCCATCTAGAAACTAAAGTAGAGATAACCCAACGACAATGACACAATTTGGTTAATTACTTCAGTGACACTGAATTTGCATATTCCCAACTCAACTACTTTATCTGACGGTGACGGCTGATGCTCCAAATATGTATATTTGGACATTGAGAGGTGAACTTAGCTCTTGCCCCAATTTGCACGATCATAGTGATCCTGTATCTTTTAAGAGAGCTTTTAAGATTGTTGCGATCGGTACTTGTTCAGTAGTGGCTTGTACCTTGTACTGATGGATAAATTTTCTTCAGGGGGATGCCATTTATATGTTTTTCGAGGCAAAGAACTCCATTACATCACAAGGTGACATTGCGGCTGCGGTGAGCAAGGATGCCGGTGCAACATGGGAGCAGTTGGGCGTGGTGCTAGATGAGGAATGGCATCTTTCATACCCATATGTTTTTGGCTACAAAAACAAGGTAAATATCTCATTCACAGGTTGGAGAAAATTATACAGCACTTATTCTTGATGAAGAAATTCCTATTCTAATCATTCTCACATGTACTTTTTACTTGCCTTACTTGCCTCACTCCACAGATCTATATGATGCCTGAAAGCAGCAAGAAAGGAGATCTTCGGTTGTATTATGCATTAGATTTTCCGCTTAAGTGGAAATTGGCTAAAATACTTCTGGAGAAACCACTTGTAGATTCAGTCATCATAAATTTCAGGGGTCCCTATTGGCTCCTTGGATCAGATTTAAGTTCTTATGGTGCAAAACAGAATGGGGAGCTCAATATCTGGTATAGCAGCTCTCCTCTTGGTCCTTGGAATCCACACAAAAAGAATCCAATTCGTAACACGGACAGCAGGTCGAGTTTTAGAAATGGAGGCAGGCCATTCGTTTATGATGGTAATCTCTATCGCATAGGCAAAGGCCATAGTGGTGGATCTGGTCATAGTATCAAAGTGTTCAAAGTTGAAATCCTAACAGCAAATGAATACAAGGAAGTTGAGGTCCCATTTGTCATTGATATGCCCCTAAAGGATCGAAATGCATGGAACGGTGCACGGTCCCATCACCTTGATGTCCAGCAGCTTCAATCAGGTCAACTTTGGATTGGGGTAATGGATGGCGATAGAGTGCTCGCAAGAGATTCAGTTCACCGTCTGACCATAGGGTACATGTTTTATGGAGTAATTCTTGTACTAGTTCTTCTGCTTGGTGGGCTTATTGGTGCAATTAGATGCACCTTACCACTCAGATGGTGTCTTCCACATACTGAGAAACGGGGTGACTCCTTCCATGTAGAGCAGCAGTTCTTTCTACAATATAAGCTAAGCTCTCTGATCTCCAATGTGAACCAGCTGGGATATCTTCTTGGTGGGAGAATTGACTACAGAATTTGGAAAGGCCGAGTTTATGTAGCTGTAGTAATGCTAATTTTAGTTTTCCTAACTTGTCTTGGAACTCACTACATCTATGGTGGCAATGGTGCAGAAGAGCCATATCCAATCAAGGGCCAGTACTCACAGTTCACGTTGTTGACAATGACATATGATGCCCGGCTTTGGAATCTAAAGATGTTTGTGGAGCATTACTCCAAATGTGCATCGGTGAGGGAGATTGTAGTGGTCTGGAACAAAGGCCAGCCCCCAGCACAAGGTGAACTGAAGTCAGTGGTTCCTGTTAGGATCAGAGTTGAAGATAAGAACACTCTGAACAACAGATTCAACATAGACACTGAAATTAGGACAAGAGCTGTTATGGAGCTCGACGATGATATCATGATGACATGTGATGACTTAGAGCGTGGATTCAAGGTATGGAGGGAGCATCCTGATAGGATCATTGGGTACTACCCACGCCTTGCTGAAGGCAGCCCGCTGGAATACCGCAATGAGAGGTATGCTCGGCAACAAGGAGGTTATAACATGGTACTAACGGGAGCAGCATTTATGGATCATGGCTTGGCCTTCAAGAGGTATTGGAGCAAGAAGGCTGAGGTAGGAAGGAAGATGGTAGACCGTTTCTTCAATTGTGAGGACGTCCTTCTAAATTTCTTGTTTGCAAATGCAAGTTCAACGAGCACGGTGGAGTATGTAAAGCCAGCTTGGGCAATTGATATGTCTAAGTTCTCAGGAGTAGCTATTAGTCGAAACACACAAGAACATTATCATGTTAGGAGCAAATGCCTTTCTCAATTTTCAGAGATCTTTGGTAATTTAACTGCTAAGAAGTTCTTTAGCAGCCGAGGTGATGGCTGGGATATATAGTGACACATAACTGGATAGATTTTTCTTTAGACTTAAATAGCCTGCTTAGCTAAGTTTATAAGTTGGTAAAGCAGGGTGAGTAGTATTTCAGGATGATCAATGCAACTGTGAAGTGCTTTCATCCTTTTTTCAGTATAAGTTTAGCATGTCCCTTTTCTGTAAGTTTTCCATAGATTCTTTTTTTGTTTGGTATATCCTATGCTTCCTCTTGTATTCCATTACTCAATCCATTTTGAACCTTTTCAATTGTTAGTCAGAGTTGTACTGGGTCTGCAAACTGTAATTATTGTCACTGTGCATGCAACTGCAACTATGTTCCAGAATAAATGGTTTGATCTCTCTTCAGATTACGACAGGTTATCGTGAAATGTTTGTATTTTTTATTACATGAAGAATACTATTCGGAAAAATAAAGGCAGAAATTTTTTGTGTACAAGTATCAGACTTCATTCAATGACAGATTGGTATGTACTTAACATTTGCATGGTCTGCACTGCGATCACTATCAACTATCAAGCAGTCTCTGCCTTTTTTCCTCTATTTTTTTGGTTTAGTAAATAAAACCAAGGAGACTAGATCTACAATTTATCAAATTCTTGCAATTGCAGGTCTATCAATTTATGGTACAGGGTTGGATACATAGTTACAGCAAGTCATGAAGTCACACTGCTTGAATCAAAACTTGCAGTTCTTCTTCAGGTAAACCACCACCTCTTGCTGCAACAAGTGAAGTAAATGGTTAATGTTCAAATTTCTATCCAGTAATTCTTCTATACTTTCATGAAGGTGGGGCATACAATTAACTTAATAACTTACAATCAAGCAAAGAATGACGCAGCCCGCAGCTCCAGGGAAAAGTGCATACCAAAATTGCAAGTTGTGAAACTTCGGAACGTCAATAAACAAGAGAGGCAAGCTTGCAGCTGCAATCATCATAAAAGAGGTGAGCTCAGAATATTGCTTTGCTGCATGTTGTAAGAAAGGCGAAAAAAAACCACAAACAAACAATAGTTCAGTAAAACACAGTTGAAATACCACATATGCATATATTTGGGTAACATAACCAGATTGGATATTTCTATTAATTGGTGGTTTACCTGGAGGGTGTGAAGCACCTGTGATGATCATGAATGCTATGCATGCAGAAAGAGCTGCACCTCTTGCTAACCAGCCAGGCCCAAACAATGAAAGGGCTAATACACCGAATGCTGCACAACCAATCTGCGCGATGAACATATTATATTTCTGCAAGTTTTTCCACCTGCTAGTGTTAGTAGTGATTATCATATATGAAGTTCAAGAGCTCTTTATGTGCTATAAGACACAGGAAGTAAGTTCCCCTAATCTCGAATCAACTCAACAGGAACATAAGGGCAGCTATAGCAATGGCATTTTACTAGACTGAAAATCTCAGGAAACATTTTTTCATGGTTTGCTGATGACTTCAGAAAAGAGAGTACAGTGAGGTGACTTTAGGCCTGCTCTTTTTTACTTCGGTTTATGGTTTATGACTACGGCTTTTGACTTTTGACTGTTCGTGAGAGAGAATACAGAGATACAAATAACTTGCGTACAGTTTTAGCCGATATAAATGAAGTCGCTACATTGTGTATTACAATTAACTTGTAGACCCTACCTTAAAAAAACATACTGTTTGAAAATTAGTTATTGTAGGAAAAACAGCTTTTAGAAGCTGAAATGAAGATGCCTTTCAACTAAGCTCTACAACTACAAGCCTACAAAATATCTTCGATACCAAATGATGGAAGTCTTTGCAAAATACACATTGATCTTTTTTTAGTAAACTTTGGAAGTTAACGGACCATTTCAAGAATGTTAATTTGAGAACTTAATACGTTGGATATTTTATTTCACCAATCAACATAAACTGATTCATGAGATAACTGACAGTCACTCGAAGAAGTGGCAGAGTCTAATTGTGCATCCTATAGTTATCAATTTATCACCCTAACAATTTTCACAAAAGGGCAATACAACAATCTTTACAAAAAGAAAAGCGAAGGGTAAGACGCATTCTGCAGTTAGGATTCTTTATAATATTCAAGCTTTGTTGTTGGTACTCAAAACAAATGACTAGTAGTTACTGTTCCAATATACTCCATAAGTTTTTTTAAGTGACGCCCTATAATTAGTGCTATCAATCTTTAAAAAGTTTAACCACAAATATGTTTACAACTATCTAAATTAGCTACATAAAAACTATATCGTTAAATTTATCGTTAATATATATCTAAGATAAAAGTTACAAAAGGTAATAATAAAAGTCACATCTCGGAGACAGTAAAAATCCAAAATTATCACTAAAAAAGATCAAAGAGAATAGTATGTTATTTTGAATCTGGAAGCCTTCGCATATTTAGCACTGTAGCTATTTTTTTTTTCAAATTTGGCCTTGGATGCTAATTTTTGTAAATCTTGTCCTCTCCTTGAGCTTGGCAACCGCGACAAGCCTATCGCGCTACCGCAGCTCGGTAAGACCTGCCAAGCCAACTGGCCTCCGTAGGTAATTAATTAAAGGCAATCATGTCTAATTAGTGTTAATCATGTAATATGATGCTTAATTAGTGTTAAAGTAAAACTGAGCTCTTGTTGCTTGACAGGTCCTGCCGGGCTGCGATAGCACGATGGGCGACACGTGTTGAGCATCTGGAGCCAAATTTTTTTTAAAATGTGACTACACTGTCAGATATGCAAAGGATTCCTGAATCTGTCCTATGCTCCTAGGCGTAGTAGTGACACAAATGCCTACGCCTCACTAAAATTTTGATTGTTACTGTGAACCTTGGCAGCGGGCGAGTCTGGAGCGGTGAAAAGCACAGAGCAGACTGCCCCAAGTGGCGCAATTGTCAATGATACTCCCTTAAACGCCATCATCTGATCCATTCTTCCCAGCACTGCCATTGCCAAGAATGCACCTGCATGATATCAACATCAGAGGAAAATATGTCAAAGGGGAGGTTTGGGGGGGGGGGGGGGGGGGTGGACCATGGCTTTGTCGATGTGCAAGAATTAGTGGTTGAAAACTTAAAATAGTTGAGGTAACCCAACAATACCTCTCTGAATCTACCGGGAAGACCATAAAGATTCAGAAACCAGCCGAGGGGCAAAGAATATCAAAGTTTCGGACTCACCAGCCGAAGGCCAAAGAACATCGCTGACGCTGCGAGGCGCCTTGGCCGGCGTGACATTCGCCGCTGCGCTCGCTTCTGCGACGACGACGCGTAGGTCTCTTCTTCTCTTCCGGCTTAAGCTTATCTCGCTGCCAATCTTATGAGAGACGAAATGAGCCCTCCTGCTGCCATTGACATGCAGGAGGACAGGTAGACAGGGTGCACGGGACGCTGCTGCCAGACATTGTGCTCTTGCTCGTGCCAAGATGTTGCTGCAGCCATTGCCGGGCAGGCTATGGTGCTGCAACGATGCCATCCTGTTTCTCTCCCTCTACTCTGTCTCTCTCCCCAAGAAGTACAGGTATTAAATGAGTTTGATAAGGTGCCAGAGGAGATGGGGTCAAGAGAGATGGGTGGCCTCTTGGGTGGATGAGGAGTAAGGACGGAGGAGAGAGAGGGAGGGAAAGGAGGAGAGAACAGGTAAAGGGACGTGAATGGGAGGGAGGCGGCTTAGCTCTTCAGCGGCGTGGAGAGTCGCAGTTGCTGAGCCTGGAATATCACAATACTATACTAGTATACTACCATGCGTGCCTCCTTGTCTTCTTCCATTTTGAGCTGCTAATTGGATCACTGGGAAGGTCTCTGGATCCGTTGGTACTTGGCAGTTTCTTGCTCATCGCTATCTGCCCACAGTAGAGCTACCAGCTGCTTTCCCGTGCCATTCATGTGGTCAGTGGCGACAAACTTCCACGTGCAACACATCAATGAATCCAAATGCAAGTGATTTTTTGCTGATGCTGGATTTACTCTGAAGATGTTTAGTGAAAGGATGGCGAGTGCTGTGTTAATTTATTAGAGGGCCAGGGAACATTCCTAAAGAAAATGAAGAAGGAATTTTGGTCTTTAAGAATTTTGTTAAAGTTCTTTTAGAGTGATAAAATATGGGTTGTCTCTATGCATGTCTTGCACACTTATTGTAAATGCAAGACTGATCTTGAAAAACATGGTGGGAATAGGTTTGTAATATTTTGGCAGCTGCCAAGCTCTACTGTTCCGTCATTGCATCTGCAAAGAAATGTGGTGATAGCATCCATTTCGAACCACGGTTCCAGCAGCCAACAATTGGAGCCTAACATGCGCGATTTACCCTCTTTTTTTTATAACGTAAGCAATTTGAGTTATTTGCATGTGCAGTTTCGGGTACCCGAAGCCTGATTCTTTTATATTTTTTTAAGGTACCTAAAGCGGTTTTCTAAGAGTCCAAAGAAAGAGAAAAAAGAACAGCAGAAACACCACAGAACGCGGCTCTTCAGATTAATCAAAGATCCGGCCACTAGGCCACCCAACAAACAAAAAAGTGCTAAGGGTGTGTTTGGTTGTTTTTGGGTAGTGGGATCGTATATCCTGGATAAAAGGAAGCTAGATGAGGAGGGCCGTATTTTGAAAAAGAAGAGTGTTTGGTTCGATGTATCTGTGGATACAGGCTGAATGAGTATGTGATTGGTAGGCTGTATATGAGGCTGTATGAAGGTCTTGCTCAACTCCCTCGGTCCTGGACGGGCAGATTCGATCGAAATGGCCTTCACTCCCGATCCCGGATGAGACCGTATGCGGGGACGAGCGGATCCAGGCTTCCACAGTAAATTCGTCCAATCAAACACCTGAATGTTTTGCAATATACGGTGGAGCTGGGATCCGACCGTTCATATTCAGCAAACCAAACACACCCTAAAGAAACGCTTGCGTGCTCCTAGCGGTGGCGCGCGGTACGCCTGGACTCGCCTCGGCAACAGGCAACGGTGGCAGCTCTGAGTCGAGCGCTTGGAGCAGCAGCGCGCACGCCGCGAGCCCGCGACTTTGTGGTGGCAGAGAACTCGTGCCCGCGGCCGGCATGCTCTGCGCCAACCTTTTTATCCTCCGTCCGGACGGCCTGACATGGCCAATCGATCGCGCATCCTTCCGTACCGCCACGGCACAAAGGCCGAGTGCGCGGGTCGGCGCGCCGTGCCGCGCGGCTTGGACGAGCAACACGCCCGCCCGGGGCAGCCGGTCTAGGGAGCGTACTCACTCGCACGCACGTTTGCTGCACGCGTGGGCCGGAACGCGCGTGCGTCCTAGGCCCTGTTTGATTGGGTTGAAAAGCTGTGGTTTATAGCTAAAATTGCACTGTAACAGCTGAAATTTCAATGTAGCTGAAGGTGACTTATTTGACGTAATTAAATTTAAAATTTTTTAAAATATGCTAGTTTGTCACAGACAACGCAAACGAATACGAGAAAAAAAGAACCGGCAAAAAAGCCTAAAGTTCAAAAAAAGGCGAAAATTATGAATAGTGAAAAGTAAGCTAGAAATCAGAAGCTGAAACTGAAACGAGCAGGATAGTCCCAGCTCGCGCGCGCGGTCGAAACGTTATTCAGCCCCGTCCGCGGGCTGGGCCGACAGACGCGCGGGTGCGGAAGTCGTACCGCTCGCAGGCCGGCGTCGGGTCGCGCGGCGGACACGGACGGTCACCGCGGTTGGGTTAGCGGCAGGCAGGGAGCACAGCGAACAGAGCTTCCCTGTCCCTGCGCGCGGTGTTCCCCTCCGTGTTCCCTCGATCTGGACCGCTCGCTATTGATCCAATGGTACACATCAGAAGTTTTTATATTTTCACCTAAAATTTAAAAATAAAAATAGGTTGATCCATCATAAATAATTAAAAAAACAAAAAATATTTTTTCCTGTATTTTTTTATTATTTATGATGGGTTAACCTATTTTTATTTTTAAATTTCAGGTGAAAATGAGTAAATGGTGAAAATATAAAAACTTCTGATGTGGACCATTGGATCAATAGCGAGCGGTCCAGATCGAAAGAACACGGAGGGAAACACTACGTGCGGGGACAGGGAAGCCGTTTTCGAGCGCGGCAGCCTCCTCCTCCCCTTATCCGCTCCAAGCCAGTCGCGGCCTCGCGCAAGGATTCCTTCGGATCAATTTGCCGCTCTCGCTCCCCCGTCGGCCGCGCACCGCGCCTCGCCTCGCGCTGCCGCCTTACCTGCCGCTCGCCCACCCGCCTCCCTGCCGAGTAGGGGAGAAGGCCAGGATGGCGGCGTGCCCCGCCGCAACCACGTACGTGCAAACTCGCTCCTCTCCCCTGTCACACTCTTGCTCAGTTGAAGAATTCCCTGCTCTGTTCGTTGTTCTTCCTCAATTGGCCAGTGATTAATTCCTATGCCGCCACTAGGCTAGCCGTGCTCAGATTACAACTCCTAATTTAGTGCGAAGCCATGCGCAACCCCTACCACCTCTAGGCATTACAGGCAGGCAGCACCAACCCTCGGGTCTAATACTTCTCGTAGTATTGTTATTAGTTATTATCATGGTAAATTGGTAATGCTGCAAGAATCAAGATGATACATACTGGAGTTAATCGAGTTCTCCTTGTGCTTCTCAGAGCTCGCGTTGGGTCGCACAGAGCGCTCTGCCAACGGAGGAGTGAGAAAAGCTCCAAAATTCTTGCAGGTTCTGCATCCTTACTTCCATCGTTACCGTTCCCGAGTCGCCCAGTGCGGGACATGAAGATGCGCGCCTCGGAGCTGCAGCAAGCGCCCGGGCCGGCCGCTGCATCGGCGTCTGTTGCTGCTGTTCCGACTCACAAGGTCACCGTCCACGATCGGCAGCGTGGGGTCGTCCACGAGTTCGTTGTGCCCCAGGTATGTGTATCTACACACGTACAGCTTCGTTCTTGTTCGAGTAGTATGTCTCTTCCTTTCTTGCGGTGGTCTGATTGGTGTCATGGTGGTGGGGAGTGCAGGACCAGTACATTCTACACACCGCGGAGGCGCAGGACATCAGGCTGCCCTTCGCGTGCCGCCATGGTGGGTTGCATCCGTTATCCTGAACTCACTGCGTATTTTAAACCAGATATTAGCTGCCAATCTTTGCCCTCAATACTCAACTTTGCTTTTGCTATGGAGCCACTAGATAATAAGCCTCAGTCCACCTTGATCTTCCGGTTAATTTGTGTTTGATTGTTGATTTTTGGAATTACAAGGAAAATAAAAAAAGAAGCATTTTGAAATTTGCTTATCATCCTTGTTATATGTTTAGGGAACAACTAAACTAAGCAATATGCACACATGTTACTCCATTTTGATAAATTGAACGCAACCACTTGCTAATTTTTGGGTTCAGCTCGTATCCTTGTAGTTCTCCCTCTGACTAGCATCTCCTCTTCACTTATTTCTTGTGAGCTAGATAAGTTACTGAATTACTGAGAAAAAAACCTTTTGCTAATCAGGTTGCTGCACAAGCTGCGCGGTTCGGATAAAATCAGGACAAATAAGACAACCTGAAGCACTTGGTATATCTGCTGAACTAAAAGATAAGGTACATCCATTTTTTATAATTTGTTGACACTAGGTACTTCATGTTTCTTACTGTACGCATGCCACCAAGTTTCTCCTTCCTGTCCATCGTTTCAAAAACGTCTATGCTGCCTCTCATTGTTAATCCACGATCCAATTCAGTTATTGTTTACAGTTACTGGTCACTTGATACATGACTGATACAACTGTTGGATTTAAGTTTGTGCTTCATGGTATCCGCTTTGTCATAAAAGTGTTACATATATATTTGGATTGAGTAGTTTGGATAGGTTGCAAGAAGAGTTGTTAGCTGCTCACTTGTTTGGATGCATCAAGGATTGAAGGTAGCCTTCAATTTTGTTACCCTAGAAATGCCAAGTTCTTTCAATAAGTATGCGAATTAGTTACTTCAGCTGTTTTCATATACAGGCCACATGTTATGTTTAATTATTTATTATGATGTTGTCATTCTGCAAACTGAAAATTGAAATCCTATGGATGTTGCATTTGTATGGCTTCCTTTTCAGGGCTATGCGTTGCTATGTGTTGGTTTTCCATCTTCTGATGTTGAAGCTGAAACTCAAGATGAAGATGAGGTAAGCACACTTGCTAAGCCACCTTGTGAACTTGCCTAGTTTAACTCTACAGTAGGAACTAGGGAATATTATAATGAATTCTGATGGTCTAGCTTACTTGCTCCACTAAGGATGTTATCTCAATTTATAGGTATACTGGCTCCAGTTTGGAAGATATTTTGCACGAGGACCTGTTGTGAGTATTACATTCTTATTTTTTTTGAACCAATATTACTTTCTTATTTACAAGCTGCAGTTTGTATGTTCTGGGACGCCTTGAATAGAAAAGTCTGTAGCAAAGTGCATACCATTGCCGTTAGCTGTGGTTGTCGACCTAATTGGTGTTCTAATTCTTGTTAAACTTGTGCACCTTTCTAGCTTTGCTAAGACAAAATGGACTCCCATTTTTCAGGAAAGAGATGATTACGCACTAGAGCTTGCAATGGGAGATGAGTGAGTTGTGCCTAAGAGGTTGTGCCATCTCAAATTTCAATCCCTGCAATACTGAACTTCTTCATTCTCCTTTCTTTCCTCCAAATCTAACTCTACTTTAACCCTTTTCATATAGAGACGCAAAGACTTGCTTTGCAAGTGGAGAAAAGCTTTCCCCCTCTGCTCACAACTCTCCACGATGATTGTCCTGTATGTTGGCAGTTTGCATGTGCAAATATGCTTCTTGCAAAGATGCCATTTTTAATAATTTGCATCTGACAGACGAAGAACACTATGGGGTATGGACTGTATGTAAAGTTGTGGACTACTTATCACTCAATCTTCGGCGCAATGAGCAGATGTTTATAGCTGTGATTGCCACTGCATGCTGCGCGCGGACCTCCTCCCGCTTTCGATGAGTGTTTCTTCTCCGTCCCGTCGGCGGCCCGTGCGATCCGCGCGCGGCGTGCTCAAGGACTCGCTCTTCGACGAGTGGGCACGCGCGGAGATCATGGACCACCGCAATCCTCTTGCGCAACGACTACGTGCTTAACCCCGCCACGGGACGAGGGGCTCCTGTGCCCCCGCGCCCGCCCCAGCGCATGGGGATGGAGGACTTCGTTCGGGCATGTTTTCTCAGTTTCAACTTATAGTTTTTTGATTGCGGATTATCATTTTTGGGTCATTTGAGAGAGAATAATAGAAACCCTATTGCACACCATCACCACCACTATAATCACCACGCAAGTAACAAATCAAATCCACAAATTGAAAATAACTAAAAGCATAAAGAAGTGTAAGGAAATAAATTAGTAAATGGGAAGAAGGGGAGGGAAAAGGCATTGGAAGCCATGGGCCAGCAAGAGTAGGAGGCGACACCGAGAGGCCAAGCGGGCCAGGGCTGGACCCAAATGTATAGGCGGGCCGGCCATGGATCTAGCCAGACCCCAGTAAAGGAAGTCAGAGGAGAGGCAAGGAAACTGGCCGTGGTGAGTAGGGATGCAAACAGATCGAATACAGACGGATAACGTCTCTACCATATTTGTTTTTATATTTTTTTCTCGGATGCGGATACGAATACGGATACCTCGGATACGAATACAAATACGAATAATATCGAATACAGATACGGAGCGAATACGAATCGAAACGAATACGGTCACGAATATTTATCGGAACATGAAAACCCCTTAAACTATATATCTAAAATCAATGAAAACACATAAATAGTTTATGTTGTCAAAACATTCATGAAATCTAAATAAGTATAAGTATTTTTATCCACAATAGTCATACCGTTGTATAGATTTTAAATCTTCAAGTGGTAGTTAATTTTTTCTAAAGTCCTAAATAATTCTTAATGAATTTCTACCATTTACATGTGACTAATAAATTAATTAAGTATTTAAATTTGCATCAAAATGATTTAAACGGGAGTACATCAATTTAATCGGTACAAATTTTAATCCATTGACAATATTAATTTATTTTTTAATAAACATAAATATTTGCTAGTGGTGTTTGTAATTTAATATGACTAAGGAACCTAATGCCTAATAGTAATGGAGGTTTATGGCTTGGTTGGGCTAGTGGGCTGGTAGCAAGGGAGATGAGAGAGGCTGACTTAGGCTGGGCAATGTTGGGCTGAAATCCTGGATATCCGTTTTTGTATTATCCGGATAATCGGTATTCGTATCCGTATTTGTCGGATATCAGGCCTACTGTATTCATATCCGTATCCGACAAAAAAATCCTTTATTCGTATCCGATCCAAGAATTATCCAAAGAAAATCTGATCCGACACAATCCGTATCCGTTTTTATTCGGATCGGTCGGAAACTATCCTATCCGTTTTCACCCCTAGTGGTGAGGAGCGACGCAGGAGACCAGAGGCCAGCATAGGGAGGCCGGAGACAGAGGAGCCAGAGGATGCGGTAGTGAGCCCGAAGGCCAGCGCAGGGAGGCCTGAGGTGGAGCCAAATAGAGGCGGGATCTAAAGGGCCGGAGGAGGTTGATGGCCAAGCGGAGGTGATCGGGACCGATCCCTAGGGCGGCAGCACATGGGACCGGAGGTTAGGAGAGGCGCAATGGCCGGTTGGATCTAGTGGGGAGATTTGGGGAGGAGGAAGAGTGAGGAAATAGGAAGAGGGGGAGAAAGAAATAAAGTGAGGAAGAAGGGATGAGTGGCCTGGGAGGCTTGGCCGAGCAGGAAAGGGAGGAGGAGAGAGAGAGAAAGAAGAGGAAAGAGAAAAGGCGTGTGCACAATAAAACTTTTCTTCGCGAATATTTAGCTCTAAGCCCTTCATTCTACGTTAAAATACTCAGTGAGAATTTGCTAATCATGTTAAACTATAAAACATCAGTATTTATGATTATTAAAAATAAATTTAGTGTTGCCAGTAGATTAAAATTTAGTGCGTACCGATTAAATTGGTGTATTGCTGCTTAAATCATTTTGATGCAAATTTAAATACTCAATTAATTTTGTTAGTCACATATAAATGGTAGAAACCCCTTTAAGAATTATTTAGATGTTTAAGTGCCATCTAGAGATTTAGAATCTATACAGGATTAAATAAAATTATGCATAGCAATTAAACTTTAACATGACGATTAAGGTAGCAGCTGAGCCATGAAAATCTGCCAGCGATAGAAACAAAATTTAAGGATCACACGAGGACACTTCAAACCAACTGCAGGAAAGAAACCAAAATTGGGGTGCAACTTTTATTCTAGTGACCTTGGGACTCGGAACTTTGAACTAAACTCAGGCAAGTATTTCTTTGAGCATATGATCAGAGTATCTTCTATAAAATTAGTACTTACATACTAAATTACTATCATCCTACGTAAAATAAAAATAATGTTTAAATCAGATGAATGCTAAGAGAAAGAAAAGAATGAGATAAGGGCAAACAGTTGAGGAGCCACTGTCAGGCCAATAAATAAGTGGGTAGAAGGTCTCCAGGGCAGGAAAGAAAAGGGCAGGTATGTGACCTTTTGCATAGGGATAAAATATAAAAACTCACGAACTTTACTTGTGCAATGGACAAGAATTAGTTACTCTATCGAGATTATTATGCATTCCACAAAATGAGTAAGTAGATTTATCTAGGGACGAACCAAGCAAGATCTCAATTGAACTCTGAGCCATAAAGGATATGCCTGGTACATATATTTAGCAATGTGGACTATCGGGTGAGGCCTCAATTGGATGGTGGACCATAAAGGATAAGTCCAACCAACAACTATTTTATAATTAAGGATGCCGAGAGGAAGAGAAACCTCGGGCCAACAATTATAAGTAGTTGGTAGAAGTATAATATACTGAGATAGTAGTAAAAGTTTTATGCTCTAATTCGGGCATCTTATCTAGAATCAGAGTGACTCACGCCGATCCACAAGGCCTGCGCAGGCGAGCGCTAGGGCCAGATAAAGTACGTGCCGTACTACGGCCGGTCGTCGTATCTCATTCTGTGGTGGAAGGAGACGGGGCCGGTGGGACGGCAGCGCGCACGACGCCGAGGAAGAGAGGGAGCACGAGCACGCGATGAGTTGTGAAGAGATGATTGCCGCCGCCGCTTCTGTCGGTCGAGAGGATAATTCCGGATCGTTTCTGACTAGTTGGGTGAGTCAGTAGATCGGTTCGGCTGAAAAGCTCATGGCTTATGGCTGAAAACACTGTAGCTGGCTGAAAAAAGCACTGTAGCTGACAGATGCTTATTTAGCATAATTAAATTTAAAAAATATAAAAATATAAAAAATATGTTAGCCCATTACGTATAATACAAACAAATACGGGAAAAAAGAACCGGCAAAAAAGCTCAACAAAAAGCCAAAAGTTCAGAAAAAGACGAAACTTATGAATAGTGAAAAATAAGCCAGAATCCAGAAGCCGAAGCCGAGTTGATCAGGGCAGGTTGCCTGCGTTAATGTGGTCGTGTGGTGCAATGCATGCAGTACCACCATCTGAGCTCTGCTTAGCTGTGCTTCGTGCTCAAGCTTTTAGTTTCCAACTCTTTAGTTTCGTTTTTTCAGTTTTTCAATATTTTTATATTTTTTATTTCTTTTTATTATATGTGAGGACGTAACCTTTTTTATTTTTAAATTTTAATTATACTGAAAAAATTAACTGTAAGTAAAAATAAACCTCAAACAGTACACAAAGCTTAAGCTAGAAACTCAATGGAGCACAGCCTTAATTATCATGCATCGTTCTAGTTACTTTGTGTTTGGAAGAGTTAATTTGTTCTCTTGTTATTTGTTGAAACAAAAAAAAAATGCAGACTCACTTGTCCCTCTTCGGTCCTTGCTATTGTTTAATTTGGAACTGTGGTCGATCCGTGGATGATGATTCCTTGCTTATCGCCTCTCATAACCATCCGTGCGATGGAGGATTGCGGTAGCTGGAAGCTTTCATGAGTTCTGGAATAGTACTGCTTTTCTAGAGTAACAAAAATATAAGTAGTAACTAATTACATGTCTGTACGTTGCAACGAAATTTATTAAAAAGTAGAGAGTGATGAGAAGTTAAGAACAAGACGGTTGAAGAAGGGACGTACGACCACCAACTTGTTCTTTTATAATTTTATAATAGTAATGATACCTCTCGAATCGGTTGAGCCAGGCCCAGCGTTCCTACCAAGCCTCTAATTCCTCCTTCGGGCTGTCCAGATTTGGCCCGGCCAGTCTAGCGCACATCAGACATCCCAGATTCTTGGCCCAAAGTGTCTCTGAAACATCAATTTCGCCATACCCCGTTTCTGGCCAGTCTCTTGGTGCAAGCTTCAAGAATTTATTAAACTAGGATTCAGCAATTGACACTGAATGTTCACACAAAGCACCATTGACCTTGAAACATAAAGGAACAGATAGATATGTGACCTTGATATAACAACAAATGCTTGGCAGTCTCTTGGGTTGGTTAGTGGAGTAACTTTGTGGGTTCGGTGCTTGCTCTTGTGGAATACTGGAAATGGAATCTAACTAATGATAAATGAGATCAGAAAAAACTCCTGGCAATATGTCTGCACCGCAGTGACATCTTCCACAGGTTTATAATGAGATGTTACATGTGATCCACCATTGCTGACCTGACATTGGCCCTGTCCTCAAGTAGAGATACATTATCGAGCTGACTTGGCCGGCCGCTCTTCGACTTTGCTTCGGACTTGATTAGTTGGTGTTTCAAAGGAAGGGATGGCTTTTCAGGTGAAGCTTGCTTTGTTAGCTTGTAAGAGCATCCTGAGTCATATGCAAACTTCGTTGCCGGATTATTGTAATGGATGTATGCATGTCTGTCGTTCACTGAAATGGTGGTGCTCCTTTCCATTCACAACACCACTATTTTCAAGGGATCTTGTTTTGCCAGTTCATAGATGATTTTATAGGCAGATAGTTTATTTGTGCTGCAAGGCAGTGCTCCCTGTAAAGTATAAACGCTGATTGCCAGTGAATGAAATTTGCTGCTGAACCCATCACCGAAGCAAAACTGTCAGCGCATTGCTTTTCATGTCCACTCCAAGCTGGAAACTGTTATGAAAACGACTGATGGGATACGATACAACAAAAAATAATCAGGAGTATGGGATAAAAATTTAACATGAAAAATCCTTGCAGAAAAAACAAGGGACGCACAATCAGCGAAATTACTATATGAAGGAGAAGTTACAGAATGCTCTTGGCGTATTCCATATGTGGATAACTTGTGCTACTACTGTCGTCTATCATGAGGCTTACAGGGGTATAAATAGTCTTAAGAACAAAAGTTCTAAATAAGGAAAGAACAGAGTCCTAATAGGCAATGGAAACAAAGACCTACTCGGAAATTAGAACAGTAACATGCTCGGACACAGGAACAATACCCCGCTTAGAAACGAAACAGTGTCTCAGAAGGTAACGGTGAAGAGCTGCAGTCAGAAATGCCTCAAGTAATCATGTCTGACTCCAGTCGGAGCAAACACCTTTGGACACCACGTCTGGTGCAAGTCGATGCAGAATCCATCATGAACATGAAGATGATCTCAATCATAACATCTGACCAGTTCACATTACCGACCAATCATACCAGCCGAAATATATCCTTTTGAGTGAAACCTGATCGCATTCTTCAGGTGGTCGGACCAGATCAGATTCAGATCACAAAATATAACAATCTCCACCTTGAACCGAATTCCTCATGTAGTGAAAAAGAACCAAAGAACTTCTGGAATAATTTGTAAAACACTTTTTATGCATCAAACATCCGAAAGGACTAGCAAGTAATGCCAACTAAATCTGAGCAGTGCTCAAACTTAGCGATAGGAACTGGTTTTTGTTATCATATCAGTAGAATTACCATGAGTACTGACCTTGCAAACTTTAATATCACCTTGAGAAACAACTCCTTGGGTGAAGTGATATCTGATATCAATATGCTTTGTTCTCGAATAGACTATTGGTTTTTTTGTAAGATAAATAGCACTCTAACTATCACAATAGATATTGGTGCAAGATGTACTTCCACAAAGCTCAGTGTACAAAACTCTTCTTTATAAGCTTTAGAAATAGCCATCTACTCGGTTTCAGTGGTCAAAAGAGCAACAGTAGTTTACAAATAAGCTTTCCAGCTTACAATATAGCCTATAACAGTGAATATATAACTAATAAGAGATCTCCTCTTATCTAAATCTTCAGCAAAAATCACAATCCACAAATCCAACTAGTCCATCACTGGTCTTTCTAAACTACAACAAGTATTAGAAGTGCCCCTCAAATATCTGAAGATCCACTGAACTACTCTCCTATGACCTTTTCCTGGATTGGATATATATCTGTTGACAATACTCAAAGCATGAGATAGATCGGAGCGAGAGCAAACCATAGCATACATAAGTGATCTAACTGCACTTGCCTATGGAATACTTAATATGTATTCAACTTCTACAACTATTTGTGTTCTTGATGCTAAAGAGATTTTAAAGTGTGCAGCTAATAGAGCTCTGGTTGGTTTGGTCTTGTGCATGTTGAAACAACGAAGCACTTTTTCAATATACCCTCTCTGACTCAGGTATAACTTTCCAAACTAATGATCTCTGATGATTTTCATACCAAGAATCTTCTTTGCTTCACCAAGATCATTCATCTCAAATTCACTACTTAATTGTGCCTTTAACTTTGATATTTTAGTCTTGTCTTTTGCCACGACTAGCATATCATCAACATATAAGAGCAAGTAGATAACTGAATTATTGATATTCTTCAAATAAACATAGCTATTATAATAGGATCTCTTAAAGCCTTGAGATGTCATAAAGGGGTCAAATCTCTTGTACTATTGTTTGGGTGCCTTCAATGTCTTTTGCCATATTCAAATAATAAGCCACAATGTTGGCTTCTTCAATTAACCTCTTTCGATGCTGGATTTTCCTCCTTTCCTGATCAGCTCAATGGATTGTTAGTCTAGACCAGTTCCTATTGGAAGATGACTGGTCAGAGCTTAAATAGGAATATCCTGTGTATTCTCCTTGTTGGCTTCTAGCGAGAGTCCTGAATCAATGATGTGTTCCACATGCACGCCGGTCTTCTGTGGCTTCTCAATGGGAGCATCACTGGTCATAATTCCTTTCAACAGAGTGGATTCATCGAAAGTAATACTTCTGCTCATGACCACCTTTTGGGTCTTCGGATTTCACAACTTATAGCCTTTAACTCCAAGCTTATGCCGAGGAAGATGTACTTAACTGCTCTTGGCTCAAGTTTACCTTTATCGGTATGGGCATAACCAGAACAACCAAAGATCCTTATGCTTGAGTAGTCTGCAGGAGAACTATACCACATATCGATCGGGGTTTTCTTATCGATGGTAGTGTTCGGTGATCGATTGATCAGATAATAAGCAGTGAAGACGGCTTCAGCCAAAAAAACTCTTTGGTAGACTAGACGTGGATAGCATGCAGTGCGCTTTTTCCATGATAGTTCTGTCCATGTGCTCAGCCACACCATTCTATTGTGGTGTGCCTAGTATTATGTAATGCCTTACAACACTTTTTGATCGGCATAAGGTTTCAAATTCTCCCGAACAGAATTATAGGCCATTATCTGTTAAGATATTCTTGACATGCTTACCAGTCTATTTCTTGATCATAATCTTCTAGTCTTTGAATGTCTTGAACACATCAGACTTGTACTTGATGAAGTATGCCCAAACTCTTCGAGGGTAGTTATTAATGATGGTTAGCATATAATTGGCATCTCCAAGGGATGGAATGCGGTACTCACTCACAAATCAAAGTGAATATAATCCAACATGCCTTTTGAAGAGTGATTTGTAGAACTAAAACTCACTTTCTTTTGTTTACAAAAGACACGGTATTCACAAAACATTAACTGGTCGATGCCTTGACTATCACAAAACATTAACTGGTCGATGCCTTGACCATTGAGCAGACTTCTTTTGCACGACTTCTTTAAGCTGGCTTTACTCATATGCCCAAGATACATATGCCGTAGAATTGTTCGATCAGCATCGGACAACCTGGTCAAAACAACAGCAGCCTTCCCAACCAAGGTGGTGTCTGGAGTTTCCAGGACTCAGAGATATTGTGTCTACCCTTCTTGCAGTAGTGCCACAACTTCTTGGTCTTCAACTTTGAATGACTTTTGTATTTTCTCAAGCTTCTACCTTTGTAACCACTGGTTAGAGACCCCTCGACTGGTATGTCCCGAACGAACAAACCTTCTACATGTGAACTTGAGCTCGCTCGAAACCATACTTTTGATCTTTTTTGGCATACAGAGCTTCATAAACCTCCTTTAAAATAATAGTATCTCAACTATAGAGAATTGTGTCTCTAAACGTAGAGAACAAAACAGGCAGTGAACAGAATAGAATAAGACCCAAATCTTCATCATTATATTTGACCTCCATGACTTCAAAGGCAGTTACCACATCTTTAAATGCGGTCAGATGATCTTGCACCAATCCGCCTTCTGCCAACTTGAGTGAGAAAAGTTTCTACTTCCGATGCATCTTGCTGGTGTCATGCAAGTCTGTTCTAACTTCAACTATAATGCAATAGTGGTGGTCTCCTTCATAACTTTCTAGAGGATATTATTACAAAGATGAAATGAATTTGAGAGAGAGCCTTATGATCTCTCATTTATTTCTCCTTAATGGACCATGCAGCAGGTATCTTATCGATTTGTAATAACGCAACATCCAAATTGAGCTGTGACAGAACATCTCGTATCTTGACTTACCAAAGAGAAAATCTTGTGTTGCGATCCAGTTGTGGAAGATCATACTACTTTCATGTCATGTTGAGTATGCCCTAGATTGATCGGGTGAAAAACCAAGCTCTGATACCATGTTTTATAAAACTGATTTGACAAGATATGAAATAATGAAGAATAATAAGAGCACGGTACAAAGATTTAATGTGGAAAACCTTTGTGGAAAAAAATCATAAACATACAATCGGTGAAATCATTATATGAAGGAGAAGTTATAGAACGCTCTTGGCGTATTTCATATGTAGATAATTTATGTTGTTGCTGCTATCTTCATGAGGCTTACAGAGAGTATAAATAGTCTTGGGAACAAAAGTCCCAAACAAAAAGGAATATAGTCCTAGTCGGCAATAGAAACAGAGATATACTCATAAATTGGAAAAGTAACCCACTTGGAAACGGGAACAACACACGCTTAGAGACAAAATGGAGTCTCAAAAGATAGTGAAGAGTTGTAATCGGAAGCATCTCGAGTAGCCACATCTGACTCCAGTCAGTGCAACCACCTTTGGACACCACGTCTGGTACAAATCGGTGCAGAGTCCATTACAAATACGAAGATGATCCCAATCATAACCTCTGACCAATTCATGTTACCGACCACTCGTACCGGTCGGAATATATCCTTTGAAGGAAACCTGATTGAATTCTTCAAGTGGTTGTACTGGACCAGATTCAAATCATAAAATACAACAAAAACAAATACAATATGGGTTGTATGCTGAGCAATTATCCACTAGTATCTTTACATGAACCGGTACTACAGAATATAGAGTCAGTATATTACAGGATCATGACTTTGTTTCCGCCAAAGTACTAGTGACTGATGACACATTTTAGATAGAACCAAATTCTATGTACCTGTGCTGATCCCTGAAAGAGACAAACTAATGGAAATAAAAGTTTATGTTGATTCACCGATGCGCTGTCTGGCACTGTGGAACATTAAAATGTTGGAGAAAGCAATGAAAGAAAATAAAACTGATTTTTTTGTACAATTAACTTTAGAGACAAGGAAAACATAGTTTACATTTGCATCAACTATTTGTTCACTTTTTTATAATTCAGCCGTGCGGTTAATTATATAGGATGATGAATCATTTCAAAACTTGCCTCCTTAAAAAAGCCTGATGATCTGGTGGCATCTATATTAATTCTGAATTTGAGAGCTGATCAGACTTAGAATAACAGGCACAAGATATTGTCCTATGTAAAGTGGTGAAACAACATTTGTCAACTTCTAATTCTGCTATTCTTTGATAATGATTCTTTCGTCATTGTACATGATACCCATTAGTATTTTCCTTCGACAGTGATAGCTATTCCTCATTTTGAAACTATGATTGTTTTGGGATCAATTACCATATGAAACATCAGCTGCTCATTTTAGAATTCCAAGCCTCAGTAGTCTTCTACGTACTGGACAACTCCCTGTCCAGTACTAAAGTATGTAACTTAGGCTGTTACTCTGCCAGCATAAATCCATGCGCCGCAAAATTGTGGAATTTATTACTACTTTCCCTTGTTTCCTGTTCTTAACCATGCCCATGATATGCAATCTGTGCATGTGTATATTAAACTGGTTTTGTGTCAAACAATATTGCTGAAGTGATCATATGCTTTTGAGCTTGGATTTCACATGTTCAGAAGTACAAACACAAACCTGTTCTAGGCCAATCATGTCCAGATATAAATATGGAATATTTCTTGGATGTTAACATGCTGTACTCACAGCTAAAAAGCATACTTGATCAAAAGCTACATGTACCTAGATGCTTCCTTTCATCATTCATGTCTTTAGCTCCCATCGTATTAATTAACATTATCAGCATGCCTATATAGGCAAGTAGTTGTCTAGTGGCCAGCACATCACTATGCACATTTCTCAAACCGTGGTCTCTGTTCTTGTCGATGATAAAGTTCAGAGACTCCTAGATATGCCTAGTTTTGTGATATGAATCATGCAGAGGTTGGTGTTGTTAGTTGTTGCACCGTGCCATTTGGCAGGTTGCTGTATCATACAATCTTTTGCATTGTGTTGGAAAGAGATGGTTTGGTTGTCTACTTATCTTGATAGATCTACGAGAATTAATAAAATAGCATTGGGAAGTCACTGATTGGTGCATCATTTGCTAAATTAAGCACTGCCAGGTCGGTCTTAGCCTCCTGGGAGAGGGAGAGAGAGAGCACGCAAATTAAGCTTCTTTGCTGCTTATGTCGGAGTTTGATACGTGCATGCATCTGACTTGTGCGTTGCTGTCTTTCTTTTCTTTCTCACAGAATTGTTGGGAATATTTCCCCCTTTATTCGTGGGAAGGGTGCACAACGCTGCCCATGTGTCTATTGTGTTTCGTATATATCATTCGAACATACCAGGAGGCGCAACCAAGGTTCAAAATCCGGTAACCGAAAAATCAGCCGGTATTAATTTTTTATTTTCGAATTTTCGCCGGTTTTTCCGGTTACCGGTTTCAAAACGTCTCAAAATTCAAATTCTGATTTTCAAATTGTGACCGAGTATTTACCGGTTTTTCCAGTGACCGCTCTGTTACCGTTACCGGCCGCCGACCGGGATTTCTCCCGGTTCCGGTTTTTGAAACCTTGGGCGCAATGGTGTATATTGATTGTTATTATGCGAGAGGGGAACATATCTAGGTGTGTTTATGCAAACCTTTTTTTTCAGACAAATTGCTGGATGAGGGGTGGATGGATCCGATTTGGGGGGACTTGAGGATCGCTTGATGAAAGACATTCAGAACTACCCCCTTCGCATGCCGCCAGATTATTTATGAGAAGGTCTCAAATCTGATTTCCATTGGACTAGGGATCTTCTGGAAATGTTTAGAGAAAATCGATATATATACCACCCAAAGTTTACAGGTTTTGATATATACCACTAAAAAAAATACCTGTTCACTAAAATACCACGGAAAGTTTAGCTCTGGCTCTTACTAGCTCATCATAACATGGTGCCTCGTATTTGAACTGATTGTGATGTCGGTGGCAGAATCCCACCAGAAACCAATGGAGTTAAATATTCTTTTGGAGCTTACATTAATCAATTTATTCGGATTACTGGGAAAAAAACACCAAAGAATCTGGATCTGGAAGATCCTCGATGTGATGCCAAGCTTGGCAACTATGCAGATGTGACAAATACAACAATCCTTCTAGTACGATACAATCCTCCTACTCGCTGGTCACCACGGCCAAAAGGCATGGTTGTTCTTGCTCCTAGCCTCCCAAGTCGATCGTGGCCGTCCATTCGTTTGGAGCACTCATGTGCGGGCCCCCTTATCTCTAGTCAGCATCACGCTGTGGTAGACAAAAAAAATTCTTAGATGGGATAGCCGGATTGGCAAGGCCGATTTGATCAATCCGAAGCAGTAGTATCTATATATCTATTGCTAAGGGCACGTACAACGCCGTGCTCAGTGCCGTCTTTGTGTTGCCCAATTTGCAAAAAAGCCCCCCGTTCACTGCAGTAAATGAGGACAGAGAACGAAGTCGTCGCGTCGTGAGGCGACGGCGAGCGCTCGTTCTCCCATGTGAAGTCGTTCTCCCATTCACTGCAGTAAATGCTTTTTCCTGGAAGTATCTAATTTGGTATGTATTTTCTGTTCATTGCCTGTCCTGTGTCATATATTTTTCTGAAAACTGAATGACTGCAGTTGTATTTTTCTGAAAACTGAATAACTGCAGTAGTATGTTTTTGTTATCTGAATGACTGCGGTAGTATGTGTTTGGACATTACAGGTATTTAAATTATACAACTTGAGAGACATGCCTTCTATACGAACATGACCAGTAGCTTCTATATATTATTTCTGAAAACCGAATGTCATTGTGCAAGCTGTGACTTGTCTGAAAATGGTTGCTTCCATGTTTCTAATTTTTCTTTTCCTGTTGTGCTGAGTCCACAATGCTAGATTCTTGAAGCAATTAGCTAGCCACATGTACTGAAAATGCTATCATTGTGACTGAAAATGCTTGGTGAGCATGCTGAAAACAGGTTTCTGTGAGCATTCTTGTCTCATGTACTGTATGCTATCACTGTGCCTGAAGAACTCAGTATTTTTCTGTGAATATGTTGATTGTTCGAACATGATTCATAGTGTGAATATGTTGATTGCTTGAACATGCATGCTAGTTGTGTGAACATTAGACAAAATTGTTGCATTCATATTATGTTATATTTGATTTATGAAAGAATATTATATTACATTATATATATAATATCAATTATATTGGTGGTTCTAAAAAAATATTGCAATTATATTTAACGTATTTATGCTTGTTCTATTTTGTATCAACTAGCAACACATTGGCCCATAGGAATGATATTCATGATTGATCATGGATACGTACAAGCATTAAACAACTTGAAGACAGTCAAACAGACAGCCCCTGTCTGTGGGTTGTACGAGCTGTCTGTTTAGCTGTTTGTATTGTGAATTCCAAGAACTTGCAGATAAACCCTTGTCTGTGGGTTGTACATGCCCTAATGAGTTACGATCGAATTAATGGCTTGGGCAACCTATGAGTAGGATTGATTTCCACGCATGCATGTGGAATACAGAGAAGTTAGGCATCCTAATTAACCGGTGCCGTGCTACGTACGAAGCATGTGTACATTTTGTTTAAGGATTCTGTAGTCTTGACCCATTCGAGGTTAACATTTCTCTGATACACTTTCGTGTTTGTAAAACAATATAGCCGAGTAACCTGTTGTGAACTTGTAATTAGAGTGACCTGGTTGTCATGCGTGCGTGCTTCTCCACAGAGTGGCTTTGTGTGATGGTAATAATTCAAGTCCCAATTTAGTAAAATCCTAAGCAAAGTGGAAAAACTTAATTATTCTCTTCATAAGAGCTATATATGGTTGGGAACATATATGAGAGATGGATTATTTAAACCTAAATCTCCGAATGAATTTGAGCTTGCTCCATGAGAAATTCCGTAGCCTCGATTCGGGCGAGAGCATCAAGAGCCTCTCTTCTGTTTGTTGGTTCCGATGTTGCTCCCTCGTATATGATTTTTTTATAGTGGATCCGTCGGCTTGTCACCTTCCACTTTTCCCCCGATTGTGGTCTCCACGTAATTTAGGTATCCATTGTGTCAGCATTCAGCAATATCTTTCCAAGCATATTTAGATTTGAGATTTGCTATTTATTAGGGCCTGTTTGGGACTGCTCTGCTTCAGTTTTTCCAGCTCTACTCCACCAACTCCACCATGGAGCAGCTCCACTGTGGAGTTCCTAGAGCAGATGGTCCTGTTTGGCACACAGCTAACTCCAGCTCCAGGAATGTGAGGTTTCCCTGAGAAAGGTCCAATGTTCAGTACCAATCTGCCCTTCTCAGGTTTCTCAGGTTCTACACACACACAACATTCCCAACATCTGATCAAATCAGCACACATCATTAATCACAAATTCATTAACAAATAAACTGATACATTCAGGTTTGTCAGGTCGAATGCACATTCTCAAATCAGCACACATCAGGTTTCTCAGGTTGAATGCACATTCTCAGATTCATTCAACAAACAAACTCATTTCTGGAAATTGGAGCGAGGCGGCGATGCTTTGTGGTTGGCATCGAGGTGGCTGATGCAGTGACGACGGCGTCAGGGCGGCTGACGACGGCGTCGGGGAGGCGCTCGGGGAGGGGCAGCGCTCGCGGAGAAGAGAAGTCGGAGAAGGAGCGTCGGGTGGAAAAGAAATCCAATCGGTACGGAGGAGAGGAACTGTGTAATGGCAGTGGTGGGTAATTTTTCACCAACTCCATAAGGAGTTTGGAAACATTTGTTTGTGGAGTACCCCTTGAGGAGCTCCATAAAAAACGTGGAGTTGACCTCTAACTCCACCTTTTCTTGGAGCGGAGTTTTTGAAGTTAGACCTGTTTGGTTGCATGCAATTATTAATTTATCCGTAGCAGACTGCATAAATTCTGGCCTTTTTAATTAGGGTTGAAACTAATTAGACAAGTCGAGGGAAAATAGAATTGCCTTCTAAAACCTTATCGATCGATCCCTCTTCAATCCGTTCTCCATCTCACTCCCTGTCGGTGATGTGAGCTACCTTCTTGGCTTCATCGCTCGCACACAAGGCATATCTCGCTGTCAATTTGTCATACCAAAGAGTAAAGTTTCTCTCATATGTATGATTAATTAAACGATGACATGTGAACAAATGTTAACACTGAATCGTCATAGGTTTTCTATCCCTTTATTCAAGCAAGACGCGTGCGTGATAATCTTTGACAAAACAAAGGTCTCGTTCTTTTAGTCTTTTGACTTTTAGTTTCTCTCAAATTTAAATAAATAAGACAATTTTTTAAAACAGATTTTTCAAACGACTTTCAAGTCTAATACCGTATACACCAATCACGTTAACACCTTGGTTTTCCACTATCGTATTAAAAATATAAATACAAATTATTAATCATAATCTAAAAGAATGACGTAAAAGACAGGCTTTTAAATTCCAACAAGGAGATGGGATTCCATGGATTCGACAAGCTAGACTTGAAAGAAAGGGGAAAGAAAACGAAAGCTCACTTAGAAATTAAATCACTAGAATATGCGAGGCGGCGAAAAGTCAACCTGTGCGGATGCCTCTGTGGGACTGGGACGTACGTTGCGTTGGCTTTGACGGCCTACGCAGTGGAGGCCAGGTCACCTGCCTAATCCGCGCCTGCCACGTCGGATGCTTGCGGCTTCTTTCTACCCGGGACAGGTTTTCGTGGTATCACGACTCACGACCGTACGTACCATTACATGTTAGCGTCACACGGTTCTTCGCGCAGTAGTAATTACGTTTTGTTTACTTGCTAAACCCCGAAAGTGTACTTAATTTGTTCAGTAATTTTCCTTTTTGCTAGGTCCTTTTGTACGGCAATATTGTACTATAAAACTATGTATTTCAGCGAAACAATTTGGGACGCAAATCTCGATGCCAAAACGGGTGACACATATTACAACGCATGCATGTGCAACTAACTGCACAAAATCCATATTCGTGTTTTTAGGATGTACTACAGAATTAGTTCTACTTGCATTGAGTACATCACGGCACGGCCTTCAAATTTGGTCACTTTATATTTCTTTGGACGGCACCACCGTTGTTCAATTCAAGAAAATAAAGGGGAGCTAAACGCCGTGCTTGCTCAAACTGTGGTTACAATTGGACTAATTTATTCCATGCTAGCTCTTGGTCCTGGAGACTTGGACTAACAATTTGATACACGCTCGAAATTTTCCAAAAGCCAACACATACACGACTACACGAGCTCTCGAAGGGTTTCTGGCTTTGACAGGGTCCGGCCTAGAAGAGTTGATAAGATTAACGCCCGCTCATTTTGGTTTAATCTTCTGTCTTATTTTTCACTATTCATAAATTTCGTCTTTTTCTGAACTTTTACCTTTTTTTGAGATTTTTTATCAGTTCTTTTTTCTGTATTCGTTTGCGTTGTACGTGATGAGCTAACATATTTTTTCTATTTTTAAATTTAATTACGCCAAATAAATCATCTTCAACTGTAATTTCAGTCTACTATAGTGCAATTTCAGCCATAAACCACTATTTTTCAACCTAACTTAGCGGGGCCTAACATATGTATAGATTACCATGGCTAGCCTATATGTTTTTGCTTTTGTATTGCGCACTATTTAGAGTACAAGTTAACCCATTCGAATTCGAAAAGGTGTCTCTTATCTGTGTTTGGCATGCGAAAGTTATGAACGAAAACCTAAGTAGGGGTACAGACCAAAAGGTATGACTGCAATCAGCAAGCCATCATATTAGTTTTTTCGAAAGAAAAAAAAGCTTCCGACACTGCATAAAATGGGTTAAGCAAACCGGTCTAAATTGGCTCAACTAGAACAATACGGTTATTAGAAGGACTCACTCGGAGAAGAACTACTTTTACGAATCCATGTCAAACTCGTGCATTGCAAAAATTGGTCCGCTTTTTTGTAGCTTACGGTATATCCTAGCTACTGGCATCGCATCCCTCTACTATTTTGAATCAACCCCTGCTGTTTTGTGTGCCATTGTGTGTGCCCGCACGCAAATAAACGCCCTCCTCACCAGAATCAACAAACTCTAAGCATCACCCACGCATGGCCTGCCGATCTCTCTCTCTCTCTCTCTCTCTCTCTGAATGGGAGAGGTTACTTGAGGCCATAGATCACCACCCTAAAATCGTTTTGGGTATTGATAAACATCATCCGGATATTTTCTTTCTAATTATTATTCAAATTTATAATCATTGGATTAGACATCTAATGGCCATGAATTCTCCACCACCCCTTCCAAAAAAAATCTCCCTCTCCTCCAAAAAAAATCTCCCCCTTCAAAAAAAGAGGTCATTGGATCTCTAATCCAACGGTCTCAAATCTAGATGATAGTTAAGAAGAAAACATTCAGTTGATACTTTTTGGCCTTCGCCATACTTGACGGCAAATAATACGCCAAAATAGGGGAGGGGGGCAGCAGTATCCTCCACTCCAGTGCGTGTTCAGTGCCGATCGATCGAGCTTATCTATACTCCCTTTCGCAGCGAGCGCTGCCGTTTCGTGTCGCCCTTTAATTCCCGAAATCACGACGAGGTTCGATGAACCGGCAAGCAACTCGGTCAGTCGATCGAAGCTGCACCGTCTCCTCCTTTTTCTGTTGCCTCGCTGATCTGATCATTCGGATGACAATTGCGCCACTGACGAATCGGTTTGCTCATCCAGGTTTGGAGGATCGACTGGTTTGCCGTTTCGAATCGCAGATAGATTTAGCAGTAACTAATTTGACACCAATGTTTTGGGTGCTGCTTTGCTAACCAGTAGTATCTCGTGACGACGAGGTTGTTTGGATTAGTGAGACGCTCAGTCACAGGCTTTTCAAGGTATACGCTCATCCATTCATTCCTGATTAATTTCCTGTAAATTTCAATGTATATTTTTTTAATGGAATTTCAATGTGGAATGTTGAGAGCCAAACGATCCGTGTACCTTCACTAGTACTACTTCGAGGATTCAGGCTGGCACTCTATCTGTCACTTCCATTGCATCATGCCATTCGGTGATTTGTAACCATCCGATCGAGAAATCAAAGTAATTGAGGGAAATCAAATTAATCAAAGTACGTTGAAATGAGACACCATAACTACTATAAAATAAGCTATATTGGACGTCTCATCACAGACAGTTCATGTGGAGCTGTCTGTGTTTTGATTATTACAGACGGTTCATAACTAAAACCGTCTCCGAAACTATCATAGACGATTAGGTTTAAAAGCCGTCTGTGATATACGCATTATCACAGATAGTTTTTAAATAGAATCGTCTATGAAACTATTATAGACGGTTCGTATAATAAACAGTCTCTGATATATACATTATCATAAACGGTTCATGTAACAAACCGTCTCTGATAATGTCACGTCACCGATCCGTTGCGTATCCCCCAGGATTTCGATCTCACCCGTCCATTCTCTCCACATCGGATGGCAGGCACCCGTCCATGACCTCTCTTTCTCAAGTAAGTTACTTTCACTTAAAGTTGGGGGCTTCATGACGAGAATAGAGTAATCCTCAAATTATTACATCATGTATTCTTTGAGTATACCCCTTATCGATAAGGGAGAAATTTTATAAAGTGGACGTAAGTCTTTCTACGACCACGTAGTCATAAGCTCTTCTACAACCACACACTCGTAAGTCTTTCTACGAGCACACAGTCGTAAGTTATTCTGCAACCACAGGGTGGTCGTAGATCTTCCTGCGACTTGTCTAATGATGTCCTGCTACATTGTAGGGCCATCTGACAAGGCAGTTAGAACATGCATTTATCTCTGATAACTGCACATGATCTCTCTCTGACAACAACCACTGCATAATAAACAGGCCACTACATCTCTCTAACAATAACTACCATCGGATGGTTATCACCTGAAGCGTTGAGGTGTCTTTTGGCGTGAGACAACGGCTGCTGCTTCGCCAATTATATAAAAGTTAACGTTAAAGAGAAGGGGGATGGCATCAGAACCAGATCAAGTTAGAGATAGTGCAAGGCTTTTTCACATTATTCTCAGTTGTAATCCTTTCTCTAAGTAATAGCCGCACATGACGTAAGGTTATTATTCTCCCAGGAGAAGGCATGAACCTGTATAAAAATTCCTATGTCTCTGCTCTACATAATCATAGCCTAGTCTTCTAAGAGTTTCTCCAAATCCAATAAATCATACGTAAGATCGGTATTAAAACACCGTCAACCAACCTTCTCACAAATCAGATTAATCTAGCCTTGGCTCTGATACTGCTTGTTACACTCTGATACCCCTTCTTATGCACACAAGCCCCATATTGGATCAGAGTTTATGAAATACGGTACGAGCATGCACGATATCAAGAACGAAGAAGATGAATTTTGTAGAGAAAACCGAAATGATGATGTTGAAGCAACCACAACTAGAGAGAAAAGATTTGGCGAACCCAATCGCAAATTTCTTAAGTACAATATCAAAAGAGTATAAGGGATTGTCGCCCTCTCATAGCCCTATTAAATCCTTTGGCACCATCAGATCCTTGCGCTATACAAGAATCTAGTGCTAAAGAATAATGTAGCATCTAATCCTTTCGTGTGCCTCTATCTTTAGATGAGTCGATTATTTACTTTATTGCTTGGTTGCTTCTTCTTTGGCTTGGTGCTTCTCCGTTGTCACCCCCTATGGTTTATATAGTCCCTCATACGGTCATACCTCTTCTCTAATTTATTGTAGGAATTCTAATGTAAATAGAAGTATTGAGTTCTAATCCTAATAGAATTTATTTAGAACTCTTTATAGCACACTTTGCTATATTCTAAAAGACTAGATAAGAGTCACCCTTACTCATCAGAAACTGTATTAAAGCTAGGAACATTGAAGGTGTTTATTGAGATACTAACAAAGTGATGCAGAAATTTTAGACAAATGCAATGATCGATCTTGTCTGGCCCCGCTCCAAACTACTTTAGCTTCTGGCTTATTTTGACTTTTGGTTTATTTAAGTCAGAAACCACTTGGAACGTGTCGTCTGCTAATTTCGGCTTATTTTGGTTTTTTTGGGTTTTTTGCCTTTTTCTTTTCCCTCCTTATTCCTTTGCATTATCTGTGACGATATAACAGTTTTTTCTTTATTTTTTCTCAAAAGAAGCTAATTGCTGCTACAATACAATTTCAGCCATAAGTCAAAAGTCACAGCCAAAAGCTTAAACCGTATGCCAATTGGAGAGGACAGTTTCGTTTCAATGCACGTAATATCATCAAGAATCGATCGAGATCTTACGTTTGAACCAAATTAAATTGGTAACATTCAAATTTACTTATAAATGCGGATGGATTTTGCCATGAGTGCATAGAGACACTAATCAAGTCAAATGATTTCGCATTCATATATACTCCCTCCGTCCAAATTTATAAGGTATATTTTCTCTTAATACATGGATCAAAAAGATAATAAAAATATATAGATTACCTCTAATTATTATCTCTAAGCACTATATTCAATATATACATGTAGAGAATAGCAAATAAAACTGAATATTTATTAGAGGTACAAAGACAATATCACACTAATTTTATATTAGAATATAAAATATATTTTATATGTATGGATAAGATCGTTCAAAAAATACGGCCTATAAAATTAGACGGAGAGTACCTATTAGTACTATATGTTAGTTTCTCATCACAATTGATTGATTCTATCTGATTGGATAGGGTCTTTTTTTTTTGCAAGCAATGCTGCATGTTCCATCACAAAATTGAATAGTACCTTTTATAGCAAGCCAATGCATAACCACATTAGATTTCAATCACATCAGACTAATTTGTATTCATGGACGTACTCAAGAGAAATAAACGGTATTTGCTAATTGGTAGTCTAAATCTAACCTGCTTGATTTGCTCGCCGGTCATTTATCATGTGTTTGGTTGCAAGGACTAGGTGGGACGGATGGGATAGATCCGTTTTTGTAGATGTTTGGATGGGAAACAAGCAGAGTCAAGGATATCCCACTAGGAATATTCCTTGTAGATCCGGGACCAGGCAATCCTCTTTTTTTCATGGGACGGAGTCATCCCACATGGGATAGAGTCATCCCACCTCTTTGTTTTTTTAAGTACTGTTTTGTTTAAAAAATTTTTTTAAAAAAACTCAAAGGCTTATGTGTAGAAACATATCAACAATAGCCTTCAAATTTTTTTAAAAAAAAACTCAAATGCCACACATGTCCCACCTTCATCCTTCCATCCAAACAAAGGATGGGACCATTCAATCCCACTTTATCCTTCCAACCAAACAAAAAACAGGGATGACTCTATCCCCCAATCAAACAAAAAATGGAATCATCCCATCCCAAAACCAGGGACATGACCATCCCATCCCACCTTGTCCCTAAACCAAGAGGTAAAACTGAGTTAGAGTAGCATTAGCATATCACGGAAGGTTGGAATCGCTGTATATTTATCGCCGAACTAACTGTTAGAAATTGGCCCATTTGATTATGGCTTGTTTCCTTAATTCCAAAGCGTGCATAATTTAGTACCACATTGCTAAGGCAGGGTGAGGAAGATCGATTTATAAGGTGGAGTCCTCCCCACTCCTTGAATATGGAAAGAGATGGTATGAGGATTGTTCTGTCTAGTCACACGCGTGCGCACGTATTCGCGTATTTTCGCGTGAAAATTGCGCGCCACTTGGCAGACCAAGTCTATCTTTATTTTGCTAAACTCTGCACATCTCTCTCTGTTTGAATGAGATTCGAACATTTGAATGAGACAGTTACAAGTGAATTTACACTGCTTTATTTGTGATTTGATGAGGCAGTTACCAGTACATAATTCTGTTTAAAACGCAGTAATTACTAGTGAGTAACTGCAGCGCCCTTAAAAGGGCCTGGAGACGTCCAGGAACAAAGAGAGAATTTTGCACCTCCATTCTTCCCCTACTTTCTGTGCTGTTGTGCTGTGATGTCTGAACCTCGTCGACATTTCTTCCCGGCGTGCACCTGGAAGGAGGGAGAGCGGCTATCTCCGAACCGTTGCCGCAGAGAGTACCTGCACGGGGCGGCAATAAGGTTTCTGGGCAGCGTATGCATCTGCGCGACTGCTCACTGCACTGCGACATCTACGTTCTGCACTGCGTCAAGCCTGCGTGGCTCCTGTTCTTCATCAGGCTAACAAGTAAGTCGTTCGCGCGCACATACGACTTAGTTACTATATTCTTCCTTGTGTATATTCTGAAGTATGATGAGTAGCCTGCTATTAGATGTGAGTTTTGCATCATTAGTTTATTGTTTTTGTCTCCTAATAAAACTTGGAATTAAAATATTGCCTACATTTGTAACACTAACTAAATTGCTGCAGATTTAGAAAATCACTTGCAACTTCAGTGGGTTCTATAGATTTTTTTTTCAACAAATTTACTCGATTACTTACAGATTCGGTCGTACACCAGTTTGTAAGAATTAACGTACATAGCCATGAAGTTTCTTGCGATCGCCATTTGGTTTCATACAAAAATTTTGGACATATGTAAGTGCAGCTAGCTAGCTAGCTCAGTTTCAAAGTCATCAGCACGCATGCATGGAAACAGAAAAATGGAAACAGAAAAATAAGAGGAAAAAACGAATACCGAAACGAAATTTGTCCCGATTTTCTCTTGTTTGTCTATACGCAGTAGTACTTTTTGGATGATCGAGTCGACCGATAGACTCGAGATTTCGGTCAAAGTCTGCTGAGAATTAATTTGATGCATGGCCAAGCTATATATCTCGAGATTTCCTTGAAACTCTCAGAAATTTTTTCAATGTACTGTCACTGAGGTACTCCGTACTCCTGACTTTTGCATTAGGCACTACGGACAACAGCGTGTTTTCGACATGGCGAGTTTAATATGTAATTTTCTATGAACCAGGGACCTGAAAAATAAAAAGAAAATCAAGCCGGGGCTGGCAAGTAGGATCCGAATCGACAGTGTCACATGCCGCCACGTGTGGTCCTCGTCTCGGTATTCTCGCGCGCGATGTTTGCTTGCATGCATGCATGTGCATGCTGCAGTACCACTCACGCGCGCGTGCCTTGGCCACCGAGTACAAAGCTAAACATGCTATATAATATATAATGCCTGTTAAAAAAACAAGAGTATCGCTATACAACATTCGATTGCTTTTTAGGACAAAAATAGTTAGATTGATCTGGGACGTTAGATCTCCATCCAACGGATCCACCCATACAAGCCCCCTCCAAAAAAATGACCCCCTCCAAAAAAAAAAATCTAGGGCGTTGGATCTCCATCTAATGGCTCAAAATCTGATTGTTTTTGTCCTAAAAAATAGTCGAATGTTGTATAGTCACTCCCAAAAAACAATCACACTTTGCCTTTGCAAAACCAAGATGCTTAGTGAATGGTTTAATGCTACTTAGCAACTTACTAGTACCATCCCTAATCTATACTACAGTATATCTATCGTACGTATTCGTAGCAACAATAGCTCCAACGCAATGATGCTTAAGTTTTAAACGATTTTGTGTTAGGGTAGTTTCTTTAAAAGAAAAGGAACGAGATCGATACGAGATATGACTCCCCACGCGTGTTCACTCGCGAAAGGGAAACCTGTGTTTGGTTATACACCTCGTTGTCACTTATCTATGAGAGTAACCGATAATGGCAATACACGACACGGACCGCATGCCACCGGTCCACATTATGAGCCCTAGCTTGCTGCTTGCTACTAGTGTTCACTCAACACTAGTGGCATACATATGGCTAAGGGTAGGCCGATCTTTTGACGTTAGTTGGCGTCAATGTCATATCCTAAGTTTGTACTGCAGTGGATACTATTGCTGTTGTTAGAATTGGGCTGTTGTTAGAATTAGACCCACGAGACAAATGTCTATTCATTCCTAAATTCTAAATCATAGCATGGTTTAGTCCTGCATTACTTGGATAAGTAAGAAAAGAGCAATATAAAAGGTGGAGCTCTTGCCACCACATAAAACATGTGACACAATAGTATGTGATGGTATGAAAAGGACTTTGGCTAAATACATACACGCATGTATTCGCGTATTTTTGCGTGAAAATCGCATGATTTGTGACTTAGCTCTATTTCTGGCACATTAAATCCATCTTTACTTTGCCGAATCATGCCATCATCTCTCTCTTAATTTTGTTTGATGCGAATTCAAAGTTTGGATTGATTTGGTTTAATTGAGTTAAATGTCATCAGTTACTGGTGAATAATTGATGCATGTTTAAAAGGAGGCTGGAGACATCTAGACTCAAAACAACCTGAATTCCTCCATTCCTTTCTCACATTGTCTTCTTCTGGTGAATTGTGTTGGAATGTTAAGCGGCTGAACCTCACCAACCTTTCTTCTTGACGTGCATTGAAAAGAGGGAGAGTGGCTATTTTCGAGCCGTTGCTATAGAGAGTACCTACATAGGGCGGCAATAATGTTTCTAGGCAGCGCAATCCACGTGAACTCTCGTCTTCTTCATCGATGTCGACTACTTCCACGATTGCACGTCTCTGCACTGCTTCTTTTCCTTCATCAATCCTAATGTAAGTCGTTCGTGTAACCGATCGACTCTGAAATAATTTTGTTCCTGTGTATATTTAAAGTACAATATGATTTGCTCGTTGCTGTTAGTTATGCATTTTATATTAATAGTATTTTACAATATATATATCAACAAGAGATATATATCGATATGAATTAAGAGATTTATATAGTATTTTGTCTAAGCATTTTGTGATGATGGCGATGATAGCCTATGAACTGAAAGGGAGAGCTTATAATGCCTCGTATATCCTATCTCTGATGGACGTTCAAATTAAATGAAGTCCTACTTTCTATTTTTACATGAGTTTATTTTTATTTCATAACCACGACGTACCTCAAAATATACATAAAACGTGTAGCTAAATATGCAAGTACTTCAACGATGATTCTGGCCATGGGTGACGAAGAAAAAGATCTTCGTGGAAAAAGAGGTGAATTGAGGAAATCAACGAATCTTCCCTTCTCTCTCTCTCTCTCTCTCTCTCTCTCTCTCTCTCTCTCTCTTAAAAAAGGAATTTTTCTTTCCCAACAATTTTGTCAAAGCTGCAATAAGCGACGTGCCAGACTTGTGTGAATCTTGAGAGTGAAAGCAGCTAGTGTGAGGAATATACTCATGTACATGTTGGTGCCAGACGTGTGTGAATCTTGAGAGTGAAAGCAGTACTACTACATCCCAGTGTGATCGTGGAATTAGTTCCTCGCCTCATTATACGACGTGCTATCCGAAACTTCAGCGCCAAGGTTCACTGAACCTGGACGCTTTATTTCACAGCCTTCAAACCGTGTCTAGGTACATTCAAGGACCGGCTGAATCCAAGGGCCGGTTTGTAGCTTGCCTTTTGACACGCTATATGAGTTTTTTCGGGTCAAGAACATGATAAAGAAGAAAGCGAACTTTGTGATAGCAGTTGGTCGTTCTGGGCACCTCGGAGGACGTGCACAAGCCGTTGTTTTTATTGGCGCGAAAGGACGCAAAGGTTTCAGCGGTGTCCAAGTCACCACAGGACAGGAGTAAAGTAATTCGTTTCGTGACAGACAAGTCGAAATGGCTCCAAGGAACAACTTGCAAGCATGCCCACTTCAGCAGCATATCCCAAGGGGCAAATCTCAATGTGGTTAACCCTAGTACTGCAAATGTTGCTTCTCCTGCCATGTTTCAGCATTCAAAATGCATTGCTTACGATAGTGATGATATGTTTTTTTTACCGTTTTTGCATTCAGCTGTAACATCCACATTCAAATCCATTTTATGTACCATTGCGACGAGCATACAAATATGTAACAGCTCAAATTTGGTGCAATTCAAAAATTTTGAATAAATTTGGCTTTTGGTTCTCTGTTTCAATTTTTCGGCATTAGAAGTTGAACTGAAAACCAAATTCAAATGGTAACCAAAAGTCAAAGCAAGTCCAAATTCAAAATCAAATGCGCACTTAAATTCAAAATTGAAATCCAAATTCAAAATTTAATATCTAAATTCAAATAAAAACAAAAAATAAAAAATTCGAAACCCAAATCAAAATAAAAAATTTGGAAAACAATTTTGGGCACGTTCCAATTTTCCTTGTCTCCCTCTGAAGGTCCATATAAGAGGGTCTAGAATTATGTTGTGATGAACCATTGCAATTTGAAAATACTGAAAATTTGAATTGTAAATTTTTTGAAATTTTGGAACCGTTGACAGACCAACCGGTCTGACCGGCAAGGGGGGGTCAGGTCGGCCCTCCCCAATGGTCAGACCAGTAGTGTTTTCATGTTTAAAACCATCTGACCGCTATGTGCATGCAGTCAGACTAGCTGACAGGTGAGCTCTCGGTTGGGTTTTTGATTTTTGGAAATTGGAGCTCACAATGGCTTTTGTCGACCTAGTTCAGAATTTATGTGTTGCATGAGACATATTACAGCTAACATGGGTTAAGTTGTGAAGAAGTTATATTCGAAAATAATTACTTTGTCTTGGATGTGTAGAGTCACTTAGAGTCAACCGTGGTCAATAGTGAGGACCGGGGTTACTCTCATGGAGGAGCCAAGGCTCAGAAAAATTGAGGATACCGGGTGACATGACTGAGCTCAAGCATGGCATGAGAAAGGCAGAAAATATTGAAGGGAAGTTCGAGCGGTGGGTTGCACCATGAGGCTTGGTCAGTCCAAATGAGGCATGGTTCGATGGAACCGGATTGGAAGAGACTTGTCAACTCATGGCAAGGCAGTGATGTATCTACACGTGACAAGTATGATGATTGTTTGTAATGCAAGAAGAAGACCAGGTCATGATAGGGTATTTTGGTAGTTTGACCAAAATACCAAAAACTACCTTGAATCAAAGCAGCAGTGCTTGGGAGAACGATTTAAGATAAGGAGAAGCTAATAAGATCAAGTTAGATCAAGGCTAAGGACTTAATGGATTCTTGCTTATGTGCTTTGAAAAGCATGCATAAGAGTAGTGTGTGAGTTAAAACCCATGTGTGTGGAGTTATTGAATTTCTTCTGTATGTGCTAAGTGGATAGTATCCACTATGCATTAGATGTGGCTGACTAGCCCATCTATTTAGCGGATTCAGATGGAGACTTATAGTTAGCCATCTAACCATCCTCTCATTGTGACCAAGTGTTCTAGGGTTAGGGTTTGAGAGAAGTTGAGTGTTGTTGTGTGCTCTCTTGTTCTCTAGATGGAGTAGCTATAAAACCTTCATTCTCAAGTAGCAATACATCAATTTTTATTTATCTCCATGGATGCCCTTGACTTGTTTGGTTTTTTTTCTCTTCTCTCCCGTTCTTAATCTTGTTGTGCCAAGGATGTATAAGAGATGGAGATAACCTCTGTAAAACAACTTTCACACATCTAGGCACGCTACCACACATTGGGTCATCAAGACGGTTCGTAAGCCTCATCAGAGATGATTTCTAAATTATCTTATTTATTGTGTCAGTGATAACAGATAGTTATCACAGATGATTCCCAAACTATCTGTGATAAGTCATAACATAAACAAGATTTTTAAAAATAACAGCCTATGAGATCCGACATATCACAAACAGATACAAAAAATTGTCTGTAATGGTCTATGTATCACAGATGGTTTTCTGTTAGAAACTGTTTGTGATAGTTCTTTGTATAGCTATTTTGGCTAGCTTTAGTAAATGCTAGATATACCCTCTGAAAACAAGTAAGCATATTACAGATAAATGACATATAAGTGAATTAAAACTCAAAAGTGATTTATAACTCAAAGTGAATTACAACTCAAAATCAATTATAAAAGAATGTTCATGTATTGCCGCCAGAGTTATAATTGAATTACAACTCAAAGTGAATTATAATTGAATCAAATATTTGAATATGTATTGATCGATATCCCCAAAGTGAAACACTCTTGTTGAGTCAATGACCTCTAACATCAAGAAGGTGGAGAGTCGTCCGACAGCATGGTTGTTAAGGCGGTACGGCGAGGCGCGGCAACTCACCACCTTCATACAACAATATCGCTTATGGCGTGTGGTGTGGTGTGGTGACGCCATTCATACAAGTAGCCACAACAATATCAAACTTCCAGAGGGCTCAAACAAAAGAAATACAAAGAGAGAAGGATTTTATTGTAATTTCAGAAAATAAGAGGTCTAAATTGCCAAATACCAAAATCCCTCATAACCAGTCGTCGCCTATTTTCTTGAGTTCAGCATTCCTTTGCCCCCCACTACCTCTCTCCCTCTCTCCTTCTCCATCTCCTCCACCTCTGGTGCCGCCAAGGCTGAGCCAGCTCGCCGACGGCCGCTCCCTCTTCCCGTCGCCACTCTCCACCGTCCCCAAGCGGCAGCCACGAAGGAGGCGACAGAGAAGACTTGTCGCTCAGTGAAGCAGGAGGCGGCGCCATGGAAGAGACCGGAGCCAGCGGAGCCGTGGAGGAGACCTGATCTAGCTATAAGGATCCAGTGCCACCTACTCATGTATGTCGCCATAGTCATCAAATTGCATTTCAGTATAAGGTATATAAAACACAAACTGAATATCATATATGCACTTTTATTACAGTTAGGAGTTAGGTGTTATCTGCACTCTATTATCATAATAAGGCCACCTCAACAGGATTGATCTGAAGACCATTTGTGACAAATATGAAACTATCTTAAACTGAAGTACTAACTAGAAGATACTCTAGAGTAATGTATAGGATAACATCACATGAAGCAACAAGTTAATAGTGCATCTACACTGAATATCTGCAATGCATCTACAAGATAACATAACATGAAGCAAACAATAGATAAACTACAGTGAAAACCAACAAGACCAACCATAGATTACTAATTGTCACAATTTATCTTTATTTCCTAGATTTCTTTGGTGTTTCTACTTATTGTGACATGTGAGAATATATCTAGAGCCATCGTTGCTATCGTCTGCCCATGAGCAAGTCATATTCAATGTTTTCGTATTTTGCCTAGTTTTGGTGTAATCTTACTTTAATCTGAAAAAGTTTAGAATTTTGACATGGAGTTTTATGATCCATAGATGGAATAGGTTCCTAAGATCTCAATCAAAGTGTGTGAAAATTTTCATATCATTTGAGCTTGTATTTTAGGAGTTGCACCAATTTTGGATCGTGTCGGGCTGTTCTAGACAAGAGGTTGATCAAACCGACTTGAACCTGGCAGTTTGACTGTCAGGAGGTTTGATCAGTAGCAAGAAGCCAATCAGACCAACAAGGTTTGCTATTTTTTAAAAATTGTTTGCTTGAGCTTTTTTATTTGGGATTTTGGCTGTGGACCTATTTGAGAAAAGGATTTTCACTAGCACCATTCACCCTCTTCTATTGCCTTTCGGTCCTACACCCTCTCTTTCTTTCTCCAGCCAACTGGCTTTCGCCCAACTGGCCTACCCCCTCTCTCCCCCGTTCGGCCTAGCCATACGCTGGCCCGCTCTCCCTCTTCTTATCCCTCTCGCTCGCTCACTCTCTCTACCCATGGCGTGCTGCCCACACCAGCTACTAACCATGCCCACACGTTCGCCCCTACCAAGCCATTGCATCATTGCCAGTATGGCTCATTTCATGCCTGCATCGTGTCATCGATCGCACCCACGCACACCTGTCACATCGCCAAGCAGAGGACTGATGTCAACGCCACACATGCCCTCGCCGTGCTAGCTCCTCTAAGTGCGTACCACCGCACCTACTCCACCTTATCCCACACTTCATCGAGTGCACCCCTTGCCTCACCGCGTCACACCAACACCTCGCCAACCGTGCACTAACTACCCCTATGTCATCCCATGCCCGCGCTAGTGCCCATGCCTCCCTGCAGGCTGCCGCACCATGCCCAACACCTAAGCTCACCGTTCGGCTATAACAACCGCCCTGAGCTTCACATTGCCTCCCTATACCTCCCCCTCCACTCTTCCTCATTCAATCAAGCTCTCGCCCATGTAGACTCGCAGGCGTCGTCATCTTCTTCCCCTCCAACCAAAATTGCCCCTCCATAGCCTTCTCCCCTCTTGTAAGCCATTGCCAGATTTCTTCTATATGAGCATCCCCTTATCTCCTCCTCACTTTTCCCTCACCCAATTTTAGCAGCCATCATCCCCAGCTCGTCGTCACAGTTGAAGCCACCGCACCGTTGTTGGATCTCCTTGAACCACCTTTGCCCTTGTTGTCCCGACCGGTGAGTCCCCAGTAGCCCGTAGATGCTCACCGTGCTTTGGTTTAACTCGTCGCACCACCGGAACCTCAGTAGCCATGGTGACCGAGCTTTGTTGCCGTCTGTGCTGTCACCGCCAATAGGACCGCTATGATCTTGGCAACCTATTTTGGGGGTTGCCGTGCTTGCCAGCGACGAGCACAGAAACAGTGCCTCCTATGTGAGTAGAGGAGGAGCACTACAGCTCAGTAATTAATTAGGAATGTGGTTAATTAGAGTTAATGATATTCATTAGTTTGAATTAATTAGCCACTGACGTGTGGTGCAACCAATTAAGAAATTTAATTATAACCATATTTGAATTCTAAGCCACTAACATGTCGGCCCTCACTGTGTTCCGGTCCCACTTGTAAGTTGCACTAGCATTTCCTTAGGAAAAATAAATCGAAAAGAAATTAAATATTATCCAGCCCCACTTGTCAGTCATTGTAGTATTTTCTTAAGAAAAATAATTCAAAAACAAAATAAAAACCTAGTTGGCCCCATATGTCAGCATCTAGGGTATTTTTGAATAGAAAAATAAATCAAAAAATAAATTAAAACCATGAAGCCCAAGTGTTAGTGAGACATAGTCTCTCTCTCCTCTACTTATTTTTAGGAATTTTTCTGAATTTAAACTTTGGAAGGCCCATTTTCACTTGTTTTAAATCTAAATCAAATGAAACAAAGTATCTTTCTATTGGGGGTAAAATCATGAAATTTGGACTTCATTTTTGTTTTCAATTGGATTTATTTGCATTCTCTAGTGTTTACCCAATTCTTATCGTAATCACTCATTTAGACTACAAAGACCAGGAAAAGCAGCAATTCGAGCCCAACCAGGACCCTAAAGACCAACCAGCTTGTGAGCAAGGTGAGTCAATACTTTGATCATATTGCACCTGTATTTTGAATGCATATTGTGTTGTTTTAAATTATTAAATTACATGCTTTAATTTATTATACAAATTATATTCATGTGAAGATCATAGTTAAGACCTTAATAATAATTGAACTATTACACCTCACACCTAGTCTTTGGACATCAATTCTTATTGCCCTAGAATTAATGGTAAAAATACTATATACAAGTTTGTATCTAAGCATCATGCTTAGTCTTACTTAGATACTCGGGGTCATTAAATTGCCCTGACATCATTTCAAACATGAAAACTCGTATTTGGGTAGTCATTCGATGAAAATGGCTGGTAATTGATTGAAAAGATATTTTGGATCCCAAAACCCTAAAGTTGCTTAAATATCTAGACGGATGGTAAGAGGGGTTAGTGTAGATAGAGTACGAGAGTGTAGTTTATGGTAGAACCGCCTAAACAGCTTTAAGAACTGAATCTTGTAACGATTTTCCAATATAAAACATTACAACCACACGTCTATAATATGTATGACCTGGCTAATTAATATGCATCGACTCAGCTCAAGTTGCACCATCTGGTTGAACATGAGTTGAGAGCTAGACATAAGCCTCCATGCGGCGTAAGAGGAGGCCTCTGGAGTGGGTGAATGTAACCCCATGGTGGTTGAAAACTTAGTGGGTGTAGCCTCGTTGAGAAGATGCATTGCAAAGGTCTTGATCCGCATGTCTAAGGAAACATAAATTAAAATTGTGGCTTATGGATAAAGTGTGCAACATCTGTAGAGTAAAAACAGTTCGAACAGCAATGCCCGCGGTCATGGGCGGACATGGGAACTTACTTAAGTTAATGTCTATTTTACAAAAGAAACATTGTGGGTGGGATGAAAAAACACGATGGATGAATATAACCCTGAGTTGATTTCCCCTAGGTGGATAGAACCTAGTAATTATAATGGGTGGATGGAACCCTACTAACAAACTAGTATATGGTGGATGGAACATGTACTACTATTATTACCACATACTTTCACATTCTTTAGAAAACAGGGTTTAGTTAAAAATGCTAAGTCTCAGTGACTTTTGCTTATTGTAAATTTTAATTATGTCATTTACCAAATAAAAGAACACATGCTTCCTTTGTTAAGCCATGCATCTATATTCTTGCATTTTGTATGTTAGCTTGCGGAGCAGGGTTGTTTGTGCTCACTCTCGCTCACTAAATTAACTCAATACTTGCGGATCATGACCATTACGCCTACTACGCCGCTCTGAGACCGGGCAAAGAATAAGATGGCAGAGATTAGGATGTTCTCTAATAGCTTAGTCCTTACTTCAGATAAGCAGATTTTGATGGTGATTATATACACATCTATTATCTAAACTCTTGAAAAGTAGTATGGCATCCTTTACCCCCAGCCGTTTGCCTATGACAAGGTGTGGCCTTACCTTTTACTATTTGCTCTCACTTTCGCTTTCTGTAATGTAGCATTTGGTTTGATTGGCTCATCATGTAAACTCTACCTAATATGGGTTATTTATGCTCAGTTATGTAATATTAATGTTGGTATGATTTATGCGATGTATGAGTTTGACTCAGCAATGTATCTAGGTGCACTATCTACTGATCTAGAGAATAGTACAGTAGAATCACATAGGGCTCTGGATCGATAAAATCCAGGTCCAACAAAATAGCACAAAAAAACCTTCACCTATGGGCTATTGCGCACTTCCCATCCATACCTATGGTTGCGTTGTGAGCAAAGTTATCAGAATCATGATCCTAAATCAGATCAGGTCTTCAGTAGGATCAATATAGAATCTAAGATTTTGTTTGATTCTGTCAAAGAAATATCTTAAAAATCTACCATGTATTTCAATGCCACTACATTTTTAAAAGAAATAAGTCCATATAATACCCAAAACTTTTCTTGAAAATCCGTTTAGCACCTCGAATTATGAAACCAGACATTTGCCCCCCTTCCCCAAATTTTGTAATCCAGTTCAAATAACACCCTATCTGATTTTGTATGGTGGTATTGCTCGTGTGGCACAATGAGTGGACGATTTTACCATGCAGAATGACACGTTGCCCAAGTTAGGCCAATGACATGTGAGGCCTATAAGGACTTCTCCCCCACCAAGCTCCCAACCATGCTTACATAGCCACCGCCCTTTGTAGTTTCCTCCCTTTCTATTTCGATTTGGGAGAGAAGGCCCTGTGGACCCTGCCTGTCATTCACCTTAACTTAACCAGCGTATCATCCTATATGGTAAAATCATCCACTCATCGCGTCACGTGGACAATACCACCATCTAAAACTGGGTTAGGGTGTTATTTCAACTAGATTGCAAAGTTTGAGGGGTCAAATGGCCGATTTCATAGTTTGGGGTACTGAACAGATTTTCGAGCAAAGTTTGGTGTTATATGGACTTTTTCCTTTTTAAAATTATAGATTAGAACTTGTGTTTACAAAAATGTAGTGCAAATGAAAGATCATTTGTTATTTATGCAAATTATAATGGACATGAAGAGATAAAAGTAAAATTTTGCAATTAAAAGGGCATATAGGAGTAAATATTTATAATAAAACACTAGAATCGGTAGAATCAAATGAAAATTCTTAGCATGATCTATTAAATTTTTGGTAGAATCATAATAACATTGAGATTCTACCATAAGATCGGATAGTGACTAGAATCGAGATTGTGACCAGCTTAGTTGTGAGAAATGAACTCATACTACTATCATAGCCTAGTCACCGCTTGTCTTCCGCTCCTATGTCAGTGCTGCTCTCTCACACTTGCATTTGCATATGGCTACGCTTATAGGGCCTGTTTTTTTGGCTGAGACTTATGGCTTTTGACAACAGCTTATGTCTTTTGGGTTGTTCGTGCGAGAGATTACAAAGTAGCAGAAACTCACGTACGGTTTTTGCCGATATAAATGAAGTCGGTACATTATGTTTTATAATTAACCAATAGACTTTTTTTTGAAAAAACACACCATTTAAAAGTTGATTACTACAGAAAAGTTAAAAACAGAAGCTAAAAACTGAAAAGAACGAGCCATATTAACTTAAAAGGAGTATGTTAACACAATTGAGCCCGTAGTACATCAGGGCATCTGTAGTGTATGAAAATAGAGGGTCTTAAGCCACCTTAATGTGAACCTTATACATTACAGGGGTCAGGGGCGGGCCCAGCAGGTAGTCCATATAGGCCCAGGACTACCCTGCAATAGTGTAATTTGGCCCAAAAACTCCCGTGCCCTAAGTCACTAACCTGTCCGCCTGGCACCTGTCCCCGACCCCGACCCCGATTCTCCGCCTCCGCCTGTCCGCCACTCCGCCAGGCGCCCATCCGCCTCCGCCTCCGCCCGGCGCCCTCCGCCTCCACCTCGGCTCCCTCCGCCTCCGCCTCCGCCCGGCTCCCTCCGCCCAGGCCGCCAGGGCGCGAGGGCGGCACGGCACCGGCGCTGCCTGCCCACTGGCGGGATCGGGAATTGGGATTGGAAATTTGGAATTGCCCGGTGAGCTCCACTCCCCAGCCCACTGATGATTGATTGGAATTGGGAAGTAAATTGTTGCAGAATTTGTTATCCTAGATGGTAATCCAATAAAATGGGAAGAGCAGAGACGGCTTTGTTTGACTTGTAAGGAGTTAATTGAAGTCTGTTGGAACCAGTTCTCATGCAGCTATCTATTTATGTAAGACCTTATATTACATTTGAACAATTTATATTATCAGTTATGCAAATTTCGAACTTATTTGTTGAATTTAAGGTATTATGAGATCTTTTAGATATATTATGTTTTTTACCGAACTGTTTACCGAATTTTTGTATTAGATTATACCACATTAGATAATAATTTTTTAGTTAGGCATACCTGGATTCAAATCCTGGGTCCGCCACTGACAGGGGTGACCTTAAGCAGGCTATAAGCAAAAAAGGTTTAAGACTGATCCTCAAGCTAAAGACCTGGCCACAAGCATTAAAATACAATTTTTCTTTATCTAACAAGTAGGACCGTCTTAAGACCTTTTAGGTTATATACACTATGAAGTCAACCTTAAAGTTTAGATAGAAAAGCCCTTTAAATTATATACACTATAGATGCCCTCATATTCTTACCCGCTTAGAAGGGTCAAAACTCAAACGAGAAAAATGGAAGACAAGAGGAAAAGGAGGCACCCAGACAACACGGCGCAGACCAGGGAAGGAAAACCCACAGACCAAACCAAGATAAGCTGCCAGCCCACAAATTACACGGGAAATCAATTTAACATTTATTTATTTTCGAGAAGAAAAGGCAGCGAATTTTCACCTTTAAATACCCTCGCTTCCCCCCTCCTCTCCTCACACCCAAACGAATTAGCCAAGAAACCATTCGCTCCCACCACCTCCTCCTCTGCCCCGCTCTGCCTCCGCCTCGGCTCCCATTCCCGGATCCCAAGGGAGCGCCGCCGCCGCCGCCATGGGAATGGGGCCGCTGGAGAACGCCGCGTCCGCCGTGGAGTCCGCGGCGGCGATCGAGGGCGCCGTCATCTCTGCCGCAGCCGCCGCGGCCAAGGGGTCGTACGCGGTGCTGCAGTGTGGGGAGGACTCGGAGTACGTGCGCAAGGCGTACGGGGGCTACTTCGAGGTGTTCCGCGCGCTGCTGGCCGAGGACGGCGAGCGGTGGCGGGTGTTCCGCGCCGTGCGCGGGGAGCTCCCGTCCGAGGCCGAGGCGGCGGGGTTCGACGGGCTCGTCATCTCGGGGAGCTGCAGCGACGCCCACAGCGACGAGCCCTGGATCCTCGCGCTCGTCGACCTCATCCGCCGCCAGCACGCCGCCGGCAAGCGCATCCTCGGCGTCTGCTTCGGCCACCAGGTCCGTCCCAACGATCCATGGCGTACGGCCGTACGCCTTCGTTTTCTTGTGACATGTGTTGGTTGTTTTCTTGGTTCGGTCTGCTCGGTTTTCTCCCGGGGTAGAATGGTAAAAAGATTAATCCCCGAGCTGGTCTTGTTCTTTCCGGGAGTTGAGTTGGTGGCGTTGTTCTAGCGGCTTCATTTAGTACTGTTTAGCTACGTGGTAAATGAGGGTGAAGCTTCATCTAGCGAGAGCCATCGTCGTTGCAATTTTTTGGTAGAAACAGTGTCGCAGCAGCCAATTTTTATTTACAAAAAGAATGTTTTTTTAATACCAAAAAATGTGCTAAACATTTATGTGCACGTAGGTCTAGGTCTAATTTGCACTCACTAACGAAAGAAAAATTGAAGTCCAGGTTCAAAAATCACTAAAGAAAGACATTAATAATTCGAGCATGAGTCCGTGGGCTCCACTCAGAGCCGCTGCTGTGGCCAGAAAATTCCTGGGAGCTCGCTCCGCCGAACAGCCCGTCACACCTGTGGCGGACACGTGGGGCCCACGATCTGTCACGTTACAAAATTTCCAACATGCACTCCAGTCTACCAGTTCGTGTGTAAGCAACCGAATTACACCTCATTACGCTGCTGATCAAAATTAAGCTAACTTCATACGGCGACAGCCTGGCCGTGCCGCGCCTATTCACGTGGGCTGACGTGGCTGCGCGGTTAGTTCAGCGGTCGAGGCCTTTTTCTAAACCCCCCCCCCCCCCCTCAAGATCTCCGTACGGCTGCTGCCGCTGTGGCCCCACTGTGTCCGCTATAGTTTCTGGGCCCTCTCTAACTGGCTTTCGGTTAATTTCTGATCGTGTCTTTTGATTTATTAATTTTTGATTGTAGCTTTTGATTTATAAGTTAAAATTACACTTTTTAAGGAAAAAATAAAAAAATCATTATATGTCACCGACAATAGCAAAAAAGAAAAGATAAAAACCTCAAAAACCTTAAAAAAAGCTGAAATTAAAAATCAACGTATTCTAAGTAACTTCTGATTTGAATAAACCGTACGCTAAAATAATTTAAAAACTAAAATCGTTTAGAGAGAGAGAGGGGAAGCCCTTCAGCACGCGAGTCGCATCGTGGAACAGTGTGATCTCTCCGAGGTTGCTTGCTCTGAATGATCTCGGGAGGGCACGCCGGCACAGATGGCGTGATGCGTCTAACCGAACGATCGCTTTTTGAAATGGTGCGACCGTCAAGCGCTCAAAGGGCGTGCGCCTGTGTTACGTGGGACCGGGCCATGCGCGCGAGCGAGCGAGCGCGGGAGCCGTCTTTCGAGCAGACGGGGTCTTAGTTTGGCGTGATAAGAGTTGTGTTTGAAGTACAAAAGCTCAAGTTGGGTTGTTGTTCTTGGAGGCGTTAATCGGCAACTTCCTCCCAGCTTGGATCCTATTTGTTTAACCATTAGTATAATCCTAGGATGAGCTCTGAAGTCTATGGGTTGTTGTTCTTGGAGGCATTAATCGGCAACTTCTTTCTAACGTGGATCCTAATTGTTTAATCATTAGTATAATCCTAGGATTGAGTTCTGAACTCGTATTATAGGCTTCAGATGCAAGCATACCGTTCCATAGTCAAAAGCTTCACCTAGAGCCGTACAAGCCCGGCCGTAGAGTAAGGCTCTTTTTTTTCCCACTTTGACGTATGTTTTATAGTTTATGTTACAGTAACTAATTTTTAAACGGTGTAATTTTTAAGGTAGAATTAATAGGAAGATTGTAGTAAAAATATGCTAAATTTAATTGTACCGGCTAAAATCGTATGTGACTATTTTTTTCTTTGCGTACTGTCTTTCGCGAACAGCTAGAATTCAAAAAAATTAAGTCATAAGTCATAAGCCACAGCTAAAAAAACCACCCTAGACGGACATGTTCTCGACAGCAACTAATGCAAGATCTGAAATGTTGTTCCCAAGAACAATCAATAGAACTGTACATTACATAAGATACCCCATGATTCCTGTTGGTCACTGAACGCTTGTGTCTGAAGAAAACAACGGCGGCACTGAGAGTTAGATCTCGCGGTCGTGTCTGAAAATGGCGTCAATGTTTCACGTCATGCCAGGGTGTGCCCGTGTCCTTCTCCACATGGCTCTGCCGATTTCTTCCGGTTGGAATCGGATGAAGGAACGAGCTGGATGTGACGTGTCGCCGGCCCCGGCATTGTTAGTGACCCCAAACCAACAGCGAGAAATCGATCGCCTGTGGAAACGCGTTTTGAGCTTAAAAATGCCCGCTTACGGCTTAATCATTCCCATTTCAAACAGCGTCAATTGTTGGCCTGGTCCAACTTTGATTGCCTTGCAAGATGGCTTGACTGTTTCAACGCCTCTGCTTGCAAAATTTTGAGAAATTTCATGACACAATCTGAGAAATGCAAAGGGTTCCCCTTTTTTTTATCAGTATGTATCATTAGATCTTTGGTTCTTGTTAGTGAATATTAGTATTGCACTGTTGTGAGTGGCCAACAGAGGTATAAACTGTTGTTACTTGCTGCAGATCCTGTGCCGGGCTTTGGGCGGCAAGACCGGCCGGTCGAGCAAGGGCTGGGACATCGGCGTCAACTGCATCCACCCCACCGCCGCGGCGGCGAGGCTGTTCGCACCCCTCAAGCTGCCCGTTCACATGCCCATCATCGAGTTCCACCATGACGAGGTACAAAATCCACAGCATAGCTCAGCTGTAGACGTGTATCATGCCCAAGTTTCAGAATCCCAACGTTGTGCTGAACTGACAACGCAGGTGTGGGAGCTGCCTCCTCACGCCGAGGTGCTCGCCCGGTCTGACAAGACCGGCGTGGAGATGTTCCGGCTTGGCGATCGCGCCATGGGCGTCCAGGGCCACCCGGAGTACAGCAAGGACATCCTCATGAGCATCGCTGACCGCCTTCTGCAGCACAATCTCCTCCTGGTAAACCCACTGTTCCACCTAACTCTTACAAATGTGTAAACAGTGTTGGATTTGTTCAGAGTTCAGATACATAATTCAATCGCCAGTGTAATAGTATTTACTGTGGGTGATCCGAAAATTGAGGTTTTCTGTTGCCAGGACTGCCAGGTGGACGTGGCGAAGGCGAGCTTCGACCTGCGGCAGCCGGACAAGGATCTGTGGAAGAAGGTGTGCAGGGGTTTTCTGAAGGGGAGGCTTCAGGTGCAGAAGCAACAGCAGCAGCAGCAGCAACAGCTGGTGCTATAGGATACAGCAGATGAGGGTTGAGGGAGCCGCAAATTAAAGGAGGACATTGAGAGGAGAATTTGGGAGCCTAGATTAATCCTTATTTTCTGCTTCAGAGTCATTGTACAGAAGCTATTTATTCGAAGCATTAATAAGAATGAAACTGGGTGGTTTAGCAATCCTCGTCTCCAGTTCATCTTCTGCTCTGGCTTTACGCTGCATTTTTTTTTCATTACCTTCCCATGCATGATATAACCTTCAAACAAACAAGCCGCGTGGGTTTAAGCAAATCTACTCACCAAGGAGCTTCCTATTAATTTTCTCATTCCTCCCTGCACCGAACACTCGCATTCATCGCATTTCAAGACCAACAATATTTTTAAAAAAAAATAATCAAATTTTAATTTCGAATTTTAATATTATACCCATTTTTATTTTTTACAGAAATGGTCATCTGTCAATGTACGGTTGGGTAATTTGTCCATATCACCCAACCATGGAGCGACTTTGGCATGTGTCACCCAACCGTTGGGCAACTACTTGCTGTCAGCTCGTCCTTTTCTCTTTGACCTAACACCCTCACGGGCTCTCTCATCTTTTCTCTCACAAGAAGGAGAGGAGCTTGAGAGAGGAGAAAAAGAGAGAGAGAAGGAGAGGAGGAGAAGCAGAAAAACTCGGGAGAGGGCGAGAAGGAGATGGGGAGAAGTAGAGGAGCTCAAGAGAAGGAGTAAATGAGAGGAGAGGAGCTCAGGAGAAGGAGAGAAGAAGGGGAGAGGAGCTCAGGAGAAGAAGAAAAAAAAAGGAGAGGAGAGGAGATTGAGAGAGAGAGAGAGAAGGAGATGAGAGGAGCTTGTGGGGTTCGAGAGGAAGACGAAGGAAGCTCGTTGATAGGAAGAAAAGGTTTTCGCATGAAGGTAATAGCCTCATCCGTTCTTGTTCTCATCCGAATGTGGGCAATCTGTAGCTACGTATTTGTTTAGCACGTATTTAGTGAATGCATATTGACAAATGGTAATATTTGCAGTGAAACATCAGTCATGTTGGAACCCACAACAATGAAAGTGCATTTTGATGTTGGTACCATTCTGAAGGTCTATACGGTGTTGACCTGAGCAGTTTTCCACAAGTCTGTATGGTACTCCCAGACACGGAGAATGCTCAAATCAAAGATGTCCTGGACTGGATCATACCCAGCTTCTCCTTGGACCCCGAGATGTGCAATGTTGTCCTACATGGCCTTTGGAGTCATTTTACCATGGACATTCGATGGAAGTTTAGGAGACTTATGTGCACGGTTGCATAGACGGGCTTTGTGCAAGGCTGCATGGACATGCCTTGTGCAAGGTTGCCAGCGATGTGGTTACGAGTTTGTGCTACTCGTACAACCATGTCCGAAGGGAGACACATGAGGTTCGGTTGGTGGGCAACTTTGCCACGTTGGATATTGCACGGAGGGTTTGGATTCTGGATCTTGACCTATTGAAGGGTGGGAGGGCCGTCAATAGAGTCATCGCATTAGGAACGATATAGATGAAGGGAAAGCTGGATCAGTGAGTAGACATTGTGGGCTCTGTGGCCAGAAAGGCCACACTGCGAGATGTTGCAAGGCGCATGCCGACGAGTAGGAACACTAGCATGAAGTATCGTGCGCCTTGTTGTTGTGTGTGTACTGGTATTACGATTACAAATACTATCATGTTGTAACTTTATTTGCAAACTTTAACTTTAACTGTAGTGTCAATCCGTGAAGTCCAGCACCATTTCTTCTTCTATGTGTAATGGGACTAAGAGTACAAATGTTATCAGGTTGTAACTTTATTTGTAAATTTTAACTTTATTTGTTAGTTTGCTCAGTGTCAAGACCAGGCGAGATAACCTTGCGCAGTGACAAGATTAGACGAGATAGGCATGCATAGTGACAAGACAAGACGACACAGCCTTGTGCAGTGACAAGACCAAACGAGATAGCCTTGCGCAGTGATAAGACCAAAGTGGGCAGCTTTAAGCAGCGACGTGATGCTATGCTGGTCCACAAATCGTTCGACGTACCGCTACCTCGTGGACGCGAATTTGCCTAAACCGAATTGGACTTGTCAATTGTACACCGCATTAGGTTAGGATATAAGTAATACTCCTTCTACAGTGTATTTTCCTGTACCACGACTGCAACACTCTATCGTTAGCATGGAGAAGCAATGGGAGATCACTCGACTCGCAAGGGCTGCAGCAGCCCAGGACGAACAAGCGCAATGTGCTAGGAGGACACCTCCACAAAGCGAAGCCCCCATACCTCCAACCCCCAAAGCAAAGACCCCTGTATCTCCAACCCCAACACACACCTCAACGTTCCCACTGAGCGTTCACTGCAAGACCTGCCCGTGGGGGAGACACCCCTGTGCTGGTGTAAGAACGCATGCAAGTTCTTCAAGTCCAAGAAGCGATTAAGCTTGGGCATGCATTATGGGGTTGCGGTAACTATGCCTGGGACTATCCCGACCGACATTTGGACACTGCCCGCTATCGACAGCTGATAAGAATGGATTATAATATATTCCCTTACCAGTTCTCTTGTATGGCATACACTAACAAGCTCTTCCCTTTTTCCGTGGTCTCCGGATCCGCTATGCGCCTACCGCCATTGGATTGACCAGGTGATCCACCCATATGACCAATAGAATCTGGATTGCGAGGAGTGGGACACCTAGATGGCATGCGAGAGGATGGAGGAGTGGCATCGCAGCGAACATCAAAGCGAGCGTATCCAGCAGGAGATGCAAGCTCACTTGGAGGCATGCAAGCGCAAGGAGCGAGAGGCTCGTGAGGAGGAGCACAAGAGAAGGCATGAACTAGCTGCCAAGGCCATGGCCGACGGCAAGGACTGCAATGCCGAGCTGGGCTGTAAGGACAAATGGCCATGTTCAATGCAGTAGTTCGACGCTCTTTGTCCATATGTCCCATGTATTTCTAATTCCTTAAAGACATACGTTTCTTAGTTCATTAGCCTGCGTGCCATGTCCCCCTGCGGGCTATAAAATACATGCCCCACCCCTTGAAAGTAGGAGCACTCGACCCTGCTAACCATAGGAAGAAAAATCTTTTCCGTCTTACAGTAACATACCATTTCACACGCCGAGGGGCCAGTCCAACCGGGATCACCAACGCAAGATCTTCCCCTCGAAACGAGAGAGGACTTTGGCCCTAACTACCACTTGATGCCAAACAAGCGTGCTCAACCGGTCTGGCTGCAATGAAGGCACAAGGAGGACGTGGTCATGTAGGTTTAGGCTGGTCAGTTCAAACGCGAATGATATTTCTTCCGATGCCCACAATTTGGGGTACAATTTGCCAATAATTTATTTTTTTGTTATTGCTAATGATCTCCATATTTTCCCTCCTTTCCAGCAGGTGGTGAAATGCAATTTTGTCTGCTAGATCGATCCTCCTCATGAACGCCATGTTGTGACGTACATGGATACATTATGAAACCGAATCTTAGAGTTAGAAGCGTGGATTGGCAATCTTAATAAGCAGAATGATAACATCCGCTGCAACACGAGAGGGCCAACGAGGAGGTTGTCAATATAGGAAGTTCCTATGATCCTACATATTGTTGCACGAACCCTAGCTGCACATATATGTGCCACTATAATGGTGGCCAGCCACATCCGAGACTCCTCCCTATGCAACACTCTATGTGGGCAGCGTCAGGCATCTTCTACCAGTAGCCACGCTTGGAGAAGCTTGTATCTTAAGTTCCGTATTGCCTATCACATACACCGTGAGCGACCAGCCCTTCTCTGTCTTCACCTGCATGTACACTTTTGCTTTGTGTACTTTTTTCGTTGTGTATGTATTTTGCTTTGTCTTTCTCTGTGTACGAATTCTATATTGCATCATAATATTACTTATCTTTCTACTTACGAATCATTGCTATCTCAATCGTCGTCGCAAAATTTTTTAGAAAATTTATCGCACTACAACAACATACGACGATCGCAAAATGTTATTGTGAGTCTAATAGATTTTATACCATTCACAATATACCAAAATCACAAACGCATCAACCAACATTACCTGCCTTTTTAAAAAAAATTAAATAACTTACATATAAGATTTGCTAAATGTTACCTACCTACAACAATTGCCATTACCCCTCGGCAATTATTTTCATCGGGTTAATAAAATAATTATAAACTTTTTAACAATCACTCAATGGTTAGGCGACTAGAGGATTATCGCCCGACCGTTGGGTAACACATGCCAAAGTCGCTCCACGAACCGTTAGGCAACTTGGCCTGGTGTCATCCAATGGTTGGACGACTTGCCTATGTTGTCCAACCGTACGGCGATATATGATCATTTCTACAGAAGAAAATAAAAATAGGTATAATAATGTAATTTAAAATTAAAAATTGATTATTAAAAAAAATCGACCAACAACCTGTACCCTTCCAACGGTGCGGTGCACACACCAACCTGAAATAGTGTGAGCTGTGTCTCTGTGTGAATGCAGAGGTTGGTGAAATGAACAAGGTCGCAGGACGTGACGTCCCAACGACCAGAAATGGAAGTCTGTCCTACGGAATCCACGCGACCGAGCATGCCGCAGGGGCCATACTGCTTCGCCCCCACGGAGATTGGACTCGGAGAGATCCCCACCTTGCTCGCTTCCAGCCACGTATACGTGATCTTATTAGTTGCAAGGTGCGCAATGTTGTCTTATTTTTAGTTTTTAGCGTTAAGTCTTGAGGGCGAATTGCAGATACACCCATGTAGGGTGTTGTCGATACTATTCCAAGAGGTGGTATTGGTTTGACTCTCATAATAGTATATCCTGGCACCGGCCCATACTAATATAATAATATATTTATAAGTATATACATATTTAGTTATCTCTACTATTATATAAAGAAGTGTTGGTAGTCGTCGGTGTGTTCTCTTCTCCTCTCTCTACAACCATCCGATTTGATCTGGACCATTCGTCTCTCTCCTCCTCTCTCATAGGATATAACCGCTCACCGCCTCCACTTTCCCCATGTCCTTGCGCATTCTTGTCATCCTTCTCTCTCTGTCGCTTACTCTCCAATGTTTGATGTGTGAAGTTGGTCAAGCAGTAAGTTCCGTCTTACCATTTTTTATGACTTCGTTGCAACACACGGGTCTCTAACTAGTATATAATACATTTTACTTGTAATATTAATTCAAATATATGATAGTATGATCAAATATATGACATAGTTCAATATGTTCAATAGACGATATTATCAATTTCATTGGTGTATTAACCGGTATCAGAGACAGTATGGACGGTATTGATCGGTATCAAGGCTGGTACAGAATGCAGAGTTACTTTGTACCTTTTAGGTGGCGAAATGGTACATACCGGCCGTATCAAAATAGTATTGATAAGTTTGGTTCATATAGAGGCCAAAACGGTTTTGACCTCCTACTCACGCGTTTTAGTGGATATAGTCCATCTCACTCAAATTTGTAGAAATGACTCCCTCCTAGACCGCAGAAGGAGCATTAGATGACATGTGTCGGCATTAGGTGTCACATGAGAAACATGCATCAGACCACTTGCAGCCACCGTGCAGCGGGGGGCTGACGTTCCGATTCACGCTTGTGGAGGTGGTGGAGATAAGTCCTGAACATTCTTAGCGAAGTATGGACAACTGCAATGGTCATATTAAATCCTTTTAATTAATAAAAATTAAACTTAAGCTCTGAAAATCAGGACGTTATAGCAGCCCTCGACCATCGCGCGTGGTCGTAAGTGGGCAGCCCTCGACCATCGCACGTAGTCGTAAGTAGGCAGCCCTCAACCATCGCGCATGGTCATAAGTGGGCAGCCCTCAACCATCGTGCGTGGTCGTAAGTTGGCAACCCTTGACCATCACTGGTGGTCGTAAGTCGGAAGCCCTCGACCATTGCCGGTGGTCATAAGTGGCAGCCCTCCACCATCACTGGTGGTTGTAAGTGGGAAGCCCTTCACCATCACACGTGGTCATAAGTGGCAGCCATTGGCTATCGCTGATGGTCGTAAGTCGAAAGCCCTTGACCATCGCCTGTGGTCGTAAGTGGGCAGCCCTCGACCATCCCACGTGGTCGTAAGTAGGCATCCCTCAACCATCGCACATGGTCATAAGTTAGAAGCCCTTGTCCATCATGTGTGATCGAAAGTCGGAATGCTTCGACCATCATGCGTGGTCATGAAGCCCTCGACCATTGCGCGTGTCAGAAGTTGGAAGGCTTCAAGCCTTCAACCATCCTTCATGGTCGTAAGTGGGCAGCGCTTGACCATCGCGTAAAAGCTTAAGTTTAATTTTTATTAATTAAAAATAATTGATATGACTAAAATAAATAATAACATTTGCTGAAAGTATTTTATTTGGGTTCCTTAAGTGTCAAGGATTTTTCTGGATTTTTCTTGTATTTTCTAGAGTTCAAATGGATTTAGTTGAATTTCTGAAATCAAGAAAATTCCCTAAAATCCCTAAACTTTTGGGCCGAAACCTAAAAGCCCAGCCGACTCGAGCCATGTCTCGTCTCGATCCGACCGGTCAGCCCCATGCCTGCCGTGTGTCTCCATTCCGAGCCACCCTGCCCACCCCTTCCTCAACTGTCAAATCACTATCTTGTCGTGTGTCAGTCATCGCGAGTATCGTGCACTATTCATTTGTGCTTTCTCTGCTAGCTGTCCTATCCTTTTTGGGACATGTGTCGCTCATCGGGGACACTATCCACTATTCATCGCCGTCTTCGTTGCGAACTCTCGCCGCCGCTCACCGTGTTCACTCTGGAGTCTGGGCCGTTGCCGTCTTGGACTTCGTTCCATGTCCAACCTAGACGCCTCAACGTCCAGGTATAAATGGCTGGCTGCCTCTCTTGTTTTCCTATCCCGAGCACCTGCCACTCTCGTCATCTGTGCCGAGTCATTGCCGCTATCTTTTGCTTTGACCGTAGCTTGCCGCCCTCGTCGGTGCGCCGTCCGAGTCACCTTTGCCTTTGGCCATCATCATCGTCCTCCTCATCAATCAGTGAGCTGCCGAGCCGAGCTCCTTCCCCGTTCGCCTCTGTCGCCCTCGTAGGTTAGCCGCTGTCACCTTGGTTCGTGAGCTGTTGTGTCACCCCGCACTCATTCCTGCACATCATTTCGTCTCCTCAGTGAACGGAGTTCACGATGCATTGAGAGTCTGACGCATGGGACCCACCAATCAGCTGCCTATTCCGTAGAGATGTGAGCCGAGTTCACCGTAGACCTGCTAACCCGTGAGCAGAGTCCACAGAACAACAGATTTTCTAATTTTCAGCCTTTTTCTTTATATTAGATTTTCCAAGAGCCTGTTCTCCTCCGTCCTAGATCCGATTGACCTGATTCTTTTTCCTAAATTCATCTAAAATTGAGCTCTATATTTTGGTTCTAGTTTTGAAGTTTTTAGAGTTTATTTGATTTTATTTTGTGTCTCGTTCATTCTCTCTCTCGTTAGATCACGCCTTTGAAGGAGCAAAGCACCACCAGAGGGTCAAGGGTTCATAACTGAGCAAGGCCAAGGCAAGTCATGTCGTTTGATTATGTTAAGCCTAGTTTTTAAATCTATTATGTATTATTTTATTTTAAATTATCATGCATCGCTATTTTATTATAAAACCTTTATACCTGTTAGCTATTGTTCAAATTGATAAATTCTTCCTTGATATTTTGAATGCCATGATTCCATTGTTACCATAGAATGGATAATTATCTAGTGATGTAATATTAGTTGTCACGTAGGTTGTACATTTAAATTGCTTAGCTATACTTATAGTACGTTGGGTTCATCATCACATGTGATTAATAATTAATTTTGACTTAATGAGATATTGAATCGTGGTTGTAGCCACAGTTATAAAATTTGAGTACCGTGACATAGGAGTTGACATTGGTGTTGGTTATACAAAATTAGTTTTCACTTAGGCAAATGATTGTGCAGTAAAGGGGCAAGTATGGATTCACTTCAAGGGTTGTGGAAGTCTCGCCTAGATAATATTTAAGGACTTAATTTTGTGTGCCATTGATCTGAGCCTTACCGTACAACCACATGTCTAGTATGGGATAAACCTGACTGATTAATTTGTGATGTTTCAATTTCAGTTCCGTCATTGAGATGAATGTGGTGTGGTAGTAGCCATGAATCCACATTGTCGCAAGAGGGGGCTGGGATGGCGAAACCTTAGCGTGGCGAAATTAGGTTGAAATTGAACATTGTAAAGGCCTTGTTGTGATCTTCTTGATCGACGTACCAAATGAAACATGTTATACCGGTGACATTACAAGATGGTCATATTATGTGGGTAAAATTGTACAACCTCTGTAAAGTGTAAAACTATTCGAATAGTCGTGTCCTCGGTTATGGACAATACTCGGTGATTTCATACAAGGGGTAGAGTTTTCATAAAAATCTGGATAGGTTAAGTTGGGAAGTGAATGGTTAATGCACTGGTAATTCATTACGTGAATGGTAGTTCATGGGTGGTTCATTAGAGTGAATGGTCAGTTCACTTGTGGTTAATCTCAATTACTTTGATTATTTACTTACTAATCATTTCTAAAATTGTATTTTGAATCTATTTATTGTATTTACTTTAAATTATTGCTTTCTGTAAAATAACCCTTCAACCATCATTTGTTAAACCTTGCATACTATGCTGGATCTTTGTTACAAGCGACTTACTAAGTACTCTATGTACTCACAGCTATATCCATATTTACTCAGTTGAAAGAGAAGAATCATATCAGCAGGAAGTACCTAAAGGAGGATACTTCGATGACTACACGGATTAGGACTTCGCTCCACAGTCGATTGCATGTGGGCTTGTCGAATGGCTACTACGCTTATTTTCTGTTTTTCGCTGCAAGTTTCCTAAGCCTCTCAAGCTATTATCTGTAAGCTTGACCATAAGGTCGCAACTTTGATGATTAATAATATTTAGTCTTTTCCTTTATTTATCGTGATGTGGTCGATATTTTATCTTTATTTTTACTATGTGCACTAGCGTGATTCTGGACTAGTGCAGAATACGCAGAAGAGTCTGGATTTGCATATTCGAGTCTTGACAGCTACCCACTTACGACCACGCGTGATGGTCAAGGGCTGCCCACTTACGACCACTGGCAATGGTTGAGGGCTTCCGACTTACGACCACATGCGATGGTCGAGGCCTTCCGAGAAACGACCACTGGCGATGGTCGAGGGCTGCCCATTTACAACCACTGCCGATGGTCGAGGGCTTCCGACTTATGCCCACGCTCGATGGGCGAGGGCTTCCAACTTACGACCACACGTGATGGTCAACAGCTTTCGACTTACGACCACACGCGATGGTCAAGGGCTTCCGACTTACAACCACAAGCGATGAACGAGGGCTGCCCAGTTACGACCACGAGAGATGGTCGGCGCCTTTCGACTTAGGACCACGCACGATGGTCAAGGGCTTCTAACTTATGACCACGAGCGATGGTCGATGGTTTCTAACATATGACCACGAGCAATGGTTGGCGGCTTCCGACTTACGACCACAAGTGATGGTCGAGGCCTTCTGACTTACGACCACGAGCGAGGGTCAACGACTTCTGACTTACGACCACGGGTGATGGTTGACGACTTCTGACTTACGACCATACACGATGGTTGACGGCTTCTGACATACGACCACGAGCGATGGTCGACGCCTTCCAACATATGACCACGAGCGATGGTCGATGCCTTCCGACGTACGACTATGAGCGATGGTCTACAGCTTCCGAATTAGGACCATGAGCGATGGTCGACACTTTCTGACTTACGACCAGGTGCGATGGTCGAGGGCTACCCACTTACGACCATGAGCAATGGTCGAAGCCTTCCAACATATGACCACAAGTGATGGTTGACACCTTCCGACGTTTGACCACGAGTGATGGTCTACACCTTCCGACGTACAACAATGAGCGATGGTCGACGGCTTTCGACTTATGACCACAATCGATGGTCGATGGCTGCCAACTTTCGACCATGGACATCTTCCGATGGGTTTCGGCGTTCGACCACGGACATCTTCTGATGAAAAAAATTCTAGTTAGCTTGCTATGAGCAATCCATCCAAGTTTCTTGTTTCTTAATTAGATGATGTTTGACTGAATATTTAATTCCTTTTATTCACTTCACAAATGTGATGGATTGTTCATATGCTAATTTTTTAGATGTTAGCTGTCAAATGAATCATGTCTGAGGTATAGTAAAATGTATTAGATCCAGTGCAAAGAGTTGAAGATGATTATAAAAAAACGACAAACTAACCACATAGGAGCAAAAATATTTTTATTGTGTTTCTACAGTCCAGTGCAAAGAGTTGAAGGATGACAACATATGCATTAAAGACATGATGAGAAAAGCATGGTATCATCAAAAATTATCATAGTATGTCCACTGCTATTTTACCTGATTTGCAAAGAAGTAGCAGCATGAAACTTGATGCTAATTTATATATCAAGAGGAATCCAGGAAACATTTTTTATAAACATTTTCTGCAAACACTTTTTCTAAATATATGTAACTGCAATTGCAAATGTGGTGATGCTTAACATGTTATGTTTTCAATATGAATAGTTGGTAAAAAAGAGAAGCTCTGAATTGGATGAATAAAATGTTGGAATGTGAGTTCAAGTTTCTGAGTTCTTGTTTTGATTGGTCTCCTTTCCTTCTGTTCTTAAATATGTAAAAGCAAAATTTTGTTCGAATGTTTGTTGTTTCTTAGACATTTGGGATTTAGATCCAAGCAAACTCTGCTCTTATTAGCTTTTTGTGTCATATATACTTTGCTGCCATTATTGCATATGGAAAATTTTGAGTTGTATATGTTATATATGCTACCTTAGGATAAATGGGCAAAGCATGTATAACATTTGCTATAAATTTTAGTTTTCGTTGCAAACACAGGTATCTCACTATTACTCATATAATTCGGACTAGTGACTTTGCACTTGCGTGTCCATTGTACTCCGTTACATCCGCATACATGTATATGCTTGATACTTCTAAATTTTTATTGCGATGTTGGATCTGCAACACACCATGTTTATCTACTGTATAGTACGTATCGGCAGACCTGGAACGTGGAGCGATCTTTATGGTTTGTGCGTAACTTTCAGGTACCATTGTTCACATTTCGCACGAGCAGCTGAGCTGAAAAATAGCTCGGAACTACCGCTACCAAATCTGTGCGGACTGCCGAGCGCCAACCACACTACCTGAGATAAGATGGGGGTGCGTCTAGGTTCAATGAACTGTACTGTGGTACGAGCAGTACTTCTCCTGTAACGTGGATGGGTAGACGTAGCCATCCCAATGGATGTGGAGCTGCCCACTTGCTGTAGATGCTGCAAACGTACCAGTGGACCACGTCGTTCGAGTTGTACTCCGTAGAGCACCACGCAGCCATGACTGTGCATGCAAGCATTTGTCCACGAATTTGAGCGTGATGTGTGGTGGTTTTCCGTCTGGTTCAGCCAGCTGGTTAAGTCAGATCGTTTGATGCTCTGATCCTACTATGGTCAAAAAAAATTGTACTCACATGTCGGCACTAAGTGAATATCATGTTCAAAATACTATATCTTCGACTATTCGCAATTGGCGGCTGTTCTCTCACTTGGGTTTCCACAAGACTTCTGCGTATGTCGTTGAGCTTATTTTTCCCATTGTGGAGAAAATGATGCTTGTGCTACCGTAGAAAAGGTCGCCAGATTAGTATCTTGCTCGCAATTTCTACCCACGGGTTTCAATGCTATCATCGGACGGCGACCATGTAGATCGATCCTAATTGAAATCATAGTTCCAGAAAAAAAAAACAGCCGCTCAAAATCTATCGAGCGCTGCTACACATCCGATCTACACACGCGATCTTTTGTTGGCATACGGTCATACGATGCAGTAAACTAACGTGAGATACATCGTACACGTACCGTGCAGAAATCATCGTATGTATATCATTTTCCAAATCTATATCCACCATGGGCATGGCCCAGTAACCCACCCATTTTTGTCCGACAACTCAAGCACTAAGTAGCAAAGCTTAGGGTCTGTTGTTATTAGCTTTTATTGGTAACTTTTGTCTATAGCTAATAAATAATAGTGATCAATAAAAACAAGTGATAAATAGTAATAGCTGATAAATAGTAAGTACATTATAAGAAAAACAGTGCAACAAAAAACACTACAATATTCGAACCACAATGACTTACGGAATTGTAACATAACAAAATACAGAGCGCATTACAACATGAAAAGGGGAAATTAGTTACTGATGAATAGTAGTGACCGATGCGCTTATAAAAATTCTTATAAAAATTGAGACGTTCGTATTTGATTTTAGATTCTCTATGCAAAAGCCAAAAGCTAGAGTCAATACGAACGGACCTCAGAACACACCACAAACCATACCAAATCATCGAGGCGGCACAGTTTTGAATTATATTCAAATTCAGCTCCAACACAGGGGTTTAATTTCAATATTCAAGGATCCCAAGTGCCAGGTGGTTCCAACAGTCATGGATAGAACGTACTTCCTAATTTTGCCAAGTAATTATTTATGAGATCATCATGATTCATGAGAGTAGAACAAGACCCAATGAATCAACTCCAATCAAGCGCAGCAGCTTAAGCAGATGCACCGGCTCCCCGGCGGCACTCGTTGAGCATATCCAGATAAAACTGGCACTTGCTGATGTCACTTCCGTAGTTGTTGATGCACTGCATTATCAATCAAGAAGAATTAGGAAGATCTCCAAGCCAATACTGACGAAATGTATCACTACTACTTGTATGCTTAAAAACTAGTATCCTAGGATAAGTTGCGAATGTATCATTCTGATAGCAGTGTATGCCTAGCAAAAGTGACATGGTGTGAACAAATCCTAGTTATGAATCAACTTTCCTGAGGTACTTTTGGGCATGTAAAACTTCAAAAATCTACAATGAACAAATCGAGAATCAGCTATCACTGAAGAACGGTGGAGGGAATACACCAGCTAAAGTCATCTAACACAATGCAAGAGTTAAATCAACAAAAATAAGGCATCAAAGCAAACTCTAAGTTCGTACTCTACGCATAAGTGATGAAAATTGATGGGAGCGGAAAACAAGAATCGAGCAACATATGGGGGGTAACTTACATCTTGGAAGGCCTTCGAATGGATGTTGCATGAATCAGATCCAACAGTGTTTCCCATCGGAGCAGCTGCAGAAGCAGCCTCAGAGACAACAGTCTCGTGCTGAATGGTACGGGGACCCATTACAGCATCCACAGCCCTATGTGCCATGGCACTGCCAGTACCAAAAGCCATGCCTGAAGATATGCGAAAAGCAAATATTAGCATCTAGTATAGCGGCCTTTGTTCCACTTCAAACAAAGCAAAAAAGAAAAAAAAAACACACACCTTGAGCAATAGTCGACCCAATTCCTCCAAGCATAGAGCCACCACTGCTCTGGGCAGGTGCTGGAGGAGGAGCTTGCCGCACTGCAAAGAAAGAAAATTGCTAATGTCTGCCTTACAACCACACATAGATTAAAAAACAGGCAAGCAGTGGAGTTCAATCGCCAATACGATCAATTTTATAACAAAACCCTGATTAACACTTAAAAAATCATGATCCTAAAACAATAAATAAGTGCAACATCATTTGCTCCGCAACAAAATACTGAAAAAGGAAGAGACCTACATGCAAACAATATCACTACTAAAACAACTTAACGGTTTGCCAACACAGAATAAATCAAAGAAGTGGGATCACATAAATACCTGGCTGAGGCGGGTTTCTCACTGGAGAAGCACGTGGAGCAGGGCGGGGTGCTGACCTTCCTGCGAACATAACGGCAAAAATTAGCATATAAAGACCAATAAAATGGGTTATCACGGACTGTAATTAACTTAGACATCAATTGAAACACGCCAGTAAAATTAATCAGATCAAAATGGTTTATTTGAGTTGTACTGTAGAATAACATCTCAAGAAAAAGCTAGTACAGATTAGGATGTTTCATGAACTCTTAGTTAAATCCTATTATCCTAATGCTCGTCATGTTGACAATGACAATGGCATAGCATCATCATAATCTAAGTCACATAAAACCAAAAATAACTAGTTATTATCAGAATCTATCTAAGAAGGGATGAACAAGAAAGTCAGGTCCCTTCCATCAAAAAATTCCATTTGTTATGTGCCCCTGTCTGAACCAAATGCAAATATACAAATTGCAGCAACTGGTTATTCAAGAGGCATATCATGCTTCAAAAAATTATAGCTTGGAGATAGATATTAACTAGTTAATAACTTAATATAACTGAAGTCATGCTGCATAGAGCAGTGTACAACAGTAACTAAGCAAAGGTAAAGGGTAATACTTTCTGAGCTAGCATTCATCATTACTAATCTTTGCACATATGTCATTCCATTGCCAACCTTCAGGTTAGTAAATCACACAAGCTACAGAGGCAACTTACTGAAAAGATGAAAAGGGGAGAAACACTACAATGTGTAAGGCAAGAACACCTCTGTAAAAGAATGGTTTTCTAGTCGAACAGCACAAGTACTTGTCAGAAACACCTCTATATGCCCCCTAACTAAACCAAGATAGTATGTAAAACTATAATGGCTACTCAAAAAGGCAAGTAGCATGAGTTCCGCAAAGCAACCAAAATAAATAAGCAATCTCAAGACAGGTCGGACATTGCGCTCTAATGGACAAACCAAAATGCAACAGTGCCCACATGGAACTGACAGTCTGAGAATATTGTGAAGGAATAAGTAGCAAAAATAAGAGAATAACGGGATGTCTAGGGCTGATTGGGGATCACTTCTAGTTAAGATAGATGAGGTGCCCTCAATACAGCCCAAGTGAATTCACTGAAAACATCTTTATATGCCCCCTAACTAAACCAAGATAGTATGTACAACTATAATGGCTACTCAAAAAGGCAAATAGCATGAGTTCCACAAAGCAACCAAAATAAATAAACAATCTCAAGACAGGTCGGACATTGCACTCTAATGGACAAACCAAAATGCAACGGTGCCCACATGGAACTGACAGTCTTGAGAATCTTGTGCAGGAATAAGTAGCAGAAATAAGAGAATAACAGAATGTCTGGGGCTGATTGGGGATCACTTCTAGTTAAGATAGATGAGGTGCCCTCAATACAGCCCAAGTGAATTCACTGAAACATCTTTATATGCCCCCTAACTAAACCAAGATAGTATGTACAACTATAATGGCTACTCAAAAAGGCAAAAAGCATGAGTTCTGCGAAGCAACCAATATAAATAAACAATCTAAAGACAGGTCGGACATTGCGCTCTAATGGACAAACCAAAATGCAGCGGTGCCCACATGGAACTGACAGTCTGAGAATCTTGTGCAGGAATAAGTAGCAGAAATAAGAGAATAACAGAATGTCTAGGGCTGATTGGGGATCACTTCTAGTTAAGATAGATGAGGTGCCCTCAATACAGCCCAAGTGAATTCACTGAAAACATCTTTATATGCCCCCTAACTAAACCAAGATAGTATGTACAACTATAATGGCTACTCAAAAAGGCAAATATCACATGTTCTGCAAATCAACCATAATAATTAAATAAACAACCTAAAGACAGGTCAAGCATTGCGCTTTAATGGACAAAAGCCCAAAACCAAAATGCAAAACTGGTAACGTGGAACTGAAACTTGTGCAGGAATTAGTAGCAGAAATTAGAGAATAATGGAATGTCTAGGGCTGCTTGGGGAGCACTTATAAGATAGATGAGGCGCCCCCTCAAAAGGCCTAAGCGAGCATCAAATGCCCATTGCTATGCGCCTCCTAACTAAGCCAAGACAGCATACAGAACTGTAATGGCTACTCAGAGAGGCAAATGTAGAAGCTCCTGATAATAGCTACAAAACGTACAACAATCAGGGGATTACAATGACTGTATAAACATAGGGTTTCCGGGACTAACCACAACTCAAAAGAACACAAGGTAAAATGAAATGTATATGAAGTCCGTCTAAGAAAGGATCAACAGAAATCCCCTTTCCCTCAAAAGGATTCAAATTTGTTATATGCCCCTGTCTGAACCGCCTGCGAATGTCACAATATCTGCAACCGGTTATTCAAGAAGCAATCGGTCCTTTACTGATTAAAAAATGATTCTTTTTACAATTCTCCAAACAGCAAGGCTAGTCTATGCGACATCTTTTATAGATCCGGCCATTTTTAGCAGCTAAATGTCAATAGGGCGCAATCTATCGCTTATATCGCAAAGATCAGCTCAAAAGCTACTACCTAACAAGCACATAATCGCAGACGGATCGGTTCGAACTAACAGCCAAATATACACGCCAGCCAAACGCCAGATCCGAGAGGAGCCACGAGCGTTCAACGCGAGTAAGGAGCGCGCGTAAAAGCGAAACCATATAGAAGGTATTTGCGGGGGTGGGATGGGAGGGGTACCTGAGCTGCGGCGAGGCATGGCGGCGGCTGAAGCGGACGGCGGGGGTAACCCTAGACGAGAGGCGGCGCGAGGAGGGGAACGGATGAGAAGAGGCCAACAGGTCGGGATGGTGAAACGCGAGCCACGCCTAGGGTTAGCTTTTATAGCCGCAGGGGCCCCCTGGACTCATTTTTTTACTCCCAAATTTTTGTGACGCGTTGGCGTTGGGCAGGCTTGCGAGACACGCAAACTGACATGTGGGTCTTGTATTTGACAAGTGGGGCCATCAAGTGTGGGGTTTGGATGTCGGCGCTGAGTTAGGAGGATTTTTTTACGATTTCAACCACGAGAGGTGTATTCTTGGAACACTGTAGAATCCACCAGATGGATCAGGAGGAGGAATTCTCAGGTCGAATTTATCTTTATTATTTAAAAAAACATAATGATTGTTGGTATGTTTTTTTGTTCGCTTTCCCTCCCCCTCGTAAAACACCTGTGCCGACACGTGAACATGCTAAGTCATGTGGCTTCCACGTAACCTTTATGTCTCTTGTCTTTCCCAAACAGAAATCCCTAACAAGCCCAATCATCGTCGATGCATCTTACTGTTGCCCCCACACCACCTCTTCCTCAGCCCCCCCCCCACATGTCATCGCTGCTACTCCCTCCCCAAATATCATGCCCTTGCCCCCCCCCCACTCTCCCAGAATCTCGCATCGCTGCCACAATCCCTCACCATGCTACTGCCAACGTCGCCTCCCCAGGTTTCTCGGGCCGTTGACGCCCCCTTCTGTGGCATCTCATGCCACCACCACCACTCCTCACATCCGTATTCGGATGGCGCTACCACCACAGCCCAAAATGGAAACATTGAAGTAACGAAAACATTGTCCCGTGCCCTCACCCTTGTCCTAGTTTGGTGTGCTTGAGGTGAACTGGATCATCACCAGCCACCTATGGTTGTTGAATGTTAGAAATGTGGGTAGTATTTTAATTCTAAATTTTATTAGGAGGCAAATATCGTAAATAACTAATGATGCATAAATCAGTGCTAACAACAAACAATTCACTGTACTTCAAAATATATGTAGAAACAAAATTAAAATAAGTCGATTGATCACACGAATTACTTACTATTGAGGTTGATGAAGAATAGGAAGCAACGTAGAATTGATACAATGCAGGAATGTAGAAGTAGCAGAGCAAGAGCACTCACGCAAATGCGCTGCTCAAAAATCTTATTGTTGCCCTGTGCAGGTACACCCTGCGGTAATAGCTCAAAAATAGCCGGTCTCCTTCTTTCCTGAAGCACGCCGAAAAGAAAGGGCTGATGAGATTCAATTGCTTAACACTCAGTACGAATTCACTAAAGAGGAAGAAGACAATGTGAGAAGGAAATAGAAGAGTTCTGTCTCCCAAACATGGACGTCTTTAGGTCTTTTATAGACATGCAAATTACTCTTTAGTAACTGTTCTCATTGAACTGAAATAATTCACTGGTAACTGATAATATTTAAACCAAATAATGATAATCAGGCAGTCTCATGATCAGTTAAAAGGAGAGATGATATATAGTTCAGCAAAAATAAAGTGAACTTGGTCTACCAAGTTATAAGTCACGCGAATACACGTGCGTTGTGCGTGCTCACCTCATGTCATCCTCATCTATATATCATATGATTTAAGGAATGGCAATACTCCACTCTCTATTTTGTTTTAGTAGTATAGTATTAAATCATATATATTTTAGAATTATAGAAATAAGACCTCGCTTATGTGAGGCTATTTTAACAGGTTCCTCCTTGTAATTAATCAGCTTTGCCTTCAGTTATTTCTTAATTTTTTTAGATAGCCGCGTACAACTTAAAACAGTGTGGGGTGTTGTCGGAATGCCTCACCCCGTTCAGATAGGAGAAGCATTGCTGTGTATTCTTTTCTGCCCCCTCCCTGGAGAAGCATAGCTGTGTACTAAAAAAAGTAATGAAATGCCCAGGCATATTCCATGATGACAAAGTTGTCTTGGTCAGCTTGCAATATTTATTTGTTAAGGTGGTGACTTGTCAGTATGCATATATAGGCCCCGTTTGGCAGAGCTCTAGATAGGTTTTCTAGAGCTGGTCATCTGTAGCTCTAAGAAATCCTGGATCTAGAGTTGCAGGCATGTTAAGTGTATTTACATGACTCATTTTATTTATATTATATATTAAATAAAACTATTTAAATCACTTTAATTTAGTCAACAAACTACAGATCCAGTATAAATCTCGGAGCTAGAGCTGTGCCAAACGGGGCCATAGTTTTCTTATTAAAATCCTGGCCGGGCACTTACCTGGCCAAACAGAGCTCGACGTTGCTGTTCTGTGCGTTGCTTTGGCACAACCATGCAATGTAAAGAAGACCCGTAGGAATCAGGCTTCCTGCTGCTTCTGTGTAGCTTCAGTTCACATGCTAGCTGAATTACGATCGAGTGAATCACATGAATACAAAACACGATGGAAGTTTGAAGTTACTGTCCATTTTTTACTCACTCAATAGCCACGACAGCATAGCTGAAGGCATATGCTTGAAACCATACATACGTACAGTACAGAGAACTAAGCTTGAGACGTTCATTTATCTTTCGGCTTTGACCACTTGCAAGAAACCAAACCTTTCGTTTCTTTTCTCTCCTCCCCCACCCACTAAATCCTATAGATTCAATTCAAAACACCATAGACAAAAATACAAGGAGAAAGAAAAAGAAAAGGAAAAAAATAGCTGCTATGGTTTCCAAGACACACCAATTAATTATCTGACCTTATTCTACCCCTTTGCCTTTCTCTTCCCACAAGATAATTAACCAATCAAATTCCATCACCATCATAATCATCAGCTCATCACAAAGCTCATCCATGCATGCATGGTGCATCTCATCCTCAGTCGGTGGTGCCCTTGAACCTGTACCACCTGGCGCAGAGGACGAAGTAGATGAGGTTGAAGACGCCGATGCCGGCGATCATCCAGTAGAAGAGGTCCAGCCTTCCCTTGTTGAGGTCCTGCGCCAGCCAGTTCTGCCCGCCGCCGGTTGTCTGGTTCACGATGGTGACCAGGAACCCGCTGAGGTAGTTGCCGAGCGCGAGGTTGCAGAAGGCGAGCGCGCCGGCGACGCTCCTCATGTGCTCCGGGATCTCCTTGTAGTAGAACTCGATCTGGCTGATGAGGTTGAACGCCTCGGAGAGGCCCAGGATCATGAGCTGCGGCACCATCCACAGGCTCGACATGGCGGAGATACCGCCGCCGGTCATGGTCGTACCGATCGTCGGCTGGGTCTGCGCGATGCCGCGGCGCCGGTCCTCGACGATGGCCGAGATGACCATGGCTACCGTGGAGAGAGCGATGCCGATGCCCTGCCGCTGCAGTAAGGTGAGCCCCTCGTCTTTGCCGGTGATCCTCCGGAGGCGCGGCACGAGGAGGCGGTCGTAGATGGGGATCCAGAGGGTCTGCGCGAGCATGGCGAAGACGGTGAAGGAGGCCGCCGGGATCTGGAAGCTGCGGCCGAGGTGACGGTCGGACTGCAGCGCGGAGAACACCACGTAGGTGGACTGCTGCACCACGGCGACGTAGTAGATGATCCCCGTCGACCAGACGGGCACGATGCGGATGAGGCACTTCACCTCCTCCACCTGCTGCACGCTGCACAGCCGCCATGGGTTCGCCGGCGCCACGCCCCCGGGCCGCACCTCCTCCGGCGACGCCACGATGGCCGCCTTGTCCAGGCACCGGAACTGGTCCGTGTGCGCCAGCTTGGACACGATGGCGCTGGTGTGCGGTGGGTTGAAGAGGTCCTGCTTGGGGTCCTTGGGCTGCTTCAGCGACCTCTTCCTCACCGCTGCCGCGAACACCTGCACGATGCTGGTGAAGGGGCTCCCCTCGGGGGTGACCCTGACGTAGAGCTTTGTGCCCATGAAGAAGAGCACGCAGGCGAGGAACATGAGCGCCGTCGGGATGCCAAGGCCGATGGACCAGCTCACGTTGCTCTGCACGTAGATGATGACGGTGGCGGAGATGAGCATGGCGGAGGTGAAGGTGAAGTAGTACCAGTTGAAGAAGCTGTTGATGCCGCGCTTGCCGGACTCCGTGTGCGGGTCGAACTGGTCCGCGCCGAACGGCATGCTGCACGGCCGGATCCCCGCCGAGCCGACCACCAGGAACGCGAAGGAGATGAAGAGCACGGCGAACTGCGCGGAGGTCGCCTTCTCGCATGTCTCGCCCACGCTGCACTCCGGCGGGTGCAGGCTGCCCGCGCCGGCCGTCAGCGTCAGGAAGAACATGCCCTGGAATGATCCATCAAGCAAGTGTTGTTGGAGGGAAATCAGCACGAGCTTTGAATTTTGATCACGCGTGCAGCTATTCATTTGGTTAGTGCTAATTAAGATTATGATGTTTCTAAAAATAAATTTCGAGTGGTTGTTTGAAGCAGCTTAATTAGCACAATGCAAGCAATAGATTTTTTTAACTTTTGAGTTAAATGGATTTTTTAACTTTTGAGTTAAATGGATATTGATTGGATGAAGTGATTTTTTTAATATTATGTTAACATGCAAAAGAGAAGATGGATCAGATGATAAATGAAGCAAAAATGCAAATTTGCCTGTTTGGTTCCTACCGAACCAGGCCATCAGCGCCCAACTGGGAGTCTGGGACCCAACTTACATCGACTATTGGGCCGAACAAATACAGTATAGCTTGGGAGCTTGGGCCACCACGCTACACCCGTGCGACGAGGTAACACATCGCACGGGCACATTCAGAGCATCACGTTTCCCCTGCAGTTAGGCCCGTTTGATTGGATTTAACCGCCTAAACATCACTGTGTTAGGATGATTAACTTAACTTAGTCAAAGGTTTTAACGCTCCTAACCCAAGATTAAGCTAACCTACAAAATTGGTATAATAAGTTAATCCAATATAACTAACCTATTTTCTAGTACTAACTCAACTAATCTAGGCAAACAGTAATTTAGATTAGTAAGCTTTATTACCAAACAAAAATTTTAAATTAAACTAATCTAATTAGATTAAAGTTAGCTGACCTGAATATTTTAGCGGCCCACTGCCTCTTTCTAGTCCCGCTACAAACCGACACAACACTCCCCTTCCCCGGTCCAACACCACCGCCCACCGTCAGACGTGAGCGCCGCACGGTCGGCACGTCCCAGGCGGAACCTTCCCCGACCACCTGCGCGCCCGGTTCGACAAGCGCGCCGCAAACGAACGAAACCGGCGGCAGCACGCGCGCTACCGCCCGTGGCCACAAAACCCTCCGTTTCCACCAACCCAACCACCCACGCACGCATGCCGGCAACACGACGCGGCGCGGGGGCCAAACTTCGCCGAATCCACGGGCACGAATGCCATGGATCGACCGTTCCTTCAGCTATTATGGCCGGCGAACAGCACAATCCCAATCTATTTAGTTTATAACTTATGGCTACGATTTATAATATTTAGGCTGTTCGTAGAAAAATATAAAGTAACATAAATTTACATACAATTTTATTTGATATAAATAAAGTTGTTATAAAAACTAATTATTATAAAAGACTAAAAAATAACTTTTAGAAAAAAAGAAAAAAAAGAGCCTCAACAAAAGTGGCTTTCGTTGTCAACGAGGCCAAGATCTATATAATATATCTAGCCAGAGAACAAGATCAGAATCCTGTGCGAAGCAGCTAGACGCGTGTGAGTTAATGGTGCTTATGATTAGGGCTTCCGTGGTGGTTTGGGAGGTGACATTGATGTGGCATTATGGCGACGTGGGTCGCTTCTGAGACTCAGGAACGGATCGTTTTCGTGCCAACAAACAAGTGGGAGGAACCTGCTTGTCCTGGGCTACACCATTTCCAGGATTCCAGTGAGGCAGTCAATGTTGATGGCCACCTCTCCGCTCCCACTTGCGGCGGTCACTTCCCGACAGGTATGTCCGGATAAGCTAAGGTGGCCGAATCATCATTTCATTGGCTGCACCAGCTCTTTCAAAGATATCTACGACAGTCCGTGGCTGTTTATAAAGACTTCAATTCACCTAAAAATAATGTTATAAATAACGTCTCTAACAATTCACCTTTAAAATTATTTAACTAATATTTTTTTTTATTTTCACTATAACTTCTCTACTCATGCTCTCTCACGGGTCACAATAGTGACTGTTTGCTTGGCTCCATTCTGATAAGGTGGAGCTCAAACAAGCGGCAAAAAAGAGAGGAGCAGCAGCAGCCTAGCTACTTCAGATTCAGCACATGGCGAGGTGAGGTGAGGCGATCCACCAACCCAAATTTAAAAACTCTCATGCATCTAAAAAGATAGTTTCCCTGTTTAAAACAAGAGCGATGTGAGATCCGTATCATACGGACCCAGCTTGTGTGTACATACTGATGCAAGACCAGTGTGTACGATTAATTATACATACGCGTCGTGACATGGATGGCTTTCTTTTAAATAAAAAACTACCCATTGCTTACACGTACGTAGCGGCGGGCAACTACTGGCTAGCTTAGCCGCCGTTCCAAAAAAATGATGCCTTCTACTTCTGGTTTTCAGAAATAAAAAATCATTACGTTGATTTTTTAATATGGTTTTTTCTTTTTTTATTATTCATAAAGATACAACAGTGTTTTTTATTTTTAATTGAATATCTAAAAAATTAATAGCTGCTACAGTACTATTTTAGATAAAAAAATCAAAAGTCATATCACTTTGAAATGGAGTCTTAATCAGATGTGTTGCCCACTTGAAAAGACAATCATGAACCCCAATTGGTGATCCGGAACGGTACTGTCAGGCAATGCAGAAGGCGATTAGGAAGTTACTCCATAATACGGATTAGTGGAGCGCTAATCATGAGCTACAGCGCTGCGGTGCTCTGCTATAAAGTGCGCTTTGTAGAAAGGAGACATGGTGGTAATGCAGGACACGAGGCTAACTAATTTAGGGGTTACAGTGTAATGCGTGGCAGGAGGCAGGAGGGCGCCACTTTGAGAAAGCGTCATTATGGTGTGGATTAGTATGTAGATCAGGCCTACGCGTGTCGGCTGGCTGGTAGATTAATAAGGGTATGTTCTTTGCAGCTTTTGGTTTTCTAGATTTTGATTTTTTTTATAGTAACTAACTTTCAAACTAAGTGTCTTTTCAAAACGAGGTTTACCAGTTAATTATAGTACACACTATAGCGACTTCATTTATATCAACAAAAACTACACGTGAATTTCTATTACTCTGTAATATCTCTCACAAATAGCACAAAAGCTACAAACCATAACTAAAAGACATAAGTCGCAACCAAAAAGAATATGCTCTAAGCTTACTTATCTTCCTGATTTATGCATCGATCCGTTAACTTAAGATGGGGTTAGCACCGTCTAATTCAGCGAAGAAGATGCCCTATGTATGGGATCTACTCTTTTCTAGCTTTTTATTTATTTTATTTTGCATTTTTTAACAAAAATGTGGAAGGCGTAAGCGGAATTCAACCAGAACGAAATAAAACTCATGTAAGTCATTACGGTGTGTACTCTAATAAACTATAGATTTTATTTTAAAATGATATTTTGTTTAAAAATCAATTACTATAGATAGAGTGAAAAATAATTTTTAGAAATTAAAAGTGTGTCAATCACCGCTCAAATTGCAGATTTCACTGTGCTAATCCACATTCGCTATAAAAGAGGGGGAATAATAAAAGAGAGAAAAAAATTGAGGCGCAGGCCAACTCGCAAGTCCAACTCAGGCCAGGCCACCAACTCCGTCCCCATCAACAGTACCGAGAAAACTGAATCTGCATCCCGAACTCCCCCCAAATCAAGCTCGCGCCCAAGATCCGCCTCAAATTCCAGACCAGTTTCCAAACTCGGCGGCGAATCAACGCGTGCATGCTCGTAATTATCGCGGCAAGAAGCAAGAAATCCACAACCGATCGCATGCAAAATTACTGGGAGTACTCACGATGAGGGATGCGACGGAGGCGATGGCGAGCGCCATGTAGCGGCCGAGGTAGGCGTCGGAGAGGAAGGCGCCGATGATGGGGGCGAGGCTGGTGGTGCCGTTGAGCCCGTTGAGCAGCGTCGCCGCGTCCACGCTCCTCATGTGGAACACCTGCGTCAGGTACACCAGCAGGTTCGCCGACGTGCCCAGCGTCCCCAGCTTCTCGAACGTCTCGTTACCTGACGCAATTGCAGCCAGTCGCATACGCATTCAACCCACACGCGCGATCAGATCACACACCGACAGCACGCATGCGAGAGTACTTGAACGGGCGCATGTATGTTACCTATGATGAAGGGCATGGCCTTCCAGCCGTGGTACTTGACGGCCGGCCGCGGCGCCCGCGGGCTGTCGCCGCCGGCGCCGTTCTCCAGCTTGTCGACCTCCATGCTCTTCATCTTCTCTCCGGCCTCCTCCCGCCCGCCGCGCATTCTCTCGCGCTCTCTGCTGCTCTGCTTCTCTGCTGTTCTTTTTCCCCCGGGTTTCTTTCTGGTACCGGCAACGAGACTGAGAGGAGTATCCTGCCTACCGGTTTATAGAAAGAGATAATTGATCGTACGCCTCCAAGTTGAGCGTGCCCTCAGTTGCACGGTGACGGATTTGGGGTTTAGGGCCGCTCCAAAGTTTACGTGCCAATAGGTGATATGTCCTTTTTATATTTTTATTCATTTCGCGTTTAATGCCATGCAAAATGACCGAAATAACCCATCTTCTTCTTCCTTCTGCCATCTTCTTTCTTCTCCAAATTGTGCTAGGCCCACGAGAAATCTGCTACCCACCAGGAGAAGGCGTCGTGGATGAGCTGCGCCTTGGCGAGGAGGTCGGTGGTGGAAGCATGAGGACTCTCCATCTTGGCCAGAGACGAGCCACTGCTAGCACTGACGATGGCTTCAGACTAGCCCGCCTTGTCGACGTTCAGGTCACAAGGGTCGTGCGGCCCCATGAGCAAAGGTCACTAAGCAGAGTCTGGCGCCAGGCGTGGAGGTGCAACATGGGAGTAGGGAGGCTGTGGGGGGCATGGGGCCATGTGATAGCAGGAGCGAGGGTAGATGGCAAAGCGAAAGCATTTGGCCGAGGGAGGCGGTGTCTGGGGGACATCCATCTTAGTTGTTCTTGCTAGGTGGCTCGGAGGGAGGAGGGGGGGGGGGGGGAGGTGGCGGCGATGGCCATGAGGAGAGGAGGGAAGAGGAGAGGAAGGAAAAGAGAGGGGCATTTCGGTCATTTATAAAAAAGATTCAAAATTTGATTTAAAATGGAATAGCAAAAAGATCATTTATTGGCCTTTCAACTCTATAGTATTTTATCTATGTCAATGTAATAGAGAATATTTTAACAATGGCTTCTCAACTTAAGAGCAAATAATCAATTTTCTCATAAAAAGTAGAGAAACAGAGCACTAGTCGTCGTCACAGAGTCAGGGTTTTTTCCCCTCCACTGGCCAAAATTATCTTTTATTAAATACAGGCCCCAATTGGTGCCCAGCTAGTAGCTATGATTTGCTCTTAATGCTCTCCTATTTTTCGAAGTGATTTTGCGGGTCGGGTCGGGTTGGACCGGGCACAATGGCATGGGTTGGGTTGTTGTCGAGTTAGGTAGAATTCGGGAGTGCCTTTGGCTTTGAGTCCACTGCAAGGCGAATTTCCGGTGAGTGGGCAAGTGGTGTCGTCGTTGCTGGTGGTGAGTTTTTGGGCGAGGTTTGGGTAACCTGTCGTATTTTGCGAAAGTGCATTTCAATGTTTTCTTTTGAGCATTTTGACGCTATGAACCTGCTGGATTGTGTCAAAGATTCATTTTTCGGCTTGGGCAGAGCTGGGCCTTACCCTAGATAATTTGCGAAACCAAGTGGTTGCACTACTCTCTCTTGCTGGTGAGGGACGTGAGAAGGAATGGGATGAGAGAGAGAGAGAGAGAGAGAGAGAGAGAGAGAGAGAGAGAGAGAGAGAGAGAGAGGCGAGGGTGCTTTGACCTTTCCAGCCGAACGGATCGATGCAAGAACGGTGGTGGTATTGGGGGTTGTTGGAGATTTGTTTTAGACGGTGGCGCGCGAGTTGTTGGCATGGCAGCGTCTGGTGACTAGCGAGCGAGCGAGCTCATTATTGAGGTTCCTTAGCACATGCATACACGCAAAGTGATGCATTTCTTTTCGCTTGGCACATCCATCTCTCTCTCTCTCTCTCTCTCTCTCTCTCTCTCTCTGGACACGCACAATATGACCAGAATTATGGATGAAAGAATCCATCTTGCCTAACTAGGATCGCCCCCTAGATAAAGATCATTGCATACCTTTGCCTTTTGCTACAAAAGGGAAACCAAGCGGTAATAGATTGGTAATCTACAGCAGATCACTCCACAATTTACTCACTCTTCTTGCTGGGTTGGCAATTGCCAGTTTGGCAGCCTAACGAAAGCTGCCAGTAATCACCCTGGATCACAGGAACACAATACGCAATTTAAATACCTCCCATTTGAATGCCGTTAGCGCCTACCAACAAGCCCTTTTTTTGTTTTTGCAAATGGTGTTTTCTTCTATGTACATATGCCTGAATCGAACGAAATGCGTGAACCATTGTTTAATTCATCTGCTAAAAAGTTATCAAGATTCGTCAAATTAGCGGGTCTTTGAATTTTAAACAAGCGACTCCAACAACCTGCCCCTTTGCATGGATCGATCTATTGATCACATGATTGTTCACTAACTTACAATAATTCTGAGGTATCTTCACATGAAGCCTCAGGGCTTAATTTTAGGTGGCTCGCATATGCTGCGTTTGTTTATTGGTGCTTTAGTCGTTATGGATCGACCTAACAATAAGATATTTTTAATTATAAAAGGAAATATGAATGGATGTGTTGTCTCCGGGATCTAGGGTGTGGAGGAGGAAGAAGCAACGTTGACTCGCTACATGGATTCATGTCAATATCATACACACTGAAAACAGTGCCTGGAAATTGGTGCGATGGAAGAATAGACAAAGCTTGTTTTCTGACATGGACTTAACTGGATAGGACCCAATCAGGCTTTGTGTAATCTCGTGGGTTAAATTAAGCCCAAGAGTTTACTGAGACATTTCCTACTGATGTGAGTAATTCACAACATGTGTGTCAGTGATTCCATGGCCAACGACTGCTAGTTATATGGCCATATGGGGACTATTCGTCTGCGGCGGACGCAGGAATTTTAGAATAGGTGTTCGAAGTTGTAAAAATATTTTTCAGTATAAAACATAAAGATCTACAGTAGTAATAGTTAACATACAACTGTTCGTACTAGGGATAACATGTCAAATAATATAAAGAAATTACAAAACAATTGCAAAAGTTCACAAATTAACTCGGCGATGCTTCATGCCTTGGAAGCGTGATATTATGTCACTGTTAGCCAGGCACAGAAGTACACACACTTTTGGATGTGCCAAGCGGCGGAGCGGAGGGCCGAAGGCGCGGTCGTCGGTCGTGCCGGAGGGCGGAGCGGTCGGAGCGGAGGGCCGGCAAGGTGCGGAGCGAGGGCCCAGATCTGGCGGTCGTGGTGCCGGTGGAGTGCTGGAGCCGCCGGAGGGCGGAGGCGCGGTCGCCGACTCGCCGGTTGTGCCGGAGGGCGGAGCGGAGGGCCCAGTCGCCCAGATCTGGCGGTCGCGGTGCCGACGGAGTGCCGGAGCAACTGGAGGGCCGGAGGGTGGAGCGGAGGGCCGGCGTGGCGCGGAGCGGAGCTGCAGAGGGCTGGCATGGCGCCGGAGGCTGGAGGCGCGGTCGACGCGGGGTCGCGCTGCTGCTTGCCTGCTTGGCTAGGGTTAGGGTGTGGAGTCAGGCGCTCGGGTGAAGCGGAGGGCGGATCGGTCGGGCCGACACGCCATTTCTATCGCCCGCGTAAATGGGCTGAACACCCGTGAACTACTGTAGATCCGCCCCTGCTATTCGTATCTATCTTGATGGCATACAGATCAATCTAAGAACAAGAAGCTCCAAGTGGCTTCGGCTTCTGCCTTCTAGAAACCGAAGTCCCATCTAGTTTGGCTGAAATAAGCTAACTTATAGCTTATTTTGCACTGTAGTTGATAGTGGCTTATTTGATGTAATCAAATTAAATAATTTAAAAATAGAAAAAAACAACTTAGTTCATCATGGACAATGCAAATGAATACGAAAAAAAGAAAAGGAAAAAAGACTAAAAAGCAAAAAAGCCAGAAAAAAACGAAATTGAAGAATAGTGAACTAGAGGCAGAATCTCAAGCCGAAACGAGCGAGGCAAAAATGCGTTAATTTCTTAATTTCAATTTTTTTCCTCTCTTTTTTATTCCTTTGCATTGTTTTTGTAGATATAACGATTTTTTTATTTTTTTCTCAATTATTTATTTATTTTTAATTAAATGACTGGGTAAAAATTAACATCCGGTACAATTTTAACGAAAAGTGGACGCTTCAACCCGAGTCCAGCCGGTGGGTCCCGGACTAGGCCATTCGGTAGGAGTAGGGCCGGCTTGGGTTGCTTCAGGACCCTGCATGCATCTCCTCTTCTTCCTAAAGTTTGGCAGATTTTTCTCCATGCTTCTCTTGAGTCATGAGGAGGAAAAAAGCAGGGTCGTCTCCTGCCCGCCCAAGCTGGTGGCGATGGCACCGCCGAACCATGAGAGGGAACGGCCAGCTTAGGCGACTTTATGGATCTTGTTTTTTGTTTGTGGTTTGGTTTATCTAAAAATCAAAATAAACAATACAAATTTTTTAAATGGATTTTTAAATAGATTTTCAAATCTAAAATTATATATGTCGTTTATGTTAGTATTTTATGTTCGCTACTATACCAAAAAGCACAACTAAAATTCAGTAGACGCAAGGAAAAAAGAAAGTACCATCCTCCCTCTCATCATCTGCCTTTGGTTTCTCTCATCGTCTCACCTTCTGACGATGGCCTTTGGTTTCTCTCGTCACCTCATCTGATCAGTACGTACAGGCTGACTACAGGTCGAGCGGTTGGCAGGGCAGTAGCTATCTAGCAGCAGTCATGATCCCCGTCGTCGCAATTAGTGACGGGCTGTAGCTCAAGACTTGACAATTAAAACTTATATAAAATTAAAAAAACAATCACGAAAAAACAGAGTTAATATAAGAGTCGACTTAAGAGCAGCTAGTTCAGCTCGGAACTTAGGCTTAGACTGGTTCCCACCATGCTCGCAATGAATGTGTGTTTGCATAATTCGAGTTGTGTACGTTGCATCTTGCATGGCGTACGTCTCGATTTGGACGTACTGCAGCAGTATATTTCAGTATATGTGCGCCATGGGCCCATGGAGAGAGGCAGATCGTGTCGTTATGCTACTACACCATATCTATCTGATGGACTAGTGCCCTGGATGATGCAAGGATGGCTCTGTTTCTTCAGTGGCCGGCACATTTGCGCACCTATGGACAGATGGTCATCCGTGTGCCAATGGCGCCATACATTAGGAGATATACGACCAGTACCCGCATACCCTCTGTTATCCGGAGCGCTGCATCATGTAATCACGTTGGCACAGACAGAAATTGGACGGTCGATCGATATGAAGGTGAGGTAATTCTGAGTACTGCGAGTACACACACGCTTCGTCTAATGAAAAGGTTTGCGACCATTACCTTAGTTAGAAGCCTCGCCTTTTCTCTCCGTGGTATATTGGGGGGGGGGGGGGGGGGGTTATTAGGGAAAGACTGGCGGCCGGATGTAGGGGGCAATCAACATGGCTGAAAAGCCCGTGGCTTATGGCTGAAAACACTGTAGCTGACAGAGGCTTATTTAGCATAATTAAATTTAAAAAAATTTAAAAATAAAAAATATATGTTAGCCCATTACGTATAATACAAACAAATACGGGAAAAAAAGAACCGGCAAAAAAGCTCAACAAAAAGCCAAAAGTTCAGAAAAAGACGAAACTTATGAATAGTGAAAAATAAGCCAGAAGCCAGAAGTCTAAGCCACGTTGATCACACCCGTATGATCTGGACGCCATTATAACAACATGTGTTTTGATCTCCACTGTCCGATTCTCTTCATGCAAACAAAACACCCATCTCCCTGTGTTATTCCTCCTGTACTCGCTCGTGGGCCATGGGCATTGACTCACCTCGCCCCATGAACATCTTCTGTACCTTGATTTCTATTACGATGATGGTTGATCTGAAGAATTGACAACCCACAAACCGAATCGTCCATTCGTGTAACATCGTCGATGAATGTTACAACAAATATTATCAAACCAAGAGCCCCTACAACATCTCGCAAGCACTCAGCACCAAACCATAATGATCGTGCAACAAATAAAAATAGTTATTACAATGAAAAATTGCTCTTGTGCAACAAATCAAAAACACAATTGCAACAAATTTCTCTTGTGGTAGCAATTGAGAAACCGTATTGAAACAAAATATTACTCTTGTGCAACGTACCAAAAATGCTATGGCAACAAATACCTCTTACAGCAAACTCTAAGAAACCACGTTGCAACAAAATTCAACAACTCGTACAACAATCAATAAAAGGTTCTAGAACATTTTGAGAAAATAGTTGCAACAATATTGCTGGTGTATGCAAGGAAGGAGCCAATGATTTCTCCAAATATTAGTGATTCTTCAAATATTGCTGGTGTATGCAAGGAAGGAGCCAATGATTTCTTCCAAATATTGCACACAAAGCTTTGCAAAGCTGCCACTTCCAATGCCCCCTTTGCATTTATGTCTGGATAGAGTACCCGTAGGACCGTATGAAATGTAAGGATCGATTTTTTTAAAAAAAGAGAGCAGGAACCGAACCTTATGTTCGAAACAGCACTTATGTAATCTTCTCGGTATATAATTAAGATGGTTGATGGATTTATTATTCTCTATGGTCCAAGCTATACTACAGTAACACAATATAGTTATTTCAGCCGATGAAGTTGTTTGCCCAACTAGGTGTGGCTCAGTAGACCTAGCTAGCATCGGATTAAGAAGCATGCTAAGCATGGCCCAAAAATCGATGAACTTAGATGCATTACAGTGATATGACTTAGAGTTGATTGTAGAAATGATTGTATTGTTTCTATATTTATGATTTTTTGAATAATATATTATTTTATCTCTTTAATAAATATCTTTCGTATTGATCAATAAGTATGTGACTTTTCGTGGAACTCTTTATTTATGTTTTCATGTTATTCTAAATTATTCCTGATCTCATATCATTATATGGGATAGTGAAGATTTATAGATCAACATATGTATTGATTGATGATCATATTTCATGTATTATGGATATGGGGATATTACATCAATAATATGGACACATATTAGATAACATGGTGTTGCATTAACGTACATTGAGACATTGTTGAGATTATTATGTTTTGTGTGTTATCAGTTGGTTTCAAACAATGATGATGTATAATCCTTATACCTAAGATCGATATAGTTTCTTACCTATGTAATAATGCATTTAGGGGATGCCAAACGCTACTTCACAACTGAGTAGTTATAAAGGTAGGTTTTGGGTATGCTATGAAATATATGAAGGAATGTGACTAGTCGGATATGGAATTTGCCCCTCCTACATGACAGGAAAGATACCTCTGACCCCTCGATGTGGTTGGATAAAGAAAATGCATGACCATGCCACGAGTGGTCGAAAAGTTGACCACATCAAATTATCCTACACTAGATTGGGAAAAGATCGAATAGTCCATGGATGACATGTTTCTCATATGAAGTTCGATCAGGTATCCTGAGGCAAAAGGAAAACACACAAACATGTCAGTTGTCCAACCAGATACGAACTGGCCGTGACCTGATCGGACATATCACAAACTGGTCTGCGAACTGGTCGTATGGAGATACGAACTAGTCATAACCAGACACGAGCTGGTCGAAGGAGTTATGGTCTAATCATAAGTAATTAAAACCTGGATGTAGATCATATTGCATAAGGTTCATCTAGATTGATCTTTGTGTATATTTGGGGATCGATATGTCCTACTAGGGACCACTACCAACTAGAGATTGGAAAGATGTTTCCGGGTTACACCCAAGTACACATGAACCTACAAGGTCACATATTTAAGGGGTTAAAACAATAAAGGTTCCGATCGGAGGCTTTTCGAGTAGGATACAATCTCTACTTGTATTAGATAAGAATCCGGTTGGAGGCTTTTCGAGTGAGATACGATCTCTACTTATGTTGGATAAGGATTCGGTCAAAACCTCTATATAAAGGAGAGCATTGTGGCTATGGGTTGATGTGTGAGATAGAGAGACAATGCACCATCCACTGAAATCCTAGCCACCTCTTTCCAAAACCCTTGCCGTGTGTGCTAATGCTAGTATACCGATGCACTCTATTCTATCCATGGATGTGTGGACTCCGGTAGAGGCCCTGCTGCAACTGCGATGCTGATCAGGACGATCCGAGGAGAAGATAGTCATCTTATGGAGATCGGCTACTATTAGAGGATGATTGGCTTCCGAAGATCGCTTTCCAGAAATATTGGGTGATCGACTACTTCTACTACATCGACGCATGCTACGTTGAATTAGGCTGCTTCAACATTTCTTTCACTGTTTTGCGCGTCAAATGGTAACGATCTATGATCTCTTACTTGTATAGTTTTCTGGTTTAGCCTACCCGTAATCCCAACAATGTGTGCACGCAATGCTATACATATTATCAGTGAATGATCATATAATCATAACGTTGTTAATTTTATAGCTATGCCTAATGAGATTTTCGCATTTTTGGCCCCCTGAAAATTGTTTTTTGCAGAACTAGCGACCTTCCGGCCTAATTTGTGTTTCCAGCCCCTGTACAATAGACTTGCCCCCGGTACCAGGTGCGATAGGGACTTGCCCCAAGTCCTGGATGCGGCAGGAGCCCCCCAATGCACGCACGCACGCTGAACGTCCCTTGTCTTCTTCTGTTTTTGTTTTTTTGTCTTCTTTACATCACATCATTATCGCGTCGCATCGCGTCTCGTCGAGTCACTCACTGTCTACATTTTGTTACCTGCTTAAGTGGAAGAGCGGAGCTGACGATTTCAGAAGCCGGAGCATACGCAAGAATCAGAATCATTCGCTCAGAAGCATGCAAAAGAATCAAAAGCATTCAATCATTCGGATTGATCGTTCATTTGCCCGTGGCATTTAATACTTTTGTTAATGCAATTTTTATTGTTAAGTACTTAATAATACATGTACATTACTTTGTATGCATAATTATTCGGTTTGTACATTAGTTCGTGCAAATGCATGTTACTTTCTTTGTACCGTTGTAATATAATATTTTTGTGCATATTTTATCTGCCATTGTAACTGCACATATTTGTTAGAAATATACATACGCTAGTATGTTGCTGTAGAGCTACCGTGTAGTGGCAACTATTACATACATAATTAGTGTTAATTAATTCATAATTAGCAAATTCCTTTAGGTATACTACTTGTAGGAATTTTTAACTATAGCAAAAGAGCTCAAAAACTATAAAATTGTTTGAGGAGCCTCCTGACAGAGTGTACATTATCGTGTAGTTTTCTAATAATTTTATGCATTCTGAATTTTACTCTAAAATTCATTCAATTATACTGTTTGTAAGAATTTTTGAGTAAAATTCAAAATGGATAAAATTTTGAAAAAACATATACAATCAAGCACACTCTGTTAGAAGGCTCCGCAAAAAAACTTTCATGAGTTTATGAGCTCATTTGCTTTATTTAAAAATTCATACGAGTAGTATACTTAAATAAACTTGCTAATTATGAGTTTTTCAGCTTGTTGCTATATTGAATGCTTTTGTCGTCTCTATGAAATTTATTTTGTAGTACTGCAATATATTTTGTTTGTGTATAGATTAGCTGCTCTCTATTTACATCAATGGCACATAATCTACCACCCTTCCTTAAGGAGGCATGGGACGCCCAGCATCGCTATCACGATTAGATCGGTGGCGATGGGCCGCCAACCATAATGACATGGGGATCGAGGGAGATCTGGCCATTGGACGATCAGTACGTTGGGAGGCTTCATTAATCTGTGCTGATTGTGTTCACTCGCATGCTAAACACAGCACAGAACATCCTGGTTGATGTTTCTCTTTTTTCGTCCTGGTTGATTATTGGCGATGGGAGACTCACACATTCCACTTCCAGTAGGGGAGATGACCATGCCACTGCAGGACATCAGCTTCATCACCGGCCTACCGTTGTGAGTCCTTGTAGTTGTTCCCCCTCCAAGATCACCGGACTGAAAGGCACGTCTCGCTCATCGCTTCGGGCAGCCTATTGTTGAGAGGTGTAAGGGCGTTCCACACACCTGGCTATGACGATTCATGCATTTCCCAGATGATGCAACGAAGGAGGTGGTTCAACGCCACCTAATTGCATATTTGTTGTTTTTGTTCGGGTGGGTCATGTTCCTTAGCATGCTAGGGGACATAATTCACCTTGCAGAGTCCATCGTGGACTCCGATGATGAGGACATACCAAAGTATAGTTGGGGTTCAGCTGTACTATGTGCCACATACCGTGGCCTATGCAATGGTCGTGGGATCCTGTGGAATGCCCGACCATGGGATCCCGATGGACTGTGGCAGTGCTGGGGTGGTCTAGGGCGAGAGTGCGTTAGCTATACCCCGAGTTCCACAATGAATTTGAGGCCCTACACGAGAATGACATAATTTGGGCTCCTTGGACGGATGCCTTCATGCAGGACAAGGTGCCAAACAGCTTGAGCTCGATATGCCACTAGGATGTGGCGTATTGGAGGACAACTTGTCATCTGGTGTTCTCCTATATGGTTGAGCCCTACAACACGCAACGGGTGATGCGACAGTTCCGGCTGCACTAGGAGATCCCCTAGTTATTGTAGCTTCATATTGTAGCTTAGTTATTCATTTGTTATGTCAATACCATAATTTATTTGTTTTGTTCCACCATCAGGCAGACAAAAAAGGTCCACAAGAATGATGTCTAACTTCCGACATAACAACCGTGGATACATGCATGGCAATCTGCCCTTGATAACATTTTCCATGAGGAACAACCTTATAATGTTGGGACTCATGGCACATACCTAGAATGGTACATACGGCACACACAGGCGAGACTGATAAGTGCGCTCCTGGCCCGACATGCAGACCCTAACTACGCTGAATGATTGGCTTAGGGCTGGACCCGCACCATGCAACACGCCATGACGAGTTGATGCGTTGAGCACATAGCACATAAAACAATATCTGAAATAGGCTGAACTAACAAAATTTTGTTTGTTTGGTAACCATGCAACTGGGCCATTTGCAAAGCGTGGTGCAGCGCTGCCATCGGGAACTAGAGCAGGGAAGGAACAACACAGTTGAACGACTTCATGTGGTCATGAAGTCTATTGTGGACGATGTTAAGTACGTCGTTCACAGCATGAGATTTGGAATGCCCACTGATGTCAACTTAAGGCACTGCAAGAAGTATCGTCGTGCACCCTTGCCATCTCCATCTTCCCATCCAAATTGTCTGCACAACAAACCTACTCGGTGAGTGACAACGGAGTTTCAGTTGCGCTATATTAAACTACTTCATCCTTAACTAATCGTGTTGTTCCATGTAGTTACGACGTAGGGACTCCACATTGCTGCCATCATCGTCACGGAGGCAGGAGGAGGCTATATTGGAGAGCAGCGAGACACAACCCACAATGCCTGAGGTTGTCCTAACTTCTCCCGTTGACCAGTACTGGGAGGCAAGTCGAGTGCCCTGTTGTACGACAATATCAATCGCAATAACAGTGTCGGTCTGCCGCCGGTCACCGGCCAGCAGCCGGCCTGGCAAGGAAGACGCGCCCAAAGCCGGCCCGCAGCCGCTTCGTCGCTCGGTCTCCCGCGCCGGCCCCGGCCACTCGGCCGCCACCCAAGGAAGATGCGCCCGAAGCCATCCCACAGCCGTCTCGCCGCTCGGTCTCCTCGTCGCGCGCGCCCGATGCCGCCCACGCCGCCTCCGATCCGCCTCCTCGGTCGTGTGCCCGAAGCATCATCGCCTCAGCCTTCCCGTCCGGCCGACCGCGCACCCGAAGCGTTGCCGGCCGGCTGCGCGCCCGAAGCGCTCAAAGCGCCGCCGGTTGGCCGTGTGCCCGATGCGTCGCCCGCCTCGCCTCGGCCGCTGGCCCGCAGACGCTCCTCTCCGCCGGTTGCACGCCAACCTGCAGCCGCCCACGTTCGCCTCGCCTCGGCCGCCAGCCTGCAGCCGCTCCTACGTGCCAGCCTGCACCCGCCCCTCCGCCGTAGCCGATTGCCGCCGCCTCATGCCCGCCCGAGCAGCCGCGTGAGCCAAGGCGCCGCCGCCACCCTGCGAACAGGGTAGGGAAACCCTACCCCGCCTCTTATTGCCGAGCCAAGGCCCCCAAACTCTGAAAATTACCGAAGAGCCCTCAGATTTTGCATATGGGTCCCAAATCTTGTAGAATGGCCCTCGTAATTCCGAAAATTATGAATATGTCTTCAGATTTTTCAGTGGGGTCCTGAATTTTGCAGAAAACCCCTTAGAAAATTAGAAAATTACGTCAAATTTTTTCTCTTAACTGAAAATTTGCGTATAGGCCCTCGGAATTGCATAATTCACTGAAAATTCATATTTTAGCATAAAAGGGCCTCGGGAATCCGAATTTTGAATTTTTTTTAGCATTTAAAGCATGTTTATTTCTGTCATTATTATTTTCTATATTTTCTGTATTTATTTACTGTTTTGGTTAATCGTGATTGTTTAAGTTGCCTTTAATCATCGAAATTAGCAGTATAATTTATAGAAAATTATGGAACATTACGAGAATCTTTTGTACCATTTATTTACCTGAAGTAAATTATTCGGTGCTCTCGTTTCACAGTTCTCGGATGTCATGAGCATCGAGTTTGAGATGAGCATGATGGGCGAGTTGACCTTCTTCCTTGGCTTCTAGATCAAGCAGACTCAGGAGGGTACCTTCTTGCATCAGGGCAAGTACACTCGTGACCTCCTGAGACGCTTTGACATGAGTGATGGTAAGCCTGTGTCAACTCCCATGGCATATTCCGCCACACTTGACCAAGATAAGGACGGTGAGCCAGTTGATCAGAAGGAGTATCGTAGCATGATTGGCTCCCTCTTGTACCTCACTGCCTCGAGACCGGATATACACTTTGCTGTGTGTCTTTGTGCTCGGTTTCAGGCTTCTCCTCGCGTATCTCACCGCCAGGCGGTGAAGCGCATCCTTGGTACCTTCGAGCTACCATTGACTATGGTATCTGGTGCTCTTCCTCGTCCTGTCTTTCCTTGAGAGCCTTCTCGGATGCAGACTTTGCTAGCTGTAGGATAGATAGGAAGAGCACTTGATGAGGACATCGCTAGTAATGCCAAAGTTAGTAATGAGACTTCAATAACAGGACCAATAACAAGAGCACGAGCCAAGAAACTACAATCTCAGGTGAACCTGCTCCTTAATAAACATGTCATTAATTTTAATGAGAATTGTATACTGCCTAAAAATAATATTTTACTTGTGCTCAGGTTTGAAGAGTCAGCGATGGATGGAGATCAACGATATGTGGACGTCATCCAAGAAAGCACAAGGCCACGGCATGAATAATGATCGGCCCATGAATAGTGCCCCGCGTGAACATTGCACGTGAACAGTAAAAGGCCGTGAACAGTGCGTGTGAACAGTAAAAAGGCCCATGAACAGTACGCGTGCTACAGTGCACATGAATAGTACCACATGGTAAATCTAGTGTTGAATAGCCTTAGGCTGAGACTATATATTGAGGGGTAGACCCCCATTGTAAAGGGAACCACTTTTGATATTAAAAATACTCTTGTTCTTTCTGTTGGCCGAACAACATTGATGGAATTGGGAGTTAGTCAAAAATCAAGATCGTTCAACCTTTCCGCTGGGAATTGGGAGCGCGATAGAACTTCATCTGGTGGTCGTGAAGTTCAACACGTGTGATTGGGCGAATTATAGAGTGCTAACTCTTGCATTGGCAACGGGGATCACTACGATTCATCAATTCCACATGAGTACCTTGATCCTACATCGAGAAGATCGGGCGACCCCGTATCATCTTGGTATCAGAGCGCGGTTTACTCGGTAGGATTATTTACCCTTATTCTTAGTTTGTTTTACTTCTATTCCTATAGTCCATTAAAACCGAAATTTGCCACACAAAAAATCCAAACCTTTAGATTAATCTGTTATTTTGCGTGAGTTTAATTAGGTTTTAGTCCATTAGAATTTTTGTTTAGGTGCTGATCGTTGTGTCCCTTTGCGTCGCTTATTCTTTTTGTCCACAAAAAAATATACCGATCTACTATTGTTGTGCTACAGTACCGAGAAACAAAATATTACGTGTGCCGCTATACTACCTTGCTGTTCAGATTAAGTTGCTCGCTTGTGCTGCGATTGCTAGTTATTTTATCTAGTTGATTCGCTTAGTTATATCTCTGAATAGCAGTCTGTGAGCCTCATTCATACTTTTATTCATCAAATGAGACTAGCTGTTGAATATTGCATTTAGGGCTGTTCTAGAATTATTTTACACATTGCTGAATCATTTTTGGACTTGCGTAAAAAAAGGGTTCGGCCATTATAAAAAAAGAGACAGTTAAAAAAAAGAAGCCCTGGCTTAAAAAAAAGGAAAAAAAAACATTGGCCGAATTTTGGAAAACTCTTAGTCCATAAATTCAGATTGTGTAATTTAATTTCTTGAGCAATCTTGTGCCCTTACATTCATATCATTGCAATTGGCTAGCGTCTCTCCTAGTACTTGATGCAAAGCGAGCTAATTAATCATTAATTTTGAATCGCCTTTATTTAGCTCACTCCTTTGTTTGCATTAAGTCACATTAATCTTTACGTGTGCGTTCATATACTACACTAAATCTTTTGGATCAGCACTTGGGCAAAATTTCTAGCTTGGATTATTACTTGATCTTACAATATCGTAAAATTCAGATTGTGTAGGATAAACACTTTCATACCAAGCTCCACCATATAACCGTTGTTGTGCAAGTAGTGAACACTCTTAAATTCGCTTGATCATCACTGTGCTGTTGTCACTTCTACCCGGTGTAAGTTTTTATTGGCCTTATTTCACTTCGGAAGGGTAAGAACTTTACTTGAGAAAGAAAATAGTGAGATTGAGTGATTTCCACATATATATATGTTGCATAACCATGACAGGATATTCAACAATTCGATCCTCTTGGTGTGAACAAAATAGGAATGAATCTTCAGTATTTCGTTCCTCATGGTGTGATTCCAAACCCAACAATTTGTCTCTTCCGTTCTATGGAAGTGAAGATCCAGAGGAGTATATTGAGTGGGAATGGCGATTGGAGAAAGAGTTTAGATTTCAGAAGCTTCCCAAAGACGAAGAAGTGATACGAGCCACTATGCAGTTTAAAGACTATGCTTATAGTTGGTGGCAACACTTATCTGGAAAACTATTCATTAGATCTTGGTCAAATTTGAAGGTGATCATGAGAAATGAATTTGTGCCAACCTATTATGAGCGGGAATTGCTTCACCATGTGGAGAGCATCACACAAGGGAGTAACACTGTTCAAGATTACTATTATGAGTTGAAGCATGCATTCCGTCGTGCCGGTGTCACCAGTGAATTAAGGGAGAAGGCATATTTCAAACAAGGCTTGAATTATAAGATCGCTGCTGCACTTCAACATAAATATTTTAGTAGCATGCATGATCTTATGAATTGTGCTATTAAGGAGGAGAAGAGACTTATGGAGAGACGTACATCACGGTTCAATCCATGTCCATACTTCAGCTCTTATGGTTCCACTAGTGTGACACATGAGAAGATGACCGAGCATGGGACTTTCCCTTCGGTCAAAAAGACATGTACTGCTGGCCCATTGCTACAAACAACACTTGAGATGCATCAAAACCCATGTGAGAATGAGAGCCACATAGCCAAATTGAGTGAGAGTGTTAAAAAGAGTGAGCTGTGTGATTCCACCATATGTGAGTTTGAGAGCATCCAAATTGAGAGTGTGAGAGATACACCAAAAGAAAAGATGGAAGTAGAAGATAGACAAAGTGAGGCTGATTTTGAAACTAATACATTAATATCTGCTTCTAGTGTTGTTTCTCACATTGTGCAGGTTGAAATTAAAGATGAGGAATTAAACATTCAACAACCGGCATCATTGGAAGTCAAAGATGAGGAGATAACCACGATTGAAGATGAAGTACTTGCTGTCCCGTTGTTACATCATGATGATTTAATACCTACAACACCTACATCAACTGAGGAGAACAACAAAGGTAACAATATTGGTGCTGAAATTAATTGTGAAACGGTGAGAACTTGTGAGAACACATATGTGCGAATGAAAATTCCATATTCTGAAATTTCTTTGCTCAATTTACATAATGTGGAATTGATTACTCATAAGGAAGTTCTTACTCGAATATCTCCTAGTGATTCTTTGTACTATATCATGTTTGGTGATCCTAGAGAGCTACCTAGTGTGGTTGAGGATCTTGCTGAAATTTCATGTTTAAAATCACTAGTTAGTTCCTATGCCTACACATATACGTTCAATTTGATCGGAGATTATGGTGTAGATGACAACTTTTATGTTTATCGAATATGCATCACATATGATAAGCTTCCTAAGTTGAAATTGCATATTTTGGACAAACAATCTTTTATACCACGTCATGATCACAATGAGATGAGGTTTAACAATAGTGCTTGCTGTTTAATAAGATTTCTTGTGCCTACTTGTTCCTTTTTCGATGTGCTATCATGTACAAATAATCAGAGTAGCGCAGTTGAAGCAAGGAAGACACTTAAAATTTTCTCTTCCATATTTGAACCGTTTGATCTAGTTTTGCCCATTAATGACTTGTCCACGTACTTCGCAAAGTCGAGGACGACTTTTTCTTATGAGAGGGAGAATGGTGTGAATGAAAACATTGCAACGTATGCATTTGATAGCTGTAGTAGTATCAATTGGTTTGTGCAAAACAGTGAGAATGAGAATGACACAATAATTGATTCATACATATACCATGCATACGTGTTGTTCCTTTTATCTACTACGCCTTCAGATGTTCTTGATATGCTAAGCAAAAGAAGTGTTGATGACAAATATCTATACCATGCATATACGTTGTATTCTTTGCTTAGTACAATTTCAGGCTACCAAAAGCCGATGACGACTTTTCTTGAAGAAGGGGAGGATGATGAGGACATCGCTAGTAATGCCAAAGCTAGTAATGAGACTTCAATAACAGGACCAATAACAAGAGCACGAGCCAAGAAACTACAATCTCAGGTGAACCTGCTCCTTAATGAACATGTCATTAATTTTAATGAGAATTGTATACTGCCTAAAAATAATGTTTTACTTGTGCTCAGGTTTGAAGAGTCAGCGATGGATGGAGATCAACGATATGTGGACGTCATCCAAGAAAGCACAAGCCCACGGCATGAATAATGATCGGCCCATGAACAGTGCCCCGCGTGAACAGTGCACGTGAACAGTAAAAGGCCGTGAACAGTGCGCGTGAACAGTAAAAAAAGCCCATGAACAGTACCGTGAACAGTACGCGTGCTACAGTGCACATGAATAGTACCATATGGAAAATCTAGTGTTGAATAGCCTTAGGCTGAGACTATATATTGAGGGGTAGACCCCCATTGTAAAGGGAACCGCTTTTGATATTAAAAATACTCTTGTTCTTTCTGTTGGCCGAACAACATTGATGGAATTGAGAGTTAGTCAAAAATCAAGATCGTTCAACCTTTCCGCTGGGAATTGGGAGCACGATAGAACTTCATCTGGTGGTCGTGAAGTTCAACATGTGTGATTGGGCGAATTATAGAGTGCTAACTCTTGCATTGGCAACGGGGGATCACTACGATTCATCAATTCCACGTGAGTATCTTGATCCTATGTCGAGAAGATCAGGCGACCCCGTATCAGCACTTCTGGCACTTGCCAATTCATTGGCACTTCTCTCATTTTCTGGTCTTCAAGGAAGCAGTCCGGTGTTGCACAGTCCACCGTAGAGGCCGAGTACGTTGCTGCAGTCAGTTGCTGTAGTCAGGTGCTTTGGATGGTCTCGACCCTGCGGGACTTTGGGTTAGTTATCGACAGTGTTCCACTCTTTTGTGACAACACTTCTGCGATTAACATTGCTAAGAACCCAGTGCAGCATTCTCGGACCAAGCACATTGATATTCGCTATCACTTCCTTCGAGACCTTGTGGAGAATGGTGACATAGTGCCCCAGTTTGTGGAGAGTGACCATCAGTTGGCTGATATCTTTACCAAGCATTTGGATAGCTCTATGTTTTCAGCTCTGCGGGGAGAGTTTGGGGTGGTTTGTCCTTACGGACTGTTGTGAGGGGGAGCTTTGTGCTTTACTGCTTTATCTTATTGATTATGCTCTTACTCCTTTCTGCTGCATTGCATACGGGTGCATTAGGTTAGTCCTCTTAGCATAGATTAGAGTGCTTCTATTGTTTAGTTGTTTAGACTTCTTACTCTTATCTTGTGATTGTAGGATGCTGCTCGTTAGCTGTTTCTCTTCTCACTAGGTTGAGCTTACTCACTGCTTATAGGTTCTAGCGAGGGTCGGGCCACCCTCGGGTAGACAGGGTACGTGTTTGCTCCTTAGTATGTTAGATGTCCAGCTGATAGCCCTAGAGTCATATGGGGTAGATGAGAGTTAGTTTAAGCCATGGTTTCTTCTATATCTTGTCTATGCTTTAAGGACTGCCTTTTTCTGATTTCTTTTCCAGCTTCTCGATTTTATTGCTTTGGTTCAGGGGGAGACCATGTGGAGGTCATCTCGTGTGTATGATGAGTAATTGACATCGTTTTAGGAAAGTCGAGTTTGATTTGGTTGGTTCGGACCATGTCGTTGCGCGGTGTAATCGGCTTCGGTCGGACTTGGTCAAACCTGGTCAAAGTGCTTAGGATGCATATTCTGATGATTCGACAGGTTTGGGCTCTTTTCATGCTTAATGTGTTCACTAATGCTATTTATGCTTACATGTGTCGAGCGGTGCTATTTGATGTGTTTCTTGTTTGTAATGGCTGCAGGACGTCGAGGCGGAGTCGTGGTGAGACACGAGGTGACCGGACTAGGCACAGGCGTGTCGAGGTCAGAACGGTCGGATGTGTCGAAGACGACGGAGATTCGATGTGGTTGCGAGTCGTAAATGACAAGGAACGTGGAAGCTTCCCGGAAGGTGTAGGAGGGGCGTTTCGGTAAAAACGCAAAGCTGCATGAGTGGAGGCCGGTTTTGTTCGGGTTTAGCGGGCGTAACGGGTTGGAGACCCGTTAGCCAAAGGCTATATAAGGAGGAGGTGCCTCCTTGTGGCTGCAGGTACTCCAAGGGTTTTTAGGGTTTGCTTTAGTCAAAATGAGATTTAGAGAGTTGTTTTGGCTTTAGGGCTTTAGTTGTTGAGAGTGGGTGGAGGAGGCAGAGTATGTTCTGTTGTCTTCCTTCGTTGTGTTCGTGAGTGCTCCTCTCCAAGAAACATGTAGTGCTTGTGTTCTTGATCTTGAGTGAGGGAGAGGATGGATTGAGGGCCTTGTAATCATTCCTCTTGTTCTAATGTCCATGCGTATGGGGACTCCTTTGTGATCCTCTTGTTTCAAGGAATGAAATCTCTGAAGTTTATTTCTCTGTTCGTGCCTTGTTTTCTCTTCAATACTTTCTAGGCTTGTTTTTGAGATTTTGTGTTTGGCTTGATTCTTGCTGGGGAGTGGCAAAATGGGTTGCTCTATGATGGGACGATGTCTCAAGGTCATTTGATCGACTTTTCCCAAGAGCAAATCAAGTTTAATCTCAGTTCTTGCATTTTGGATTATTGCTAACTTGATTGCAAAATCTCATGTACAAAGGACTTGTGAATCTTGAGTAATTTGGGTTTTTGTGCACCTCTCTGAAGTTTTCCAAGCATTTCTAGGGTTTTGGTATAATTCGTGTTTACCTTCTTGAGATGGCATGAAACTTGGGCTGTAGAGCTCTTAGGCTATTAAGTAGCTATCCTCAAAGTTTCATGGCCAAAGGATCAAAGGTTGGGGAGTTTTTTGTATTTTGGCTCAGTTTTGCGAAAAGTTTCAGTTTTTACCATAGCCTGAAATTTGTGCTCATAAGTTGTCCGCTCCCAGTTTTCTAGGCCCTATAGAGTATTTGAGAGATAGTCACACTTATCTGGGCAGAGAAATCTAGAAGAAATTATCTATTATTGCTGCTGTTCGAAGTTCCAATTTCTATTGTCTGAAAATCAGGTTTCCTGCTGTCTGAACCCGACGGCCGGTCAGACCGGCTTTGATGGGGCGGTTAGACCGCCATATGGCCGGAGGTCTGACCGGCGGCAAGTAACCAGTCAGACTGGCCTGGGTGTTGCGGTCTGACCGCCCAGTGACCTGAGGTCAGATCGGCCTATCCCTCTTGCGTGATATCTTCATTGTTTTTCTTGGGTGTCTCTTGGGTTTCTCTCCTATGCTTTTTCTTTAGATTCCAGAGAGCTTGAATTCTTTTTCTTAGCTTTCCATAGCTATAGGATGAGCTTTTTCGAGTAAATACTTGAGGGGGTCAATTTTAAAAGTCGACATTCACCCCCCTCTGTCGCCATTTCGGTCCAACAATTGGTATCAGAGCCAGTTAGCTCTTCTCAATAGATCTTAACCGGTCTCTAGAGCCATGGCGACGGACAAGTACTCGACCAAGCTCCCGGTTTTCGATGGGATTGATTATCTCTTCTGGAAGAGCCGAATGGAGACGTACAACCAGGCTCAGGGGTACGCCATCTGGCGTAACGTTAAGGTCCGGTTTGTTGTTCCTGCCGATGAGAACATCAATGCTGGAAATATGCATGATGTTGAGGCAAACGCTAAGGCAAAGAACATCATAATCCAGGGCCTGAGTCGTAGCGAGTTTGACTGCATATCTCATCTTTCGTCCGCCTTCGATATTTGGGAGACCTCGATGCTTACCATGAGGGCACCACCCAAATAAAGACGGTGCGACAGGACCAGTTCAAGCGAGATCACAATAAGTTTGAAATGCTTGCTGGCGAGTCCCTCGATGAGTGTTTTGCACGTTTCCACAAAATCTTGAGCAACCTCCGAGTGGTCGGTCTCACATACCCCAACTCGGACAATACTCGACAAATGCTCGCTGCATTGGACCTGCGTGTGTGGGAGATGAAAGTGACCACCATCAAGGACACCACGGACCTCTCGACTTTGACTCTTGATGCGTTGTACTCACGCCTCAAGACTCACGAGATTGACATTGTCTCTCGAAAGTCGAAGTCATAATCGATGGCGCTGTTTACTGATCCCAGTCTGGTTTCCGGTTCTTCTTCTGATTCGACTTGTGGATTCTCCCTTGTTGCTCTCTGTGACATAACTGATGATCAGTTAGAGTAGTTTGCGGATGAGCAGTTAGCCCTCCTAGCTCGGAGATTTTCCCATGCTTACAAGAGGAGGAGGGACGGAAAGAGAGGAGGACCCGTGATTTGCTTCGAGTGTGGTGGCCCCAACCACATTCGAGCAAACTGCCCCAAGCTGGGGAAGGGCAAAGGCGACTACGGCGGTGTGAGCAAGAACGACTACATCGACAAGAACCGCAACAAGAAGCCTTCTGCTCACACCCAAGGCAAGAAGAAGTTCTGCGACCTTGGCAAAGCCAAGAAGCTCTTCCACCGCGACCTCACCGCCTTTGACGACCTCGACCTCAGCGAGGTAGAGGGGTGGAGCGACGACGATGGAGCAGACGAGCAAGACCCCAAGGGCGGCGATGACTTCTCCGGCATGTGCTTCATGGCCCTTGAGGGCGAAGTGAGCGACAGCGAGCTGTACTCCGACTCCGACGAGGTATCCCCCACCTACTACCAGCTTAATGATGCTTTTCTTAAGCTAGGTAGATTCCATGCTAGATCTAGAGCTAGGTGTAGCGAGTTGGAGCAGGAAGTAGATAGATTATCACGGGAGCTTACTTCACTTATATCTGCTCCCTCCCGTGATGATTGTGATGTTTGTTCTGCTTTGCTGGATGACATGGAGAAACTAAGGACCTTAACGAGTTTTCCTGAAGTTTCTCGACCAAGGTTTTTAATAAGACAATTCGTGCAACGCAGCGTAACATGTATCATGCACTATTTCTCCAAATTTTTTCACTGGGTTTTATAGAGTTTTAACAAGGCATGAACATGTTGGATGAGTGCCCAACGGAGAGTGTTAGGAAACCTGGGCCTAAGCCGGAAGCCTTGGCCCATGGTGGGCACCTCATCAGTAGACTATAAATAGAGAGCTCTACCGGTAATTTTGTACACACAATCAGAAAAGCAATAAAGAAAGACTATGAGTTCTCTCTACTTTTTTATGTTTTCAATCTATTATTTCCTGTCTTCTGTGATTGATCTTGTTTCGTATTAAGCAGAGAAATCGATCGGACTGGTTGCCAGCGACGGTTCCTCAACATTGTCTCGTTATTATTCCACAACTGACGAGGATCTCTTCGCATGTCCTTGCACTGGGCTGTCTTTTTCTTGGCATTTTATTCTATGTACGTATTACACTCATAACAACCACTGGTGCTCGAAAGGTAAAGCAACAAGAGCTATTCGTCTGGTACAAGCGTGTTTCAAGCATAAAAAAAGAAGCTATATGAGTTTGTAAAACGGAAATTGGAGGTAGATTTGGTACGCACGCTGCATGAGCAGCAGGTAGTACAAAAGTTGGCACCTAACGTGCAGGGGGAGCTGTCTGTTCTCTTGTCTGCTTGGACAAAAAGAGATCGATCAGCAAAGGCGAGCGGTTTGTGTACATGCAGCTTAATCTCTCTCAATCTCTCATGGATCAATCAGATCAAGGAATCTGAGAGGAGCTTCATACATGTTCAGTTTAAGCAGTAACCATATTTCCAACCAATTGTCAGTAGGCCGTCCTTGTAGGTCCAGTACGCAGTTAATTAGCAGCAGCACAGCACAAAGACCAGCTCCACTTAACCCACCAAACACTTCAGGTGGGCATATAGCAATGTCATAAATGAAGTTGTTCCAAGATAAAGGCCGCGTGATTCCAGCTTATGATTTATAACTTTTTCTAAATAAATAACGGTTTATCCATATAAATGCTCACTCTAGAAACGAAAATCGTTATAGCCATGACCTGTCGGTTACATTCGAAAACAATAGGCCCGAAGACTAGACAAGGGCATGCACATTGCAATTTGCAAACCACCAAAAGCTCCCATGAATCGCAAAGGTGACCTGTCTCTCTCTCTCTCTAACCACTTGCATGGACGGGTACGTGCTGGCTAGCCCATCATCTCTCCTTAGCTCCTACGTCGGGTGACATCTCGTTTTCCCGGCAACTAAATTTTCCATCGGTCGGGGACCTGGGGTCCCTCCCCTGCACCTGCAGCTTGCGTGCATTGCACACTGGGATTCCTATGTATCAATGTATGCATCAGACTGGAGTATATAGGTTGGTTGGTCAGGTATGGATCTGATTTACATGGATATCGAATATATTTCGTTTTCGTGGATACTCGAATGGGCACGACCTGCCACTATGTACACCTTGATCTTGATACTCGTATTAGTCCCTGCACACGATCACTCTGCGTCGGCTGTGCCATGAGGTTGCATGGAGTCCAGAGATCAGGCTCAAGAATAATGTGAACCAGGGATCAGGCTCAAGAATAATGTGGACCGAGAAAGAAAAAAAACACTTATGTGGGCACGTAGGTAAAATTTTCAATTCACTTGCTCGTATCGTTTGGGAGCATTGCTTTCTGAGTAGATGGCACGAAAGTATCGTTGAACGTTGTTACGTTGACTATAATAGAGTCCGTTGATTGAGAGTTACAATTAAGGCAATGATTGTAGATTCACATTTTTGATACTATAGCGATTTTTTTTCAAACTTAGCCCCTTGTACGTCTGCTTTTACAAAAATAGATCTATCCCCAAGCTCAACATGTGACACATATTGTCTGCTGCGCCACTAGAGCTTGGGAGGACATGAGCTGCATGGCAGGCGAGGCACGCGCCTAGGAGCCAACAGGCCCATCAGACTACCGAGCTCCCCTAGCTTGATACCACCTTTTGAGCTACAATGGGACCACAAGCTTGTCATTCAACGGGGGTATCAAGGACCACCGGCACCTTTCTCTTGTCCTTCGCCATCTTAACCTTTCCCTTATCATCCGGGATGTAAGGTTTTTAGTGTATGAAGTTCTTCGGCGCCACCTGGTAGTTGAGCATATATTTCTGCTCAATGAATACTCTATTGTACATCTTCAGGCCGTCGATCCATTATAAGAAGTAGCAACGCTCCATAATCTGCCGTCATGCACGGAGAAGAATAGCGATGTGTGAAATGAAATATGCAATGTGATTTGTCAGTACATGACATTTGCTTACAAGAATTTCGCCGTATGTGTAGTGCGCCTAGGCGGCGGTGGCTCGGTGTGTAGACTGAATGATATGTGATGGATTATCTTAGTTGCATCGTGGTCATGGAAACTTTGGCGGAATGAGTGCATCCTTGCCAGAATTATCAGGATAGGATGTCTTCTTCTTACCCACCCACTTTCACTTGCGAAGCACCTCTCCGTAGTTCAACATCCCTAATAGCAGGGCAATGACATGCTCTACATGTGCTCTCTTTTCCTTCACCTCTTTCCCTATTTTGGAGATCAACTTGAGTGGAGTGTTCGATTCGATTGTGCTGTCTGATCAGACTTTATAAGAAGTCCTTGCATACTGTTTTGGAGTAAATTATGCTAATGGTAGTGCACTCACGTCCGCGAGAGCGAATGTTGTGGGCATAGGGAAACTCACGTCGTTATCAATTCACCAAGAAAATCTGGTACATGTTGTCCATTCACTGCAAAAATTTGGTGCCTGATGTCAGATCACTGAGAAAAGGTGTTGCGTGCTGTCAGCTCACCGAGAAACGCCGGTACACATTGTCAACTCAGTGAGAAAAGCTGCTACGTGTTATGAAATCACTGGGGAAGCTAGTGCATGCTGTTCACTCCATGAGAAAAGTTGTTGCATACTGTGTACTCAGTGAGACAAGCTAGCGCGTCCTGTCAACTCAATGAGAAAAGCTGGTACGTGTATTCACAACACCGAGGAAAACTATGTGTGCTATCAACTCAACAAGAAAAGCTATTTGTGTGCTGTCAACTCACTGAGACAAGCCATCGTGTCTTGTGAAGCAAACGAGAAAAGTTGGCGTGCGCTATCAATTGACCGAGAAAACCTGCATGTTGTAAAATTGCACAACATACATTGACAAGTTGCACATCATAATGGTACAATAGGGACAAAGCATTAACAAGTATGTAGTGACGTTCCACACTTTGAGCGAAAACACATGGTGAGTGAAATAATATTTTGAAATGCTCGATGCAAAGTGCTAAGGCTAGATGCTGTACCAAGTCAAGCGTGGTCCGCTTATCGCTTTCTCGAGTGGTGAAACTAGTCCTCAGGGAAAGTGAGACTATCCAGGGAGTGTCGTACGTTGTGCAAGTTGTACTATGGTGCCCGAGTGGGAAACGAGGTCTCGAACAACTGACTGATGCATTGCTCTTGAGCATTGAACATCTGCTACACCCAGTCGTCCATGTAACCACTGGCGTCCTATAGAGAGAAACATGTTTTGTCAGGCTAATGGAAGGTACAACTACAGTGCGAAATCCTGTTCGAAATAGCTGAACCTATGTCATGTGCTCAGTGGAGAATGAACTAGCAGATCACTCTCAGAACTTTTGCCTCAGGACTTGCAAGTTCATATTGTTCGATTAGATGGAAGAAAAGTAATCATAGAACAACAAGAAAACTCATAATTGTAAGCACCAGACAAAGCTGTGGATGGACGATGTTGTGGCTCGTCACCCCTGGGATTAACACGTCACTAGGATGATTGTAGCTAATGGCCCAGTGAGTGTTTGGTGCCCTGATGATGTTGTGAATGGACCATAGGAGCCGTTCGAAGATGCTTGAATGGCCACGGCGTAGTATGGCACCACCCCCGGACACGATACAACAAAGTTGATCGTATTGCAGTGAAGGATAAAATAGGTTTGTCATCCATGTACAATCAGTATGATACAAATACAAACTTGAAATCATTTACTGTCGCACGGTATCAATTTAGGCCTCACACGGTATCAGTATGGGCCTAGTGCCAACTTGCCAGTGTGAGTGGGCTCCAATGGGGGCTACGAAGGACACCTTGTTAGTATGCAATGGGTGCACATCACATGCTACCGTAAGTACGCGGGGTACGTATCTAGATTGTACGACCATCACTCCTGCTTGACCTACATCCTCGCTGACTCTTCACATGTCATGGTCTGTGGCAACTATTTGTCCCTCCTATCATCACTCTTTCGTCACTTCTTCATTTGCCTGGGAAAATAGGGTGTGGTACGTAACAGTAGTTTCAGTTCAAAATAGAAAGCACAAAATATACAAGACTTACAAGTTAAAGCAACGGACTATACGAAAAATTGCTAACAAACAAATCTACTTATAGGTGAACGGGTTAGCGTATCAGTTGACTCAGTGCTGGTGGCTTCTACTGGTGAAGTTCGAACTGTCTTATGACTCATTGGGGGCATAGGGCTCCACCATATGGAAAAAGACAAGATGTCTCACTAAACATTCTGCATGATAATGGTCATCTCCCCCACCGAAAGTGAAACGTATGGATCTTCAGCCTCCACCAGTCAACGAGTGCCAACAGAAGTAAGGAGTCCAATGCGAACGAGTGGACAATATGCATCATCCTCGTTATGAGCAACAATCCAACCTGCCATAGAACTAGAACGTACCAATCATTAAGAGGCCAATCCTCCTGAAGACCACGGAGAATAAAGGGGGCGATCCATCACCACTCGACCACGCCCAACAATGATGATGGTCATTCCAAGATAGGTCCAGCAACGTACCATGCTTGTGACCGTCACCAGCAACCATTTCCTATAATACAAAAAAAGAATGTGTTGGTGTTTGACGATGTTAAGTACAATATAGCATAACATAGAATAATCATGCACACAAACATAGCTGAGTTATTCTCAGGAATACATACTCTCACTTCCAATGTACCACTTAAATGAATATATTATAACTCTTTATCACTTTCGGTTTTCTTAAATACCAATTATTAGATACTCCAATGTGACTTAGTTGAAAAAGTTTCATCGGAACTCTTTATTTTTGCTGTATACACTTTCATGTGTAAAAGGAGTACATACAAAAATTATGGTATAAAAAGTGGACTTTGATGAACTTTTTCATAGAACACATCCATCAACTAAACATGATTACAAAGAGTATTTCGCACTACCAAACCACTGTTACGCTAATAAAATGCTAATGGCATATTAAGCATATTGCTCACATGTGAATGAAATATATCTTTTCTTGAAGGTCTTCACTGGCTCTACACTCCTTCCAACTGCGAAATCTCCTAAATTATAGAAAAACCACCTCAAAAAATTATTATAAACTAGCCTTCTACTCTCTGTTTCTTTCTTCTCCCTCACCGCTCTCTCGCTCAGCGGGAAAGAAACCGAGGTGCACATCTTCATATGAGTGGGCAGAGAGCGACGCAACCCATTTTATGCGTGTGGGAAGACATTCGCGACCGAAATGCCCATGTTTGTGCATACGGGCACACATGACCATGGAATCCCTTGCCGAATGCGATAGGAATCAGGCATCACATTGCGTTGATGCATCACCGAGGTCGGCCACTCGAGATTCCCCTACCCCTATCGCGCTAGCCCCCCTACCGAGCTCCCACTGCTCGGTAGGAGCTAGCACACATTGCCAAGCTCGCCTTGTCTGCCACGCTCACCTTGCTTGCCACGTTGCCCACGTCCTGTTGAGCTCTGGTAGCATGATAAGTGACAGGTGACATCTTACGAATTCGAAGACAGGGCTATTTTTATAAAAATAAATGTCTGGGAATCAAATTTTTTTAAAAAATGCTAGAGTGCCAAAAGTGTGAACCGTGCAAGATTGTACAAGACTAAAGTATAGCTAAATAGCTCCAAGTCACTTTTGGAACTTTTGAGGATGCCGAACCATTCTAGTGAAACTTAGGTCCAGCTTTACCTTTAATCTCTTCTTCTTTAACAAGAGGACTATTGTACCACTCAAGGAGAAGGATGAGGAATACAAGAGAGCGGAGAGCAACATGCATTGGCATATGCATGTATCGGGCCTAATGTTAAACTCTCTTAAGAAAATAATGACAAATTGAAGAGGACGTCGCTCACTCAGTTGAATGCAATAAATTAAACCTTGTGCCATCGTAGTCAAATTGGATTAGACATGCTTAATCATATACCTTCAGTAGTTGACCACTTACCCTGTGTCATGGGTTTAGTTGAGTTAGCTTAATTCTTCATTAATCAATGCTACCTGGAGCAATGGCTTCCACACCGACACTGCGCAGGTGCGCTTACATGGCAAATAATTAAATTATCCCACTTCGGGGCATTCAACTTTTTGCCACTCTGAAGATTGGCCAATTACCTCTCTCACTTACATGCGGGGCCGCCTGAGTCACTGACAACGGGCCAGGGTGGCAAATCTGTTGCCACCCTACTCATAAGAGTGGCAAATAATTAAATTATCCCACTTCGTGGGTCTACGGCTATTCTTTTAGACTATGATTTATTAGTTTAATAAATAATAATTGTTGAGAAACTAAAAGTCAAAAAGAACAGGGCCTATGGCCCCGTTTGGCACAACTCTAGCTCCGAGATCTATGCTAGATTTGTAGTTTGTTGACTAAATTAAAGTGATTTAAATATTTTTATTTAATATATAATATAAATGAAATAAGTCATATAAATGCACTTAACATGCCTGCAACTCTAGATCCAGGATTTTCTAGAGCTACAGATGACCAGATCTAGGAAATCTATAGATTTCCTAGAGTTAGAGCTCTGCCAAACAGGCCCTATATAGTATCCATAAGCAAGTTTAGGCTCTGTTCCAAACATCTTCTAGTTTTTTTACTTTTAGAAGCCAACTTTTAAATAAAGTCTTCTTAAGGTCTATAAGCTGTTTGTAGAAGTCATTATATGAACCACTTTGAACGGAGTGACTTTCAACGTGAATGTTTCTTACCCTCTTAATCTCTCTTGCAATCAGCGAAAAGGCAAAAGCTGCTGCCAAAAGCAAAAAAAAAACACAACACTTTTAAACAAGACTTAACTACAAGTAGCAATTCATAGCTAGCTTGAACTGCAACCTTTTGTTTTTAGAGAAAAAATCGCAACAGAATTACAAGACTGCATGGAGTTGTTTGTGTTGGCTTCTGATTAGAAAAGTCAGAAGTCAATATAAACATTCAACTTCTCAAAACGGTTTACTCACTCATCTTGCTTCATCTTTGATGACAAAGTAGGGGCTCATGGCGCATCACGCATCCTACACGTCCTATTTTTGTTTTGCGTACGTATCTCTCTTTTATTTTTTTTCCACTCGTTCATTTCTTTTAAAAACTATTTCCTTTGGTACTATTTATTTTTTAATCAAAAATATCAGGAATCAAGTTAATAGGCCAGAAATCCAGAAACGGATACGAATAGAAGCACCGACACAGACATCTAGGGTGTGTTTGGTTGCTTTTGGGTAGTGGGATCGTATATCCTGAATGAGGGGAAGCTGGATGAGGAGAGCCGTATTTTGAAAAAGAAGAGTGTTTGGTTCGATGTATCTGTGGATACAGGCTGAATGAGTATGTGATTGGTAGGCTGTATGGAGGTCTTGCTCGACTCCCTCGGTCCTGGACGGGCAGATTCGGTCGAAATGGCCTTCACTCCCGGTCCCGGATGAGACCGTATGCGGGGACGAGCGGATCCAGGCTTCCACAGTAAATTCGTCCAACCAAACACCTGATTTTTTCACAATATACAGTGAAGCTAAGATCCAACCGTCTATATTCAGCCAACCAAACACACCCCTACAAAAGCCAGGAATCGAGACACGATGCAAGGATAAGATTCTTCTCTCTGCAAGACTGACAGTCGAAATGACGCAAGTGCACACAGCAGGAGTCTATGGGATCAATTATGGAACTATTGAAGTGACAGGAGAGGATCAATGTAACGCCATCATGGATGAAATACTCTCGTGGCACAGTGATCGACGGAGTGAGGTGGTGATGATTTGGACTTTTTTTTTGTTTATGGCTGGAAAACACTGTAGCTAGCTGAAAAAATATTGTAGCTGACAAAGACTTATTTAGCATAATTAAATTTAAAAAAAATAAAAAATATAAAAAATATGTTAGCCCATTACGTGTAATACAAACACGTATGGGAAAAAAAGAACCGGTAAAAAAGCTCAACAAAAAGACAAAAGTTCAGAAAAAGACAAAATTTATGAATAGTGAAAAACAAGCAGGAAGTCAGAAGCTGAAGCCTAAATGATCACACAGTCCAAGTGTCCAACCATGTTTAAGCTAAACAAAATCTCCAACCCAAAAACAAACACTAGGTTTTTCTTCTGAGGAATGAACAAACACCAGATGGGCTTGTGTTGTAGTGTCATGGTAATCTAGTTCAAGTGGGCCTTCAAACTATTGTATCGGCCTAGCCCGGCTGAACGTGTCGGGGATGTAAGCCTAGCGCCGGCCCAGCCTACCCACTTTTGGGCCGGACGAGTGGGCCCGCGCGTCGGCCCGGCTCACTTGCAATGGGCCCGTCTCTCTTGTTTCGCTCGGACCCACCGGGCTCACTGTCGAGCGCCTGACACTTCACCCTCGCGCGAAGAGAGAGAGAGAGAGAGAGAGAGAGAGAGAGAGAGAGAGAGGAGATGATTCGCCGGCGGCGCTAGAAGCCGAGAGGGAAAAAAAAGGTGCAGTTTTTCTCGCGGGTTTTTCTGTTGTCTTTATCGTTATCTGATATCTTATGAAATATAGTGCAAACAGTATGGGTTGAGCTAGGCATGGTGCGTGCTTAGTATGCAGTGCTAGTTTCAGGAGCTCTGGGTATGATCACAAGCAAACCTTTGCTACAATGATTGTCCAAATGGTGCTTACATTGTTAGACAAGGCGTTCTAGCCAGCTAGCGACCTGGCATTGTTCTTAAAAAGTTTAGTACATTGATTATTTAAATGGTGCTTACATTGTTCACGAAGGGCATGTATTACTTGCACGCATTTTCAGTTTACCATGTTGCATCTCTATGTGACATGTCGACAGGGTTCAGAGTTTATGTAGGTTTGTTTAACTTAGAGTGTGGCAAATACAAGACTAATTACCTATCAGTTTACTCAAGGACGTAAAATTCATGGAGGGCATGACTAGATATGTTACCTTCTTTTGTCATTTTGTTTTGGAAACGGTCAATTGTGTTTCAGTTTGGAACAATGTCCTGACCTGTTAAGTTGATTGCGTCCCATCACTAACCTCTTCAGTTTACTGTCTGAATTTTGTCCCAATTTGGAATTGGGGTTGACAGATAACAGCCTTTAAAGCCTTTACAAACAATGACACTTTTTTCTCTTTCGTTTACAGTTTGGTACTGCCCCCTGTTTAGTATTTTATTTATTCTATCTTTCCCTCACACAATTAAAAAGAAATAACATGAAATGATTGCTCATTGAAATATTTGTATGTTGGACCGGATGGCAACAAAGAGGGTAAATGGTGCCAACTCAAAATTTTCCCTCAAATATTCAAGTTTCTTTTCTCACACACAACTATAGAATTGTAGAAAAAAGAATTTCCATCTAAAACTCAAGACAAATAGCTCGATAACATAAAACCTTGAAGCAACCACTTTCCGGCGGTCTAACCGGCATAGAAATGGCGGTCTAACTGCTCCTTCAAAGGTGGTCTAACCGCTGTTACGGTTGCTCCAAGCAACCTTACATATCCAAAGGCAAAGAAATCGTTTTTTTGGCACAAGTTCTTCACAACTTAACACACGTTAGTCAAAACATGCATCACGCAATCTTAATGCAATGACTCAAGTCATCTTAACTTAATCCATAACTCGATTTCCCTAAAGCCTTGTTTTTCTAGGAAGATCGGTAGTACCACACACAACATGCTAGTACTACTGCACCCAGCAATCCCGAATGGACCTCTCTGGAAAAAAAATATACCGTAACAAAGACTGGAACTACCGTTCGTGCAGTATGACCATGCTCACAATGTCGGTATTACCACTCTATAGTACTACCGCATAAACACCTGCGGTACTTTCGATTTTCCTGACACTTCCAGAAAATAGCCCAAACAAAATACAATCTTTGCAAAACCACTTAACCACTCCACGAAACTTGCAATGGTTCATCACAACAATATCTTGGATCTTCTTATATGGTCCTTCAATCTCCCGCTTGATTAACCCATTAGCAATTCCTCAAAATTGCAAATTGAAGGTGGTTTTAAAAAAGGAAAGAAGAATTTTGCAAAGAGAGCTCCAAATGGTCAAAACAAGATTGCAAAGAGCTGAAAATGACCATTTGAAACAGAAATGAAAATGACTATAATATAGGAATTTCCAAAAAAAACCCTGCATCTAACAAACTGAATAATTAAAGGCAGCCTTTCGTTATATATATCAACTTCACTCTTTGATAATACAAACATTTTAAGCACCATGGACAGGGATACAGTAAATAAAAGACTAAGGTTGTGCTCATTTGGGCTGAATAAGCCTGGCTTATGACTGAATTTTTACTGTAACTGGCTTATTTTGCACTGTAACTGATGGTGGCTTTTTTAGCATAATTAAATTTAAAAAAAAATTAAAATTAGAAAAAAAACATGTTAGCCCATCACGTATAATACAAATAAATACAGGGAAAAAGAACTGGCAAAAAAATCTAAAAAAACCAAAAGTTCAGAAAAAGACGAAATTCATGAATAGTGAAAAATAAGTTAGAAGCCAGAAGCTCAAGTCGAAATGAGCAGGCATCGTTATATATCGGCTTTGCTCTTTGAAAATTCAGATAATTTAAGCACAAAGGACATGGATAGAGTAAATCAAGAACTAAGTTCTTTGTACTATGTGCAAATTCAGCATCAGTTTCTTATCAAATATGGGAAACTAGTGCGGTAAAATGCACTGTTGTGCAGAATCCAGCCTTAAGTCATAGATATGGTGTCAAATAATTTCCAGGGTCTAAGGGTATGTTTGGTTTGGAGTCAGGTAAGGATGGAATGAATCCATCCCTGTTTTTAAGGATGGAACCGTCCCCATCCCTTATTGTCCCTGGAACCAAACACACTATTGGAGGCAGGTAGCGAGGAAGAGGGACGAGCCCATCCCCTCATTTTGGAGGGATGGGGGCATCCTCAATTTAGGGGAATATTCCCAGGATATTCCCCGAAGGGGATGGACTCTGTCCCTACTGACTCCAATCCAAACAGGTTCAAATCTGAGATCGCCCCGTCCCATCCCCTATTGTCCCTGGAACCAAACACACCCTAAGACCATATATAAAAATCTCAACATCTTACTATCCTATTTCAAACAGTCCATCTATAACATTGTGCATGTACCTAAAAAGCACTGTTTTGAAGACACTCCAACTGAAAAATCCCTCATAATAATACACATCAATTAAAGTGCTAACACAAATTGCAGCACTGTGATGACCATTCCAAACCTTGTCCACTAAAGCCATCTCTTGTATCGCAGCTGTTTGTTGAGAAACCGTCGCTGGTGACCAGTCCGAGCGATTTCTCTGCTTAGAACAAGAATGAATCAATCACAGAATCACAGAGAGAATAGATTGAATACACAGAGAGATAGAGAGAACTCCTGATCTTTCTTTATTGCTTTCATTCATGTGTACATAATGAGGAGGTATGACTCTCTATTTATAGACTACAATGAGGTGCCCACCATGGGCCCTGGGCTGCCGGCCCAGGCCCAGGTTTCTTAACACTCCCCCTTGGGCACTCATCCAACACATTCATGCCTCACTAAAACTCCATAAAAACCCAGTGGGAAAAATTTGGAGAAAGAGCACATGATACATGTGATGCTGCGATGCACGAATTGCCTCATTAAAAACCTTGGTCGAGAAACTTCATGGAAAACTCGTCAAGGGAAAAAGAGTACAATTCACCCAAATTCATTTGGTCTGCAGGACTTTATTTTTTGGGTACTTAATCTTCATGATCAAGATTTATTAGCGGGCTTGTGAGAATTCTCCCCCTGAATTCTGCACTTCTCTAAGTCTCGTCATTCCAATTCCACGCACGCACCTTTCAAAGCTAGATGCGGGGAGTGACTTAGTGAACAAGTCTACATGACTTAGCGTACAGTACTTTAATCTTGTCCATCTCTGCAATTCATGAGCATAGAGGAACTTGGGGTTGATATGCTTACATAGCCCGTCTGCACTTGTGCAACGCAAGTTGCGTTATCTTCATGGATAATTGTGGGGGTTTGCACAATGTTCATTCCACATGACTGCTGGATGTGGTGAATCGTTCATCGGAACCAAGCGCACATTCGTGCGGCTTCATACAGTGCTATAATTTCTGAGTGGTTCGTCGAAGTAGCTACAAGGCTTTGCTCAGACGATTTCCAGGAAATTGCAGTTCAAACACACAGAAGATACATAGCCTGTTTGTACCTTGCAGTATGCGGGTTTAACAGGTACCCAGCATCTGCATAGTCAATCAAGTTCAGATCTTGATTATTTCTGCAAAACAATCCAAGGTCCTTCATTCCTTGGAGGTATCGGAAGGTGTCCTTTATGCCTCGCCAATGCCTTTTGGTGGGCTCTGCACTGTACCTTGCTAACAGTATGGGAATTCCGGTCCCAGGACTTCCTCCCCCCTTCCCTAGGTCAGAAAGGATTTTTTTCTTACTGTAAAGACCTACCGATCATTGGTACTTTCGAGGGAAATGCCTTCTCGAAGCCAAACCTTTCAAGCACCTTCTGGGTGTAGGTTGACTGATGTACCAAGATTCCTTTAGGGACATGCTCAAGCTGCAGGCCTAAGCAAAACTTGGTCTTGCCCAAATCTTTCATTTCAAATTCTGACTCCAAGTAGGAGCTTGCTTCTCTTATGTCTTCGACTGTCCTGATGATATTCAGATCATCTACATACATAGAGATTATACAGAATCCATTCTAGGATCGCCGTATAAATACACAAGGACAGTCTTCATTATTCGTGTAGCCTTTCTTGCAGAGAAAATCGCTGCCATTGAGATCAAGTATCTAAAGGTAATTCCACTCATGACTGGGGAGTAGGTTTCTTCATAATCAACTCCAGGACGTTGAGTGAAACCTTGGGCTACCAGCCTTGCTTTGTATCTCACTACTTCATTTCTTTCATTTCTCTTTCGAACAAATACCCACTTGTGCCCAATGGGGTGTATGTGGGGAGGTGTGCGGCATACGGGCCCAAACACCTCTCTTTTATTCAGAGATAGCAATTCAGTTGCTATTGCCTTCTTCCAATCTTCCCAATCTGATCTTTTCTTACATTCAGCGAGCGATGCAGGCTCGGGATCAAGATCGATGATGGTGACAATTTTCTTTGCGAAGTAGATATCGATATTAGCTGTTGTCCTATTCAGGGACTCTCCCGTGTGCACATAATTTATAGCTATTTCTTCATGAGTTGCTTCTTCTGGAGCGATTGCTTCTGCTAGAGCTTTACCTTGCACATCGCTTCTTTCAATTGCGGTGGCAAGTCCCTTTAGTTTTTCGGCTCCGATGTGTGCGGACACATCCATGCCGATGGGGATATTCAGATCCGGTATGCCCTTTTCTGAAGGTGTCATACTTGTGCCAGGTCTCAACTGACTCCCCTTCTCATTCTGGGGGACTTCAATGATCGGCTGTGATAAATCCCTCTTATCCTTTTTCACCAGGCGTCCCCGGTTACTAAGGATTCGAGGAACCGGAGTTCTCGTCCTTTATTATTTTTCTGAGGCCTCTGGACGAGATTAGGGATACCTTCAATTTTCTTTGCTATTTCAACCCTCTCCGGTGCATTGCGTGCAGGCACATGCGACTTAATCACGCTCTTCAAATCACTAAAGTGATCGGGCAGTTGATTTGCTAATGCTTGCAAGTCGATGATCTTCTGGACCTCTTTTTCAGTTTCACTAGTGCGCGAGTCATGTGCATGAATTCCCGTGGCTTCCCACGTAATTTCCCGACATTTTTCATCAACGGGTTGATTTCCTCCCCCTAATGACGAGAAATTATCTTCATCAAAAATGCAATCAGCGAAGCGGGCAGTATGCAAATCTCCCGACATGGGTTCCAAATACCTGATTATGGATGCAGTCTCATAACCAACGTATATCCCAGTCTTGCGGAGTGGGCCCATTGCAGTTCGTTGTGGAGGTGGTATCGGTACAAAAACCTTACATCCAAACCTCCTAAGATGAGAAACTTTCGGTGGTGACCCTTGCGCTAGTTGCATAGGTGAATGGATGTTGTAGGCCGAAGGTCTAAGGTTGATGAGATTCGCTGCATGAAGGACTGCATGTCCCCAACATGTAGCTGGCAAATTACTTTTATGCAAGAGGGGTCGGGCAATAAATTTAATTCTTTTAATTAAAGCCTCTGCCAAACCATTCTGGGTATGGACATGCGGTATCGAGTGCTCAACTGCAATTCCCATCGCCATGCAATAATCATCAAATGCCTTCGAAGTAAATTCTCCGGTGTTGTCCATTCGAATGGACTTGATATGATGATCAGGAAACACATTTCTGATGCGAATGATTTGCAAGATCAATTTTGCAAAAGCGTGGTTTCTTGTGGACAACAAACCCACATATGACCACTTTGAAGAAGCGTCAATGAGCACCATGAAATACTTAAACGGCCCTGAGACGGGCTGAATGGGACCGCAAATGTCTCCCTGGATGCGTTCCAGGAATGCAGGGACTTCATCCTTCATTTTCAGAGTGGAGGGTCTAGTTATTAGTTTCCCGGTGGCACATGCAGGGCACACAAAATCTTCATGATTCGGGAAATTCTTCACATTAATACTATGCCCATGTGAGTTATTTATTATGTTTCTTATCATCCTAAGACTTGGGTGGCCTAATCTATCATGCCAGAGGCAGAAGAGTTCAGAGCTTCTAAACACTGTTTTCAGAACAGTGTACGCTGCAGGCGCTTTAATTGTGGTATAATATAGCCCAGTTTCAAGTGAAGGAAGCTTTTCTAATATTCTTTTGCCATTCTCTTCGCGCTTTGTGATGAGCAGGTATTCCTTACCGTACTCTTCGTCAGTCTCAACGTGGAAACCATTTGCGCGGATATTCTTAAAACTTAGGAGAGTTCTAGCTGATTCTGGGTACAATAAGGCTTCTTCAATGACCAAAGTTGTGCCCATTGTGGCTCTTCCCGAACCAGTTATACATGCATCGCTTCTGGCGATTGTCGTAAGGCTGTCAGTGCTCTTACGAATCGACTGAAAATACTCAATCTCTCTTAAGATGATATGCGTTGTGCCGCTGCTGGCTAAGCACACTTCCTTCATAGGGCGCTACACGTGTTCTAATATAGGGTATTTTATTAATATGCATGAGAATACAATCAACACATAGATAAAATACTCCAATATCAGAACATATCATGCCATCATAAACTGAATAAATGAATGAATTCTTCAAATATCATCCAACCATCACGAGAAAATAACAATTCTTAAGTACCATCCATGCAAATTCTAACATATTCTTCCACACAAAATAAATGACAATTAAAGTCGAAATGCATTCAGTGCAACAGACTTCTTCTGCTATTTTCTCGGGGTTGACATTCTCTTCAAGAGAAAACATAGCATCGGCTGCTTCTAGGTCAAAAGGGGTTGCTGCTATCGTGATGATTTCAACCTTCACCAGTGCAGGCAGCTACTCCGAACTCTCCCCCTCAGCCGATGCAAAGTGGGCTTCATGATGCCCTTTGCCATCCCGTTTTGGCTTGCTGGCTTTATTCTCTCGTGGAGCATCTGATTTGCCTTTTTGGGCTGCGGCCTTGTACTTCCTTCCCCTTCTCTCATTAAGAGCTTTTCGCACCTTGTAGCTCCCGGCATTGGCTTCACGGCCAGCGAAGCTCCCAGGTGGCTGAGTGACGTAGTTCTTACGAAGAACTTTGTCCTGAGCCTCCGCAACTTGCATCATATCAGTCAATTCGGCGTATTCCTCATAGCCATCTTGACGATAGTTGCGTGCGGATTGTGCTACATTGGGTTGGAAGGATTTTCTTAATTTTCTATATTGGTGTACAAATCTTGTGCAAGGTAGAATTGTACTCCCCGACTGTCTTAAAGTCGACAAATCTCAGTCTGATCCACTCCTGCTCTGCTTGAGAAAGAATTGTGTACTTCAGCCTCTCAAACCACTTCTTGAGTGCGGTCCAGAGTGCGAGCGCACTTTTCTCTGCCATATACTCATTCTTGAGAATGAGGCAGAGGTGGTGCCTGAGAAAATGAAGTGCCTGATCATTCTCCTCAGGTTTGGGTTGAGCGTCATTCAGTCCGCCAATCCCAATAGTAGCGCGGAGCTTCCTGTCTCCAAGCACAATCTCGACATTGGATACCAACATTATATAGTTTTGGTCATGCTGGGCCAGCTCCTCAAACTCCCAGTTCGTGATGCTAGTCATCTAAATGTGTATAAGTCTACTGCTGGTAGACATGCACGGAATAATTCACTGCGGGTAAATAAATGGTACAAAAGGTTCTCGCAATGTTCCAGAATTTTCTATGCATTTTCTATAATTTTACTGCTAATTTCAGTGATTAAAAGCAATTAAAACAATTACAATTAACCAAAAACAGTAAATAAATACAGAAAATACAGAGAATAATATGGCATAAATAAATAAGCTTCAAATGCTAAAACTAATGCAAAATTCAGATTCCCGAGGCCCTTTTATGCTAAAATATGAAATTTCAGCAAATTCTGCAATTCCAGGGGGGTTTATGCAAATTTCCAGTTCAGAGAAAAATTCGCGCAATTTTCTGATTTACAGAGGGGTTTTCTGCAAAATTCTGGACCCACTCGTAAAATTGAGGGCTTATTCGCAATTTTCGGAACTGCGAGGCCTTATCTGCAAAAATCAGGACTCATATGCAATATTTAAGGGCTTTTCGGTAATATTCATAACTTCAGGGCCCTTTTTTTTGTAAAACACCCGGCGCCACCCTCGGCCGCGCTTTTCTCATTCTGGCCCAACCATCAGGCCTTTTTTTTCAGCCCACTTGCTCCCGCCTCCCAACAGCCGGCTCCCCTTTTTTTTCTCTTGGCCCACTTCCTTTGGCCTGGTGCGGCCCATCCGGCCACCGACCGGCCCGTATGGCCCATTCCGCACATCTCAAAGGCAGGGGTAGGGTTTCCCTACCCCTGTTCACACTATATGGCGGCGGCGGCTTAGCTAGCTCGTTCGGGGGCGTGCTCGGGCGGACGCCGGCCGGTCGGCCGGATGTGGTAGCGGGCGGGCGAGCCGGTGGAGTGCAGGCGGAAGGAGGGCGCGGCGGCGAGGGGAAGACGGTGCAGCAGGGAAGCCGGGGACCGGCGGCCGCAGCGACGGCGCGGGGAGCTGGGCGGAGCCGGCGCGGGTGCGGGCATGGTGGGGAGGCCGGCGGCGGCTCCACCAAGCGGCCGGTCGAGCGGCGCCTCGTGCTGAGCGTCGGTCCGTGCGGGGACTGCTGGGGTGGCGCGAGGGAGGCTTCGGGCCGCGCTCCCTCGGGTCGACGGCGTGCGCATACAGGCGCGGTACGGGCGTGGCGAGGCGGTCGGGAACCGTGCGGCTGCGGGCCAGACGAGGCGGAGACGGCCAGGCGTGCATAGCCCGTGCGGGCGAGGTCGGCTGCAGACCGGGAGGCGGCCTGGCGCGTGCGGGCGACCGAGCCGGCGGCGAGGTGGCAGCGCCTTGTGGGGCGAGTGACGACCGGCGCGTTCGGGAGGCGCAACGCGGGGTCAACCTCGGGCGGCGGCGCTTGCGGGCGCCCCGGCCGGCTGCCGGCCGGCGGCCATCAGCGTGCATGCGGGCACGACAGCGGGGGTTTTTTTTTCTTGTGTGATGCCATGCATAACAGGAAGAACAGATGTGAAATCTCCATATAACTATCATGCTGGATCAAACAAATTAATGCAAAATTTTCGTTTTCCAATCTAGATGCAATCAACATCTACCCCGTTTCATAATCTACTGATCGACATTGTGTCGGCGATTTCAGATTTGCTCGCGGTAGATTTAGGGCGGATTTGCATCGTTCTACAGCGCAATCAACATCTACCCCGTTTCACAATCTACCGATCGGCATTGTGCCGGCGACTTCAAGTCTGCTCGCGGTAGAGTAGGGCGGATTTGCACCGTAGAAATTCAATCTAGAACGCGAAAAGAAAATACAGATTCAAAAGCGATCTAGAAAATCAATCTGTGCTTCGATGATTACCTCGTTCACCAGAGCGAAGTCGTGCTGATAACGTGTTGAGAAACCGTCACTGGCGACCAGTCCGAGCGATTTCTCTGCTTAGAACAAGAACGAATCAATCACAGAATCACAGAGAGAATAGATTGAACACACAGAGAGATAGAGAGAACTCCTGATCTTTCTTTATTGCTTTCATTCATGTGTACATAATGAGGAGGTATGACTCTCTATTTATAGACTACAATGAGGTGCCCACCATGGGCCCTGGGCTGCCAGCCCAGGCCCAGGTTTCTTAACACTGTCCACCAAAAAAGAATTAACCTTAGGTTCAGATATTAATGTCCTTTCCATGTATGAGTCATAGCATCAATATAAGTTACCTAGAAGAATCAGCACCTCCTGGTCGACTAGTCGCGTTTGGTCCAGCGTGCGGCCGCACGCGACACTGGCGCGACGCAAAGGAGGGCCGAAAGAATTGCTGCGGTCCGGTTGAATCCACACAATCGTCTGAGGGGGCGGCCGACGGTGGGGCCCACATGGGAAAGATTCGGGTCATCATCTAGCTGGGATCCATGTCTGCTGCTGCTACTGCTGTTGTAAGGATTTAGAGGAAGGGAAGGTCTAGGGTTAGAAGAAGAGAGTGATAGGGAACTCACTCAACCAATCTCTTGCTAATCAATCGATTTGGTATAGAATTTAGAATAGGATATTGGGGATGGAGGCCAGCGTAGATCCAATGCCTGGACGCAGCGCTGAAGAGGCGAGGACGGATGCAAAAAGTAGGCAGATGGTGTGGGAGGAGCTGGTGACGGATGAGCAAGCGGTGCGGCGGCGTCGTGTAGGGTGGGAGGGAGAAAGGGAACGCGGGTGGGGAGCGGGCATGGCCACACGCGGGGAGCAATGGCCTCAAAGAGGGATGAGCAGTGCCGGCGCGGATGGCGTGGGACGAGATGGGGACGGATGAGGAAGCGGTGCGGCAGCGGCGCCTAGGACGGGGAGAAAGGGGAATGCGGGTGGGGAGAGCGTGTGCACTCGGCGAGCAAGCGGGGCGAAGGCTGAAAAGCAGAACGCAGCGAGGCGCGCAGTAACGAAGGAGCCACGCACCGGTGCGAGGCCAGCCGCAAAACGGTACGGCATCAACGAGACCGCTGACCGCAGCATATCTTCGGCGTGCAACAGGGTGATGATAGGCTTGGGTTGGATTCGATGGGGCTAATTTCTAATTTGTATTTAAACTATCTATAGTAATAGTTTTAAATTATGTATCTTTTTATGGAATGAAATCTAAATTAAAAATTTTGTTGGGACGTAACCCTCTTAGTGACGACCATATTGGAACCTGGATGTGATGATAAATGAGCAAGGGACGGGACATCACTCCTTAGTGACGCGCTACGTCAGCGCCCGGATAAGTGGGAAATAGGCAAGGGTCTTCTCATTTTACTCGACGAGTGCGAGGGGCAAGGAAACTAGTCGAGGAGAGTATGATTCATATGGGTAGTTAAAATATAGGGTCCTTCACAGGTAAGTTAAGAGAGATAGTTGATACAGCGATTAGGAGACGTATAGATATCTTGTGCGTTCAAGAGACTAAATGGGTAGGTCAAAAGGCAAAGGTGGAGCACACTGGCTTCAAACTGTGGTATACTGGAATAGAACGAAACAAAATGGAGTAGGCATCTTAATCGATAAGCGCCTCAAGAGTGGAGCTGTCGACGTGAGAAGACAGGGGATAGGATTATCCTAGTCAAGCTAATTTTTGGTGACATGGTTTTAAATGTTGTTAGTGCATATGCTCCACAAGTAGGGTTGCATGAGACTGTTAAGAGGCAATGTTGGGAAGACCTAGATGACATAGTTAGAAATGTGCTTAGCAATGAGAAGATTTTCTTAGGATGTGATTTCAATGGTCATGTTGGTATAACTAGTAGAGGATTTCAAATGGTGCATGGGGGTTTTGGTTATGGTGATAGGAATCAAGAAGGAGAGGATATCTTAAACTTTTTGCCGTAGCCTATGATCTTATGATAGCTAACATCTTCTTTAAAAAGAGACATTCTCATTTAGTTACCTTTAGTAGTGGTCAGCACTCTAACCAAATCGATTTTGTTCTTATTAGGAGGGAGAACAAACGAGCCTACATAGACTGTAAGGTTATACTTGGAGAGTGTGTTGTCTAGCAATATAAGTTGGTAGTCTCCGATTTTTTGTTTTAGGTTATGGGTTCGACAAGCTAAGGTCACCAGAGCCACGAGGACGAAGTAGTGGATACTCAAAGGAGATACCGCATAGGCGTTTAAGGAGTGGATGGTCACAGAAGGGACGTGGGAAGTGGGAGAAGTGAATAGCGAAGTGAATAGTATGTTGGACAGAGATGACAACTCGCATTAGGAAGGTGGCTACAGAGGTGCTTGGAGTGACCCAAGGGACAAGAGAAAAACCAAAAGGACACACGGTGGTGGAATGAGGAAGTGTAAAAGGCTATTGAGGAGAAGAAGATATGCTACAAGCACATGCATCATGATAGGAGCGATGACAACGTGCAGAAATACAAAGCAGCAAAAAAGAATGCGAAGAAAGCGGTGAGTGAGGCACGAGGCAATGCATATGAAAACATTTATCAGAAACTAAGTACAAAGGAGGGAGAGAAAGATGTCTACAAGATGGCTAAACGTTGAGAAAAGAAGACAAGAGATTTCAACCAAGTGAAATGCATCAAAGATGACACTAATAGACTTTTGGTGAAAGACTAGGTGATCAAAGATAGGTGGAGAGATTATTTCGACAAGTTGTTCAACCACGATAATGATGATTGTATGACTGAACTGGATGATGCTTTTACGACATCGATAAGCAGTTTGTTCGAAGAATCCAGGAGTCGGAAGTAAGAGATGCCTTAAAAAGGATGAAAGTGGGTAAGGTGTTGGGGCCTGACGATATCCCTATTGAGGTGTGGAAATGCCTAGGAGAAGTGGCGATTATTTGGCTAACTAATTTGTTCAATAGCATTTTTAAGTTGAACAAAATGTCAAACGAGTGGCGGAGGAGCACATTAGTACCAATTTTAAAAAATAAAGGAGGCATTCAAAGTTGTACTAAGTATAGAGGAATTAAGCTCATGAGCCACACAATGAAGATTTGGGAACGAGTGATTGAGAGCCATTTAACAAAATGGACTAGTGTGACGACAAATCAATTTGGTTTTATGCCTGGGAGGCCGACCACAGAGGTGATTTTCTTACTACGACAGTTGATAGATAGGTATAAGGAGTAAAAGAAGGACCTTCATATGTTATTTATTGACTTGGAGAAAGTCTATAATAAAGTGCCAAGAAAGGTCATGTGGTGGGCGCTCCAAAAGAAAAAAATTCCAACAAAATATATTACCCTAATTAAGGACATGTATGAAAATACTGTGACTAATGTCAGAACATATGGTAGTATTATTGATGACTTTCCTATTAAGATAGGGTTACACCAAGGGTCATAGTTGAGCCCATATATTTTTGCTCTAGTGATGGACGAGGTCACACGGGACATACAAGGAGATATCCTTTGTGAATACTTTTCGCCAATGATGTGGTGCTGGTTGATGAGAGTAGAATAGGTGTTGATAGAAAGCTCAAGTTGTGGAGGAAGACCTTAGAATTGAAGGATTTTAGACTTAGTAGGACTAAAACTGAATATATGAGGTGTAATTTCAGTGGTGCTAGGGCAGATGATGGAGATGTTAGATTGGACGGACAAGTAGTGCCTAACAAGGATACGTTCCATTATTTGGGATCGATACTACAGTGGAACGGTGAGATTGATGAAGACGTGAGCCACAAGAGCGGGGTGGGTGAAATGGCGCCAAGCTTCTAATGTCCTGTGTGACAAAAAAGTCACTCAAAAGTTAAAGAGTAAGTTCTATAGGACGGCGATCAGACACACGATGCTATATGGAGCAAAATATTGGACGACTAAAAGACAACATATATAGAAAATGAGTGTAGCGAAGATGAGGATGCTGCGGTGCATCTGTGGTCACACAAGGCGGGATCGCATCCGCAATGATGTTATATGTGATAGAGTGGGGGTAGCACCAATTGAAAAGAAGCTTGTCCAACATCGCTTCAGATGGTTTGGACATCTCCAGCAAATGCCTCCTAAGGCACCCGTATGTAATGGAATTTTAAAGTGTATTGAAAATGTAAGAAGAGGCAGAGGTCGACCAAGACTAACGTGGGAGGAAGCAATTAAAAGAGACTTGAGGGATTAGAATGTATCTAAAAAATTAGCTTTGGATATTAGTGTATAGAAGTTAGCGATCTATGTACCGGAACCATAAGAAAGTTAGGGGTAGTGTTTTAGACTCTCGGCTCAGATAGTAGGATGTACGACTTAGGTTTTTAGCATTGTAGGTTTTTATTTCAAAGCTCTCAACTCTTTGATCTTGAGAAGATTTCATTCCTAACTTACCCCAACTTGTTTAGGACAAAAGGTTTTGTTGTTGTTGTATTTTTAAAACAAGGTTAATAGAAAGATTATAGTAAAAAGTGTACTAAGTTTAGCTGTCCGGTCAAATTCACATGCGATTATTTTCTTGTGTGTACTACCTCTTGCTAATAGCCAAGAATTCAGATATTTAAGCTATAAATCATAAATTATCAGCCTAAAAGAACCCACTCAATCATTGTACACACGAAGCAATACATTACATATTTATTTATACATTACATACTTTTGCTTAAGTTTTACTTTGGCAAAAATGTTTACTGCTTTGCTTGTCTAGCTTCAAAATTTTCGCTTCTCAGCAGCTGGAGGAGTAGCCGTCGTTCGCTAGACTAGACTGACCTTGAGTAGTAGTAGTGCTTTTGTAATGTAAAGCAGGTGTAATCATGAACCCTAAGAGGTTTGTGTGCCACTTGCATAGAGTAAATTTATGTTCATTATCCTTGTATGTTGTTTTGCTTAATTATCAGTAATCCCCCTGCATTCAAAGCTTTCTCCTGTCCCCTTTCGCTCTCGTTCTTACCTTTTTCGCCCTATACTTACCTTGAAAATCAATGTCTTACTTATCTACTCTTACTGTCCAAAGCCGCTGCAAAGCTGATCTCAAATTCCCAATTAGCAGATGGAACCAACACAGCAGAGTGATCAGACCAACAGGCAGGGTGCACCTGCCACAGATCAAGCCACACTTGCCAGCATAATAGCGATGATGGAACAAAATCGCTATCAGAGAGAGCAAAATATTTTGCGAATGCGAGATCAACAGACCCAGTTGCTTGAGCAGATAGCAGCTAGATCACCCAGTGTCAAGGTGACACCCGAAGAGTCAGCGTCAGCATCAAGCGCAATTGCATTGAAGTTTACAGCATTCCTGCAAACTCAACCACCTAAATTCCCCTCTGCAACAGAGTCACTGAATGTAGATAACTGGTTACGAGATATTGAGAGAAGAATGAATACTATCCAGTGTACAAATAAGGAGAAGGTTCTTTTCGCCACCTATCAGTTGTCCGAACCCGTAATCACTTGGTGGAATGCTATCCAGTGGATGCACCCTAAGGAGAAAGATATTACATGGGAAGATTTTGTGAAGAGATTCCGTAAAGCCTGCATTCCTCCTGAAGTTATCGCAGGAAAATATCAGGATTTTATTGATCTTCAACAAGGAGGGAACTCCATCACAGCATATCTACAACAATTTTATCAGTTATCCCGATTTGCTCAAGAGGAAACTAACACCGAAGCTAAAAGGATGGAGTACTTTATGAAAGGTCTACAACCCAATATGAGACAACGCCTTCAGGCCATGAAGTTTTCAAGCCTATTGAACCTGGTTGATCGAGCTCTACAAATAGAAGAAAGACCAGGTTACGTGAAAGTTATGAAACGAAAGCAGCCTTCGCCTCCTTCACCAACGGCTTGTTTTCACTGCGAACAGGATGGGCATTATCGTGACCAATGCCCACTGAAGTACTTACCCAAAGAAGAAGCTAGACAGCAAGCAAAGAGGCAGGCCACAACATCACGCCAGCCACCGATAGAAGAAGAAGAATCCTACCCTGAGAAGACCCAGTCTGAACAGTCTCAGCAGTATGCCACTCCCTCACCACTCGCCATCAAGTGCCTCACCTGCGGTGGCAAGCATCTTACTAGCAGCTGTCCACGAAGGACAGATACATGTTTCCATTGTGGAGAGACTGGACACTACAAGCATCAGTGTCCCAGAAGGACTTTGTCATCAGAAGCAGCTAAACTCCAAGCCCAAAACCAGCAGATAGTCAAGGAAATATGAGCTATGCAGAACAAGAAATGAGATGATGTACTTTTGGTTATCCTTTTGTAAACCAGTTGGAAGAACTTAATGGTTTGTCTGTAAATTACTTTAACTAAGGCTTGTGGCAAAATTATGAAGATGTATGGAGACCATTTGAGTAAAGTGAAATGGGTGTGATGGTTATGTTGTAACAAAGTTAATCTCAGCAGACCCAATCATATCCAACCTTGGTACGACCTAATTCATCCAAGTGGGAACCGCACCACACACGCAAGGATGATATACATGTGCGAGTGAAGAGGAGTCAAAGTCAATCTAGAAGAGGTTAAAGCAGATTCGCTGCAGCCAGAGATGCAAGGGTTAGATGTCGTTTTGGGCATAAACTGGCTAGCCAAGAACAAGGGCAAAGTAGATTATGAGATCAAAACAGTATCATTGGTAATCCATGAAGACCAGAAAGTGGAAAAAAAACCGAGAAGTATTGAAGGATGCAAGAAAGCGCATGATCAACATGCTAGCAGTTACACCAGATCAAGTGTCAATAATACAAGAATACCCTGATGTATTCCCAGAAGAACTACCAGACAGACCCCTGACCGACAAATAGAACTTGTCATAGAGTTGATTCCAGGCGCAAAGCCAATTGCCAAGCATCAGTACCGAATGTCAGCTAGTGAATTGAAAGAGTTGAAGAAGCAGTTGGATGAACTATTGGAAAAAGAATTCATTCGACCAAGTGTTTCACCTTGGTCAGCCCCAGTCCTATTCGTGAAAAAGAAGAATGGAGAGCTGAGAATGTGTGTTGATTACAGAGGGTTGAATGCATCCACAATTAAAAACAAGTACCCTTTGCCCAAAAATTGATGATTTGTTTGATCAACTCAAAGGTGCCAAAGAATTCTCTAAGATCGACTTGCGCTCGGGTTACCATCAGCTCAAGATCCGAGAGCAAGATCGAGGGAAGACAGCTTTCATCACCAGATATGGATTATATGAGTTCACGGTCGTTCCCTTGGGTTTAACCAATGCGCCAGCGTATTTCATGAACCTTATGAATCTGGTGCATAGGGACAAATTGGATCGATTTGTGATTGTCTTCATTGACAATATTCTGATTTACTCCAAGAATGAAGAAGAGCACAAGGAGCACTTGCACATAGCTTTGACCAGATTGAGAGAACACCAGTTGTATGCCAAGTTCGACAGATACAGCTTTTGACTGAAATAAGTTGCTTTCTTGGGTCACATTATATCAGAAGATAGAGTCAGGGTTGACCCAGAAAAGATAGTCGCAGTTATGGAACGGAAACAGTCCAAGACAGTGACAGAAGTGAGGAGCTTTCTTGGATTGGCAGGCTATTATCGCCAATTCATAGAAGGATTCTCCAAGATTTCCCGTCCACTCACTCAACTACTGAGGAAAGACGGGCCATTCACATGGACATATACTTGTGAAGCGAGTTTTCAGCTGTTGAAGACCAAGTTGACAACAACACCAGTGTTGATTTTGCCCAACCCAGAGAAAGAATTTCAAAGCTATTGTGACGCTTCAAAGCAGGGTTTGGGATATATGCTGACGCAAAACAGGGAAGTTGTTGCCTATGTATCCAGACAACTGAAGCCACATGAAGAAAATTACCCACACACAATTTAGAACTAGCAGCTGTGGTGCATGCATTCAAAATTTGGCGGCACTACCTGCTAGGGAATCGTTGTGAGATGTCCTCAGAGCACAAGAACTTGAAATACTTGTTCACACAGCCAGAGTTGAATATGAGACAGCGGAGATGGCTAGAGTTGAATGGAGACTATGACATTGATCTCCAATATCGACCGAGCAAAGCAAATGTAGTGGCCGATACCCTTAGACAAAAGACTCGTCCAAGCAAAGTCAGCACGACAGAGTACCCACCAGAGTTGCAATGAGATATCCTACGGCTAAATTGGGTGATCACTGAACAAGGCAGTATGGCAGCGTTGGGATTCCAACCATTGCTGACAGATCAGATGAAAGCAGCACAAGATGAAGATGAAAAGATTCAAAAACTGAAAAAGGATATTCAAGAAGAAAATTCATCAAGATATGCGATAGACGAGCATGGAATCATCACCTTCCGTGATCGCTATCGTATACCCGACAAAAAGAAATTAAAAGAGTTGATTCTATCCGAAGCCCATTCGTCTCAGTTTTCAATTCATCCCGGAGGCATCAAAAGGTATCAAGACTTGAAGAAGTATTGGTGGAACCAGATAAAGAAAGAAGTGGCAGAGTATGTGGCCAAATGTGATGTTTGCCAGCAGATCAAGATAGATCACCAGAAACCATCGGGATTGTTGCAGCCTTTGCCAATACCCGAATGGAAATGGGATAGTATTGGCATGGACTTCGTTACTGGACTTCCCAAGACTCGTGAGGGATATGATGCTATCTGGGTCATTATCGATAGATTGACCAAGGTTGCTCATTTCCTCCCGATTAAGCAAACCTACTGGAAGGACAAGCTTGCCAAGTTGTATTTGACCAGAATAGTGACACTCCATGGAGTTCCGAAGAAGATTGTGTCAGCTAGAGGAGCACAGTTTACGTCCAAGTTCTGGGAGAAATTACATGAAGCTATAGACACTAATTTGAACTTTAGTTCAGCGTATCACTCTCAGACAGATGTACAGACAGAGAAAACCCGCCAGATTGTAGAAGATACGATAAGAGCTTGTGCAATCGTATATGGTGCAGCATGGAACACCTGCCTACCGTTTGCTCAGTTCTCACATAATAACAGCTACCAAGCCAACGTCCAAATGGCACCGTTTGAAGCACTTTATGGCAGAAAACGCAGGACCCCACTGAATTGGACAGAAGCAGGAGAACGACAACTCATTGGACCTCAGATTGCTCAAGACGCAGAAGCACATATTAGAATTATCAGAGAAAGACTCAAGATAGTCAAGAGATTTCAAGTCAAGGGCAAACTAGCATCCAGATATGTGGGACCGTTCCAAATTATCGGAAGAGTTGGAGAGGTAGCTTATCAAGTGCAACTGCCGCCCAACTTATCAAGAATACACTACGTGTTCCACGTATCCCAGCTTCGAAAGTGTCTACGATAGCCAACAGACGAAGTGCCATTGTCAGATATTGAATTACAAGATGACTGCACAGATGCTGAAGAACCACTACAAATACTTCAGACGTCAGAAAGGCAGCTCAGAAACAAGAAGGTCAAATTTTGCAGAGTACAGTGGAAGAATCACACAGCGGACGAGACCACCTGGGAACGAGAGTCAGACTTGCAGCGAGATTTTTCCCAACTTACTCCCTGGACCAAGTTAATCTCGGGGTCGAGATTCTTTTAAGGGGGGTAGGTTGAAAAGCCCCAAAATTTCAAACCAAAAATTTTCATTATTTTTGCTGCATTTTTGAGTGAATTTTGAAAACTTTCCGTTTTGGGAAAGTTTTCCCCGCCGCCGCTTTCCTCTTTCGGCCGAGCGCCACTCCCCTCCGTTGGCGCCCTCCCTCCCTCCGCTTTCGCCTCTCCTCGCGCGCCCTACGCCCGCGCCAGCCGTGGACGCCGCCTCCTTCCCGCCTTCCCCGCTCCCTGGCGCCTCCCTCCGCTTCCCTCTCGCTGGCGCCTTCGCCCCTCTCCGCCTCCACCCTCGCGCTCGCGTGCACGCTGGCGCCCGCGGCCGCACCGCCTCTGCGCCCTCGGATGCTCCCCGCGCCCGAGCCCTCCCGCCCACGCCGGTCCGAAGGTGGCAGAACTCTTGCGCCACGCGTCGCCGCCCCTCTGCGCTGGCCCCACCTGCCAGTCACCGCACCTCCCCTCCCCGCGCGCGGACGCGCCTCCGCCCGTGTCGCCGCTCACCTGCTCCCCAGCTCCCGTCGCCTCACCTTTACTTCCCCTGCAGAGCCGACGTCACCTCCATCCCGCGGAGAAGACTACCCACCAGCTCCTGTTGACTCGGCGCCCTCGCCCGTGCCTTCCCCGCTAAGGCTCCTCCTCCCCTCCGCCGGGTATAAAAGCCACTCCTCGGCTCCCTCCTCCTCCTTTGCTCTCCGAGCTTCGCCACTACCTCCATTCCCCTCCCACCATCCCAGTGAAGCTCCACGCGCAGTCGATTGAAACCTCGTCGCCCCAGTCGCCGCCGCCATCCTCCCCTGCGCCGGCGACCCCCTGGAGTCGATCTCCTCTTCCCCCGCCTCATTCTCCGATTGCATTCGTCCGAAGCGTCACCCCGATGTGCTAATCACTTTGGTAAACTCCGCTTGGCAGGTGATCGCTCGAGGAGACCCAGCCCCGAAGCTCCCTCTCCGGCTGCCGCACCCTCTCCGTGGCCAGCTCACACCGCAGCCTCCCAGCTCCTACCGCCACCGCCAATGTGAGCATCTCGCTCCCCTATCCGTGTAGTCACCGCCGATTGGCCCCTCTCGCCGCCGGCAACCCTCTCCGCCACAAAATACCCGAGGCGCTCCTTTCTTCCTCCCGCCTTTTCTGTTGATTCCCTCGCCCCTCTGAGCCCCAAAATGGACTCACCACGGTGAGCCCTCCCCGTTGTCACCCTCCGCTACCGCCGACGAGCCCCCTGGCGCCTGGGCCGCCACCGCCATCGTGTCCCCGCCGCGGGGGACACTGTAGCAGCTGGAGGAGGAAGAAGACCCCCTCCCCCGCTACGTGGCCGCATCTTGGCCGTCGACCCCGATCGGCGCTGTCTGCCCCCGAGCGTCGGATGGTCGTTTCCCCGCCACCGTCCGATTTCCTTAAACATCTCCCTTCCCGTCCGTCGGATCGCCTCGTACCGCTTCGCCCGCCTTCCTTCTGTCTCCACCGTCCGATCCCCCCCCCCCGCCATCGCATCGCGTCCATCCACCCGCTCGCCATCCGACCCGTCCGCCATGCCGCGTGTCGCCCATCGAAACCGCGGAGGCGCGTGAGAGTGGGCCGAGCGGCCTGCTCCTCGCCCGAGCGCGCGCGCCTGCGGCCGCCGCGCGTCGCCGCCGTGGGCCGCGCTGGCCTTCGGCCGCGCGGGCCGCACAGTGCCAGGCCACACTGTTGCTTTGGGCCGGCCTGGTACTGTTCATTCCAATTTTCAGTGATTTACCAATTTCTAAAATCCTGAAAAATCTAAATAAATCCTAGAAAATCACAGAAAATCCCAAAAATTCCCAAATGTCACTACTTTGCTCCAAATAATATTCTAGACCCAGCTGTGACCTCCATTCCTCCAGTTTCATCCCAGATAAATTCCTAAAATTCCCTATTTGGAGATTTATGCATTTTATTCCTGTTTAATAGATTATTTTTCCTCGCTTGATTAGGCTCAAGCCGGATTTATGTTATTTTCAGTGTTTGCGCTAGTGTCGGAGTCTCCGGAAGTTCAAGTGCAGTCACAGGAGCCAGGAGATTCTTCGTTCGAGCTAGCGGAAATCATTCGGATTGACGGCAAGTCCCAAATCCTTTGATCATATTGCAACCCATGCTGTTTATTTAAGTTAATATGCTATTTGCATTATGCTAATTGTGAAATGTTAGTTTGAAATAAAATAAAATGTTTAGAATGACTTATTATGTAGTTAATCCTACCACCGTTAAATGCCATGTTTAATTTGTTGCCATGCCTTTGTAACCCTAGAATTAATTACTTGATAATCTAGACAATTGTAGGATATTATTATCATCATGCAAAATCTTACACTGATAAGGTTGTGGCTGTGGGCCAATAGAATTTGCAAACCCGACTCTAAGGTAGGGTGGTATGGGACACCGTATCTTAGAGCGGAGAGTGCCGGCGTGCACAAGGTAAGGTAAGGGTGCGTGGGGAAATCGCAAGACGGTCTTTGCCCAATCTCTTACCTTAGGTTTGGAGTAGGGTAAGGGAGTTGTGGGGAGTCGCGAGACGGCCTTCGCCCACCGCTTACCCTAGGATGGGGTCGCGGGCCTGGCGAGGTTTCGGACCCTGGATAAATAAGGACCAAACCCTTACGCTGAGCAAATGTCACAGTGATCGCTCAACCACAGGAGTTGACTTGTCAACACTTGTCTAGTAGCTGCTCAACTCGATTGAAACTCTACAGGAGGTAGCAGTGAGGTTAGGCAAGGCGGGTTACGGGTGCCTAACAACGGTAGAGTTCACTCGAAGCGGACAATGGTTTATTCGTTTTGTGTGTGTGTGTGTGATCCAGACCCGAGTGAATTCTACCGGGTAGAGCCTATATAAAGAGTTGAGCAGTGAAACGACCTGGCTTTCTTAACTCTGTCGCGGGAGTTAAGGGATCGTGTGGGTAAAGCTGAGCAAACTCTGCAGAGTCTAATAAATGGTATTCGAATACGCCGTGCTCCCGGTTAATGGAGCTGTGTCACTTGGGTGATTCCAGCAGCAAAGCTTAAGTAGTTTTGTGCATGTTTAACTTGTGTAGGTTGGTTAATGAACTCTTGTTGAAAAACCCCTGAGATCTTGAGGAGTAGTTTTGGGTCCCTTTTATAAAATGATTGCAAATAAAACTGCATCCACCCAAATTAATAAATCAAGTATACTCTCTTCCTTTGATGTTCCGTGCATGTAATAAGTTAGGGTCCCTTTGGGACTTGCTGAGCCGGTTGATTGGCTCACGGCTTGCTTTTGCCCTTCTTTAGAGGATCAAGACGAAGGTGTTTGCCTCCCCGTTGAGGAAGTCCCGGAAGGTCGCTTCTTCGACGAGGATTCGTGGCTTTAGGTCTTGGCCGCGCTCAAGCGGATCTTGGAGCTTCTGTAATGTAATTATACTTTGGGCTTGCACGCCCCGCTGTTGAAAATGGATGTTAATCCGTATGTGAAATATATGCTGAACTTTTGTTGAAGGCATGCAATGGTATACTCTTGCGCGACACTGCATAACTGTTCATGCATGAATAGTTGCGGGGTGCCGTGTCCGTACGCGCCCCTGGAAACGGGGGCGTTACAATGTACTTCCTGAGCTGTACAGACCAAAGCATAATTCCAATTGCTAATCTCCATTACTGTACTTCACACTGTTTTTCCTTTCTCTTACAGAACGAAAACAGGCTGCTTTGGAAACTAGGGACACTACCGCCAGGTCTTCTAACTTTTTACAAGCTGACACACCCCTTGGACAGATCATGGCATGTGGTTGATTTGTTAGGTTTCTTATTTAGTTTCCTCACCCATTTGCAGTGCCTTCGCCACTATTCCATTGTGGGCTTCTTATTGTAAACCTTGTCCTTTTTTTCCCTTGAAACGAAGAACGATGAACTCCATGATTCTCATCAGCTGATAAAGGCAATCTTTCTGAATTTTTGTCGGTAAAGATGTCATTTGAACTGTATATGCAGGTGTTCTTTTCAATATACATTGCAGCATTTTGCATACCAAAAATGTTACGCCATCTTCTCGGCAGAGCAGGAACTTTGGCGGAGTTTTAACCAACAATGATTAGGTCAGAAAAGAAACCAGTCTGATTGAAAATTGTTGCTCCGAGATGATCCAATCGGTAGACCAGTCAGGGACCTCTCCATCCATTAGTGAATACGTGGGAGTCTCTTGTTAGCATCAAAAGCATAGCAATCCCATATGTATGGCGCCCACATTAAAGATCAATGTTCGTTTTCCAGGTCAGTGTTCATCAACAGGCTAGGAAAAAATGGTGTACCACACTATCGCTTATAAATCACTAACCAACACAAATTTGGAAACCTACACAACAAAAAAATCTGTAGGAAATCATGAAAAGAGTCGGCTATGCTCATGAAAACAATTGCTGCAGAGAATGATCACATGACCATTACAATGATAAGATGACCATTACGCTACACATTTGTCAAACTTCATTTTTAACTGATACAATGTTCAACTGCAATCAAGTTCGAGCATGGGAATTGCTTATAAGCAAACATTGGGGGCAAACAGTTGTAAGTCAATTCCATTATAAATACAAGGAGGGCAAACAGAAAAGCATAAAAGCCCTCTCATGGAAAAAATTATTATAATATATACGCAAGACATTATTTTTAGGTATACAAGCAGTGAGAGAGATGTTGCACATAGCATTCTCCCTATATATCGCATCAAATTCTACATTCAGGATAGTCGTAACTACCACTGAGATCCACACCAAACACATTAGTGTCTCAAGGATACCATGCAACATTTCTGAAGCAAATTTACAATTTACATGGTTGCCACCAAATGCTGCCATCTCCAGCCTTCCTAAGCTCTTACGTTGTGAAGCACTACTACATTCACTTCCAGACAGCTGCATACAGTGCTGCTGCTCATGCATTCCGAAAAACAGTCCTGCAGAGGTATGGTTTAAACCAGCTATCAAATAGCCCCACTCAGTTTCCTGAACTTCAGCGGGATGAAACTGTTCGAATCAGAATTCCTCTTATTGCCAAAATTGCCAGGTGCGACGGCAATCGGTGAGATTGACGAAGTGGTGGTGTTTCTCTGAAACCTCCCCATGTTCCAATATGAGAAAGGTTCATCATGTTGGCTGCTAGAACTAGGAGCATGCCTTGCAAAATTTTGTGGAATCATGCTATGCTGTCTATCATGGAGATCCTGCAAGAAAATGGAGGGTTAACTTTTACTAACAGAAATCGATACCATGTTAACAGTTAGTAAATTCAGCCATGGATTGGGCTCTTTTATCACTATCAGCTACTCATTCTCAGCAGTACAGTTTAGTGATTATTGAAATCCCACAGTTCTTGTTTCTGATAAAATATCCCTGAATTTCTAAGTAACTAGTAACTAGTCATGAAACCATGTGATCCAGGAGCAGAGCAGAGCAGAGTTGGTAACCAGATCATGCAATCATAATACAATAATAGGCAGTTAGCACATCTTATCGTTCCTCCAGCTATCAACAAAATGCACAGTAGATACCACAAGCACTGGTCCTACTCCTACAAACTCCAAGGTGACCCGCACACTATGGTTCGTTTGACATAACATATGCACCACCAATAATAATTGCTCTACTAAGTGGAAAATTATGTACTTGTTGATAGCAAGGTTTTACTTACCCTACACAACAAGCTTCTAGAAGATGAGTGTCTCTAGACATCATGCAGATATTTTCTTCCTAAAAATCATCCAAATTTGAGATCGTTGGATTAGATATCCAACGGTCCTTTTTTTTGGGGGGGGGGGGATTTTTTTTGAGGTATGATAATTCGTGGCCGTTGGATCTCTAATCCAACGGTCACAAATCTGGATGATAATTAGAAAGAAAACATCCGGGTGATATTTATCAACACCCCTAGAAGATATGGCATCTTACCAGTTGATCGCTAGTCAGGGATAAGCAAGATCTGATTGAAAAAAGGGATGAGCCAGGGACTGATAAGCTAGAAAACTTACGTTTTACTAGAATGGTTAAAAGTTAAAACCAAAGTTCTTTATCTTTTGGTATCATAGCAACAACTGGAATCATTTTTTTCTATGTACTCAGATTTTCATCGACCACATAAACCATTGAACATCATCACATTTACATCTTGTCTAGCTACTTTTTATTTCTACCTTGTTGTAACTCATCCAAGATAATGTGACTCTTGCATCTCTTCACAAGCACTCAAGAAATCAAGGATTCAAGGTTACATAGGTTGTGCAATACTCCAGCTCTACAGTATCCTTAGTAATTTACTCTCTGGAATAAGCTTAATGTTTCCCCCAATGTATTACTCCACTTTTGTAAAACAAGTTTCTCATCTTATTCTGTAAATTCAGTTTCAAATAACAACTTAGTTTTTCCTTGTAGGAGTATCTTTTGTTACAAAAAATGCCTCTAAAGACCTGCAGAAAGAACCAATCATGCTTGCCCATAAATATACATGTCGATGAAGCTGAAAATCTTACATGAAGAGTTCTTATGGGAGCCATGTCCAAAGCATGGCTAGGATAAGCAGCACCTACACAGAGAAAATTCATCATCACAGTTTAATTCAGATCCAGTGGGAAACCAACGGTATGTACAGTGGCCTCCAATTGGATGACAATGGTGAAATAGTAATGGATACATGTAATGCGAAGGGACAAAGTGCAAGAAATCCCAAGGATGACTAGAAGAAGAAAAAAGAAATGGGTACATGTAACGCATACAGTATCCTCACCCTATTAACAATTAAGAAAAATCAAATTGGTCACTCTGTTGTAAGAACACTCGCTTCTGTAGCATTTTCAAGCATCCATTAATTTACAACTAAAAAATTTCTTAAACGCCGAATTTTCAAACAAAATTCTGACACCGTGAGGGGATAAGGAAGTTGGGGAGTGGGGTGTGAAGGGAAAATGGAAGGTGTATCAATTAAACCGGTCACTGAAACTCTGCTAATAATGTTTTACACGTATCCTAATTTCCCAATGGGGGCAACCGGGCAAGGGCAACTGAGAGCAGATTAATGTACCGATCCATACTTTGCTTAAAAAAGGTGTACACGAATTCTACTTTCCCCAATCCAATCCAATCCAATCCAATCCATTCTTCGTAGAGTCTTCCTCAAATTATTTTAGTCATCACGGGCTCATGGCACAACTCTATACAATAGATGTTTGCAGTTGCTCACTAGTTTCGCCCAAAGCTAAAATAATATCTGGCCCATTTTATGTTGCTTGTGTGTATCATGCAAGGTTACATTGCTGGCTGCAATGCTGCTGCAAACGAAGAAGTTGAGAAGTAGCTTAATGAGCTCGAATCTAGAGAACTGAACACATGGAGGAGACGTGTGGAAGGAAAAGCGCTAATCGATCCGATACCTGCAGCTCTGGCCGCATGCAAGGCGGCGTTTCCGTCGCCGCCGAGAACCATCCGCGACGATAGCCCGGGGAACCCACCCCTGCCGCTGCTGCTGCTGCCGAGCTCGATCATAGGCCTGAAGGGCGCGAACTCCCCGATATCCGCCACCGGCGGCGGCGGCGGTGCCGGCAGGCGGAAGAACGGCGACAGCATCGGTGGGCCACCCCCGCTGCCACCAGGGGCGGCGGCAGCGGCGTCCCACGCGCCTACCGGCGCGCCACGCAGCGGGCGCGGGCTCCAGCGGAAGGGCCCGAACCCGGCGCTGCGCGGCGGGGGCGGCGGCGGCGTGCGGGACTCGTCGGTGGAGACGGCATCCTGCAGCGTTGGGGGCGGGGGCGAGCGGCGGGGGAAGGGCGGGGGTCGCGGCGGTGGCGGCTGGTTGGGGGTGAGGTGGAGGCGGCGGATCCAGACGGAGGTGAGCGGGTTGGGGTTGCCGTGCGGGCGAGGATGCGGCGGGAGGAGGTGGTGGTGACGCTGGCGGGAGGGGAGCGCGGAGCTGCGGCTCCCGACGGAGCTCCGGAGCGCGAGGTGCTCCGACATGGCGACGGCGAAGAAGGAGAAGAGGGTCAAAGAGTAGCTAGTAGCAGCTTTCTTCCCGTTCGCAATTGGGGAGAGTTGGGTGCGGTTTAACGAGGAAAGGGAGAGAAACAAAGCGGAGGGAGGGCGTCGTCGCGGCGCGGGGACAGTGAAGTGAAGCGAAACGGGTGAAAGCCCGCGGCGGGGGGACACGATCAGATGCCGCTGGCCCCACGGCGTACCGGGGACTGTACTGTAGCGGCGGGGTCGAGGCATGACATGCCCCCGTGGGGGCCGTGGGGACAAAAAAAAAAAACTAGCGAGTGTGACTATGCCGAGTCTTTCACCTTTTCTTTTCCCCATTCCCCATTCTCTTTCCTGTCTTTCCCCTTCTATCTTTCCTATCTCAAGGTTGTGTCAACAACGAGGAGTACAAGTCAACAAGGAGGAGGAACCGCAAATCCACCCGTAAAGAGCGCAGAGCTACAAATCCACCCGGAAGGAATTGAGTTCGAGGGAGGGATTCATCTCGCAACAGTAGGGTAGGTACACTCATGTGGTCATGCATATTGAATCACTCATATGTTAGTGATATTTACATGGTAGGATTCATATATGAATAAGATGACAGATATAATTTTGTGCACACACTTTTAGTAGGATTTGAACTAGAGGCCATTACTGATTCATATAAGGCAAAATAGATTATAGGATTTATAGGTGTTAGATTTGATTTTGTGCACACTCTTTGATTCTTTGTAGTAAAAATGTTAGATAGAGATGTCAACTCAGTCAAATAGCTCTTCACAAGCTGCACAAAGCTCCGCCGTAGCTCCTCATGTGGCCTAAACCCCATAATCATCATAAGGCTTAGATGTTCAAGAATCACCTAGTGCACATCTGGTGTTAAGAGAAAATTGAAATCTCTAGTGTGGGAAGAATTTATTAGAGTACAAGTTGGTGGTAAATGGAAAGCTAGGTGTATTTGGTGTCACCATAAGTTTGGAAGAGAGAAAAAAAATGGAACCAAGCACTTGCACGACCACCTTACAATACTGATTATTGAACTCCTTTCACTAGTAGCAATGTAGGGGCATGTAACTTGTAAGTTACTCAACTGTCTGGGGCCAAGAAGGGCAAGGACGCAGGCTAGGCCGCCAAGGCATTGTTTTTGCTTTCCACTTTTCCAGCTACAGGATGTATCATGTATGCCTGGGAACTAGGAGCTTAGTACTTTGGCGTATTTGAATATCTGTGTATGCTTTAAGTGTTAAACCTTGAGTCCTTGATTACTGTAAATATATAAGCCTAGCTGCCTAGGACCTTATCATTTCAGGCTTTCAGTTTTAGTGTGTGCTTCGAACCTTTGAGTTCAAGTGTTGAACCTTCATAAGTCATAATTGTATGTGGTATGCCTTGGAGCTTATTATTTCATATTTGTGTGCTGATTCTACTGAGCTTAGTTATATTTGTATGCCTGGAGGCTGGGTGACAAGTGTAGCCTAGAGGACTGCAGTCTGGAACCTTGCTGTTGTCTAAACATTGCTTTTTGCAGTTTTGCTTCAACTTCAACCCTCATAGGGTACCCCATGGGGGTCAGATCCCCGCGGGGGCCAGGGTCGGGGTGCTTTGTTCCCCTAGATTGCCTAACGAGGCCAGGGCTACCTACTAGGGGTCAGGGCAGGGGCGCAGAATTGTGACCCAGAGACTCCATCCCCATTGCCATCCCTAATAACATGTGATTGTTGCCATGATGTTCATGGTTCAACTTTGCAAGAAACACTTCCTTCAAAAAAAAATATGTGGAGTACTTTGCAACAAACACAAGGAACAGAGCATTTCCTTTCCATCAATCCTGGTGCCACATTGGTTTTGAAGAAAAATAACATAGCACAGTGATGCTACACAAGTAGGTACATGAGAGATGGAGAGAGTGTTACTTTGTTGCAACTGCCACGATCGAGTTGTTGCCATATCAATCCATTACAGTTTGGCCTTGTACTACTCTGTTGACCATGACTATGGTCCTGTTCTTTTGGGCTATGGCTGATGCTTTCGTTTGCGCTTTTGAAATAGCAGTTGATGGTGAAGACGCCAATACGGACGATACACATGGTTTTGGGCTCGGGAAGCCATTTGGAGAATTCGCTTTAAGAAGCCGTCTCGTTTGTTTCAACTTTTGGAGAAGCCAAAAGCCCAAAAGAAGGCCTATTTGGTCTAGGAGCATGGGGTTGTGGCTTTCCTAATTGATGAATATGGATTCTGGGAGGCCATGAGTTTCACAGGATCTTTTGCACCTGGTAATTTCACATGTTATCTGGTTGGTTTAGTGAATCGAAAAATAAGATGAATATGCTCGAGCGATAGCTGGTAACAACACTATAAAACGAGGCCCTTTATGTTTTTTAGAATCCCTTTTATGTGAATTCGAAGAATATATCTTTGATTGATTACTGTCATACTAAAGTGCACATATTGTCCATCATATACATATCTTAACATGTGTTAACTTAAACCCTTAAACCTAGCTTCCTATGCAACTAGTGGCTTGGAGGTAGGTGGTGAGACAATGGTGGCAACTTAGGGGTGGTGGAGCGAGGGAGGTGGTGTCGATAGAGATACGTCAATGGAAACACAGGGGATGGGGCAAGGGGCAAGGGAGGACATGGAGATATAAATAGGGGCGGTTGCAAGTGGGAGCACAGATCCACTCTGGGTGAGGAGAATAGCTAGTGGCAAAGACATGCTACAATTGGATCTTTTCATCTTTATGCAATGTCTTCATAGAGAGAACTTTTCTATAAATTTAGTAGGACGTAGCATACATATTACACATATATCGCCGTCGAGAGTGCCAGCACATGGAGGAGTTAAGGAGAGGTCTTCAAGATGATGGACCAGTGAAAGGTGAAATACCAATAAAGGACAAAGTGAAAACTGAGGGATACATATGAAAAAAGGTGTATGTAACTTCTGGTGTAATTATACATAGATGACTGATTTAATTGAGCATATTAATAAGTCATAGCCAAAAGAATTGTCAACAGTGAGTACTGAAAAAAGAATTGTCCACAATAGATTTTATCAAACTTGAGTAGTACTTGATGTCTCAGCTACCCAAGCTTATCCAAATTAGCCATGGACACCTCTAGTGATAGGTCGGGTCGGCGAGTGAGTTCACTTTTAAGAAGAAAAGAGCTTGTGAACTTTCCAAAAAATGCATGTAAAAGATAAACAAAGGAGGAAAGTTTGTGCTCTTGGCTTTGCTATTTATTCTAACTTTTAATTTGACCTTATTTTCTGTTGAATTACACATGTTTCATCATAATCTCCTACACATGTACATACCATCCCTAAGCTCATTAAGCACAGCAGGCGACACGTGTCACCTACCACACCACCCAGGCTCGGTAGGTCGGTTGGATCGCGATAGCTGGCATGAGCACGACAAGTAAGGGTGACGCTTGGGTGCTGGCGTGCCTCGTAGGGCTGCCGAGCACCCTTTGCTTGGCAACTCCTACCGAGCTCAATTTAGCAGGAACTATTGAGCTCCCCTGGCTCGATAGTAGCCCTGTTGAGCTACACTGGCTAGGCAGGTGACTGGGTAGATGACTAATTGGACGCAACACGACACGTTCAGCAATAATTCACATGGCTTTCGGCTGGACTTGGCATTGCCCCCCCCCCCCCAAGCGGTGTGCATAAAATGGCTCGCATCCCTCTCTGTTATCTTATCTGAAGCCACGCAGTTGAGTATCTTCCCTACCAAGCGAGAAAGAGAGCTGAGGGAGAAGAAAGAAAAAGAGAGCAGAAAACAGTTTGAATTAGTTTTTTGAGGTGGTTTAGCTGCGATTTAGGAGATTTCGCAATTCGAATTAGTGTGGATTTGGTGAAGACCTTCATGAAGAGGTATGTTTTATTCACCTACGAGCGATGCGCTTAATATATAATTAACGTTTTATTAGTGTAACAATGATTTAGTTGTATAGAATTCACTTGGTAATCTTGTTTAGATGACGTATGTATTTAGTTCGTGCAGACAATATTTTGTAATCACCCCTGTTAGTGATGTATTAGTGGTGATAATAACGATTCTTTGTAAATAGCTGAAGAAATAAGCACTATTATTTGTACAATTATCGCTGCCTTTGCAAATTAGGTATGCACATATATATGTATTGCTCTGGTGCCATTGCAAATAATGTAGGAAATATCTGTGTACTTGTATTATTAGCACATAGTTATAGACATAATTGGTAGCTTAGCTATGTACATGTGGATAATTATTTTGTATTATTTAGTTGTATTTAGAATCATCTAAAATAAGTGCATTTTGTCTGCATTGGTGTTAGGTACCTGCTGTTGGATATGGAATACTTATTCGTGTTCTATAGGGCAGACCTTCAAAATTGTGAAAAGACCATAATCCAGGCTTCGGGCCAAAGGAGATGGGTTTCCCAGAGCTCAGGAGGTGCATGCAGAGTGCATTTGTCAGGGATGTTGGCAAGAAGAAACTTGTCATCGAGGCAGTGACAACCACGGTGGTTAGAGATTCGAGGAAGTGTTTCTGAGGGCTGAAGAAGGTGGTTGGCAAGGTTGCATGGTGACAACATATGGAGATTGCAAGCAATCCTGTTGTAGTAATATATGGGAAGCCAATGGTGTATATACAGTTTGTGAAGAGGGCAGAAGTGTCGAGCAGAGGCGAGGCCGGTGAGAGTGAAGGTGTGGAAGTGCCGTGGTTGGTTGGTAGTGGTGGTGTGGAGCATAGTATTGGTGGGGATGGTGGCAGCAAAGTGGAATTTGTTGGTGTTGGCCATGGTGGTGGTGCAGCAAAAGATGTGCTGGTCGGGACGATAGACGGTTGTTGAGGTTGGCTCATAATTTTGAGCCAATAGAAGGTGTAGGTAGATGGTGGGTAGTACGTATTGACTACCATGAATATTTGGATGGTCTGTCATATAGAAACCATTTTGACAAGGAGGAGTATGCTGATGCAACCAGTAGTGGAGATAAGGTTGATGTAGGTGTTGATGGGGGCCATAGACAGGATTAGGGAGAGGAACAACAACGAGATGGTGCACTTCGGCAGTGACTACCACCCGTATTGCTGTTGTGCTAACCCGAGCTACAATTATGTCTGCCACTATCATGATAACCAGTCATATCCACACTGCCCAGATGACCGTCACACCATGTAGGTGCCATATGGTTTCATATTTTGCTCTAAGGCCATGGCGGAATTGGGCCCCTGGCAAGCTAGGCTCTAGCCCGGGGTGTGAAAAATATGTAGTGTATAGCCTAGGTATTTTCAGATCAGCCAGGGGTAGTATTGCTAGCATCAGCCCAGTAGCCCATAATGTATTTCACATGCTCGCCGCTGTCTCCGCGTGGCCCACTTTGCGCGCTCGGCCCACTTCGCATGCTCGGCCCATCACTTCATGCACTGCGGCGCTGTTCGCTGCTCGTCTTGTAGGATTAAGAATAACCGACTAGAGGGGGGTGAATAGGAGGTTTTAAAATTTCTTGCCTTTTAATTAATTCTCTACAATTTCAATTTAGCAAGAATGTAAAGCACTTAGAACCTACACCATTCTAGTCAAGTAGAGTATCAACATTAGCTCTATATCAAGCAAATGATCACAACAATACTAACAAATAAGAGCTAGAAGAAGCAAGAGAGAAATAAACACACTCGATGTTTTACCGTGGTGTTCGGAAACTTGCCGGTTTCCCCTAATCCACGTTGAGGTTAACCCAAACAAATTGGACTAGCTTCATGAATTAAGCCGAAGCACCTCGAATCCACTAGTGGTAGCTCTTCCTCGCTCCGGGTAGGTGAGCCCCAACCTTCACATGAATACTGGACCTTCTCACAAGCTTCTTAAGAGTAATAAACCACTGGCCTCACTTGATTGCAAACAAGTGCCAAATGGATCAACTATTGAATCTACATGCACTTTTTGTTCCAACCACCTCAATTGAATGAACAAGGAGAAAAGAGGTGTGGAATGAATGTTCAATGCTCAAGGATGTTCAATGAAGTCTCTAATATCTGTCCTTGAGCAGTGGTACGGGTATTTATACCCTCCACCAACCAAAACTAGCCGTTTGAAATAAATTCCAGAAAAATCAGGGTAAGCGGAACTACCGTCAGCCAATGGCCGGTAGTTCCGCTTCACCTCTGGCGTGGCAGAACGGCTATGTCAAAGGCTCTGAACTAGCCGTCTGAAAGTCGGCGCAGTACTACCGCCGTTATAAAATCCGGTACTTTCGCTCTGCGGTAGTTCCGGGGAGTCGGCGCGGTACTACCGCTTGGGCCGAACCAAAACTTGGCGTTCTCTGGAAAAAAAGGTTTTGCCCTTGCCTCTAGAACTTCCGGGCTCCGGAAGTACCACTCTATATAGCGGAACTACCGCTTCCAACAGTAGTTCCAGCGTTAAACCACCGGTACTTCCGATCCCGCAAAAACTCAAAACTCACCCGGAGGGTGCTTTCTGGAAAAAAGGCTCCGCTTGAAAATCAGAGCTTCTGGGCGCCAGAAGTACCGTTCTTGACTGCGGAACTTCCGCTCTGCGGTAGTTCCGATGTTAAAAATTGCGGTACTTCCGCTCTTTCAGACAGAGCACAGATTTGGCTATTAAATCAGATTTTTAATGAATGCATGATCCTAGTTTGATCCCATAACACAAAAATTTTGCTATCAAGCTACTTGCCATGATCCATCTTTATAGTACGATATTTAGCCTATAATCCGGTCTTCCACCTTTTCTCCAAAGACAAGTAAAAGTAAAAAGGGATGCTATTCTAAGTATACCTTTGTCTTGAGCCATTTTTTGTCTTCACATTGATCCTTAGCTTGCATCTTGTCAACCAGTTATGGACTTAACCTTTAAACACTCAATAAACACGTTAGTTCCATATTCACATAAATTCATAAATTGTACCATGGTATGCTATGTTGAACAAGACATATTGTAAAAATTAATGATGATAATATTTTAGAGCGTTTTCAAGGGATGAGGTCACGCAAGAAACAACTATCTCGTGCTAGTGGTAAGTTAGCTTTTTATAAATGTAAGCTTCATATTGTTCGTATTTATTCATACACATGTTTGATTTGCTCTCATATGTTGTCTTTACACGTTCTAGTTTATGTCCAACTATCAAAGAAGAAATGACATGATAGGATAGAGAGCAAATCTTCATAATTTAGATACTCAAATTGTATCTCTATTATGTTATATTTTTTATATTTTGATATCATGCCATGTTTTTCTTATTATGCTTTATGTTTATGTTGTGGCTACAGGCCAAACAGTAGAGAAGGGGACTCAAAGAAGAGGAAGATGGTAGCCAGATCTATGGGAGAGTTGGTAAGAATGAGAGGATGTCCCTCCTCCTACCCCTCCTGGGGGTTTATATACATGAGTGGGGTAGAATGGGAAATCTCCATTTTACCCCTTAGTACTTACAAAGGATGATGGTACATTGATATATTTACACTGGTATATTCCTCTACACTATTGGGCCTATTACATGTTGGACTAGTTGCACGGTCCAGTCGCGGGGGGTTGGGCCACCCCCACAACAGTACTCCCTCGACAGCAAGCGCTGAGGTCCCGATGAGCGAGCTGACGTGATTAACTAACCCAGCCCCCCGTTCCTCGACAGCAAGCGTGAGGGTGCTGACTAGTGAACCGATGCAACCAGTAACTTGCAGACCACACGGGGAACACCTACGAAGAGGTCCGCAAGATCGTACGCTGAAGCTCGAGCTGTCCTGCCAAGGCATTGCCTACTAGGCGAACGGCGAAGCTGCTGCTCTGAAGCCAAGTCGTCTCGCCGAGGCAGTGCCTACCAGTCGGACGACGAAGTCCCACAGCGGAGCCGAGTGGACGGCGAAGTCGCGCCGCCCCACCGAGGCGATGCGTACAAGGCAGGCGGCGAAGTCGCTGCTCCGAAGCTGGGTCGTCTCGCCGAGGCAGTGCCTACCAAGCGGACGACGAAGTCCCACAGCGGAGCCAAGTGGACGGCGAAGTCGCGCCGCCCCACTGAGGCGATGCCTACAAGGCAGGTGGCGAAGTCGCTGCTCCGAAGCCGGGTCGTCTTGTCGAGGCAGTGCCTACCAGGCGGACGACGAAGTCTCGCGCTGGAGCCGAGCCGTCCCGCCGAGGCAGTGCCTACTAGGCGAACGGCGAAGCCGCTGCTCCGAAGCCAGGTCGTCTCGCTGGGGCAGTGCCTACCAGGCGGACAATGAAGTCCCACAGCGGAGCTGAGTGGACGGCGAAGTCGCGCCACCCCACCGAGGCGATGCCTACAAGGCAGGCGGCGAAGTCGCTGCTGCGAAGCCGGGTCGTCTCGCCGAGGCAGTGCATACCGGGCGAACGACGAAGTCCCGCGCCGGAGCCGAGCCGTCCCGCCGAGGCATTGCCTACTAGGCGAACGGCGAAGCCGCTGCTCTGAAGCCAGGTCGTCTCGCCGAGGCAGTGCCTACCAGGCGGACGACGAAGTCCCGTAGCAGAGCCGAGTGGACGGCGAAGTGTGCCGCCCCACCGAGGCGATGCCTACAAGGCAGGCGGCGAAGTCACTGCTGCGAAGTCCCGCGCCGGAGCCGAGCCGTCCCGCCGAGGCATTTCCTACTAGGCGAACAGCGAAGCATTGAAGGTAGGGAGCGGCGGCTCCGCCTCCCTACCTCGGCGTGCGTAGTGCCCTAGTAGGCAATGCCTCGGCGGGACGGCTCGGCTCTGGCGTGAGACTTCGTCGTCCGCCTGGTAGGCACTGCCTCGGCGAGATGACCTAGCTTCGGAGCAGCGGCTTCGCCATTCGCCTAGTAGGCAATGCCTCGGCGGGATGGCTCGGGCTTCAGCGTACGATCTTGCGGACCTCTTCGTAGGTGTTCCCCATGTGGTCTGCAAGTTACTAGTTGCATCGGTTCATTAGTCGGCACCCTCGCGCTTGCTGTCGAGGAACGGGGGGTTGGGTTAGTTGATCACGTCAGCTCGCCCATCGGGACCTCAGCGCTTGCTGTTGAGGGAGTACTGTTGTGGGGTGGCCCAACCCCCCGCGACTGGGCCGTGCAACTAGTCCAACATGTAATAGGCCCAATAGTGTAGAGGAATATACCAGTGTAAATATACCAATGTACCCTCATCCTTTGTAAGTACTAAGGGGTAAAATGGAGATTTCCCATTCTACCCCACTCATGTATATAAACCCCCAGGAGGGGTAGGAGGAGGGACATCCTCTCATTCTTACCAACTCTCCCATAGATCTGGCTATCCTCTTCCTCTTCTATGAGTCCCCTTCTCTACTGTTTGGCCTGTATCCACAACAGTTTACTTGTTTAGTATTGAACTCAAGTTTCATATCAGTAATGCAATTAGGTAATTATGATATGTTTTTGTTATATCGTGGTATAGGTACAAATTGACGTTAGTTTTAGGTTGTTAGAGTTCAGCCCAAGGCATAGCCAAATTCTGGTTCTGCCACTGTCTAAGGCCATTGTAATTCACACCTTTGTTGTGAAATGTTATGTTAGGCTACACATGGTCCATTCCTATATATTTGTTGCAATAATGTATATACATTACTTAAAAGATGAAGTTGGTGGTGTTGGTTCATATGTTTGTCCAAACCCATCGTTGTGTCTAACAAAACCATATACCTTTTTTCACCCGTAATGCTAATTATTAGAAAAGGATTAAATGGGCAATCGGCCACCGGAGGCCATGTACCACAGCTCAGGCAGCAGAGTTGTTGAGCCGGGTAGCTCAGTAGCTCCTGACGAGCCTGGGGAGCTCTGCAGCCCTACAGGCCTCACCGGTGCTGAGCCAAGCAAGCTCTTGCCACGATCCAACCGGCCTGCTGAGCCTAGGTGGCGCGGCAGGTGACACGTGTCACCTGCCATGCTTAACAAGCTCAAGGACGGGGCTATTTTTACAAAAATGGACGTTTGGGAGCCAAATTCGAAAAAAAATTACGCTATAGTGCCATATGTGTGAACAGCCCAACAAGGAAGAGAAACTTAAGTAACACAGAAAAATACTAGTTCAGTATGTCTCGTACAAAAGACCTTTAGAAATAGAATGGAATCAATTATGATTTATATCAAATACGGTTACTTCTATATTTTTAGTATATTAAGTCACCTTGTACTTTGTATGCATGCCCTCTCATGCTAAAACAATACAATCTCATTCCATGCAATCTTAATGATGAAAAAAAGAACGACTTAACTGGAATGTCGATGTTTAGGTGAGATTTTAGAAGTAACTGAAAATTGATAGGACATGTGAACACACTTGACCTTTTAGGCACTCCTAATGCAGAAACTATGAGATAGTTTCTATACTTGCCAATTAATGTAGACACTACCCATAGAAACTATACTCCCAATGGATAGTTTCTACAAATAAAATTTTCATCCAATCATCTATCTTCTCTCTCCTATCATCTACTTATCACAGCTCTTTCTATCTTGGTTCCTGTGTAGACATGGTGTCTATATAAGAAACCATTTTCTTATCTCTCCTCCTTAACTCCAATGACATATCAGTATTTTGCTTACTTGGCACCTTATTTAATGCCATAGAAACCATCCATAGTTTCTGCATTAGGAGTGCTCTTAGCTCCATGGTTTTCGATGGAAATTTTCGAGGTTGTGAACTTACGATCCCTACTTTTTATAAGTGCATTGCACCCTCTTCTCCTACTTACCCATTAGCTCAACATCACAAATTCATGTTTATAAACAACATGTAGCACAATACGAGCTAGGATGCATCAACTCCTAAAATTTCCCTCGTTTTTGTTCCTTTTGAACTTATAGAATGTCCCAATGTTTTACTATGATTATGCTCCACTACCATTTCTCAGGTAAATCAGAACAATTGGTTATTTGGACAACATAGTTTCAACAAAAAGCAACACACACCTCATGATATGGTGCAATCGATCCCCTGTTTATTTGTTAACACGAGCAAATAGTTGAAACCAAGTCTAATCGTGCGATAAGAATACTACCCCCTATTATAGCGGGGGGATTCCCCGCCCCCCCGCTCGGCCACGTCCCCCGCCCGCGCGCGCTGGCCGCCGCGTGGCGGGGGGATTCCTGTACGGTCAGGGGAGGGGTTTTCCTCCTGTTTTCCGGAATTTACGTACAGGTCCTTTTTCTTCGCGAACAGGTCCTTTTTCTCGCGAACAGGTCCTGGCGGGTTTTTTTTGCGGCGGATTTTTCTGAAAAACCCCCTCCAATTTGCAGGATGGCGCCCCGCGGTTTTCTAAATTGCGTACGGGTCCTCATTTCATTACATACGGGTCCTCAATTTTTACGAAAAAACCCTTTAACTTTTTCGAAAATACGCATGTACCCTCGATTTTTTTTAAAAAAACTCCTCACAAATTATCGCCTCTTTTACTTCGGTGCACACGGTGGCTGGCGCGGCGTGTCGCCGCGCCTATGCTGCTAGTGGTATATATGCATGGAAGGAACCGACCGATCATTGCGCGAATCAGTCGGACGACGCCACGAGAGCCTCTTCGATCTCCTCGTGCACTGGACTGCGTAATATTCGATACGAAACTGATCGAAAGCTCGCGTACGTCAACCTGATCAAAACAGCGTAGGTGAAGAAAGAAATTGAAGGAAGGAAGGATCTCTAGTACTTAGTACATGACGCGGCTGAGCGTGTAGATAGGATCGATTTCAACAATATCGATTGGATGTACCGAAATAATATATATTTTATCAGCAGCAAAATATGGTATTTAGCTAGTATACAACTAAAGTGAAGTGGATGCCCTTGTAAAGTTTAATCAATTCGACTTTTAAACCATCGCTATATTTAGTGATTTAGGAACATCATTTTGCGAGCGAACTAAACTTTACGAGGTAGCTCTGATCAACTCGGCTTCGGTTTCTAACTTCTGGTTTATTTTTCACTATTCATAAGTTTCGTCTTTTTCTGAACTTTGGCTTTTTGTTGAGTTTTTTTGCCGGTTCTTTTTTTCCCGTATTTGTTTGTATTATACGTGATAGGCTAACATATTTTTTATATTTTTAAATTTTTTAAATTTAATTATGCTAAATAAGACTCTGTCAGCTACAATACTTTTTTCAGCCAGCTACAGTGTTTTCAGCCGAACCGATCACCAGCGAGGACCAGTGCTTTGAGATGCGTGCGGGCCCGGTCATCCGATTGCCCTACCCTCTCGTCGCCCTCCCCGGCCCATAAATTCCACACTCCCACGCCCCCACTCCTCGCTTCCCCACTCGCCGCTCCGACTCCCAATCCCAAATCGCCCCGAAAACCCTAGCCGCCCGCCATGGCCTCCTCCTCCTCCTCCGCCCCCATCGCCTCCGCCTCCGTCTCCGTCTCCGCGGCCGAGTCCAACGACGGGCCGGTGCTCAGCGTGGTGTCGAAGCGCCTCCGCGCGCTGCGGAAGAAGTACAACCGCATCCTGCAGATGGAGGAGTCTCGCGCCGCGGGCAAGACGCTCAACCGCGAGCAGGAGGACGTTCTCCGCTCCAAGCCCGTCGTCGCCGCGCTCATCGACGAGCTCGAGCGCCTCCGCGCCCCCCTCTTCTCCGCCCTCGCCGAGGAGCTCTCCTCACGCCCTGCCACCCCAGCCCCCACCCCCGCCGCCGCCGCCTCCCCGTCCTTCTCCGACTCCGATTCGTCCATCGAGGACCTCCTCGCGCTCGTCTACTTCGGCTCCCTCTTCGACGTCAAGCCGCAGAGCGAGTTCGTCGCCACGATGGTCGCGCGCACGCACGAGCGGAGCTGCTGCATCACGTACGACTACGTCACGGATGATGCGGCGGACCTCCTCGTGGAGAGCGACCTCGACGCGGTGTCTGCTCTGGCGGCCCTCGCCGCGGCGCGCCCTGCTGCCGCCGCGGGCGTATCCCACCGCGACGCGCTCCAGGCCTGTACCCACCACGCCCGCCTCTGGCTCCGCCGCGCTGATGAGCCCATCCACCCTGACTCCGGCATTACATGTGAGGATGGATGTAGGGTTTCTACTGTGCTTTGATTTGAGGCGATAGGTGATTGACATGTGTGTTATCTGTGTGGCCTTTTGGCTTTAGATGCTGGGGTAAGGGCTAAACTGGACAGGATCATGGCGTCGGACTACTACACAGCGCAGCCAGAGATGAGGGCGACGGTGGATGTGGCGGCTGCGGTGGGGAGTTATGGAGCTGGAGGTGTGCAGGCTCAGGAGAACATGGTTGTGTCGCCAGAGGCACCGGCAGTTGAGGAGAGCCTCGCTGCTGAAGGACATAAGGTGAAATGATTTTTCTTTTGTTGTGATTTAACTTTTTCTTGGCGTGGACAAATAATTGCTGTCCTGCTAACTTTATCATGACATGGATCGATGATTTGATGTGACTGATATTATTGCTGCTGCTTCTTGTACTATTATATCTTTCTGGTCTAATTTTGCTGCATGATCTATTGTGGAGAAAGCTTCATTTGGGATAAATATTATAAGGTAGCTCCGTTTGGGGTTTAGATTATCTAAAGCTTATAGGGTTAGATAACTTCACATGCTGTGTCATATGGATCTTGATAAATATTGCACAAATAGAAACATTGAAATGCCAATTAGTGCTTGTGCATCGATGTTTGTTTTTGGGGGGAAAACCCTGCTTGAAAATGTTCATTTATTTGTATTATACTATGATTGCTGTACCATTCTGGGTATGGTGTGACAACTATTAAGAGTAGGATGAGAGTATATGAAGTCTGGCTACATTGGCGCCAAAGGTTTGGTATCTTGTATATTGCTGCTATTGGGATCTGACTTCGCAATAGGGAACTTGATTTTTTGTAGTAGTAAAGATGAATATGATATGTTCCATTTTGCCTGCTGCTATTATTTTTATAGTGTGATACACATGTTGGAATTCAGAATTATAGTTGTGCACTAACTGGTGCGTGTTTATGTTTGTTTGATATGATCCTCAAATGGTTAAATATATTTTGTGTCCATATTCTTGTTTCTTTGACAAATCTACTTTATGGTTTCAAGTATAGACTCATTTTATAATATAATACTGAACTGTAACTTTCTTTGATGTCGTGCTAATGTATAGCAGCCTGGGTGTTTCCTTGGATATTGTTTGGGATTTCCTTTCTTAGGTGGATATTCCCTATCATATAATTGTAACTCATTAAATAGTGAATGGAATATGAGTGTTATTTATGTCATTTTGCCTCACAGGAAAGAAGTTTTTTTAAGTTGTTTTTGCCGAATACCTAGCTTATAGGGTCTTGCGAATTTTGTTATCCAAACTTGATTTGAGGTGCTGATCTGTGTGATTGTTGATACTTAAAAAAATCTACACAAGATCAGTATTGGCAATGCCAGAGTGAAATAAATACAAGATGTGCAGGCTCTAGTCTCTAGGTCGCATCAGAAAAACAATCTTTGTAATTTTAATTTGTGCAAGTTGAGGTTACAGCTGTTTTCATCTGTTACTCTTTTCCTTAGGTTGTCTCATGATTGCATGCTCTGGGCCTACCAATCTAGTTGACACCTATATGAGCTTATTGTTCTCCCCTAGTGTGTGAACTGACCATTGCGTGTCTATGCCATGTGAATTGTGGCAGCATACTCAAGGCAATGTAATTTCCCTAAATTGCACAAAGGAATTGCTGACCTGCATGTGCATGCCTACAGTTCTCCATTCTTAACAAATTGAATCAGGGTGTGTTCAGTATTAGTTGGTGCTGGCACCGCCTCCACATGTTGCATCAGATATCAACTTACATTCCCATCACCCCATGTGTCATATGACTAGATCTCTTGTTTCGGAGTGAAGTTTTTTTAATCGTAAATGAAGACAAAAGTGTCATACAGTTATACATAACTCTAGTTTTACTAAAAATTTGCCATGTTTTCTTTATTTAATAATTTATCCAGATTTTGTTGTATCTTATCCTCAATTCAACATGTTGGTTTTCTGTAATTTCCATGTCCCAGCAATGTTAATCCCTCCCTCCTAGGCACACGCCCATTGCCCACCACAAAAAAAAATGTTTTTGAGTGCTCTAATTTGTAATTTGGTTTCCTTTGACTAGCAACAACCAAACCTAGACAATGAATCTTGCTTTATACAGCATTTTAGTTTTTCTCAATTTTATTTCATAGTAACTAGCAACTACCATTACTGAGATTAATATTTCAGTCAGTAAAATCAGTCAACCCTGAGCATCATAGAACTCATTGGTTGCCGTCACCATACATAAGGATATAAATTTTCTTAAGGCGTTACTATGGTACATGTTTGTATTTTGCTCATTTTGCGTTCTACCATTGCTGAGAGTAATTTATCTTATGAACTTTTTCCACCATCCACTATTCATTCTACAAGTGAGAGTGAGGGAAGTAGGAAACAATGTCGGGGGAGTAAAAAATTTGAGAATCCTTTGTAGCTAAAAGTTTCTGTACCATAGCCATCCCCATTCCTTAATTGCTCTAGGAATATTAGGATACAAGTCAGACAATACTCTTGGAAAGGTCTCCATTTATCTCTGTTTCATTGGTGTAGTGGTTCCAGGTTCCACAAGCCTTGGTTCCTCTACATGCTCAGCTTTGATTGTTAAAACTGCAGAGCTAGTTTCAGACATGAACCTCCATATTTATGGTAAACCAATGAGTTAGGAGAAGCATAGATATATAGATGCATTTACAAGACTGAGGAAAAGGCCTGTAGCTTGCTTTTATTACAATGATTGACTTTCTAAGTTGCATTTTATGGTAAACTTTAGTCCTTTGCCTTGTGTCTTTATCTTTTTGCTGATGTGTTTATTCATTGACAGGATGAAAAGGAAGATTCGCAGGCTAAAGAAATCTACACTGATCATCAATCCAATGTAGTTGATGCTCAAAATGTGGTATATATCGATGGACGTTGCGAATATTTCCGTTTGTAAGATGTTTCCAACATATACTAACTTTAGTTTCAGGATGATGAAGCCCTTGTGAACCCTCGTGAAGAATTCCCCTCGGCTGAAGCAGAGCAGGAGAACTTTGAAGAATATGTGGAGGAACAAGATCAGCGGAATGCAGAGCCAAAAGACCAACAGTTCATCCAGCGTCGATCTTACCAGAACCAGCGTGTTGGTGGCCGTGGTGGTGGCAGGAGGGGCTATTCTAACAGCCGTGGAGGCCGTGGTATGGGTGGCATTGGATACCAGAACGGCCGGGGAGGTGGTGGATACCAGAACAGCCGTGGTGGCGGCGGCAGCGGTGGGTACTACTACGATTCCGGATACCACCAGCAGAGGAACTACAACAATAGAGGCAGGGGTGGTCGCTCTGGTGGCAATTCTTTCTGCAACAACAATGGAGGAGGCCCTCAGGGAGGAGGCCATCCTGGGAGGGTTGAGCTGGGCGCAAACGCTTAGATTCCTAACTATTTTGCTGGGAGTGTTATGCGAGGATAGAGGACATATCGAGACTCTGGGAGACATTTTGTTATTTTATAGAACTAACTTAGGCTGTTATTGTCACACGCCCCCATCTGTGAGTTATTTTGTGACTCCAATGACTGCATATGGTTGGTCGATGGTGTGCAATACTGTGGGAAAGTAGCCTCAGGCCATATTCGTTCCCCTAAATTGTGCCTTAATGCGTTCATATTTCGTTTCCGCTTTGTGTGTGTGTGTGTGTGTGTTCTTCATTGCATATCATCAGTTGATTTTGTTGTTACAGCAGATGGCCGCAGGTGTGATGTTTTGGATTTAGCTTTCTTCCGGCTTATTTTCCACTATTCATAAATTTTGTCTTTTTCTAAACTTTTGGCTTTTTGTTGAGCTTTTTTGTCGGTTCTTTTTTCTCGTATTTGTTTGTATTATACGTAATGGGCTAACATATTTTTTTATATTTTTTATTTCTTTAAATTTAATTATGCTAAATAAGCTTTTGTCAGCTACAGTGTTTTTTCAACCAACTACAGTGCTTTTCAGCCATAAGCCATCAAAATAAGCTCAAATGATCAACACTACTAGTAATTTCAGGTGGTTGTCTACAGGGTGGTCCTTGCACTCTGACATGTCCTGTGCCTGGTAAGTTGGACGATTGGATGGCTCCAGTTCCAATAGTGCTTGTCGCATTGTTCCTTTTCTAATGTCTCCACTGTCTTGTATTGATGCAGGTAATATTTGCCGAGACTAGAGAGCTGGACTCTTCCCTTTGTTATCGGCGATCCCGGTGAGTTCATCCATGATGATTCTGCACAGGTCAGGTGGTAACGTGTCAACGTAGCCGAGTATTTCTGAGCTGCGGTTATGTTTTCTATGACCACGAGCCCACGGCACGAACCAATTTTTTTTTGTTTAAGCGTGGCCGCCTCCCTGCCTTAAGGTTGGGGGGGGGGGGGGGGGGGGTTGAAACGGAACAGATAATCCGTTTTATCTTCGAAAAAACGTCAATGTGGTAAACAAATTCATATTGAAAAAAATATTTGTATTCGTATTTGAGAATATTCGTATTCGAGACTATTTGATCCGTTTCCTATGCCTATCGGCCGGTTGGCTTAGACGAATTATGTGATTTGAAACTTGAATTTGGACGGTATGAAAATCAGTGAAAAGCCAGTAAAAACCGTTAGAAATTTGTTCCATCGAGATTTGTTACAGAAGTTATGGGAGGATATTCGCATTTGACCGAATTAAGCATCTATTTGATTTGAATTCGTATCTGTTATGACAATTGATTCGTATTCATATTTGAGAATATTTGAATTTGTATTTGTTTTAAAATATGGATTTGAATTTGTATTTGAGACTATTCGTTTCCATCCCTATTTAAGGTAGTGTGCTCCAAATACCTGTAGTCTTTTTGTTATTTGATTTTTTTACGTGTAGCAGCTGAAAATGCTAATTAAATTTAAATAAATAAATAAGTTATACCATCACCCACAATTAAGAACAAAGAAAAAAAAGTTATATCCCTGACAATTAAATTTAACAATTATAAAAAAGCAAAAAAGGTAGAAAAATTAAAAAAGACGAAATTAAGAAAGCAAAAGTCGTTTGAACTACTTGTTTAGTGCGAAGAAGTTATTTGGTAAGGAATCCACAGAACAAATCCGGTAGCTTGTATCCCGAGAAGACGTACCAGGCTTGCTGAGCGAATAGATAGATGCGGACAGTGGTGGTGGTGCATTCCAGCTCCCTGCTCCCCTCACCTCACCGTTTCTTATCCTTCCCTTATTAACGTATGACTTCACTAAAATGTCTCGGTAAACTAGGTCAGTTGCTTGTGCTTGATCGGAAGGATAAGGTGAAAAAGGCTAAGAAAACATAGTACTCCTATCCGTAGAAAAATACTAAGGCGTCTATGTATTTCGAGATTTAAAATTTTGGCCAACTACTAGTCTAACAATATGTATATTTTATGACAAAGTAAATATATTGGATTCATATTTAAAATCACTTTTTTTATAATTATGATTTTGTAGCTATAAAGAAAATATTACAACAAACTAAGTGTTAAAGTTCAATCTTGAAGATCACACTCCGGTGCTTGCTTTCGGATGGAACAAAGGGTGTGTTCTTTTGGGTCGATGGTTTAAATATTTGAATTCTGACTGTTCGCGAGAAGCAGTACGCAAAGAGGAATAGACACATGAGATTTTAGCCGGTACAACTGAATTGAGTAATTTTTTTACTACAAATTTTCTATTAACCCTGCTTAAAAAATGCACAGTTTAAAAACTAGTTACAGTATACTGTACATATATAAACCAACTTTAAGTTAAAAGAACCTGACCAAAATCATGTATCGCTGAACCCATCATTTGCCTACTGCACGTCGCTTCATGCCATAATCATGGTGATGCATGTTAGCTCTACTACCTTTGACCACCGCTTTCCCCGTTGTTAGTGGTCACAAACCCCATAAGAGAGATTTCAACCCCATAAGAGAGATTTCAGAAAGCTAGGGCAAGACTTTGGTGGTGTTTTTGGGAGTGTAAGGGTGTTACAGGTGGAAGTAATTGGAATGAAATTAATTGAATAGACGGAATTGAAATCGGGCTTACTTTGGGGTCTTCGGGTAGTCGTCGGCGAGGTTCTGGTCGAAAGTTTAATTGGGGAGTGGTGGTGGCTCACTAGATGCCTATGCGATGTTTGGAGGGGGTCTTGGGCTTTTATAGCCGTCTCATGGCGATTCGGCACAGGGGCGGGGCTAAGACGGTGACGGCACGTGGTAGTGGACTAGTGGTCGGGAAGGCGCGGGAGAGTGCGGCGCGACTAGGAGAGGGGAGGTATAGGTTGCCCTGGGCGCGGCATTGCAGCGGTCAAAAGATGATGCAGTGTGTTAGGTCGGCGGTTGAGAGAATGAGAGCAGCCAGAGCAGGGAAGTCGGCAAGGCGGTGAGGTTTACGACTACGAAAGAAGGGCGCAGGGTGACTTGAGCTGGCAGAGTGGAGGTTCGAGTTGCCTCGGGCGTAGTATTTGCAGTGGTCAAAAGCAGTCAAAGGTGAGTCAGGTTGGCAGTGAGAGGATTAGGGTAGAGAGAGTGAAGTTGGATGACGGCGGTGAATTTGCCGTGGTGGCTCGATCAGGTGAGAGCTGCAGCTGTCAAAAAGTGTGTCAGGTGTCAAGGCGGTCGTACACGACTTGGCAGCGGCTGGCAGGGTGGCGAGGCGGTTTGTGGAGCAAAACAGATGGTCGGCGAGAGGAAAACAGAGTGCGGCGGTTGCGAGTTCAGCTAGCGGGGTTGATGCATCACCGGTGCAATTAAGAGGGTGTCAGATGTTGGAGAGACGAGGTGGTATGGCCCCTGATCGGTTACAACAGTGAGGTAGCGGCAGGAAGGCGCGGGAATGAGCGAGAGAGATCAGGCGGTGGCAAAACCAGAGGCGGTGGTGAGATTTTTCAGATGATGAACGGTGCGCGCGTGAATTGGGTTCGAGGATAAGATGCGGCTGAGAATTTTAGGGCATGGAAGGCTGTGATTTGAGCTAGATTGAGCCAAGATTCACAAGAAATCAAAATCAAACGAAAATTCAAATTTCTTTTGAAATTTCGGTTTTGTTTCAACTTCATTGCCTGGCATTGGGAGAAGATGGGTGTGTTCACGGTTAGGAGTGCGTATGATCTGGCTCTACAACTCCGTCGAGCCAGACGGAGAAAGATCGCTTTGGCATAATATTTGGAAAGCCCAAGTGCCGAGTAAGGTCAAGGTGTTTGCTTGGAAGGTGGCACGAGAAGCTGTTGTCAGATGTCCTGACAGGGAAAGGGAAGAATCTGCTGTGCAAACCTGGCAATGCTGATCGGGTAAGCATAGGAACGAGCAGGTCAGTTCGTTGGATGCCCCCCAAAAATGGCTGGATCAAGGCAAATGTGGATGGTGCGTTTGTGTTGCAAACTGGGTAAGCGGGGATCGGTGTGGTGGCCCTAGATAGTCAGGGCAAGGATGTGCTTACAGCCTGGAGAGTGTAGTTCATTGTGCTAATGCGGAGGAGGCTGAAGTCCGGGCTTGTATGGAAGGTATTCGTCTTGCCTCCTGTTAACATCGAGAAGATGACTAGGAGTTGAATAGAAGCCACATGGATAACAGTTTCTTCAAAAACTTTTCTCCCAAGATTCTTAGTGTCTTTTACTTCAATAGCCATAAAGCTATGAAAAATTAGAATGGAAAATCAACACAAAAACCAACATATCAAGAAGCTAGAAATCCGAGAAATAAATAGCAAAATCGATAGTACCGTACAGTAACAAATAGTACCACTACAATGAATTCAGCTTGATGAACAGTTAAAAACACTATTTCGAAACCAATAATACATGTAATTTTTTATTCATAAATCTAAATGACTTGAAACTTGACATTTACCTTATCTAAGATGTTAGAACCTATTCCAACCAACGATTGAGAAAATCGTTGTCAAAGTTCTAACCATTTTTTTTGTTTGACTGAAGGTTGCATCAAAACTAGGTAAAAACAAAAAATGATGAATATAACTTGCTTGTGGGTAAATGATGGTCAAGACTCTAGTTACATTTCCACATGTCAACAAGTAAGAACATCAAAGAAATCTAGCCAAAAGTAGCTGTATTAAGAAATCATTCGAAGAGGTCATATCAAGCAAACACCGGACAACTTTAAAAACTTACCAAACCTGATGTCTAAATGGATAGGGATTGATTTTTGTAGGATATCTCCATCACTTACACGTTCTTACCATGTAGCAAGATCAAGAAGGGGAGATAAGCACAAAAAACCAAACTAACTCAAGATTTTAACAAGAGAGCATAAGAGGAAAATATTTAGATGAATTTTGATCTCTATGATACTTGGAGAGAGATATTTATAGTCACTCGCTAGCCATACACAAAATCTAAGGATAAGAAAAAGCTCAACCACAAGAGTCTCTATCATTTTCCACAAGGTTCTCTTCAATAACCCTACCTCATCTCAAGGCTAGGCATGAGTTCTCTCAAAACTTTACCCTAGGCACCTTTCTCCCTCCTTATATATGGAGGCTCACAAGAAAAACTCTAACTAGAATCTCTAGTTGGATTTCAACCACTCTTACATGAGCTAACCCTTTAACCTAACATCACACTGGGTCTTACACTTGTTGAAGTTGAAGGACACTGCATTGTCTCATGCCAGACGTGTCATAACAAGTGTCAGATCATGCGCAGTTGTATTAGATGTGGTGTTAATATGTAACAACCGACTCTGATTTGATTTTCTCTGTGTAGGACTCATTTTCCTCACTCTATATATGAACCCCAGTAGTCTGTAGAAAATAAAAACGCTCCATTGTAATATCTCATCATTATAGTGATTTGTCTTCATGTGTTCGTGGTTTTTTCATGCAAGAGTTTTCTATGTAAAAATTCGTATCTCTCGTCTCTATTTTTTTTTGCATTATTTGCAACAACACTTGCATGCTTCTTAAAGTGCATATACCCATTAACCCATTAGTTAATCACTTGATCCACTTTATATTTTCAATGCAACTAAGTCCTAAATCACTTAGACAATGCCACGGTTTTCCATACCGCAACTTTTTCGATATTGGGCAACTTACCAAAATATCCCTCTACCGTCTTCTTTGAAGATTCACCCTTCCTTTGCCGCAAAGCATCACTTATGCTTTGCCATCTTCTATGTAGCCCTAATGACTTACCGTTAAGCCTCTCACATATTCGGATTTCACCAAACCGTCCTCACTTGCAAATAATCCAAGTCACTTGGCACATTGCATGCTTTTCTTCACATCATAACGCACCCAGTTTCCTTGATCATTCTGGACTTTAGCTCCTCCTTATGTTTAGTCTCGATCCATCTTGTCGTTGCCCATCATATCATTCACTATAGCTTCCGTTCCGATTCCTAGTTATCTCAACTTGTAATCAGCCCACAAGCATCGGTTATTTTTGGCGGCTCCTTGATTGTCTAGACCTCAACTCCTCCTGAGCGTAGTGCTGATTCTTTAACTAGACCTAAACTCTTCTAACTTAGTCCCGATCCCGTCTGCCTTACAATGATATAGCTACGGAGACCTACAACCAACAACAATAAACAAACTGTCACGTAGCACCGCATAATACACAAAATCATCAATTGACACAGTTAATCTATACCATGCACCATGCAGAATATATGCAACCAAACCACTAATTCTAAACCTACGACTAAACTTTAAACTCCTATGCACACAAGTAACGACACACATATTGTGCCCACACAACCTCAACCAACTCAGCACAAACCAACAGGACCGGTCTGATTGCCAACTATAAGCCGATCAGAGCACCCGCACCATGGCCGATATGACTGCCAACCAAAGGCCGGTCATATCGTCTGACGCTGATCATACCACCAATACAACGTCAGTAGTACCGCTCTGGTACTACCGAGTACAAAGCTTGGTATAACCACTTAAGCTCATCCCAAAATAAGCTCACTAGAAAATAGCTAATGTCAACTAGAAACTGGTCGTATCGCAACCCTAATCCCACCGCCATTTAAGACCGGTACTACCGCACTCGGCCGGTCAGACCATGACTCCCTTGTCGGTATGACCGCCAGCCCAATACCGATCATACCACCGCTGGATGGTATGACCGTGGCCCCATATCAGTCATACCATCAATAACAAAAGCAACTGAAAAATTTTGTAAACTCTCATAAACTAAATTCTAACTCCACAAAATTTCTGAATTAAAAGTTATTTACTCATCACAAACATAAGATAACCTCCGCACCATTTCATACCTCCCAATGGACCCATGCTCCGATTGTGCTGGAGTCCGACTGTGCAGGGTTTGCGGAGGCGTTAAGGCGAGGCAACGGAGATCAATTGGCAATTGGCTTTGTCCCGAGAGAAGCCAGAGAACTGTACCAGCTAGCGCGGGAGGTTGAGTTTTCGTCTTACGAAGAGAGAGCAGAAAAAGGCGGCTCATGAATTAGCTCAGTTAGGTAGGAAGACGATCCATACCGCTACTTAACCCCACAATGCATTGTTCAGATTGTTCATAACGAATGTAATTTTGTTCCTAGTTAATTAATAAAGCTCTCTTTTCTCTCTCAAAAAAGTTCACTGTGTTGTGATCCCATTGGACGCGAGAAGTCAAACATGAAAATAACAACTAAAGATATACAATTCCATGATATTTCTACTTCATGGCATTATCCAGTAGTCATGCACGCAGATATGGAATCCGCCACTGGTTCGTTTTATCGCGCAACGTGACAATACATGAGAAAACAGGCAGGGAATCCATCCATGTTTTAGATCTACATGCGTGTCTGACTCGCTCGGAAAGGTGACAGCGATGATACGAGAATTATAAGGTTCACTGCACATAGCACATTCCGAAAATATGCACCAGTAACTCATGGCTGCTGTGACAAAGCAAGTTAATGGTTCTGTAACCAAGCAGTGGTTGCTGTCACAAAGATTTGGGATAAAACGGATTTGTTGCGATAGCACTGTTGCAAAAGTGGTGATATTTGGCTTTAGTTTTGACTTATCACTTTTTATTATAGTAACTAATTTTTAAATAGTGCATTTTTTAAGACAGGATCTATAGATAGATCGTAATAGACACTGTATTGAGTTCAGCTATACCAACTAAAATCACATATAATTAATTTTCTCTTTGTATTATCTCACAAACAACGAGAATTCAAAAGTCATAAACTACATCCCACAGAACCAACCCTTAACAGGTATCTTTTTTTGTCGTTGGGTGCTCGGCCGGATTGACGTGGAGATGATTCTTCTTCGGACTGTCCTTTTTTTTTCTCGCGTCGATGGATCATCGTCCATGACGCGCCGATGGGCGAGAGAAGGGGGGGAAATGGCCATGATGGATGTCGCGCCTCGGCAAGTGTTGGTTATCACGTGTGGGTGGTGCACAACCAGCACAAATGAATGCTAAATGGAGTATTCTAAATTCTAAGCATACGTTGTAATATGGACAAAGTAGTAGTAAATGTAAAATGAATGCTGGGGATGGCAGAGACGCAACACCATAGGTTGGTTTTTGGCTACACCAAAAAACAAAATAAACTAGAATTAAAAATCGATATGTTTTAAGTGACTTTTAACTTAAATAAATTAAAAACAAAAAATAATCGGAAACTATGCAGTACGATGTAAAGAGTAGCAAACTGTTGTCATCAAGTATGCAAAACGGCGCTCAATGCCCTCCATGTCAATTTCAGTTATGATAGATCCACCAATGTTTTCACCACCTGCTTGTTTTGTCAAAAAAAATTAAATTATGATCAAAGATTTTATCACATACTGCACAGAAACCAATAAAGCACAAGTAAAAAACTTAACATTACCTTTCCTAGATGCCGCAATCCAATCTTTGGTACAAATCAAAGCTTGCATGATATCGGGATCTAGACGACTACGAAATGGATCAACAACCTGTCCACCAGCACTAAATGCTGACTCCGAAGCAACAGTGGACACTTGAATAGACAAGACATCTTGAGCTAGTGTGGAGAGAATAGGGAGCTCAGGTTGCTTGACCTTCCACCATGCCAAAACATCAAATTTCTTTTTGTCTTTCTTTGGCCAATGCAATAGTGGTTGCTCCATATACATTTTCAACTCGGTTTTGGCACATCGACCTAAGGTACTACTGCCATGCAAATATTATTCAAGGTCTGCATCAATATCATCATCACTCTCCTCATCCTCCAAGTTGTGTACATTAGAATGCATTGTTTGCACATTTGTAACTGCTGTCTTCATTGAAATTACAGTTGGACTAGACATATAAACTTGAAACAATTGTTGAATAACACTCATGCACTTATTAATTTCTCCTAAAGCATTACTATGATAAATCTTTTCTGCAAAATAGTGTATCAACTTTGTCTTGTATCTAGGATCAAGAAAGCAAGCTACAACAAGAGCCATGTTGGTCTTTTCCCAATATTTATCATACTTAATTCTCATGGCATGCGCTCATAGTAGCTATAACTGGATCAGGACTGTAACACCAATCATCAATTGCAAGCTTAATCTTACAAAAATGGTCGAAAAATAGATTTATTGTTGGATATGTTATGCCAGAGAAGAGCATCAGTAGTCTCACCAGTCAAATCAACCTCATTCCTTGGCATAAATGCACCAGCAGCTGGATCAAAAACATTTGTAGCAGTGGAAGGTGGTTGTGGCACCCCCAGCAAAACAGGAAATGTATTGTTTATACTTGCCATGCTACTAGCACTTGTAGATTCCATCACAAATCTAGCATAACATAGTAGAGGAAATACATAAGATATCAATGAGGTATGCATATTCTACAAGCTACAAAGATAGTCTGAAATTTGAATACAACTAACTATACTCACTAAGCAAGCTACTAGCTGCAAACAGGGAGATAAAAGCACAAAAGAACATCCAGTGACTAAATAAGTATGCAATAGGTATCTTCTTACCCTTACACATGCACACATTCATCAAAATAAAAATAGCAGCAAAACTTATTACAAAAGTAAAAGCATTGAGCAACATTCGTACCAATACTTAATTTACAAATAGTGGTGGTACTCCGCAACATTGAAACAGAGGGAAGAATGTTTGTACCTTGCCACTCAAAAATAACTTTTCACTCTCCCTTAATCACTTTTGGATATTGATCTATGCGAGAACAATGTAAATATGAGATTCCTGTCAACTATCTGCTCAATAACAAAGCAGCACAAATGTGCTACTTAAGCCATTCCCCCAACAACATTTTTCTCTAGCAACAGATGAAGAAATAAAGTGTGCTGCGGCAAAGAGCAGTCATGGGTTAAAATATTAAAACCTAATCAATTCTGCAAAGCCATCAAATGTTCTTTAAATTTATTTATGCCATGTAGTCTAAACATTATTGATTGAGAGAAACCAGTATATGATCCCGTAGCCAAGAGGTGACCACCCAAGGTTCACATTAGGGGTTGCCAATCTTGGCAATTATGGCATTCTCTTCAAGGATTTCACACACCTACTAGATGACAAACAGACAAAGGCACAAATAACATAAGGGTCATGCCACAAAATGAACTCATTCAGTCTCTAAAACTGATTAAATTGATGCAAATCTTTTCAACAGTCAACAAAAAGAAAAGATGAACCATTCTGCTAGTATCATCTGTGAATTAAACTGATCATCTGTGAATTAAACTGCTATTGTCATCTGTGAATCAAACGGAGCAGTGAGGTGGCCGGCGGTGAGGGGAGGTGGCCACGAGGGGGATCCGAATGAGGCGCAAGGTAGCCGGTGGAGGCACAGGGCCATGAGGCGGAGCCGACGAAGACGCAGGGTAGCCAGCGGAGGCATGGAGCCATGAGGCGGTGAGGGGGAGCCGGCGAAGACGCAAGGCAGCCGGCAGAGGTATGGGGCCGTGAGACGATAAGGGGGAGCCGATGAAGGCGCATGGCAGTCGACGGAGGCAGGCGAGATGGCTGCCAGCAGAGGCGGGTGATCATCATCGCCGTATCGGTGGGGAACTGGAGAATGAGGAACCCTAGCCGATGTGAACTCGCGATCACGAAGTGCGGACTGCGGCCGGTAAATGCGATCATCTAGAGCTAGAGTGGACGGCTGGATCGTGCCTGGGCTGATGTGGGCCGTCGCCCGTCGGTTATGGGCCTTATGGCCTTATGGGCTGGGTAATGGCTATTGGGCTAAAATCCCGGATATCCGGTTTCGTATTATCTGGATAATCAGTATTCGTATTTGTATTCAACAATACCAGGCTTATTGTTTTTGTATTCATATTTGACAAAAAAATTCCGTATTCGTGTCCGATCCGAGAATTATCCGAAGAAAATCCGATCCGACACAATCCGTATTCGTTTTCGTCCGGATCAGTCAGAAACTATCCGATCCATTTCACCCCTACCTATCGATCCCAGCAGACACAGCTAGGCCGCCTAAGTGGCACTAACTTGCTGCAATAACCCTTTAGAACAAGTTAATTAGTTGCATAACCTGTTGCATTCGTTCGTTGTAGGGGTTGGAAGCACTTATGTTTTGACTTTGGCTTACACTGCTACAATAACTAATTTTTAAATGGTATGTTTTTTAAAATAGATCTATAGATAGATTGTAATAGACATTATATCGAGTTCAGGTATACTGATAAAAATCACATACGATTGTTTCCCTATACGTACTGCTTCTCACAAATAGTCAGAATTTAAAAATTATAGGCCAAAAGTTAAAACTATAACCCAAAAGAACACACCAGAGAGTGTTTTCACAACTTTAATAATGAGTGAACCATCGTGATTACCCCGATTTATACAAGCATGCATGATAAAAGCCTAATGGATCGGCATGCTGCTGTTCTCGGTCAGCCAAAGAGATGGGCCCGCTGAAACAGACATTCCGGGCCCACATGGATACGACGGGTCTAAGCTACGGTCGGATTCCCGGATCTCGCATTCACGTGGCCCCTCCCATTGCCATCCAACCATGTATGGGTTCATTAGAGTCAAAATGGTAGGAGTCCTCAAGGACCAAGATGCATGATCACTGGGGTGCAAATGAAGCGGATATTTTCTGACCGTCCATCTGTCCGTTCGTTTTAATGCGGATATAATTTGGAGCAAATTTTCGGATATCTGAACGTTTTGTCGGATACGGAAACGGAGTCGGATATTTTTTGTCGGATACGGAAATGGATTCGAAAAAAGCATTATCCGACGGATATGAAACTATCCGGGTATTTTTTGGATAGTTATCGGATATGAAAACGGAGTCGGATACCTGGCCTATCCGGATACCGGATACGAAGGCCTTGTGGAATCATTTGCTAAATATAATGAAGTTAAATAAACTAGTAATGTACTGACTACTTAGCTTTGGTCAATTCGTACTTTTGAATCATGTGACATGTAACTAGTTAGCTACTACTTATTTAACTAGTCTCTATCATTTACTTGCTACTTTGCTAGCTAGAATTTACTAGTTGCTTAACTTGTCACTATCACCATGTGAAATTTGCTTTTGCGTATTATCCGATTAAATATTCGTGACTGAAACTAACCGTATTCGGAGCGACATGTATTCACTCCGTATTCGTGACCGAAAATATTCGCATTCGTATTCGTATCCGGTACTATCCGTATCCGCTTCGTTTGCACCCCATATTGGTCAGCTCCACAAGTTTCCTTTTTCTCTAAACAAATTGTCGTACAATTGATGTAAACTGTTTATGGAGAATCAATTCATTGCAATCGCCTGTTAGATGTTGCTATAAAAAATTACTAAGCATATTTTTACGCATATTTTTCATTAACATGCGGTAGTATAAATAAATCACTTTAATTACTATGGAAAATATTACAAGATAAACACACAAATATTTTACCAACATAGTAACAGAAACATGCATGCATTGCAAGTTGGACACAAAAAAGAGCTGGATTTAGTGTCAAATCTTCTACTCAAAAGTAAAAAAAAAATTTTAACATATATTGTGATTACATCTCAGAATTAGCAGATATTTGGATGTCCTAAAACTATGAAGACCTATTTTTTTTAATAAACAACACAATTCATTTTTTTCTCTTCTCCTTCCGTGCAATGGTATGGACGATATATAGACATCAGTCATATCTACCATTGACCATTGTCCATTGTACATTCTCTTAAGATGACTATACTAGCCAGTTGCTCCCACTCGAAAAAAACCCTGATCTCTACCCCTATAATCCACCAGTTAAAATTATCCTACATCCACCCAACAATTACCTGCTCCACAGTCATAACCTTAACTATGTCCACACCACAATATGCACCCAGAAATACATCATCATAAAAACGTGCGCACCAGATTAACTCTCCTCCATTCTCTCTCCTTACTCAACCATATCCGACGGTCATCCTTCAATGTATCTGCAGTACCCCCTCCCCCCCTCCCGCGTCCCGCTCTCCTCTGCAGTCCGCGTGGGCCTCCTCACGAAACCGCGCTGCCTCCTCCCACCTTCTCCCCCGTCTCCCCACGTTCTCCTCCCCTCCTCCCGTTCTCCGCGCCGCCTCCTCCCCTCCCTTATCCGCCGCGCGCCCGCGCCGCCGCCTCCTCCTCCTCACCCCGCGCCGCCGCCGCCTCCTCCTCCCCCCACTTCTCCACTCCACCACCACCGCCGCCTCCCCCGCTCCTCCGCTTCGCCGCCTCCTCCCCCGCTCCTCCGCTCCGCCAACGCCTCCTCCCCCGCCACCCCTCCGCTCCGCCGCCGCCACCTCCCCACCCAGCGCCGCCGGCTCCTCCTCCCCCCACTCCTCCGCTCCGCCTCCTCTTCCCCCGCTCCTCCACTCCGCCGCCGCCTCCTCCTCCCCTACTCCTCTGCTCCGCCCAATCCCAGATCCACCCGGCCATCGTCGTCGTCGTCTTCCTCCTCCTCCGCTCCGCTCCCTTCACACGCCCCGCGACGACGAGATCCCCCGCCGCCTCGCCCTGGATTCTGTCGAGAAGATCGTCGAGGACTTCGCCATGGACCTTGCCATCAACCCCTTCTCCTCCGGCACCCACCTCCGGTCAGCCTCGGATCGCTCCCCCTCCCCCCCCCATAGATCCGTGCGTGGTGTAACTGAGACGTGTGTGACGCTGCCGCAGGGACATGATATGGGCGATACGCGCGTGCAAGACGGCGGCGGAGGAGCGGGCGGTGGTGCGGCGGGAGTGCGCGGCGATACGGGCGGCCATCAGCGAGATGTCGTTGGTGTACCGCCCGCCGCGGGAGACTGACTTCGCCCGCTTCCCGTCGTCCACGCCCATCGTCATCGACAACGGGGCCTCCACTTCCGCATCGGGTAGGAGGGCCCGCCGCCCGGAACTCACTCAAACCCTAACCCTAGCAAGACTCCGCGGGTGATGTAACGCGGTGGTTGCTCCGTGCAGGTGGGCGGGCGAGGCAGAGCCGCACGTCGCCTTCCGCAACATCGTCCAAAGGCCGCGCTACCGCAACTCGGGTACTGCACATCACGGTGGATATATCACTTTGGAGTTTGCTGGCATTTTCAATGGCTTAAAAAGTGAGGTTCATGTGTTTATTCGGCAGAAGCAAGTTTTTAGAGGGTTTGATGAGGAGGTGAGCAAACATTAAGAATAACAAAAAAAGGATTTACCAAATGAAGTGCCTTGTGCTTCCAGGTTAATTTTGTCAGTTTTGGATTTTTAGGTCAGAGATTTCATTGCTGAACAGATGTCTTTAAGGGGCATCACATTTCATACTGAACAGAGTCCTCAAGCAGTAACGAAATCAAATGATGGTTTGCTATCTCTGAAGACGAACAAAGAAACTATTGGTGGGTTCTCACATGTAATGTTTGCAACAGGTCGTAGACCAAATACAAAGGTTAGTACCATATGGGCCTTTGTTTTTGTTTAGTTACAATGTTACATATTGTGCATCTCTATTTGTCGATGCATGCATCCTAGATTCCTAATATAGTTGTTACCCTCATAGAACCTTGGGCTAGAGGAGGTTGGGGTCAAAATGGACAAGAATGGGGCCATAATGGTAGGTGAAATAATACTTGGACTTTGAGTTTGTCTGGCTTTTGTTGTCACTTTGTAATATTTGGACCTTTTGTTATAAATTTGTGCTTGCTAGGTTGATGAGTTTTCTCGAACCTCGGTTGATTCAATTTGGGCTGTGGGAGATGTTACTAATAGGGTCAACCTGACGCCAGTTGCACTGATGGAAGGTGGGGCATTTGCAAAAACTGTATTCGGTGATGAACCTACCAAACCAGATTACAGGTATTTATCAAATCACCATCAGGAATCTTGAACACCACATGTTTGAGGGAATGCCTGCTCTACAAAGGGTGCATATTTCATTGTTTGACCATGAATGGGCACCTCTGGTGAATTTAGTGGAAGAGGGCTTATCATGAGCTAAGGGAAAACTTTGTTAGTTGTCACTTAGTCATCTTCATACCCTGATAATAGTTTCAAGGAGTTAGTTTGATGTAGCGTTGATTACAAACACAACTGCTATTTCCTTATTCCCCATGACCATGCTGACATACCTGTGGTGTTGTAGACTTATGGTAGCCTATATTTGAAAATGTTGAGTAAATACCCTATACTGCCATTTTTCATTTATGATCCCTGATTCAGTACAGATAAGTTTTTGAGATTTTTGGGTTATCCAGGGTTCTCTTGTTATTGGTCATTTGTTTATGCTGATGTTCTCATTTTGCTGATGCGCCCAGCGCAACAAGCTCCTGAAACTTTGAACTGAAATTCATAATTTATTTTCACTGTTTCTTAGATATCAGTATTTTTGTATTTGAGACTGGATATCATTTTTCTACTGAATGCTCTTTAATTGCGAATTACATGTTTTTGACAGAGCTGTACCATCTGCTGTTTTCTCCCAACCACCCATTGGGCAAGTTGGTCTTACCGAGGAGCAGGTGATAATACATGGCATGCTTCTAAATTTCGCAACACAAAGAAATTCACTTAAATGCATATTTTTGCAGGCTATTGAAGAGTATGGAGATGTTGATGTCTTTGCAGCGAACTTCAGACCTCTCAGGGCCACTCTTTCTGGATTACCTGATCGTGTATTAATGAAGGTTATTGTGTGTGCTACTACGAACAAAGTTGTAGGAGTGCACATGTGTGGTGAAGATGCACCCGAGATAATTCAGGTTTGCATGATATTGTATTTCTTCCTCATTATTTCTGCTTCATTCCTGATTTATCTGTACAACTTTGCTGTTATTTTGCTGTTATTTTGGTGTTTTCCTTCATGGTTTATTGGATTTTGGTTATTGATGCCTTGGGGTTTCAACTGTCGGAACCATAGCGGTTGTAGTAGGCCAGGCGAGCTTGTTTGGCTTGTCGCAGTAGATTGTTAGTGCATTGTAGCCTATCTATAGTGAGTTTGTTTGCAGCCAAGGGTGTAACACAAAGGTTGGAAGGAACTACGGTGGTTATTGCATCAGCATTTGCAGAAACCTTTTTCATGTTATGGTGTCAGTGATGAATTGTGCACCGCAGCTATAGAACAGGAAAACATTAATCCTTTGATTCCAGTTTGACTGAAATAGTGATTGTGAGCTAATTTTGGTGGATTAGTGGACCCCTTGTCAGCCACGCTTTAGAGAGAGAATGGATAAGTGAGGTTCTTTGGATTAATTATAGCAGGAATTGAGTTCCTTAGAGATTGAGGTCCGTATGTCTCGTAGACAAGGTTTATAAAGAAATACTAATTTTTATGTAGGTGATCACATCAGTATTATACAAAAAATTTTTATACCAGTATACTTTCATCTCCTGCAAGTCCTATGTGGAGGCTGATGTTTTAGTAACTTTAACAGCTAGCTATCTGGGTTGCTCAACAGTTTGTTTAAAATCATTAACTTGGCAGTTGGCACAATTGTTGATGTTACCATATGCAAACACTTAATGTAAAGTAAAATTCTCCTTGTATCATTTACTTTGCTTTCTCATTCAAAATGCAATGTCGCATGCTCCCTTGATCTATGCGAAAAGGCTAATATTTAATACATTGCTGTAAGCTATCCTGGTTGGAGTACAAAGTGCAAGATTACATGTTTATCTGTCTAACGAAGATTGGCTAGAGCTTCTGTTTTGTTATCAGTTCTCTCATTTTTATTCTGTCCTTTTTTTGCTGTAGATTTATGATTACCAGCACAATCTTGGGCTTATTTTATTGGAGCGGAAGGAGTTGACATCCAAGTATGAACAACTTAGAGCTTCTTCGGAGTCCGCTGAGATCATGCACAAGCGTGAACGAGCTTCCCAGCAATCTGCTTTAGCTGAAGCAAGGAAGAGGGAAGAAAGCCTCAAAAAGAATTTAGGCATTCAGAAGGAGTGTGTTGCTAATGTAAGTTTACATTCCAATTAAGCACGTGGAAACCCTACTCATTTATATTCACATCTGTAAGTACTGAAAACTTGTACTATTCATGGATTCACCAACAACAGACATTGAGTTGAAGCTTTCATATATAAAGAATATGAAACCTGAAAGTTATTATTAAGCTTAGTTTATTTGATTTGGTGAATGTCAAAGCACGAACAATGATATAGATTAATGAAGTCTTTTGTGTGGATAAACAATAGGGTAGTTCAGGCTGTCTAATTCTCAACATAATAGTACTGCCTTACACATTCCTATACTTTAGGAGTTGCCCTGACATGCTTCTGTATGACAAGATACTTGAGTTATCTCACCATTCAAGATTGTTATTACTAGACTGTCATCTTCACTGCTTCGGTTATTAATGTATATATTTTATAATTTTTAGTCTATGTAGCAACGCAGGAACTGAGAGAAAATTCTCCATTGGAATTACTAACTGTTCCATGACACATATTGTAGCATCTAAGTGGAAAAGAAGAGAACTATAGGCTGAAAGTGGAGAATGAAATGCTGAGGGATTAAAACAGGAGGCTTAAGCAGCAGGCTCATAGCACTACGTTTTGCCCCAGTTGCAGTGATTCACAAGCACAGAATCAGCTTGCCACTGCGATGGAAAGGTTAAAAGATCAAAATGAGTGGATGCAGCAAGAGGTACAGCATATAAAGAAGTCCTTTCAATTGAACTTCAATACTTTTAGAAACATTTGGCAGATTATGTTTCAATGTCAGTAATTTGGAGGCAATGCTAGACCTAATCCATGTTAACTATTTTCTCAAGCAGACTCTTTTTTTCCGACATGACCTACCTTGTGATTTAGCAATTTGCATCCTATAGATTGTAACTCTGACTAGAGAAAAGTTCTTGGTAGTTTCTGCAGAATTATAACCCGAATTACAAAGTCTTATAAAGATTTATCTCGTGGTTTTTTTATTTTCCTTTTGAGATGATTGTCTCTCGAGTCCTACTAATGCTGTATTCTTTGGTTGGCAGCTTTCACGATTTCATGCTGAACACACCTCCGAGTTCGAACAGTGCTTTCCAACTTGACTCGTCAGCTGAAAATGTCTTGGTAAGACAGAACGACACACACATGGTTGCTGAACTAGCCAAGAACGCAATGCATGAGTTGGTCATTTTGGCCGAGTCCCATGGTCCTTTATGGTTGCCTATCCCTGGTAGTTCACTTGAAATATTGAACAAGATGGCTTATGCCCAAAAATTTGCTGGAAAAAACAGTGCAAATGTCATAGGATTCCCAAACAGAGGCTACTCGCGCCGATGCTGTTGTCATGATGGACCCCAAAAATATTGTGGATTTTCTCATGGATCCTGTAAGTGGTATATACATTTTTTTTAATAAAAGCTAGGTAATTTAAATTCATGTCAATGATGATATTTCAAGCTGCAATTGATCTCAATGTTAAATGACTCTATAGGAGTGCTATGAAACTTTCTGTCCTGGACTTTTGTCCATTGCAAGAACCACCAAGGTTTACAAGTGCCCTACTGATGCAGGCTATGATGGGGCTATGCAATTGGTATGTATGACTCATTTATTTACTACTTTAGCACAGATGCAATTGGTATGGTGTTTCCGAGGAACCGAACTGGTTTCCTAACCAGAGCTACCAGGAGGTTTACAAAGAGGAGGAATGTCAGGATCAGGTACTCAGTCATCAAAAATTGCAGTTGTAGCTTGCCAACCGTATACTTACTTTAGAGTGACATAAACCATACCGTATACTAGACAGACATGTATTAAAATGGTAAGGTTTCACCACCTAATCACAATGGTGTTGTAATATTTGTCAACCATATGTAGCAATTCCATATTGTGAAACCGCTGCTGCAGTCGGTGGAGTACTGGAGTTTGCAGATTTCAAAGAATACTCGGTGTTGACTGGACATACTTTGTTGTAATATTCAGAATTAGCTTAATCTAATATATGATGGTATTGATGTTGTCATCTAAAGGTTAGATAACTTTGCAATGAGTACAGTACCCTGTTAGTGTGCTATATTAAGTGCATAATCCTTCTTTTCTCTTGTGAATAGACTCATAATTTCACCTCAAGATTAAGATGCTAAACACTGATCCTAAATATGTCACCTAAACTTGTCATTGTAAGCAATTTGTAATGTACACGATATGAAGCAATGAACTGGAAAGAAGTTTGACTTTTTTGTTGTATAGAAAAGGGATTAATGGGATGTTCGATCTCTTTTGTAGTATAATCTTATGGTCATGTAAGTGTTGAGTACTGAAAAAAATATGGTGTTGTTTCTTATGCTCTTTGTGCTTCCCATGGGAAATAATGCTATTTTTCTTTTGGTGGTTTACATTTGCTATTTTACTTGGTTTAGTTTTGCTATTTGTATATGTAAATGGGGGGATGTTTGTTTATGGCTGTGGGGGAATTGCATGCCTTTTTAGCCCAAATAGAAGCTGCTGTTTGGTTGCTGCATAGTACTTGGTATGATGAGTATCATTTTTATGGTTTGGAAAAAATTGATCACTATACTTTTTTCCTGTTCTTAGAAGGGTCATGTTAATATGGACAAATGCTCTATTGATATAATTACAATCCCTATTCCCTAAAGGGCAAATCGTTAGTTAGATCTGGAATATGATCATGGATAGGAGTAGGAACCATCAAGAATCTGATGTGACGATACTCCTGTTTCCTTTAGTCACTGCAAATTCTGTTTTCAGCTTGCCTTTCCATTCTTCATGGTAGCTGCTTTGCAATAACTGAAGATAAATGAGGCGTCAAAAAGATTGGCAAATGTTTGGCAAAACAGGAGTCCTGCACTTTTGCAGTGCAGTTGACCACTGTATAAGCAGTGCTCTTCAGTTGGCTTGTGTCGTGTCATTCCTTGTGCGTCAGTGAGGGGGTGGGGGATAAATATGTTATCTGACAATGTTCAGTTGACAATGTTCAAAATTCCTTGTGCGTCAGCTTGTATAATGTTCAGTTTGTTCAGTTGGCTTGTGTAATAAGGCGGCAGCTCTAGCTCGGGCTATCGATCATGCTGAGTCAGCTTTTGTAGACAAGGAATAGGGTGTCATGAGTTGTTTCTGTTCTTTGTTCATGTTCCTTCACTCACTGCATGTTAGGAAGAACTATATCATCAGTGGGTGGAGTAAAGCAATAAGCTTATGTTGTCCTGCGATTCGAATAAATCTGGAAGTTATGGTTGTTAGCTATAATCAGTGTTTTTGGTTCATTAGCAAGATGCTTTTTGTATCTGCTGTAATTGATGTTTTAGTTTTATCCCAATATTTTTAGAAGTTTGGTATTTGTTTCATTTCATGTGATATTGTTGGTTTTTGTTAGCATGAAGGTGCATTTCTTTTCTATGTTTCATGGTCTTATTTGTGTTTGTTGCAGAAGGTGACAGACATGGCTTTCTTTGCAGAAGATGTCCATTGTTTAGCTGGTCCGCCATTTCTTGATCCCAAGATCCCCTGTCTCCTCTCCCTTCCCCTCCATCTCCATGTCTTCCTCCACTATTTCTCACCGCTTCTATCTGATTAATCAATCCGCATTGCAATAATCGCAGGTTCTCAAGGCATTGTCGTTCCCCTATACCATCACCGCCTTCCAGTTCGCGTTTATCTCCCTCCTCATCTTCCTCATGTGGGTGACCAAGCTCCACCCTGTGCCCAAACTCTCCCCTACACTGGTGAAGAGATTGCCTACGTGACGATGAGTTCATTTTTTGCCGATTCATTCAATCTCTGCGGTGAAATGAAATGAAGAAGATAAGGTTGCAATTTTTTTCTCAATTCATTCGCTGTTTCGTGTGCAGGCACCTTCCCTGCTTGTGTTGGGCTCTCTCGTGCCGCAGTGTCGCCTTGGCATCTTTGATAGAAGTTTCTTTCAATTGGTTAGTCCTGTCTACTATCGGAGAATCTTTGATCACACCAGAATGATTATTTGCTTTTTTGCCTTTGAGACTAAATAATTGAAGGAATCTTGTTAGTTTTTCAAACTAATTCTATGGAAGCGGGATTGGATTTTGGAGTGCCATGGCATCAAATCTGACCAACCAATCAAGGAATGTCCTTAGAAAGAAACTTCTTGGTGGTCAAGAGGTTATTTTTCCTTTTTCTACACCATGATTAGTAATTTGGTACCTTTTGCTTCTTTGCAATCGGTGATACATAACAGTGAATTTGTTATGATGCAGGAAGCTATGGATGACATAAACCTATTCTCAGTAATCACCATACTGTCATTTCTGCTATCTTGACCTCTAATGTTGTTCACAGGAGGGGTCAAGTTCACCCCAGCGGCCCAACATACCTCCAGAGCACTGTGAGTGTCTGCAAAATTCAGACAAATAGATACCTGGATTGTTGTGTCATCACTCCTAAACTATGAACTTATCAAATGGTATATAATCTTTTTATCATGTAGGGCCATAACCTCTAAGACTCTGTGTGAGAGCAGCACTTACTTGTTTTTGCTTCCATGGGTATCAGAAGGTGAGAAGATAATCAGAATCCCTAGCGAAATTTCTCCTTTTCTTTGGCTCTAAAAAGATTGCATTTTATGATGCATGATCTGTAAACGGGGCCCATTCTATTTGTTGTTTACAATGGCAAATCTTGTACATGATCTTGGCCAGAGTATCACCCGTGACCCACTCCGTTGCCAGTTGTGTGAAGCGTGTGGATTTCATTGTGTCGTCTGTTTTATTCTTCAGAACCTCAATTTCACCTATCAATGCACTAGGTAACTTTGATCAGGCTGATTTTTGTACTTAACATCCTGCTACTGCTGCTGCAAGCTCTAATTGTTACTGTCCAACTCATTCATGTTTGGATCATTCCCTTTCTTTTTTCTACCGGCAGGACTGGTGCAGCAATAGGGAGTTTTTCCTGTACTCTAGGTTGAAGAGAACAAACCAAAGGATGCATGAGAACTCACCTTATTACAGTAGTTACAATTTTTTCTATACATGTTTTGAGGCAGAAAGATTAGGCTGATATATTGATGAGGACTTGTTTATTAAGCATGTCATTTCCCCTGATATAATATTGTTGTTATAGGCATTATACCACACACTTCACATGGATTATGAGACTATAGCCAAGCTTCAGGGCAAGCTAGATGGGGAAGCCAGCCAGAACACAGTCTGAAAGTTAATTGACAAAATGGTGCAAGACGGATACATTAAGAGCTCTACCAAGCGAGAACAAATAAATAAATCAGCCCACTGATCTCATTTTCTAGAAAGATTTATTACGGAGACTCAGGTGATCCCTTTATGCAATGCGGTCACCTACATTATTTGAAGAATTGTTGAACAGCTTCCATTGAAGAAGGATAATCGTTGCATAAATCTGGTGTATCGACTTGTTCATGGTAATAGGTTGGTATCACATGAATAATAAGCTGCGGTTTCCAATAAATGCTACAGGTGAAGGAGCCGATCCTCCAGTATGTCAAGCGCCAGAAGTCTCAAGTTCAACGAGGGGTGGAACTGCAAGGTGCAAGCAACTAGCCTCGTAGCTTAGGTGAACCTCCTACTTATACTACCTGCATAAATCTTGTGAAACACAGTAACCATGACACGTAACCGCCGGGATTTTGAACCCTGGACCGAGGCATGGACATGCATGTGCGTAAGATAAACAAATGTCTGTGGAATGGTTTTGAATCATGTTATCTAATATATACCACCTTTATTTGGTACTCCGTTGCAACGCACGGGCACTTTACTAGTGTCTTTAGTAATACAAAAAAACTGATCCAAATCCAAACATACTAACCAGCTCACTCATGTATATTAAAATTAATTAAAATGCAATATACGAAATTCTAGATAAAACCATATGTTAATAATTCGTGAAGCAACCGTTTCTTAAAAAGATTATTGCTCCTCCTGGTAGTTCAGTCATATATATAGAGCATCTTGAATTTTGGACATCGACGATCCACTAAAAGCAACTACTATAGGAGGGTGGGTGGGTACTGTAACACCCCCGTTTCCAGGGGCGCGTACGGACACGGCATTCCGCAACTATTCACGCATGAACAGTTATAGAACGTCGCGCAAGAGTATACCATTGCATGCTTACAATAAAAGTCCAGCATATAATTGACATAAGGATTAACATCCAGGTTTTGACAGCGGGGCGTGCAAGCCCAAAGTATAATTACATTACAAAAGACTTCCAGAATCCGCTTGAGCGCGGCCAAGACCTACAGCCAAGGGTCCTCGTCGAAGAATAGATCCTCCGGGACTTCTTCAACGGGGAGACCTTCTCCTTCGTCTTGATCCTCTAAAGATTAGATTAAGCAAGCCGTGAGCCAATCAACCGGCTCAGCAAGTCCCAAAGGGACCCTAACTTATTACATGCACGGAACATCAAAGGAAGGGAATATACTTGGTTTATTAATTCTGAGTGGATGCAGTTTTATTTGCAATCATTTTATAAAAGGGACCCAAAACTACTCCTCAAGATCTCAGGGGTTTTCAACAAGAGTTCATTAACCAACCTAAACAAGTTAAACATTTACAAAACTACTTAAGCTTTGCGACTGGAATCACCCAAGTGACACAGCTCCAATAACCGGGAGCACGGCGTATTCGAATACCATTTATTTGACTCTGCAGAGTTTGCTCAGCTTTACCCACACGATCCCTTAACTCCCGCTAAAGAGTTAAGAAAGCCAGGTCGTTTCACTGCTCAGCTCTTTATATAGGCTCTACCCGGTAGAATTCACTCGGGTCTGGCTCGCTCACACACACACACAAAGAAAAGAAAACGGTGCCGCTTCGAGTGAACTCTACCGTTGTTAGGCACCCAATCACGGCTTGCCTAACCTCACTGCCAAACCTCCTCCACCGCCTCACCTGTAGAGTTTCAATCGAGTTGAGCAGCTACTAGACAAGTGTTGACAAGTCAACTCCTGTGGTTGAGCGATCACTGTGACATTTGCTCAGCGTAAGGGTTTCAGTCCTTATTTTCACGTGGTCCGAAACCTCACCAGGCCCGTGACCCAACCTAGGGTAAGCGGTGGGCGAAAACCGTCTAGCGGCGCACCTCAACCCCACTTACCCTACTCCAATCCTAGGGTAAGAGATGGGCGAAAACCGACTTGCGGCGCACCACAACCCCCTTACCCTACCTTGTGCCCGCAAGCACTCTCCGCTCTAGGGCACGGTGTCCCATACCACCCTACCCTAGAGTCGGGTTTGCAAATTCTAATGGCCCGCAGCCACGACCTTATTAGTGTAAGACTTTGCATGATAATAATACCCTACAGCTTAACTAGATTAACAGATAATTATTTCTAGGGTTGCAAAGGCATGGCTACAAAATTAACAGGGCATTTAACGGTGGTAGGATTAACTACATAACAAGTCATTCTAAACATTTTATTTTATTTCAAACTAACATTTCACAATTAGCATAATGCAAATAGCATATTAACATAAATAAACATCATGGGTTGCAATATGATCAATGGATTTGGGACTTGCCGTCAATCCGAATGATTTCCGCTAGCTCGAACGAAGAACCTCCTGGCTCCTGTGACTGCACTTGAACTTCCGGAGACTCCGACACTAGCGCAAACATACAAAACAAATTAAATCCAGCTTGAGACTAATCAAGCGAGGGAAAATAAACTATTTAAAAAGGAGTAAATTGCATAAATCTCCAAATGAGGAATTTTAGGAATTTATTTGGGATGGATCTGTGGAAATGGAGGTCACCAATGGGTCTGGAATATTATTTGGAGCAAGGTGGTGAAATTTGGGAATTTTTGGGATTTTCTGTGATTTTCTAGGATTTATTTGGATTTTTTGGGATTTTAGAAATTAATAAATTGGGGAAAATCGCTGTGAACAGTGAAAGGCCGGCCCACAGCTACAGTGCGGCCCGGCACTGTTTGGCCCGTGCGGCCGAAGGCCAGCGCGGCCCACGGGCGGCGACGCGCGCGCGCACTCGGGCGAAGGAGCAGGCCGGCGCGGTCCACTCCCACGCGGTCGCGATGCGCGACACGCGGCTCGGGCGGACGGGGTGGATGGCGAGCGGGCGAACGGCGCGGATGCGGCGGAAAAGAGATCGGGCGGTGGCGAAGCGGGGACGCGGGCGAAACGATTCGGAGGATCTGGCGGGTGAGGTTAGAAGGTGGAGGTGGGATCGGTCGGCGGAGAAGAGGCCACGTCGCGGGGAGGATCGTCTTCAACCTCCGGCCGCTAGAGTAACCCCGCGGCGAGGTTACGGTGGCGACGGCGGCCTGGGCGCTAGGGGACTCGTCGGCGACCATCGAGGGCACCGGCGGGTGCGGCTTCGAGAGAGGAACCCATTTTGGGCAGCAGGAAGGCGAGGGGATCACCGGAGAGGACGGGAGGTAGAAGGGGGTGGTTCGGGTACTTGGCGGCGAGGAAGATCACCGGCGGTGAGTTAGCTCAAACGGCCGCGGCTACACGTTCACGGGGACCGGGTGCTCACATTGGTGGCGACGGCGGAGGTTGGGGAGCTGCGGGGAGGTCTGGCCACGGTGAGGTGGTTGCTGCCGGAAGGGGGTCTCGACGGCGGCGCTCCACGGGGCTTCACCTGTCCAGAGGAGGGCGGCAAAGGGGTTAGGGGAGGGTGGAGATGCTCCAGGCGAATGCAATTGAAGAATGGGCGAGGGAAGGGGGAGATTGGCTCCCGGGGGCCACCGGCGTAGGGAGCGGCGAAGGCGGAGCTACGGGCGGCGGGGCTCCAATCGGTGGCTCCAGGAGAGGCTCTGGAGCGGTGGGAGGCGAATGGAGGTGGTGGAGCGGCTCGGGAAGCAAAAGAGGGGCGAGGAGCCGGAGGGGGGATTTTATACCCATTCGGAGGGGGAGCGGGGCGTGGAGGAGAAGCCACTGGGCGGGCTCCGGGGTCAACAGGGGTAGGTCGGCCGTCTCCTCCGCGGGATGGAGCGGTGACCGGGGTGACGCCGGCTCTGCACAGGCGTAATGGCGACGGGACGGCACAGGAGCAGGTGAGGCGCGGGCATGGGCGAGGTAGCGTCCGCGCGCGGGAGATGGAGGAGCCGGGGCTGACAGGCGGGCCCCAGGGCGGACGTGGGGCGACGCATGGCGCGGAGGTGCCCACGGTTTTGGACCGTGGCGGTCGGGACGGCGCGGGCGCGAGGAGGGGATCCGAGGGCGGCGCTGTCCGCGCGAGGGGAGGCGGGCGCGAGGCGCAGCGCGCAGCGCTCCGCGCGTGCGCGAGGCGAAGGCGGAAAGGGGCCGGGGCGCCAACGGGCGAAGGGCGCGGAGGGAGGCGCTGGGCGCGGGGAAAGGCGGAATCGGGGCGGCGCCAACGCGAGAGAAGAGCGGGAGGCGCTGGGGAGAAGAGGAGGCGGAAAAGGAGAAGGCGCCAGCGCGAGGGAGAAGGCGCCAGGCCGAAAAGGGAAAGCGGCGGCGGGGAAAACTTTCCCAAAAAGGAAAGTTTTCAAAAATCACTCAAAAATGCAGCAAAAAAACAAGGAAATTTTTGTTTGAAATTTTGGGGCTTTTCAGGTACTTGTTTAGTTGGATTGATTACCGACTTCTACTTAATTTGTGAGAGGAACCCATGCTAGGCTAGCACATTTGTATGTGATTAATTATGTATTTGGGGAATTAATAGATCTCACTACCTTTTGTAGCATGAATCGAATTTCCTACATTTTCTTCTCTCGCTTTATATTTTAATTTGCAGAGATTCAGATGCATTGCTTTGCAAGGCTACAGCTGGTTGGCTAAGGCTGAGTTCTCTTTGGGACTGTTTAGGCTAATCTAGCCAAAGCATTCCAAACTTTCTTTTTTGAATCTCAAAGCATTCCAAACTTAATTAGCTAGAAATAAACAGGCTGCAATGTGGTTAGGGGTGTGTTTGGTTGGGTGGATGGGATGGGATGATCCAAAATTTAGTAGGATTAGATGATCCAAGAGTTTGTTTGGTTGAGTGGATAGGATGGTTCAAGTTATTATTTAGTTGGTGGGATTGGGGTGCATGGGATGTGTCAATTTTGGATTTGGTTTGGTAAACAAAAGTGGATAACATGGTTGGAGTAACCCCTGGCGAGATAGCCCCTTATCTGATTGCCAATGTGTCCCGTGTAGTGCTGCAATCCTGTTAGTGACCAACTATGCAGACTACACAATAGGGTGCGTGATGCCCATGGTGCATTCTTGTGTTCTATTTGAGGCCACTTCAACTTAGTTAAATAATTAAGTTGCCACCTGTAATCAAATATACTCGAAAATTTCAAAGAGATGCTACCAATTAAACAAGAATGCATATAACTCATAAGTAACAAAAGAAAGATGGTTGACAAGAGCTGGCTTATAATCAGTGGCGGACCCAGGAATAAAATACAGCTAGGGCGGAGTCAGAAGCATGAAGCAAACAGTATTACCCAAAAGCAAAATAATCCATGTTCAAACAACATTGTAATCGCACTAATAAGAGTATATGATACAAAGTAAAAACAACAATTACAATTCGCATGTAAACATATGTAGATAACGATAGGACATTGAAAAATACCTCACTAATGAAGCTTAATCCATAGTTACAAATGAGCCATATAAGAAGTAACCTGTCAGTTGTAAAAGATAGATCATTGTTTCAGGAAAGGTAAAATAGATCATTGCTTCAGGAAAGGTAAAAATAAGTACCCTCAGATCAAGAACCAATTTTCAGCAAGATCCAACTCATTTACTAGTTTAGATATTCTAGGTAAATTTTGACAAGCTATCAAAACAATGTAGTATCCTATCTATCTTTATTACCTTGTTATATAAACACTGAAAAGTAATCATGGTCAAGCTATCAAAACAATGTAGATATGCTGATTTGAGAAACAAACTCCTGGCATAATCTACATAAACCTCTATTTATTACATAAACCTCTATTTATTTTAATATATTTATTCTTTATACTGTAGGGACCTCCCCGACAGTTTCATGGTAAAAAAAAACTCCTGGCATAATCTATTTTAACCCACCCATTGATAGCTCAGAATCAAAAGATGGAAAGGTAGAAATGCTGACTTGAGAAACTGATTTATCTGGATAGTAAACTCCCGTTGTGTATTCTAGTAGCAATAATACATCAACAGGCGAATATCAGATAATCTAGTATACAAAAACACAGTTTTTAGAACCAATCCAAATATCTAGTGTTTTTCAGTCAAGTTTGTAAATACAAAATCACAAGTGGTTATACCATGAAATTTCATGTTAACAATGATATACCATAAAGTAGATAGGAATAGCAGGAATGTGTGATCCTTATATACATCCTACTAAAAAAGGGTAAAATCTTAGTATCTGTACAGCTGGTATAAATCAAAACACTATCATCCTAATGCAATTGCTCTAGAAGCCAAGAAACACTATCATCCTGCATTCTGCTCCCCCAGATCCCATCATCGTTAAATCCATGCATCATCTCCACATCAAAAACATAAAACTCCAAGAAATCCTCCTCCCCATCGCTCCTCTCCCAGAGGACCCAGACTACATTGGAATTTTCCCCTTCCAACAAAACCAAGAACAGTAAAATAATGGGAAAACCCTCTTCATAAACTGCATTTCACCCCCAAGAAACCATCTTTTTCCCCACGGGGAGCAAAAATTGGGACCAAGAAACAATCTTGGGTGAGGACGCTCGCCGGTGGAGATGAGCAGACGTACGCCCACCCCCCGCGTTCCTTCCATACCACATCGCACGGCCCGCGCCCGCAAATGCATGGCTTCTCGCGGAAAGCAGGGGGCGGCGCCGGGCCCTGCGTGCCGCGCTTAGCATCGTGGTCATTGTCGCCCAGGCCACCGTCGCCGGTTAAGTCGACGCGCCGCCTCACGAGGAGGCAGGGCGGGGTGGGGCGGCGGCGGCCCCTAGAGGTGGGGAGCGAAGGAGGGGAGTCGGAGGGAGGCAGGAGGCGACGCTCTCCGCGTAGGTGCTGGTGGCGCTGCTCATTCTTGCCTCCATCGCTCTCCTCCGCGAACAAGAACAACCACACTTCTCTTCTCATGCGAACAAGTACCACCCATGCTGGCGCCGGCTCTGGAGGAGGAGGGGGTCTGCCGGCGATGGAGCTCGGGCGGCCGCTCGACCATGCCCGAAGGGCGGGTCCACCCCTGCTTATAATCAGGGGCGGACCCACAGAGTATGCCGGGTGGGCCACGGCATACCCTGGGCCCAGCCGGTAGCCGAACTGGCGCGCGCCTCCACCAAAACCCCGACCGCGCCGCCTCCCTCCCCCTCACGATCTAGGGTTTCCGGTCGCGGCGACGCCAATGACGGATACGCACGGCTGCTGGGCCGACCGCGATGGTGCTCCACCCCTCCGACGGGCCGCCCCGCGCCACCGGCACGATGCCCGTCGCCGACCACCTCGACCAGCTCGCGAACAGCGTCCAAGTGCTCGTTTCGCTTTGTGCTTTGGATTTGGTGGTGCTTGTAGCGTCTGGTTTTTGGCGCTCTGGGATTGTGGGAATGGGGTGCTGCCGAGTGCCAACGATGAAGTATTTCGCATCGCTTGAGCGGAAACATTAAGATAAATTTCTACATTTTCGGTTACAGATTGATGAATTAGCATGAGCTGACTGAGGCAGATGACTTGGACTGCTGATGGTTGGGGTGCTTTGATTGGATACCGTTTTTGCTTGATTTGTTGGGGCCTCTGTGAAGGTTCTCTGGTGGGTCTAGGATCTCGAGGTGGTAGTTTAAACTTTAAATGCGTATAAATTTTCTAAAGTTGAAATCTGTTTGGTAACCAAACCCAGTTTGATTGTGTTCAACCGGCACTGCATTAAGTTGAGGTTACTAGGGAGTTTATGCTTGTTGATATGCGCCAGTGTGCTTTTTTCACTGGTGTTGGTTGGATTAGAGAAGATAACATGGTTGTGTGATGGGCTCTAACAATGCATTAGATTTAGTATGTTCTAGCCTTCTAGGAGAAGATGCCCTGTGGTGATTTTATTTCATTCAGATGGATTGAGTCTGTGCTTGTGTGGCATTGGAAGTGATGTAGACATGTAGTTACCTGATCACTAGGAATGAAGGTGTAGGAGACAAAAAAGCTTGACCAGGACAGACTGTTGAAATTTTGAAATATTGAAGATAATTTTTATTTGGAATGGGAAAAATGCTGGGAAACTATTCTTGTTAATTGTATATGTTAACATGGATTCAAAATTTCAGATTCTGTTCAGTGTATTTCTTGGCAGGGTTATGGCGATTGTGCCACAGTAACAATGATTTGTTGTGCATGATAGTTTAATATTCAATTCATTTTTTTGCTGTTTGTGCTGGCATTTAGTCATTTATAGCAAACTTACATTTTAAAATTACACTTGTAGCTTGCTAGAGAGGACTGCTTGGGACTTAGACAAGAAGCTAGGGACCTTCTTGAGTATTCTAATGCAAAGTTGGACCGTGTCACCCGCTATCTTGGATTTCTTGCAGATAGAACTCAAAAATTAGGTAAGCTCAATATCTCTTCTTCATGGCTTTCAGTTAAGTTGAGTATTTTCCTTGTGTTATTGAGGGAGTCCTGTTTGCTCATCTGTAAGAATATCTTTTAGTCCTTTATGTTTTTCCTTGGTTTTCGTCTCAATTATGTTAATCTTGATGTTGGTGTTTCTTGGATGGGTGGCATGGGTTTTGAAGGTTCTTAGAATATGTGATATACTTCCAGTAAAATTTAGTTGTTTAGCACATTATAATATGGTTGCAGGTGTCTGCAATACCATGTTTCCTTGCAAAAGAGAAGATATGCAGCAGCTGTAGATGTTCATGAATATTTCATTAACTCATGCAGCATGTCTCAGAATGACATGTGCAATGAAGCAAGAGGATCATCAGCCCAAAATTGTCAGCCAAAGTACACTATCCCCCATCTATAAGAATCTACCATCCAAATTGCAAACCCAGATAACAAATCAACACTTCCCAATTCTCTTGTGAGACCATGTGGAGGTAACCCCATGGTTGTGATGAGTAATTGACCTTTGCTTTAGAGTTTGTGTAAAGGCTGAGTTTGGTTTTTGAGGTCTGTGCAAAAGGTTGCTGGCTTTACGACCTCTGTGCTCGTCTTTGTGTTTGGCAGCCCACGCTACGACTTGGTGGTCGTAGGTGCTACTATGACTTGTGGTCGTAGGTGCCACTACGACTTGGTGGTCATAGGTGTTATTACGACTTGTGGTCGTAGGTGCTGTTACGACTTGGTGGTCGTAGGTGCTATTACGACTTGATGGTCGTAAGTGCTATTATGACTTACTCTTTATGACCACGTTGTGTGTCTCTGTGATCGGCAGAAGTCTTTACGACCATGTGGTCGATAGTAGATTTTACGACTTAGTGGTCGACAGTAGGTTTTACAACTTGCGGTTGGCAGCCAGATTTACAACTTTGTGGTCGACAGCCAAGTTTACGATTTTATGGTCGGCAGCCAGTTTTACGACTATGTGGTCGGCAGCCGAGTTTACGACTTCGTGGTTGATAGTCGTAGCTCGGACTGGCCGTGGTCGATAGTTGTAACTCTGTCTGGCCATGGTCGATAGTCGTAGCTCTGACTGACCGTGGTCGATAGTCGTAACTCGGTCTGGTCGTGGTCGATAGTCATAGATATGACTGGCCGTGGTTGATAGTCGTAGATTTGACTAGCCGTGGTCGATAGTCGTAGATCTGACTGGCTGTGGTCGATAGTCGTAGATTCTACTGGTCGTGGTCGGTGGTCGTAGACTCTACTGGCTGTGAGCGATAGTCGAAGCGCTCTGTCTGTGTGATCGTAAGTCGTAGCGACCAGTTGCTTGTTTTCGATAGTCGTAAGTTGTAGTGACTGATGCATGGTCGTAGATCAGCCTGATTGAGAGCGATGGTCGTAGCAGCCTATGCGTTGGTCGTAACAACTCGCTGGGTGGTCGTAAACTGCTGGGAAGATTTCATGGGCTTCGAGTACCTCTTTTTCTGCATCAGAGTAGTCGTAAGTTGTGTTAAGACCAGCGGTTTGCTGAGATTGCTCTCTAGGATTCATTCTGATATATGCAAATTGATGAATCTTGTGATGCTTTGCTTATTTGTGATGGTTGGAGGACTTTGGAGCTAGGCCATGGTGAGGCATGGAAGAACCGAGACTAAGCACAGGGAGGTATTGAGGTCCAGAACCGTTGGGGAGATGCCAAAGATGACTGAGTCTTGAAGGTGGTTGCAATGATTGACGCAAGAAAACTGGAAACTTCCAGGAAGGTGGTTGATAGACCATGTGGATGCGATCCCATGCTTGTGATGAGTAATTGGCGAGTATTCTGAAAAGATTGAGTTTGGCTTATGCGTTTCGTGTCATGATGGCATTTGGCTTAGTCGGGTGTGGTTAGTCGGACTTGAGGCGTATTCTTCTTCCCAATCGGTCATTTGGGCTATTTCATGCTTACGTATGATTCATTGATGCTAATTGTGTTTACATGTGTCAAGCGGTGCTATGTAATGTATTTCCTGTCTGTGATGGCTGCAGGACGCCGAGGCGGAGTCATGGTGAGGCACGGGATGACCGGACTAGGCGCAGGCGGTGCCGAGGTCAGAGTAGTCGAGGTGCGCCGAAGACGACGAGGGCTCGAGGTGGTTGCGAGGCTTGGACTACAAGGAATGCGGAAGCTTCCCGGAAGGTGCAAGAGGGGCGTTTCGGTAAAAGCGCAAAGCTGCATGAGGAAGCGGTTTGGGTCTTTGTTTAAAGGGCAATGCGAGGGAGAAACCCGTTAAGCGAAGGGTATAAATAGGAGAAGTGTCTCTAGGTGCATTTGAGGCTTGTGAGAGGGTTTTAGGGTTTTGCTTTTAGTCAAATGGCTTAAGTGAGTGGTTAGAGCTTTTGCTTTGTGTCTCCTCTTTGTGCTTTAGTTGTTAGAGTTGGTGGAAGAGAGCAGGTTGTGAGTTTGCTTTCAGTTTTTTGAGTTGTTGAGAGAGTGAAGTGTGGTGGTTCTTGTCTCCCGCGTGAGAGCTCCTCCACATGAAGCATGTAGTGGGTTTCCATCTCATGCTGTGAGTTGGTGAGAGACCATGTGGTCGTGACCCCAAGTTGGTGATGAGTAATTGACTTTGTTTTTAGGATAGTCGAGTTTGGTTTGTGTGGTCGGACCATGTCGTTGCGTAGTGCAACGGGCTCAGTCGGTGCGTAGTGCAACGGGCTCGATCGGACTTGGTCAAACTTGGTCGTATGGATTAGGACGCGTATTCCTTTGATTCGACAGGTTTGGGCTTTATCATGCTAATTTTGATTACATGTTTGGGTTTGGGTTTTGGGAGGAGATGAGTTGATTACATGTTTGGGTTTTGGGTTTTGATTACATGTTTGGGTTTGGGTTTTGGGAGGACATGAGTTGATACTCCATGTAATCATTCCTCTATACTCAATCATCCATGGGAATGAATTTCTTTGACTTGGTTTGCTCTTGTCTCCAGTTTCCTTCTTCGTGCTGCTGCTCTGTTTGATTTCTGAGTTTTTGTGATTTGGAGTTGATTCTTGGCAAGAAGGTGAAAAATGGATTGCTCTATGTTGGGATGATGCCTCCAGATCATTTGATCAAATAAACTACCAAGAGCACATCAGGAAATTCAAAGATTCCTTTTCACCCATTGCCCCTCTTCTCTCTGTCTCAGGGCTTTTCTAGGGTTTGGTGATGTTCTTGATTTCTCTTCTAAAGGATGAGCTTTGATTTGAGATTCTGAGTCCAGAGGTTGTTGCTTAGTCAATCTTACAGTTTCATTATCAAAGGATTAAAGATTGGATGGCAATTTGAAAATTAGTGCTGGTCTCTGCTAGTTTTCAGTTCTTGTCTCTATTGTTGACTTTTGGGCTCTGAGTTGTTTTCTCTGGTTATCTAAGGTCTTGATGGTATTTAGTTTGTAGTCTACTTGGTTTTGGCTGAAGAGAATGGCAGCTGCTCTCTAATTTCTTTAATTTCTGCAAATCCTAGTAATTTTGGTTTTTCGGTCAGTCTGCGCTATTCTCTGCATTTTCTGCTTCTGCCGAATTTTCTGGACTGGTCAGACCGGATCTATTGGGGCGTTCAGACCGGTATATAGCCGGCGGTCTGACCGGCGGCAAATGACCGGTCAGACCGGCCTAGCTACTGCGGTTTGACCACCCGATACATTAAGGTCAGACCGGCCCCTCTGCCTTTTGTGCTGATTCTCGGTTTTTCTCTTGGGTGTCTATCTCCATTCTCTTTTATGGTTTCTTGAGGTTCCAGAGAGCTTCTGAGCTATTGGTCTTACATACCCAGACTCGGACAATACTCGCCAAATGCTTTCTACTTTGGACTTGAGAGTATGGGAGATGAAAGTGACCACCATTAAGGACACGACTGACCTATCGACTTTGACTCTTGATGCGTTGTACTCACACATCAAGACTCACGAGATTGACATTATCTCTCGCAAGTCGAAATCATAGTCGATAGCTTTGGCCACCGATCCCGGTTCTGGAGCATCTTCTGATAGTGCTTCTGGTTTCTCTTTGGCCGCTTTGTGTGAGATGAATGATGATCAATTTGAGCAATTTCCAGAGAGTGAGCTAGTCCTTTTAGCTAGAAAATTTTCACATGCATACAAGAGGGTTAGAGAGAAAGAGAGGAGGTCCGGTGATCTGATTTGAGTGTGGTGGCCCTAACCACATTCGAGAAAATTGCCTCAAGCTGGAGAAGGGCAAGAACGACTACTGCGGTGTGAGCAAGAACAACTACATCAGCAAGAACCGCAACAAGATGCCCCCAGCTCTTGACCAAGGCAAAAAGAAGAAGTACCGCAACCTTGGCAAAGCCAAGAAGCTCTTCCACCGCGCCCTTACCGCCTTCGATAACCTTAACTTCAGCGACATGGAAGGCTAGAGCGACGACGACGGCATGGATGATCAAGACAAGGACACAAAGGATGACGATGACTTCATTGGCGTGTGCTTCATGGCTGATGAGAACGGCATCAGTGATGACGATCTCTATAATGACTCCGATGAGGTAGGCCCTTCCTACGACCAGCTCAATGATGCTTTTCTTAAGTTAGGAAAGTTTTATGCAAGATCTAGAGCTAGGTGTGGTGAATTAGAGAAGGAGGTAGAGAGCTTGTCATGGGAGCTTACTTCACTTAGATCTGCTCCTTTCTGTGATGTTTGTACTTCTTTACTTGGAGATATAGAGAAGCTAAGGACCTCTCATGATAGTGTGATCTCTGAGCTTGATTTGCTTAAGGTGGAAAATGTTAGTCTGTTAGCTGAGCTAGAGATGACTAGAGTAGCTTCCCTATCATCTAATTCCATTTAGACTACATTGTGCACATCATGTGAGGATAAGGTAATGCTTTTAGAGGTCTTTATACCACGCTCCTTGATCTACCTAAAACTTGTGAAAGTTGTAATAATTTGAAGATTAACTTAAAAAGGCAGATCATAAAATTGCTGAAATACAAGCTGCGCTATTAGAACCTGTTACTTCTTATGTCAACTGCCCTAAATTAGCTGCTGAACTTGAATCTGTTTCAAAACAATTTCATGAAATGGTTGATCACAACAAGAAAATGGCTCAATATGCTTCTAAGGCTCCTGTTAGCTCAGCCTCTGCTCCTCCCCCTGCTCCTGCGGTATGAAGAACACGTTTTTAGTAGGGATAGAGGGCAAAACATAAGAGCAAGACAAGAACAAGGGTTGGAGGCGAAGGCCAGGAACTGAACAGGGTAGGAGATGAACCGAGTGGTGGGGGTTTGGCGATGTCATGGTTGGACTGGCCCTGGTCTGCATTACTTGGTGCTAGAGAAGCAGTAGTAGCAATATTCTCAGCATGGTTCCTGTGATTCTTGGCGAAGATGGGAGGAGAGGGAGGGGGAGCGGAACGAGTGGTACTCGGTTGGATGAGGTCGTCTGATGATTTTTGCCAAACCACACTGTCCAAGATATCTAGGGAATATTCCCTCTTGGTGGATGACTTAGGCCACGATGATTTGATCCTATCCCAGGAACCAAACAAAGGGATGACTCCAAAAGTGAGATGGGACCATCCATCCGACCTCCATCTCACTAACCAAACACACCCTAGGTCTCGGTCTTTGACTCAAGCCATCTCCACCATTCTTTTTTCTCCTCTCTCGTGTTCAAAGAAACTAGCTTAGGAATGTTACAGCTACCGTATTTAAAAAAATGCATGGTATGTTGTGGTAGTCTAGCCTGACACTTTAGTTAGTGTTTAGTTTAATTATCTGTTCTAAAACCAAACCAAGCTAGGAAATACTCTCTTCATTCATTTTTATTTGACTTCCTAAAATCCATATCATCAATTTTTTTTAAAGTTTGACCATCAATAGATTTAAAGCTATCTAGATTTGTTAAACAAAATTATATCATTAGATTTATCGTTAAAAATACTTTTATAATATTATAATTTTTTAGTATATTTTAACATAAAGTTATAAAAAATAATGATCAAAGTCATATGTCGAAGATCGTAAAATATGAAAAGAGTCAAGTAAAAAAGATCAGGAGTAGTCAAACACACTCGTTTGAGATTGACAAGGTTATCTAGTTAATAAGTCATTAGTTTCTTTAGATTACAAGGTGATACACTCATATTCACGCTACATACACATATGCTGTGTACTATACATGATAAGAAATTTTATCGAGCCTTCAAAGTCTTAAGGAGAGTAGACACACGTTTTTCAACTGAATGCATATATACACATACATATACTTTTGATAAATGAGACACCCACGCATCAATTTCTAGGATCAAACCTAGGCGGGAGCGGTATATGGCCCTGTCTGTATTGCCTTTTGTTTCTAGATTCTACATAGAAAAGCCAAAAGTCAAAACGAACACTTGACTTCTCGAAGTGGCTTCTCCACTCCTTTCACTACCATCTCACTTTGGAGATAGGGCAGGGGGTCATGGGTGTATTACTCACCTCTACTCCTCTCGTTCCCATCACACTCACGTATCTTTCCTTTACTTTTTGCACCATTTACCCATCCCTTCTAAAAGACATTTCTTTTTCTCTAAAGATTATATACCATAATGAAAAAACCATCAACAAAATGCAATCAAACACTCCCGTCCAAATCTCCTGCCAGCCAAGCTACCCTTGGCTCTCCAGCTAGTCATTAGTTAGTGTTGAGGAATTGTCACTGACGAGTCTAGTCTGATCGATTCCTCGCCTATGCAAAGAGATGAATCAATCATAGAGTAATGCAAATTATAGATTGGAAACACAGAGATAGGTGGAAGAACTCCTGTTCTTTTCTTTATTGATTTCTCTTTCATGCATGTTCAGAATAACGAATGAGACTCCCTATATATAGCCTTGTGGTGAGGTGCTCACCATGGGCCAAGGCTTCAAGCCTAGGCCCAGGTTTTCCAATACTCCCCCGTGGGCACTTATCCGACATGTTCATGCCTCATCAAAACTCCATAAAAATCCAATGGAAAAAAATTTGGAGAAAAAGTACATGATACATGTTATGCTATGTTGCATGAATTGCCTTATTAAAAACCTTGGCCGAGAAACTTTCAGGAAAACTCATCAAGGGAAAAAAAGAGTACAATCCACCCAATTTTATGTAATCTACAGGATTTATTCTTTGGGTACTCAATCTTCGTGATCAAGTTTTAATAATGAGCTTGAGAAAAATCTTCCCTTAAATTCTGCACCTCTCTAAGTCTCATCATTCTAATTCCTCGTATGCATCTCTTAAAACTAGATGCTAGGAGTGACTTAGTGAATAAATCTGTAATATTTTTCACATGACTTAGTCTGCAGTACCTTAATTTCGTCCATCTTTTGCAATTCATGAACATAGAAGAATTGGGGTTGATATGTGTTGTGGTTACAGACTAAACAGAGAGAGAGAGTATGGTAGTGGAGAGTTAGGTGAGCAATGCTTAGGGTTTCCCCATGGCTTGTATCGTATATATATATATATCCTCATGGGGAGTGTTTTTACATCCTTGCCCTTACACCAGAGTAACCCCCTCAAGGGTATTTATGTCCTTACATATGTCCCATATTGGGCTTTACAGCCTTCTAACAGGCCAACTGGGCTTAGGTGGGGGGCACCCCTACAGCAATATGTTTTGTGAGATGAGTCTTCACGTAGCCCGTCTACATTTGTACAACACAAGTTGCATTATCTTCATAGATAATTATGGGAGCTTGCATGATATTCAACCCACATGACTGGTGGATATAGTGAATTACTCGTCGAAGCCAAGCACATTCTCGTGTGGCTTCATACATCGCTATGATTTCTGAGTGGTTCATCGAAGTCTCTACAATACTTTGCTTAGACGATTTCCATGAAATTGCAGTTCCACTACACAAGAATACATAACATGTTTGTGACCTTGCGGTATGCAGATCCGATAGGTACCATGCATCTACATAGCCAGTTATATTCAAGTCTTGGTTCTTTCTGTAGAATAACCTAAGGTCCTTACTTCCTTGGAGGTATTGGAAGATGTCCTTTATTCCCTACCAATACCTTTTGGTAGGTTATGCATTATGCCTTACTAATAGGTTTACGGCAAATGCAATGTCCGGTCTAGTGCAGTCCGCTAAATACATAAGTGCTCCTACCACACTTAAGTATGGGAATTCCAGTCCCAGGACTTCCTCCCCCTCTTCCCTAGGTTGGTACGGATCCTTGTCTTGCTGTAAAGATCTCTTGATCATCGGTACTTTTGATGAGTATGCCTGCTCAAAGCCGAACCTTTCTAACATCTTCTGGGCGTAGACTGACTGATGTACTAATATTCCTTCAAAGACATAGTCGAGCTGCAAGCCTAAGCAATATTTGGTTTTATCCAAATCTTTCATTTCAAATTCTTCTTAAGCCTTGACTATCATCCCTTCATGACATGTTTACATCGCTTTACATCTTGCCATGATTTGTGCTTCATTGCTAAATTGATCATGACTTCATATGTGTAGACTAGCTTTTGCCATGATGAGATTATTAAAATTGCTCAACTTGAATTAAAACTTGTCATGCTAGCTCTTGAGATTAGTCTTTCTCTAGTTATCCTTTTATGATTCCTGCCATGTCAAATAGGCTGAGTTAAGTCTTGAATCTTCGTTGAGCGTTAGATTAAGCTATGCTACTTCTTGATGATGCATAAGTTAGTACAATCTTTTATGAATGCTAAAAAATCTCTTTTGTGCGAAAAAACTGATCTCACAAATTCTCTCCAATGAGACTGCTTGTCATTGCACTTGGCATGAACTTAGGGGGAGTTTTGGATGACCAAGATCATCTCCTTAAGCTTCTTGCTTGGAGTGGTCGCATAAGGCTTGAGATCTAGCACTGATAAAACAAAAATCTGGTTGGCAACAATCATGAGATTTCTAAAGAAAAACTTATCAAATGTGCTCAACTTGCTAAAATTACAAAGATTACAAGTACTTGAACAAATGTCTCATTCTAGAACTTGTAGCACTCTATTTTAGCTCAATACTGGCTTCTTGGTTCCGCTTAGCTTATTGACATGGTTTGCATCATCCTTGGATACCTCTAGCTAGACTTTGATCAAGGATGACTTGACATGCTCTCAAATTGCACTAAATCTCAGATTGTCATCTATTTGGTTTGGCTGTCTTATATATATCTTGTCATGATCTAGATAGCATTCTATTGAGTTATGGCTTAATGTAATACTTGTCGGTCATCTCGGATAATTCTCATGGCTCTAAATGCTTAGAATAATCAAACTTCAGCCATTTCATCCATTTCCATGACTTGTTCTTTTCCCTGCATCCTTGATGTGTTTATTGCCAAAAGGGGGAGAATAGTGGTAGAAAAAGCCATTTTGGGAGCTTTGAGAAAAAAATTGCTCTTTCTTGTGCTCCTTGTGTCGATATGGTCATTAACTTCATTTCTCTTTTCTTTGGACCATGTTTGACTTCTTTCTTGCATTTCAAACTCAACTTTGCGCTTTTTCTGGGTTTGTCAATATACTCATCAAGGGGGAGATTCAAAGACCATGTGGAAGTCTTCCCGTGTGTGTGATGAGTAATTGACATCGGTTTAGGAGAGTCGAGTTTGATTTGGTTTGTTCGGACCCTGACGTTGCGTGGTGCAATCGGGCTCGGTCGGACTTGGTCAAACCTGGTCAAAATGGTTAGGATGCATATTATGTCGACTTGTCAGGTTTGGGCTATTTCATTGATGCTAGTGTGCTTTCATGTATCGAGCGGTGCTATTTGATGTGTTTCTTGTTTGTGTTGGCTGCAGGACGTCGAGGCGGAGTCGTGGCGAGACACGGGGTGACCGGACTAGACACGGGCGGTGTCGAGGTTAGAACGGTCGAGATGTGTCGAAGACGGCGGAGACTCGAGGTGGTTGCGAGGCTTGGACGACAAGGAGCGCGGAAGCTTCCCGGAAGGTGCAGGAGGGATGAAATGGTAATTTTGTGAGGCTGCAAAAGCGGGAGCGGGCTCCGTTCGGGTTTAGCGGGCGTAACGGGTTGGAGACCCGTTAGCCAAGGGCTATAAATATGAGGGAGTGGTTGCATGCACACTCATGAACTCCAAGGGTTTCTAGGGTTTCCTTTAGTCAAAATGGGCTTTAGGGATTTGCTTTGGCTTTAGACTTTAGTTGGTGAGGCTTTGGGAGTGGAGAGTAGTTGGAGAGGGCAGGTGCTCTGTCCCCCTTCGATGTATTCTTGAGTGCTCCTCCCTCTGGGTGTTTCTCCAGGAAAGCATGTATGGGTTGTGTTCTTGAGGATTAGGGAGAGGGAGAGGATGAGTTGAGAGCTTGTAATTATTCCTCTTGTATCAATCATGTATCTCCTTTCTCTTTATCATTATGAGATGGTGTTGTTTGAGTGTGATTCAGTTCATCTTCTCTGTTCATGCATATTCCCGTCGTTCTCCATTTTGGGTGATTTCTTGATTTCTGAGTTTCTTGTTGATTCTTGCTGGGAAGGCCCAAAATGGGTTGCTCTATGATGGGATAGTGCCTCAAGGTCATTTGATCATTTTTCCCAAGAACAAACCTTGTTTAATCTCAGTTTTTGCTTTTCGAGTTGCTCTGTTCGTAGTTTGCAGTTCTAGGGTTTTAGTGTGGTTTTTGTTTCCCTTCGCAAAATGCCATGAAACCTGGCATGAGAGGTCCAGAGGCTATTGCTAACCTATCCTCAAAGTTTCATAGCTAAATGATCAAAGATGAAATGGGAATCTGAGTTTTTGGGCAACTCTCTGTACTTTTCAGGTTTTTGTCCTAATTCTGAAATTCTTGATGTTTGGAGGGATTTCCTTGTTTCTCAAAGTCCCCTTGCTATTTAGCCTGTTGTAGTATTGCTCTGGGGCAAAAAGTTTGGGAGCATTCCCTTGTTTTCTTAGGTTTCCTGAAGATCTGTTGTATTCTCGGGTTTTAGCAATTTGCAGTCTGCTCTGTGCCTTGTCTAAATTTTCAGTGCTAACCGGTCAGACCGGCGTTTACCCAGCGGTCAGACCGGCCCCTTGCTGGATATGTTGTTTTTCATGTTTTTCTCTGCTATGCCTTCGAGGTTTTCCTTTTGAGTGCAGTGTTTCCTTCTTTTGAGTACTTAGATCTCCAGTAAGCCTAAATCTTGATTCTTCATAGGACTCGTTGTTATCGGAGAAGAACTTTTTGATTGGAGATTTGTGGGGGACAAATTCTTAGAAGTCGACATTCAGCCCCCCTCTGTCGCTATTTCGGTCTAACAATTGGTATCAGAGCCGGTTAGCTCTTTTTCATAGATCTTAACCGGTCTCTAGAGCCATGGCGACAGACAAGTACTCGACCAAGCCTCCGATCTTTGATGGCATTGATTTTCCTTTCTGGAAAAGCCGGATGGAGACATAAATCCAGGCTCAAGGATATGCCATCTAGAGGAAGGTCAAGGTCCAATATCTGGTTCCTGACGATGAGAACATCAATATGGCGAATATGCCCGATGTTGAGGTGAATGCAAAGGCAAGGAACATAATCATTCAAGGTTTGAGTCGTAGCAAGTTTGACCGCATTTCGCATCTCACGTCGGCTTTCGACATTTGGGAGACCCTCAGTGCTTACCATGAGGGCACCACCCAAATCAAGACAGTCCGACATGACCAATTCAAGCGAGATTACAACAAGTTTGAAATGCTCGCTGGCGAGTCCCTCGATGAATGCTTTGCGCGTTTTCATAAGATTCTGAGCAACCTCCGAGCGGTCGGTCTCACATACCCCGACTCGGATAACGCTCGTCAAATGCTCGCTGCTTTGGACCTGCGTGTGTGGGAGATGAAAGTGACTACCATCAAGGACACCATGGACCTCTTGACTTTGACTCTTGATGCGATGTAATTAGCTGTGTTAAGTCATTCTTATCCTTTTTCACTAGACGTCCCTGGTTACTTAGGGTTCGAGGGGCCAGAGTTCTCGTCCTTTTATTCTAAGGCCTCTGAATGGAATTAGGAATACATTCAACTTTCTTTGGTATTTCAACCCTCTCCAGTGGATTGCATGCAAGCACTTGCGACTTGGTTACGCTCTTTAAATCACTAAAGTGGTTGGGCAGTTGGTTTGCTAATGCTTGCAAATCAATGATCTTCTGGACTTCTCTATTTGTTTCACTAGTGCGTGGGTCATGTGCATGGATTCCCGTGGCTTGCCACATTATTTATCAATATTTTTCATCAAGGGGTTGATTTCCTCCCATAATATCGGGAAACTATTCTCATCAAATATACAACTAGCGAAATGGGCGGTATGCAAATCTCCTGTCATGGGGTTAAATACTTGATTATGGATGCTGTCACAAAACCAACGTATATCCCAGTCTTTCAGAGAGGACCCATTGCAGTATGCTGTGGAGGAGGTATAGGTACATAAGCCTTGCATCCAATCCTTCATAGATGAGAAATTTTCAGTGCCGATCATTGTGCTAGTTGCATAGGTGAATGGATGTTATATGCTGATGGTCTAAAGTTGATGAGAGTTGCTGCATGCAGGACTGCGTGTCCCCAATATGTAGTTAGTAAATTACAATTCTGCAAAAGCGATCGGGCAATAAATTTAATTCTCTTGATTAATGCCTCTGTTAGTCCGTTCTGGGTGTGGACATATGGTACAAAATGCTCAACTGTAATTTCCATTGCCATGCAATAATCATCAAATGCATTTGAAGTAAATTCTCCAGTGTTATCCTTTTTGATGGATTTTATATGATAATCAGGAAAAATATTTCTAATGCATATTATCTGTGAGATCAGCTTTGTGAAAGCATGGTTTCTCGTTGATAATAAACATACTTGCGAACATGTCGAGGAAGCATCAATGAGCACCATGAAATATTTAAATGACCCTGATAGTGGCTGTATGGGACCGCAAATGTCTCCTTGGTTGTGCTCCGAGAATGTAGGAACTTCATCCTTTACTTTCAGAGTAGAAAGTCTAGTAATTAATTTCCCGGTGGCACATGCGGGGTATACAAAATCTTCGTGATTCGGGAAATTCTTTACATTAATATTATGTCCCCATGAATTGTTAATTATATTTCTCATCATCCTAAGACCTGGGTGGCCTAATATGTAATGCTAGAGATAGAAGGGTTCAGAGCTTCTAAATATTGTTTTTAGGGCAGTGTAGGCTACGGATGCCTTGATATTAGTGTAGTATAGCCCAGTTATTAATAAAGGAAGTTTTTCTAATACCCTTTTTCCATTTGTTTCATGCTTTGTAATGAGCAGATATTCCTTACCATACTCTTCTTCAGTCTCAATATAGAAACAATTGGCGCGAATATTCTTGAAACTTAGGAGAGTTCTAGTCGATTCTGGGTATAATAAGGCTTCTTATATGACCAAAATTGTGCCCATTGTGAATATTATTGTGGCTCTTCCTGAACCTATTATACAAGTATTGCTACCGATGATTGTTGTAAGGCTGTCAGCATTCTTGCTAATCGATTAAAGGAATTTTGTCTCTCTTAAGATGGTATTCGTTGTGCCGCTATCAGCTAAGCACACTTCCTTTATTAGGCGCCACACGTGTTCTAATATAAAAGTACTTTATTAATATGTAGTAGAAGGCAATTAACACATAAATAAAATACTTCCAATACAAGAACATATAATGCAACTATTAGCTGAATAAATGAATGAATTATTCAATATCATCCAACCATTATGAGAAAATCAATTGTTTGAGTACCATCTATGCAAAATCCAACTTATTCCTTCTACACATAAAATAAATGACAATTAAAGTCTAAATGTATTCTGTGCATTAGACTGAATCTGCTAAGAAGTCAGAGACTTCGGCTGCTATCTTCTCGGGGGGGGGGTGATATGCTCTTCTAAAGAAATCATGGCAGCGACGGTTGTGTCAAGATTGGGTGCTACTGCCAGAATGGAGTCAACCTCCATCGGCGCTCGCAGCTGCTTAGAACTCTCCCCCTCAAGAGAAGCAAAATAGGTTTAATGTTGCCTTTTGCCACCCTTCTTCTTCTTAGCCTGGAAGGCATCGATGATGTGTTATAGTTCTTTATAGATCCGCGACCAGTGTTCCCACTTACCACACTTGTAGCAGGTTTGGTCTTGCTGACCATAGAGCTTGTCGTCCCGCTTTGTCTTGCTTTCCTTATTCTCACGTGAAGCATCTGATTTGCCTTTTTGGGCTACGGCCTTACCCTTCCTTCCCATTTTCTTCATTATGGGCTTTTGCACTTAGTAGCTCCCGGCATTGGCTTCACGGCCAGCGGAGCTCCCAGGTGGCTGTGCAACAAAGTTCATACGGAGAACTTCATCCTGAGAATCTACATCCTACATCATATCAATCAATTCAGTATACGCCTTGCAGCTGTCTTGATGATAGTTGTACGCAAACTGCACTGCAATGGGTGGGAAGGCGATAGGGGCTTCTCAATCTTCTGCTCATCTGTGATCTGCTTGTCACAAAGTTGAAGATTCGTACAAATTCTATGCAGAGCAGAATTGTACTCCCCGATCATTTTGAAATCAGCAAATCTTAGTCGGATCCACTCTCGCTCTGCTTGACAAAGGATAGTGTACTTTAACTTCTCGAATCACTTCTTGAGTGCAGTCCATAATGCTATCACGCTCTTCTCTGCTATGTACTCATTCTTGAGAATGAGATGGAGGTAGTGCTTGAGGAAGTGAAGTACCTGATCATTTTCCTTAGGGGTGGGTTTGGCATCCTGCGGTATACCAATCCCAATGGCAGCACGGAGCTTCTTAGCTCCAAGTACTATCTTGACATCAGAAGCCTAAGTCAAGTAATTTTGGCCATGTTGGGCCAGCTCCTCAAACTCCCAGGTCGTGATGCCTGTCATTTACATGTGCGTGAAGAGAATATATAAGTTTACTGCAAGTAAACATGCATAAATAAATTTATTGTAGATAAATAAATTGGACAATGGTACAAAAGATTCTCGTAATGTTCTAGAATTTTCTATGCGTTTTCTATAAATTTTACTGTTAATTTCAGTGATTAAAAGAAATTTAAATAATTACAATTAATCAAAATAGTAAATAAATACAGAAAACATAGAAAATAATAATGGCAGTGGTAAAGATGCTTTCAAATGCGAAAAATAATTCAAAATTTGAATTCCTAAGACCCTTTTATGTTGGAATATGAATTTTCAGTGAATTTTGCAATTTCTGAGGGTTTATCCGCAAATTTTCAATTCTGAGAAAATTTTCAACGTAATTGTCTAATTTCCCAAGGGCCCTTTTGCAAAAACTAGGACTTGTCTACAAATTCTAGGGACCCTTCCATAATTTCTAAAATTTAGAGGGCTTTTTGCAAAATTGCCGATGCCAGCCTCCCTCTTCTTTTTCTTTGGCCCATCCCGGCCCATTCGATGCATGGGCTAGGGTTTCTCCTACCCCATCCCCACCCCGACAGCGGCGGCCCGAGCTGCGTGCGGGAGTGGCATCTGCAGCGTCGACTTCCCCGGGGCAACGGCGGTGCTTGTGCGGGAGTGGCGGTAGTCAGGAGCCGGTGGAGCGTGTGTGGCCGGTGGTAGGAGCCTGGTAGAGCGTCTGTAGCCGGCAGCGGCTGGGCCTCGTGCGAGAGCGGTGGCAACCGAAGTGCGTCCAGGCACTCGGGGATTGGTGGTCGGGGTAGCGGCCGTTCTATGCTGGCCTGTGGGGCAGCTCACCTTGGGGAGTCAAACGCGGTGCCTACATAGCCGGCGATGGCGGTGCCGTGTGCAGAGGCGGCGTTGGCGTCTTCCTTGCCCGTGGACCTGAGCGGCAGCAATCGAGTGGCTTCGGGCCGTTGGCCAAGCTTGGATTCGATCGGGCGCAGTGGCTTCATGTGATGGCCAGCAGCGCCAGCGCAGGTGCAGGCGTGAGCAGCGGTGTAGTGCCGGCGATCGAGGTGGCCGTGGCCACGTACGGGCGGCATGAGAGCGGCCATATGCGGATGACGCGGCGGCTCGGGCGGCGCGGTCTTGTTCGAGCGATGCGTACGGCATGGCGGTTAGCGGTGTGGCGCAGCGCTCACGCGCGGCGGCTGTACGGGGCCGGCGGCGTGTTCGGCTGCGTGCGATTTTTCTCTTTTTTTCAATCTACAGTGCAATCAACATCTACTCTTTCATGTAATCTACCGATCGACATTGTGCCTGCGACTTCAAGTCTACTTGTGGTAGATTAGAGCAGATTTGCACCATAGAAAATAATCTAGAAAGCAAAATCTGTGGAATTTAAAGTGATCTAGATATATGCATTTCAATCTATGAGTGCTTCGATGATTACCTTCGATCCACAGAGCGATTCGTGCTGATAACGTGTTGAGGAACCGCCGCTAACGAGTCAAGTTCGATCGATTCCTCTCTTATACAAAGAGACGGATTAATCATAGAGTAATGCAAATAGCAGATTGAAAACACAGAGATAGGTGGGAGAACTCCTGCTCTTTTCTTTATTGCTTTCTGTTTCATGCATGTACAAAATAAGTAATGTGACTCTCTATATATAGACTAGTGATAAGGTGCCCATCATGTATCAAAGCTTTAAGTCTAAGCCTAGATTTCCTAACAGTTAGTTGGCATGCATGAGGCATATGCTTGATTAGTATTAGCACACTGATTTCGCTGCATAGTATAGCTAAGTACTCCACGTGGCTACATATATGCTTCTATTTTGAGTAGTTAAAATACTGTGACTTCAACACCTTGGTGGTGATCAACTCGGCTTCGGCTTCTGGCTTATTTTGCACTATTCATAAATTTCGTCTTTTTCTGAACTTTTGGCTTTTTGTTGAGCTTTTTTGCCGGTTCTTTTTTTCCCCGTATTTGTTTGTATTATACGTAATGGGCTAACATATTTTTTATATTTTTAAGTTTTTTAAATTTAATTATGCTAAATAAGCCTCTGTCAGCTACAGTGCGTTTTTCAGCTAGCTACAGTGTTTTCAACCATAAGCCATGAGCTTTTCAGCCGAACCGATCACCACCCTTATCTGCCGGGTCTTTTTTTTGTTACTGTTTTGACTGTTGGTTTGTAGTTTTTTTAAATTCGGACTATTTGTAAGAGATAATATAAAGAGAAAAAATTCACATGTGATTTCGGCTGGTACATCTAAACTCGATCTAATATCTACTATAATTGACTTGTAGATCCCATTTTGAGAAGATATATTATTTAAAAATTAGTTACTATAACAAAAGTGATAAGTCAAAGCTAAAGTCGAAAAGAACCAGCCAATGATTACGTGTAGTAAAGTACACCCAAAATGATATGATTTGAAGTGATACACCAGCCAATGATTTGGTATGTCATGTGTGGGCGCAACTAGAGGTGCAACCGGATCAGATTCTATGGGGCTGTTTGGTTGCCTGTATGTGCTCATGCAGCTGCATGAGCGTGGCCAGGCTGAGGAGGGAAGCTCCTCAGCCACGTTTCTCCTCAGCCTAGCTCCAGTTGATTTTTTGCATCCACTCGTGCAGGCTCTCTCCTCCATGCAGGCAACCAAACACCATCTCCCTGTATGCGCGGATGCGAGTCACCCGCATGCAGGCAACCAAACAGCCCATATTGTTCTACCGTATTGTAATCCATATTTTTCTTGGATTCGGAGTCAGACACGGTAAGATGGATACGAATACGAATTCGGAGTATTTAGAGTTTCGGATACGGTACTATCAGGATGGATACATGTCAATTTCAGATTAAAAACGGATAATATATGCATACATAAAAGAATATACATTGAACCATACCACAATCACTTCAAGTCTTCGATTAGTAATAAATTCATATAGATTATTTAAGTACGATAGCTGACACAACATAAGTTCGAAATAAGCGATAAATTCATACATAAGTTCAAAAATCGATAAATTCATACATAAGTTCAAAACTGATAAATTTATACGCATGTTTAACATAAGCGGAGAGAATTGGTGGCGACTGGCTAGAGTGACCGAACTCTAGAGTTAGGTTAGTACTCCAACCGACTTAACCCATCAATCATCATTGATAACTTGCTTGTTGAATATCCGGTCGAATTTTCGCTATCTTATCCGGCATACCTCATGTATTTGGTACGGACCGAATTCCATACCGCATAGATTGGTCGAGCTTAATCCGTGCGGTCTGCACCCCAAGGCACAACAGAGTGACCACAGCATCACAGCTAGGCCAAGGCAAGGCCACACCACCACTGTGCAACCGATAAGGGCGGCTCCCCTCCCTGCCTGCCCCTCAACTCCAAGCCGCCCGTCACCTGCGAAAGAGAGGATTCTGAGGAACCTTCCAGATTCGCGTGCACGCTTCGTGGACAGATCGGGAAGGAGGGGGGCGCAATGATGGTGCAGGATAATGTGCGCGCCGACAGGATCACCATTGGCGTCTGCGTCATGGAGAAGAAGGTCTGGGGGATCTTGCCGCTGTGGTTTCTTGGTTGCTGGTTTTTGTTTCGGTGGTTCGCGTGATTGGCAAACGCACGGATGATTCTTGGTTTTCTCTTCTTCGATCCTCTCTCCTCTTTTCCTCTTTTGTTTCAACCTACCCGGTTCTTGATTGATTCGTGTTCTTGCCGCTCCAACGCGCGGTTCTTGATTGGTGTTCTTGTTCTTCTGGATTTCTCAAAGAATGCCGGGGTTTTGCCGCTAGTTCTGGAATAGTTTCTGTCCTGATCGATTTCTTGATTTCTCTCCAGGTGTTCTCCTCTCCAATGAAGCAGATTCTCGAGAGGCTCCGCGCATTTGGAGAATTTGAGGTACGCGAGATTTTTTTTCCACGCTGCATTTCTCTTTCCCTGTTCTATCAATTTGCAAAAGTAGAAACCAGTGTGCGGTTGAAGCTTGCCACGGGGATGAGTGGATGGCGTAGAATTGCATGTGATATATATTTTTTTTTTGGGAAAAAGCTTTTCGAAAATTTTTATTGCGAGTCATCCGTGAATCTTTGTGGATACCAATTTATTCTGCATCTTTTTGAATAATACGTGAGGTCCCCATCATGTCATGCGGTTCCTTTTGCTGTCTGTCACCAAAATTTTGGTTTATGGCAAATTGGTCCCTGCATATGTACTGGACATAAATGATCACTGCAGATTTGTTGCTTTACCAATAGTTTAAGCACTATGCCAATAAAATTGAAGGTTCACACTTGAGTGCGCGATATTCTCGTTTTTTTTTCACCATATGTTGACTCGTAGGTATAAGCTATGGAGTGAGGCCTGGGTATGGACCAAGATTCCTTATAAATAAATAATGTGTAGAATGCAATGAAAAAAATCAACTTGTCTACAAGGATATAGCATCAGGTTTGGTCTACGACATCCATATATTAATCCATTTGACATATTGTTGGCTCCTTTAGACCTTTACTTTCTAGGAGGGACCACTGACCACCTAGTTTAATCTTTTCACCAAGGCTTGCCTAGTAGGAATAATTTGTCATTTTTATACTTGTTTACCATAATTCGAGCAGCAGCACATGGTTCAGTCTTTCATCCTTGCTTCCATTCATCTGTCGTGGTATAACTCATGTCTACCTAGGAAAGGTGCAATCTTAGGCTGTGGAGCTGTTTTTTTTGACTTCACAAGTGGAGCTGGGTGAAACTACTTTTTTCAGCTCCACCCAAGGAGCTACTTTTGTCTCAGCAGGTTTTAAGGGACTCCTTGGGTGGAGTTATTTTGTTGTACCCCGATTGACACAAAACGGCTCCAAACAGCTCCAGGAGCCGGTGGTGGAGCTGTGCCAAACGGGGCCTTAATAGTACACCAGGAACACCATTGCCGAACTCTTTGGCTCTGTTGCTTTCCTTGTTTTATTTCCAGATTCACTTAAAAGGTTATTTTTATCACTTTCTTTTAACCATGTGAAAATTTATGGGTACAGTTGAGGGGTAAGCTCAATTGTTATTGTAGCCTTTCAGATCAGTTGTTATTCTGCATCCTTTTTTTTAATTCCTTTGCAGATCATAATATTTGGAGATAAGGTTATTCTCGAGGATCCTATTGAGATGTATGTAATGAAAACTCAGGTTATTAATAACTTAATCCATAATTCTTTTCGAGTATAGGTTTATCCAATTTCCTTCCGTAACATCTTTTGACTGACTGTAATTTTAGGAGTAACATCTCACTTATCCACAATTTTATTTCAGTTGGCCAAAGTGTCACTGCTTGATTGCCTTCTATTCGTCTGGTTTTCCTCTTCAAAAGGCTGAGGCTTATGCTGCTTTACGAAGGTATGACTTTTTTTTCTCGAATACGCAGGAGAGCTGTGTATCATTTCATTAAGAAGGAAAGTTGTAGAGTACAACACGCACACCAAACACACCCCTTAACTTTCAGGTATAATCGCGCCTGACAGAATAAAACACGACCAACTACTAAAAACGGCAGCGAGCTTAACCGCTTGCCACCGGGAGCCGTGCAAGCTCCCTTGCCCCAGCTAAACGCCACAAATGTGCTTCCTCTTCGATGTGTGTTAGGATCCTCTGCACGTTTGGCGTCGCCCTGTTGAAAACACAATCGTTTCGCTGCTTCCAGATCATCCAAGCGCCCAAAATAATCAGAGAATTGATTCCCTTTCTGAAGATTGAAGGAACCAGCTTGTCTATCTTGATCCACCAAAGCTCAAATGAAGTGTCCGTAGCTTGAGGGGCCAGGACTGAGAGTCCCACTTTACTGAGCAAATGAAACCACACTTGCTTAGCGAAAACACAGCCGATGAGGATGTGCTGGATGTCCTCCTCGACTTGATCGCAGAGCACACAGCAACTTGGGTGAGGTAGTCCTCTTCTCGCTAGTCTGTCCGCCATCCAGCAACGTTTGTGAACTGCCAACCAGATAAAGAACTGGCATTTCCTAGGCGCCCAGCTCTTCCAGATGAGTTCCGAAGGTTCAAAATGAACTGCTCCAATGAAGGTCTCATAAGCCGATTTCGACGAATACTGTCCAGAAGCTGAGAATCTCCATTGATGCTTGTCCGGGACGCCCGACATTAGCTGCACTTCCTCCAGCAGGTCCACGATTCCTATGAACTCGGCAAGGGCAGCGACACTGAGAGCACCCCGGATGTCGTGAGTCCATTGAAGCTCATGCAACGCTTCACTAACTTTGCGTCGACTCCGAAGCCGTTTCGGGACCAGGGCGAAGATATGAGGGGCTAGGACAGCAACGGACGAGCCATAGAACCAATTGTCGGTCCAGAACAGAGTGGTATTTCCATCACCCACAATTGTGTTCACGCCTTCACGGCAGCAGCAAAGAGAGCTTTCACTGGCTCCTGCACTTGAATAGGGAAGGCAGCCCATGGTTTGTCCGGCTGAGTTTTTTGTAACCATAACCATCTCATCCGAAGTGCCCAACACAAAGGTTTCAGATCATGAATCCCCAGACCCCCGAGCTCTAGAGGCCGAGTTACTTTCGGCCAAGCCAGCAAACAATGCCCCCCTTTTGCATCTTTCCTTCCTCGCCAAAGGAATCCTCTACGGATCTTATCCATGGCCTTCAGCGCCCAAGGTCGCAGGTCCACCGCCATCGCAAGGTAGATAATCATGGAGGTCAAGACAAATCTAACCTGGACAGTTCGACCGGCCCTATTCATAAGGTCTGCTTTCCATCTCGGGAGCTGGTTTGCGAGACGATCAACAATAGGCTGGACATGGGCTTTCGTCAGCTTCCTGACTGATAAAGGTAAACCAAGATATTTGCAAGGAAACTCAAGAACCTCGCACGGGATCCGCTGCTGCACTAAATCCAAATCTTTGGCGGAGCAGCGAATTGGGGTGACGCTGCTCTTTTGAATATTAGTTTTCAGCCCTGCAGCTGCGCCAAACACCCGCAAGATATCCATGACAAGATCAATATCCGTAGCAGCCGGATGGAGGAACATGACCACATCATCCGCGTAGAGGGAAACCCGATGTTGGAGAGGATGTCGCGCTAAAGGTTGAAGCAGCCCCATGTCATTGGCCTTCTGCACAATCGCATTAAGGACATCCATGACCAAAATGAACAACATAGGAGACAGCGGGTCACCTTGTCGCAATCCCCGTTGGTGTTGAATCTCCTGTCCTAGTGAGCCATTAAGTAGAATCTTCGTGGAAGAGGAGAAAAGGATGCCGCTGATGATATTGCACCATCTATCTCCGAAACCACGATGCCGTAACACCTCCAACAAAAAAGGCCATGACACAGAGTCGAAAGCCTTCGTTATATCCAGCTTGAGAAGAATGCGAGGGAGCTTTTGTTGGTGAAAGAACCGAGCGGTCTGCTGCACCAACAAAAAGTTGTCTTGTATACATCTTCCCTTGACAAAAGCACTTTGATTGTTGGCCACCAAATCATGAAGTTTACGGGCCAGTCGATTGGCCAAAACCTTGGTTATGACTGGCCAGTTCTTTCTATGCTTGTTACTGTAGGCACATATTCTGTTATCAGGCAAACCTTTGTTCCAAATGATTACTGTACTGAAAGCTATGTCTCATTTTATATAATTTGTCTTAATATTGTTCTTGTAAACATTTATGCTAATTTGAATATCTATCACGAGGAACAAAAAGAAGGAATCATACTAAAACTATTTGCTCATTTCTCAGTTACCTTAAAACCTAATGATTTTCTACTTAATGCTTATACATGTATACATGCCTAAGTGTAGGAGTTACTTGTAAATTTTTGCTCATCCTTCTTCAATAATCTTGTGGCTTCTTAATTCTTATTAAAGTTCTATATGCATCTAGATATTTTCGGTCAAAATCCACATGAAACATTGCTATTATTGATCCCCGCAAGGCTGCATTATACCACTTTACCAGTCATTACAACTCTCGGTGAATATGTGTTGATCAAGAAAAATCACTGAGAAAGTGGGACCTTCACGTATTCGCATAACCACTGTAATCTTTTTGCCACTAATTTATCTAAATAGATCTCAAAATTACGTACTACCTCATCTTGTCAAAGGTGGAACCTTTTGTTTTTTCTGAAGTGTATAGAGGTTACCTTCTCTGTTAAATGCTTATGGTTAATTTGTTCATATTTTCCAGTTAACTTGTATTTTGTAATACAATTCTATCCTGTATGAATGTCAGTCCCTTTTTAGTGAATGAATTGGAGCTGCAGCACCTCCTTCATGACCGCAGAAAAGTATATGAGGTATTGTCATGGAATTCATTCAATGCCTTCTTTTACATGCAGTAAAACACACAATCTTTATCCTCTCAAATGCACTCCCAGGGTAACTTACGTTTTTTATCTGTACATCATCCCTGTGTGCAAAGTGTTCTGCTTCTGCATGTTATCTAGTTGGTGCTTCATTATAGTTTGGGAAATAATTCCAATTTTGTTTTTTCAACTTATGGCTGTTCCCTTTCCTAAACTTTTGGAGGTCCCCAAAATCCTCAACTTTGCACAATGTTCCATAAAAAGCCTTCTGTCATTGAAAGTAGATATGGTCTCCACATGTCAGTTCATAATGACTCAGCTTTCTGGAGCACTCCGAGTAGTACTGTATTAGCCCTATTCAGAATTCCAGATTATCATTGTTGCCAACAATAGTCAGTGCCTTTCTCTTAAAGTGGATTTTGCCAGAGTACGAGCACTAGGTAGTCTTGGAGTCAAATTTCTTGTTTCAATAAATGAAGCTGGGGAGTTTCCCCTTCTATCTTGAAAAAAAGTAGTCTTGTAGAACAAATGTAAAAAAATTGAAATTATCCTTCAGAAACATTTGTGTTCCCTCTGTGCATGATGTGGCTACTGTTTAGATGTCAGTGAGCCATCTGACATTTTCAGAAGTTATTCATTTAAAAGCAAGTTATGTACTATGCTATAGTATCAAAGATGTTCATTTGTACATTTGGAACACATGTTTATACGTGTGCTGAAGTGTGAAGACTAACAGTGAACATTGTTTTTATCGAATTTGATATAAAATTATTTCAGCTTTGTTATGTAGTAGCTTCTTACTTTTGATGGCCATTGACTGTACTGATTAACATTCTAAATATTGTATTTGTATGCACTTATTATATCTTGTTTATCAGACATTCAGACACCACGTCACCCTTCCTTCAGTCACAGTAATTTTCTGGATGTGTTTCTATGACTTCTCATTTACACTTCTGTTCTTTTCTTTGGATTAATTCTTAAGTGACCTAACTACAATCACTTTCATGCTTAAGCATCTCGAGAAGTATGGAATTCCTGTACCCAATTATGCTCTTGTCAATAGAGAATATCCATACCAAGAGCTGGACTACTTCATTGAGCAAGAGGATTTTGTTGAGGTTCATGGAAAGAGATTTTTGAAGCCCTTTGTGGAGAAACCTGTTAATGGTAATGTACCAATATTTACCTAATTAATTTCGTTGTGCTACACTGCTATATGCCTCCTTGCACCTGAATATTGTTCTTGTTGGTACTGGTGTGGTTGATTTTGCTGTATGCGAGAAGCAACTAGCCATTTTCGTATGGGAAAGATTTGAGAGTGGGCGAAGAACTATCTATTTAGCCTCTTTATTTTAGTACATATTGTTATTTTATGTTTCACTTATAATGATCAATTACATGCCACTTGATTCCTTAATTTTTTGTTTTTATTCCAGGGGATGACCATAGAATAATGATATATTATCCTAATTCTGCTGGTGGTGGAATGAAGGAATTATTCCGAAAGGTAAACGTTTGATTCAACTGTTAAGGGTATTTAGGCCTTTTCCTATTTTAGGGTTTGAGTCCATATATTCCTATACATTGCCCCTTGGGCTATTGCAATACATTCAGACTTCATACTAAACTTACATGGTATCAGAGCCCTAGAGCTCGATCCACATTCTGCTGCTACCCCCAAGACGAGCGATCTTCGCTCCCAGGGGTGGCCACTGATGCCGGCCACCGGATCTGGCCGACCTCCCTGTTCTCTCCTGGTCGCCTCCGTGCCTGCGCCCAAGCGCGCCTTTGCATCGCACTGCCGCCAGGCTTCCTCTTGGCCACCGCCAAGCCAGATCCACCACCTTCCTCGATGTGCCAGGTCACCGCCTTCCTCGACGTGCTAGGCCACCGCCACCCCAGATCCGGCCCTCCCCGGGCCGGATTCGCCGCCGTTGCCTTGGATCCAGCCAGGTCCAGCCCTCTCTGTCTCCACTTCCCGCCGCCGGTTCCGGGCCACACCATTGCCGCCCAAGCTTCTGCCCTCTGTTGGACTCGGGCCTCTTTAGCCGCCGCCACCCCAAATCTGGCCTCCGTCGTGTCGGATCCAGCTGCTACCGCCGCTAGGAGCGACGCCATCCTGTCTCAGGCCTCTGTCGTCCGCCCTCGTCGGCCACCATCGTCGAGAACGCCTCCTGCGAGCTTGACCGCCGCAGCGCCTGCGTGGGCGACTCCTGGGCCCGTGAGCTCCGGCAGCCGGAGCCGCCGCTCGACCGGCTCAAGTTCCTCTCCAGCTCCATCGCCTCCCCCAGTGCCCAAGCTCCCCTGCTCCTCCTACCTCTCTCGCGTCGCGTTCGTGAGGGCAGGGAGCTCGCACGGGAGGGATAGACGAGAGAGGGGAAGTGTGGTGGGTTCATGGGGAGAGAGAAGAGGGGATGGAGGAGCGAGGAATGTTATCTCAAGGGAGGAGGAAGGAGATAAAGGAGGAGGCCAGCTTCCAGAGCTAAATCTCTGCTTTTGCTTGGTTTTAGGTGGATCTTCGTTGGATATGTTATCTGAGGGCTGTAGTGCTACTTAGTATCTCGAGTATTTCTCTTTGAGTCTTCCGTTGTGTCCATCCAAATCCATAGGTTCTCTCTTTCAGTTCGTCAAAACCGTGTGAGTCCACAAAATCTGTCAGTTAGACGTTGCTTTGCTAGCCACCTTCCATCCTTTTGGATGAGTTTAGTTCTCTCATTCCTTTTGCATAGCCGCAGCCGCTACTTTTCTCCTTGAGCCGTTGCAGATCGTAGAAGTCTTTATGATGCTGTCGATTCTCTTTAAGCTGCCGCCCCAAGCTTCTAAGGCCGCCGCGCTTCTTCTGCACCGCGCCTCCGCTGCACTTCTTGTGCACTACGCTGCCATTGTCTTGTGCTTCGATCTACACCGCTATGCTTTTCTCTCTCTTCGGCTTGATTTGACAACTATCTCTATTTGTGTCGCCTTTCTCATTCTCTTTGTCGTGTTGCCGCAGTCAATTTTACTCCCGCTTACTTTTACTTTTCTAGTCCCTACACTTTGTGCTTTTTGGGCTCTTGCACGATTTTGGATGGTTGGTACTCGACACAATTTTCCAAGAGTCGCACACTATGACAATAACTTCAAGAATCGGACTTCAGATTTTTCTTATTTTAGTATCAACCTTTCTCAAATGTAATGCTATTACATACACCTTATATTTGAGGGGGTGTTAAGGGTACTTAGGTCTTTTCCTATTTTAGAGTTTGAGTCCATGTATTCCTATATATTGCCCTTTGGGCTATTGCAAATTTGCAATACATTCAGACTTCATACTAAATTTACATCAACATGTCATTTAAATGTAGCTTGCTACGAACCAACTTTAATTCTGTATCTGGCTTGCCTACAATGACCTGTTTCCCAGGGTTTGTTTAAAACCTATCAATTGCTTAGATGCTTTGGAGTTTGGCCTATGGAAAAGGGGGAAAAATATAATATAAGAAAATAATTATCTGGAGTTTAATTTGAAGTCGAGGGTTTGTGCTTTGGTTTTCTGTGATTTGGGGCAAATGGGCCCTTGATTTACCTAATTTATCTTTACGATGGGGACATGTAAAAATTGAGCTCCTGCATCCTTCAGTGTTTTTAGAAACTAGCTATTTGGGCATCAGACATCAGCTATTTGGAAAAAAATATGTAGAAAATTGAAATGTATGGTGAGTTAAGAAGACTTCAAAGAGCATTGGTTAGAAATTACTTTTGACACGCTGACCTTGATGAAAATATTTATTTATGCCCTAAACAATACTGGGATCATTGTAGTTTTAGGAGGCTAGTTCCCTTGCAATTGCCCTGTGAAGAATTAAAGTATTAGCTCTTCTTTTATATTTTTTAATGTCAACAGGTTTGGTGGTTACTAAACAGAAATGAAAACTGAAAATTTCTTATTCCTCGTGTATTATTTTTATATTTCTTGTATTTGGATGAAAATATAAACTTTTGTGTACTGTTGATTAAATGTAGGTTGGTAACCGTTCTAGTGAATTTCATCCTGATGTCAGGAGAGTGAGGCGTGAAGGATCTTACATTTACGAGGAGTTCATGCCTACTGGTGGGACAGATGTGAAAGTAAGATGCCTTTCGCAAGTTTCCTGTGTACTGATGTATACTTTAACGACATGTAGCAGCTTACTTCTGCTTTAATGATTCCGGTGGTTCTCTAAAAAGGTTTCATGAATCTTTCTTATGTCCCTTTTTATTTTGGAGATGTCTATCTCCTTTCTGTCAGCTATGTATATTTATGGATGATAAGTTTCTCACTAAACATGGAAATATGTCATGTTCACAAAAGAAAAGGCTTTTGACCTCTTTTCTATCAATACAAAAAAAAAAAAGAAGCCACAGTATGCTCAGCTCCTTATACTGGATGCCTTGTCTATTTTGATTCGGCACATTCAACAATCCAAGAGATTTTTGCTTTAAGTAAATCATGTCATGCAACATCTACTCTACATATTGTTGCTTAACTAGCTGAACATTTTACAATACGCTTTTCAGGTTTACACAGTTGGCCCAGGATATGCACATGCTGAGGCACGCAAATCACCAGTTGTTGATGGTGTTGTTATGAGGAACCTGGATGGAAAAGAAGTAAGAGCTTACTCACTTTCATGCTCTTTGTTAAAATCCAGACCCAAGTACTTAGTTTGTCTTTTGACTATGCTATGGAATTTGCTTCTTGAAAATAGGAATATTGATCTAGAATCTATTTGAGTTATTATCATTATATGTTGGTATGCAAACTTGCACAGTTATGTTCAAGGGATTGAGGTCACCTCTACGCTTGATGGCTATTATCTCTCCCAACAGAAATCGATTTGGTCTTACTAATCGTCGCACTGCTGAGACTCCCATGGAGCTTCATCTTGTGACCCCTTTCATGTTCCCACTTGATATCATCACCTTGTTGGGAGTCTTACCTCAGCATCATTCATACTGACATCTTGCTGTCACATCCTTAGTCCTCCCACCAACATACACTACACTACACTACTGCAGTTTGTAGTCATCTTCTTCGGGTTCTACCTCAACGCAACATGTTTTCACCTATACAAACTCAATGTCTGAGATCCACCATGATTATATTGTATATGCATTGCTACCTGCATATTTTTCCTACACTTGTACTCTTGTGTATCTGCCCCTTTGGGCCCTTCAATAGTTTTGGGCTTCGTTGCAAGAGGACCCACCTACGACTAATGAGAAAAATATTTTGGGCTTTATTGCAAGAGGACCCACCTACAACTAGTGAGAAAAATATCTCATATTTTTCAAAGATCATGGAATTTATTGATTGAAATGCACACAAGTTTGAAAGTGTATTCAAGTGGCTATTTATTTTATATTATTTTTTATCATTTTGAATTATGCTTCCTGGGTCGAATTTCTCGACATTGTCGTTTCATCCATTCATGGACCATGGTTCCATACTGTTCACCTTCTTGATCTTGTTTGCAATTAATGTTTCTTAATTTTCAATTTTAATACTTGAAGGTACGGTATCCTGTGCTTTTGACCCCTACAGAGAAACAAATGGCAAGAGACGTCTGTAGTGCTTTTAGACAGATGGTAACACTTCCTTATTTTGTTTATCTCTAGGTTTATCTCTAAATATCCTGGAAATTAGTACCTAACCTCACTGCATATTATTTTATGCCCGATTGATTTATCAAAATGATGCTGAAATGGGCTTACAATCGCATTTAGTTTCCTAACAATTGTTTCTATTTGGGTGTAGTTGACTAGTCTTTGCAGCACTTAACAATCCAAATATATGTTATGGCCTATGATCCGGCAAGGCACTGTAGCAGGCGGACAAACAATACCGCGTGCGCTGTAAAACATGAACAACACTGCGCATACTGTAGCGCGTGAACAGTACCATGCGCGCTGTAGCAGTCGTATTAGGAATGGTTGCATGCACATCTTCGTATTTGGAATAAGTAGACATATATCTTTATATTAAGAATAGATATCTTAATATTTAAATAGTGTGGATATGATATTATTTTTAATTGATTGGTTGCATTAGATTGTATTAGTATCCATATTATTAGGGTCTAGCCTCATCTATATAAAGAGAAGCCGCACTATTTATAATCAAGCAACGAATAGACAAAGGTTCTCCAAATAAACCTCAAAGCCTCTTATCTTATCAGGGAAGAGCCCTGCTGGCGGTTAGATGAGGGCGAGTGCCCTATCTCCGGTCTTCAGACTCGTACCCAACCACTGACTATAAATTTTGGTATCAGAGCCAACTGCTGCTCCGCCATCCATAGCAAGCAGCGGGGGTTTCAATCCCATGAAGGCCTGAACTTCATGATTCCACTACCTATGCTTCTGACCTTCGACAGCAAGGAGGACTTTCAGCCTTAGTTGAATCGCTTTGAGCAATTCTTTAAGAAGCAGTGGATGATGGAGGAAGAGGAGTGGTTAGCATCACACCAAGGTTATTAAGGCGGTAAGGCGAAGCGATGCGACCCACCCCCCATACCTTTTAAGCGGTAAGGCGCGAGGCGAGGCAACGCCTTACACATCCTAAGGCGCTAAGGGGAAGCAAATAAAATGAGCATTTTAGCAGCATATATGTACCTTATTGTTGTCAATTCTTGAGCCCATGTTGCACCTATCCTCCTATTCCAATTGGTCTTCTCCCATGTAGCATCCATCCCCCTTGTCCCCTTGCAAGTTTTAACATATAGATTGTTACAAATGTAATAGATACAAATTGTATTCTAATTAATCGAGTAAATACAGATTGAGTGACATAACTTGTTGACAATCTCTCCTCTCTTCTCTTCTATTCTCTCATGCAACAAGCCACATGAATAATGAGCAACATAGGTTCACAATAACAATTAAGTGAACCCGAGATTAAATATGAGCGACATAACAAATTAGCAAGCACGGCATAACCGACATAAGTCCACACAAATAATATAGGTGATAAGTCCACAAGCTTAGAGTAGTCTAATGGAATTATAATAGTCCACAACACAAAAGTAGTATAGTTCATAATCCAACTCTCTTATCTCTCAATATCCATCGTCAAACTCATTGGGATTGCTAGTAGAATCTATGTTTTGTCCACCATCTTCGGTAGCATTGGGAACTTTGTCACAATCGCTCACATCCACATTATCATGTGGATCTTCTTCCTCATCTTCTTCATTGCCTGAATCCGAGTGTTGCTCTTGCTCATCTAAGCCATCTTCTTCAACCACTATTAAATCTTGCACACCTTTGATAGGTCATAGTCTCACCATGATTATGCCTATTAGCTTGCCTTGGAAGATTGCGACCTTGAAGCGAGCGTGATGCGCCAATGGCTTCATCAACGTCATCCCATGTAAGGTCACACCCACGAGCGCCTTGAGGTGGTGCAGCCAATGAGTCAGTCCATTTATTGTCCTAATCAAATTCCTCAATGACCAAAGGGTCATAGTTTTTGCCCGATTTCTCCCGCTTCATTTGAAACCTACTTTTCATCTTCTGGTTGTAGGCAACAAAGACCAAATCATTTAATCTCTTGCGTAGTAACCGGTTCCTTTTCTTTGTATAGAGTTACAAAAGCACAAATGGCAAGCAAAGCAAATGAAATTAATAAATAACTTGCTGAAATTAATAAGCACATGTAAGCTACAAATTAACTCATGAATTCAAAGGTAATCCAATTTCGCTCACAACCGGATGATGAAGCACAAAGACTAATAACATGCTTAGCAAACCTTTGTAGTTCAATGACTCGGTCACCATGTGAACGCCACCAATCAACTAGAATGACAAATACATGTATATATCAGGAATTAGGAATGAAATAAACATGCTGAAGACGAGCTTAACTTGCATAAATTAACAACACTTACTAGGGCTCATTGTCTTTAAGTTTTGGATTGCCATTTTGTTTGAAAAGACATCTCGTTGGTCTTCATAATTCATGGCTTGTTCATCAATCTTGTTCCGAATATTCTCATTTTGGACCGTTCTTGCAAGCACATCATTGAAGCAACCCCTTAGCTCCCTAACACATTTATCATCTCCACTCTTTTGGATGGCAAAGAATTTTCCTAGGTTCAAAAAGAGTGCAGCCCCTATACAATGGAAGATCCATTTGTTTCACTCAACGTTGCTCAATAATGTTCATGATCTTCTTGAGCAAACGTTGCTTGTTTTGGGTAGAGAAGCTAAGCTTGATCTTCTCCTTTGCATGAGCCATTAATGTTGCAATCTCTGGCATTGTGGGTTTCTCATCACCATCAACCACCCTAAGCACAATAAGAAGTGGGGCTGAAGCTCTAAGGCAGTCTTCAATTGAATTCCAAAACTACTTAGAGAGCACAATGTCTGTCACATGCATGCCAGCCTCTGTCTTTGACAATTTGATGCTAGTCCATGATTCACTCACAAATAGACACTTCAAAGCATCCTTATGCTTGTGCATGCTCTTCAAATTAAGGAAGGCTGTGGCAAACCGAGTGGCTGCGGGTCTCACAAGATCCATCCCCCCTGTTTTCTCCCTCATTGCACTAAGAAGCCTCCCATGTCTATAAATGAATGTGGTAACACGCTTGGCACGTGTAATAGGTTTCTTAAATTCCTTCAACTTCCCAATGCCTTCCAACATAAGATCTAAGCAATATGCAGTACAAGGACTCCAAAACAGTGTAGGAGCCCTGTCCATTAGGAGCTTGCCCGCTACCTTATAGTTAGCACCATTATCGGTGACAACTTGAACAACCTTGTCTTTTCCAATGGCCTCAATTTTTTCCTCTAGCAAATTAGCTAGCATAGTTGCATCATGTTGTTCACCTGATGCATCAACAGACTCCAAGAAGTAAGTCCCCTTCGGGCTGTTGACAAGGAAGTTGATCAAGTGGCGCCCCCTCCTATCGGACCATCCATCCGACATAAGTGTGCAACCATATTTCTTTCATGCCCGTTCGTGCTCCTCCCTCAAGGCACTTATGTCCTTGATGCAATCCTGAAGCAATGGCTCCCTCACTCATGGAAACTAGGAGGCTTATATCCAGAATCGTACTGCACACTGGCCTCACAAGCAATCTCAAACTACCTTAAGTTTGCGGTATTAAAAGGTATGCCACACTCATAGAACCACAAGACCCATTGCTTATTCACATAATGCCTGTCATCATTGGTTCTTGTGCTGGCCTCCATGGTCCCTTGAAAAGACCAATAACGTCTTTGATCTACAATATCTTTGGGTGTTTTTCGAAGCATAGCAGCAACTAACTTGGTCTCCTTTGCCTTGGCTTTACTTGTTGCTGCAACCTTAAATGAAAAGGCAGCATGCCTTCTTTTAGTGGCTGTCCCTGAACTGGGCTTCACAGTGGAGTCTTGGGACTCGATACCATGTGTTGCCGCCTCCACATCTTGACCTCCCCCTTCATCATCATCATTTAGGAAGATCGGTCTACTCTTGTTTTTTTTCAAATAATCTCCCATCTCTTTTCTAATTTCTGTGGTAGTATTGAGACACATAACCACATCTGAATAGCCACCCACAAGATGCTCCTTCAACCTTTTATTTCCTCCTATACTTGGGGTGTTACAAAGGATACATATCACCTTATCTCGGTTGCCAATTTCTAGACAATAGCCATATTTCCATCCCGTATCATTAGACTTCGCCTTCTGTTTTGGATCGGTCTTTGGATCATACACGGCCTTGGAGGATGCAATACTTGTACTTGCATTTGTATTTGTCATTTTTTCTGTTTCTGCATTACAGAGAATAAAAGAAATATTAGAGGACAGTTAACTAGCAGGGGCACTGCAGCAGAGCGAACCAACGAGCAGCATAGCACAGAGCAAGCAGGCAGCCAGCGACAGCCGACAGCGAGCAGCAAATAAAAAACACCGGCCGAACGGCAAATTCACGGACTCATCACTTAGCTCTCGTTTGCTTCGCTCGCTCGCTCCCCCCTCCGAGCATATGCAACGGCGGCAGCGACGTCCCTAGCGGCGGCGGCGACCCTCCCATCCTCTCCCCTCCCTTCCATCCAAGCAGGGGCGTCGACGACCCTTCCTCCTCTCCCCTCCCAACCAGGTAGCGGCGGCGACGACCCTCCCCTCTCTCCCCTCTTAGCGCCGGCGCTGGAGAGGCGGATCTGTCTCATTGCCAAGTAGCAGCGTCGGCGCCAGAGAGACGCGGACCAGATCCACGCCTCTCTAGCGCCGGCGCTGCTGTTGGGCAATTGGAGAAGTGGGGGAGGGAGGGGGAGTACCTTGCTGGGTGCCGCCGCGCCGCCGAGACGGGATCTGCGAGATGGAGGCGCTGCCGCGCTGCCCAGATGGGATCTGCGAGATGGAGGTGCCGTGGAGAGACCGAAGCAGCGAGATGGAGGCGCTGCCGGCCGCTGCCAAGGTTCCAGGTATTTCGCCGCCTAGGGTTTCTTTCTCGAGATCTCTTTTCTCTGGTTCAGCCACCGGCCCACCTCCTAGGGTTCGCTTGGGTTCACACCTTTATTTGGGCGCGGCCATCACCTCCATGCGTATGGTGTCGCCTTAAGCCTTCTCGACGCCATACGCCGCCTAATCATCACCTCAGCGACTCCTAGGTGCTGAGGCGGACGCCATACATGCGCAGGGCAAGGCGGTGGTGACGCCTTGCCGACTGGAGGCGCCTTACCGCTTAGACGCCTTAATAAGCTTGCATCACACCGACAGGGAATGCCGCACTGTGGTACCGGCAGCTGGAGTGTGCGCTTGGGGTGCAGAGTTGGCCAAGTTTTGTTAAACACGTCAACCTCTGTTTTGCCACCACCATCGCACCGTTTCCACCCACACGTCAACCCCTGTTTCTGCTGCTGATTGTGCGACTGCTATGAAGGTCTTAGTCGCGGACCTTAAGACTGATTTCGGCAACATGATGACCTTGATGAAAGAGTTCATGGCCAAGATGGAGGAGAAGGCACAACGTGTTGCTACGGTTTCTGAGTCGCCATCACTGTCAAAACCAACGTCGCCATCGATGCCACTCCTGCCGTTGCCACCAACGCTTCAGTGGGCATCGCTGTCCTTAGCTGCACCTCTGGTGCCTTCGCCAAAGAGAAAGATTGCCTCTTTCCAGCGGCATTCATGTGGTCGGCTGACACCATGCCTTCGAAGATGCGGAGTGCAACGGCTGTCACGTGGGGGCCAGCAACATCGTCGCATCTCTCCCACAATCGTTGCATCTCGGGGAAAGATGGATGCTGCTGCCCTACGATGTTTGCTCGTATTACCGGCGACTCCTGCGACATCAGCCAGTGCTAAAGGGTTGGGATCCTTGCTATTGTGCAATGGGGCTTCGCTGATCATCTTCCGCACTGCACGACGTTGTCATTGTGCCCTTTCGTCGACATGGGGTTACAAAGGATTTCAACCATAGCCGCCACCTGATAGCTCAAGGACGAGCTATCTTGCCACGAGGGGTGTAATGTTACTGTCTATGATCCAGCGAGGCACTGTAGCAGGCGGACAAATAGTACCGCATGCACTGTAGAATGTGAACAATACCACGCGTACTGTAGTGCGTGAATAATACCGTGCGTGCTTAACAGTCGTATTAGGAATGATTGTACACATATCTTCATATTAGGAATAATTTGATACATATCTTCATATAAGGAAATAGGAATAGATAGATGCATATCTTTATATTAGGAATAGATATCTTAATATTTAGATAATATGGATATGATATTATCTTTAGTTGATTGGTTGTATTAGATTATGTTAGTTTCCATATTGTTAGGGACTAGCCTCATCTATATAAAAAGAGAAGCTGCACAATTCATAATCAAGTAATGAATAAACAACGGTTTTCCAAATAAGCCTCAGAGCCTCTACCTCATCAATGAAGAGCCCTGTTGGCGGTTAGATGAGGGGAGTGCTCTATCTCCGGTCTTCGGATCCGTACCCAACCATTGACCACAACAATACATGACTTCATAACTTAAAAGAGTTTCTACCCTCCTTTTTTTTCTACACATAAAAGAAAGTCATACACTATCACTTTAGACTTGATTTTAGTTTTGGAATACTATCACTTTATAATAACTCAATAGGTAATATTGCTAAATTGTTGTGCTCTTAATTTAGTACTATTTTAGAAAGGGAGTATATGTACACCATACATTATGTTGAGAGTTTTTAAATGCTTGTTCATGTCATCTGATCCATTTCCTACTTTGTCTGTTGTCTCCTGTTTTCATCTTTCATTCGTGCTGGTTGTACCATTAGAATCTCATTCATTCCTAATTTGTACAAATAGTGTCATTTTTTTTATCTGGCATCTTGCTGGACAATTGACATTCAAAAAGCATTTCTTCTCAATATTTTCTTAATTTTCTATGCTTTAGATACTTTCCAAGAATTGGCCATGCTGCTAATGTTTTTCCTGATAACCATTTCGTATCATCATATTGTTTCTTAATTTTCCTTTTATGTTCTGAGGTATGGCCTTGTTTTCCACAGGTTTGTGGTTTTGATCTCTTAAGGTGTGATGGAAGATCGTATGTTTGTGATGTTAATGGATGGAGCTTTGTAAAGAACTCATACAAGTAATTTCCTTAATCCACATTTTTCTTTAATTGGAAAAAATGTCTATTAGGTTTAGTGAGTGCTGAAATGTTTGGATAAAATTTTCTATAATCCAGGTACTATGATGATGCTGCATGCATCTTGCGAAAAATATTTCTCGATGCAAAAGCTCCTCATCTTTCATCGATCATCCCTCCAAACCTTCCTTGGAAATCGAATGAACCAGTTCAGTCCACTGAAGGTCTTACACGACAGGGAAGTGGAATCATTGGTACATTTGGTCAGTCAGAAGAACTACGCTGTGTTATTGTTGTGATACGCCAGTAAGAATATTACTGCTTCTTTGATTTTATCGAATGATAACCGCTAGTGCTATATCTTGAGTCTTGACATCACATATCTGTTTAGTGGCGATCGGACACCGAAACAGAAAGTGAAATTGAAAGTTACAGAGGAAAAGCTCCTGAATTTGATGTTAAAGTACAATGGTGGAAAGCCAAGAGCTGAGGTACCCTCTTTGTTGAACCTAAAGTTTTAGTTAACCTACTGGTGCTCAAATTGAATCACCGTTTTGTGCTGTCCTTGCAGACAAAATTGAAAAGTGCCGTACAATTGCAAGACTTGCTAGATGCCACTCGACAACTTGTACCACCAACTAGGTATGGTGTGCTGGAATAAGTAATTTGATCTGAGTATTTACAGAATTGCAAAATTGCTTAATCGAATATGCTTCCCTACTTTATTCTTACCTATTGTACCTGTATGTTCTGTTACTGCCGTACTGGCTAGCCGCATTGCTCAAACGTGTTAGTTTGGTCTTTTGATTGTTCAACTGTAATTTTGCGTTAAATCTGGAAAACCAATGAATGTTTTGTATCTTTAGATCTGGCCGGGAGAGTGATAGTGATGCCGAAGATTTGGAGCATGTTGAAAAGCTTCGCCAAGTCAAAGCAGTACTGGAGGAGGTAATTTTTTGAATTATTCAAATCTGCCTCTGCATCACATTTTCTATGGGCATGTTAAATGTTGGATATCTCGGCACTGGATGGTATGCCTAATGCAAACTAATAGCTAGGTGCAACCATGCAAATCACTTCGGTTTGGCATCAAACAAGCACAACAGATTCTTAAAAACTCAATGGGGGTAGTCCCTTATTTAGTATACATACATATAAAATTATAATTCAAATTCAATATGTGCTAGAAGGAACAAGGAGAAATTTCTGATTAACTAAAAATTAAAATGGAAATAGAAGAGAAACATAGAAACTACTACGTCCACTGATTGAGACATTGTGTTTACATTTGAAATTTAATGGTTGGTAGAATGCTTCATAGACTACTACCTCGTCAATTTGTTAACAATATTTTTGTGTTGATTTGATGCCTAAACCAAAGTTGCTTACATAATTGTCCCTAGCTATTGGTTTGCACTAGACATGCCCCCATAGATGGTCTTCATTGTTGCACTAACACATGGATGTGTTCAGTGTGATTCTTGCTAGTTACTGCAGAAGTACATTAGCAGTCCTTGCTGTCAGTTCAGGATTTCATTCCTACCGGCAGGCATGAATTCTATTTACCATTGTGCTTTAAGCTTTTAATTTACAAATTGGTAGAATGCTTTGATCATTTCTTCTTTCTTTCTGCCTCGCCATATGAGTTATAGACACATGTTGTTAGAACTAAACAAGTATTAACTATTAAGTCAATGCAAAAGTTAAGAGGAAGATAAGGATTTTTTTTCTTGGAGTTATAATAAGCCTGCCAATTTTTTCACCTATCATTTTCTAGTTGTAAATGGGAAGAAGTCAACCATAAATTATCATATATATCTTCATCTCGTACCAGCACGAACTTAATGGAAGAAGCACATAACTGCCTATACTATATATCCTTCAGTCATCTAAAGGATGCTGGCATATATGCCATGAAAGTGTTATATCAGTCTTTTAAAGGATGCTGCCATCTAATTACTTTTACTATTATTGCAATACTAGGGTGGACATTTCTCTGGTATTTATCGGAAAGTGCAGCTGAAGCCACTGAAATGGTTTAAAGTTCCAATGCGCAATGGTGATGGTGAAGACGAACGGCCAACTGAAGCCCTGATGATTCTGAAATATGGTGGTGTGCTCACTCATGCAGGGAGAAAGCAGGTTTTGTACCCATAATTTTGACTGAGTTATTAAATATTAGTTATTATATCTTCTCATGTCAAATGTTCTTGTGATGAGTATTTAGTATTTATTTGAGCTATTCATTGCCATGATCTAATTTAAAATTAGCAGGTAGCACACTCAGTATAGAAGTTTGAGTGATAGCGACTGATTTAGAAGAATAATGGGTGGATTCATTACGGCTTATGCTTTGGCTTTTTGACTGCATGCTATAGTAACTCACTTTCAAACAGTGCGTCTTTTCAAGACGGGTTCTATAGGTAGTTAAATTATAGTACAGACTGTACCGAGTTCAGCTATATCAGCTAAAATCGCATACGACTTTTTCCTTTTTCGTACTGTCTCTCGCGAACACCCAGAATTCAAAAATCATAAGTCAAAAGTCAAAGCCACAGCTCAAAAGAACCCACTCAATACATCCTTTTGCTATGCCCTGTTGCAGTTGTTCCTTTTCGATACCTTCCACATGTTAGCACACGCTACTGGGTATCTCCATAGAGAACACTAGGCAGAGAAGCAGAGTGGGCAATTTTGGTAGATGTCACTGCTTTTGATATATGAGTTGTTGTATAGTTGTGTTGCAGATAGGGAATGACAAGTAGTGTACAATAAGGACTCAGATAACAACTAGCAGTCTAGCACATACATCGTGTTTTTTGTTGACTTAGCAAAACTTCTACTTCTTGTATTTGTTGTGCTTAAGACCTATTCAGTTCATAGGATGAAGGGGACATGTAATCACTATAATAGTCAATAATGCCTATAGCCAAGGTATTTAAAATCCCAATTGTACTCGTAGAATCCTAGGACTCTCCCTACCAGGCCATGTCGATCCGAGTCCCACTCAGGATCTCAATTAGCGTAGATTAGATTCTCGATCCTAATTGCAGATTCACTTAGAATACCAACGCTGAGTTGACCTAAACAACTAAACTCCAATTCAATTATACCGATTCTAATCTATCATGCACATTTTATTTTCTAAATGTCATATATTTCACATATAAACGCTAATTTTACTGATACATATATGAAATTGACATTGATGTTATAAATATTTTATGTTAGAAAAGGTTGTCATGGCGCTCCAGCATGTCACGGCGAGTGCAGGGTGCCAGGACGCCTAGACGCCTACCATGAAGAGAATTAGACGGTGGTAATAAAAACAAATAATACTGTAATACTCAAGAAAAAAAGAGGGGAGGCCGGCCCAGCTCGGCCCAGCTAGGCCAACGCTATTATAAAGGGGGAGCAGGCAAGGGGAGCTGCTACCCTAGCTAGCTCCCGTGCTCGCCACCCCAACTACTGTAGTCGCCCACGCCCTCGCTCTCTGTGCGCACCGCTGTGGGCAGCTGTTGCCATCGGCTCTCCCCTGCTGCCAGTGCCGCTGTCCCAATCGGGGCCTCAACTCCCTCTGCGTGCTGTTGTCCCGACTGCTGCCGCTACTCCCCCAAGCCGATGCTACCCTGCTTCCTTTGTTGCGCTGCCGCCCTGCCCCCACGTTGAGCGCCGCCTTTGCCGCCCCTTCGCCCACGACAGTTGCCGCTGCTAGACCGCCATTGCTGCCCTCCTACCTGGCTGTGCCGCTCGCCGCCCAGCTAGCTGTTGCTCTCTGTCGTGCCCGCCACCATTTGCCTTTCTCCGCTTCTAGCCGCCCCGCTGTCCAGAATTGCCGTTGCCTAGCCAGCTCCCGTGCTCGCCCTAGTTGTAGCCGTTGCCCACACCCTCACTCTCCGCTCACGCCGCTGCGGATGGTCACCGCCGTTGCCCCTCCCCTGTTGCCTAGCAATCCCAGGTGCCCGCCTAACTCCTCAGTCCTGGGCGAACAGCCTTGGCATTCCCCTCCGGCCACCAGGATGACTTAGCGTCACTTAGGTGCCAGTGATGCCGTGACAACCTTGATGTTAGATGTGTTTCATGTCGACAATATCGTTAAAAAAAATAAAAATTCTACCAGCATATTTTAGTGCCTATATTAACAACAAATTGATTTATTTTAGTGTAGATAATAAAACATATGCATTTATTTATAAATTTGGTAGAATCTACTATTCATATGATTCGATAAATCCCTCAGACTCACAATCCCGACTCTGACCACCTTGCATATAACCACTAATTACCGAATAACATTACTTTCTGCATGAAGCACCATTTTGTGTTATTTCAAATAATCTTATGTTCAATGAGCTACTTGCCAAATTTGGATACGACAAGAACAAATTTTATGCAGTCACATTAGTGATCAATATATATCTAGTGTAAAGATTTTTTTATGCTTTTCATTCAGGCAGAGGAGTTGGGAAGGTTCTTCAGAAACAACATGTATCCAGGTTCATGTTCACATTCTTCTTGTTTCTAATATCTTGTGAGAAAGTTAAATAGCTGACTTATTCATAATGAGAATATTTATTTTATTACAATCTTGCGCTTATCTCTATATTGGATGTTCTTTTCAAGAGAATTGCGTTGGAGGTCCCTAAACTTGAGCAGTGGTGCTGCCACTTAGGTCCCTACTCCCTAAATTGCAAAATTGTCTTGGCGGGTTCCTAATCTTGAACTTCGTGCCACCACACCAATTTTAACTGTGAAATTTTCTAATGTGGCAACATAGTTTGGATATAGGTGATTTCGGTGGCAGGTATAAGTGGTTGATTGATGCATGTTGGAGTCATTGGATGTCACATGCTCATGATGGTTATAAAACTGATAAATAATCATAGAATTCCATTTCCATTTTATATTTACAACTTATTTGGATACTTAAATATTTGTTTGATATTTACATCGATTATGTTTTTAAACATTTCTACATCAGCAAATTTGTAAGTCCACAGATCTAAGTAGCGTATTTACCAAGTTTTAGGTACCTACCAGGGTGATTTTGAAGTTTACAGACGTTCGGTGCACTTTTTTCTTGAAAAAATTCAATTAGAATCTTGCATTACTTTCTAGGCAATGGCTTGTATGGAAAAGTAATTTTACAACGATTAGAAGTTTATCGTAGTTTTACTTGAATTAAGGATGATGTTTGCCATGCATGAGCTTCAGTTTTGTTCAAATGTTTTTAACAATTCACTATTTTTCATAGAAATGTGCTCTCCATGTAAGACATTTCATAATCGGCTTCTATCATCTTGGGTTTCTTTTTTATGTATATTCCTTATATTTGAAGATGTTTACTAACTAGCATGATATCCTAAATTAGGTGAAGGAACAGGTTTGCTTCGACTTCATAGCACTTACAGACATGATTTAAAAATATACAGTTCAGATGAAGGACGTGTACAGGTATAATTTTAGTTGTCCTTTTCAATTCATATCGCCTTTGAAATAGTCCCATTTGAATCCTCTGAAACTGGCTTCTAGATTATTATTATTATTATTTTTGACTTAGAGGCGCCAAACAAGCTTTAGGAAATTCATACTTGCCAATAGGTAATGGTTATTGTTCACCAATCAAATACTCGTGTCCTGTGGTAACTAGCCCAACACCTGCTTATGTTTAAAGAGATAATTTGTTCAGTGCCATTGTAAAAATGGCAACTTGGAAAATACCGTCGCGAAGAAGAGACGCTGCGAAATACAATCGCAAAGGCCGAAAATTTGCAAAATGCCACTGGGCCCACTGCTGTGACTTTTTTCATCCGCGCTAGAGCGAATTGAGTCAATTGACCATTTTCCCTCACTCCTTTTCTTTAATTTTCCTTTTGTAATATCCGGTCCCACCTGTCATTCTCCAACACGAAGTTAAGATAAAGAAAATGTAAATCTCCATTTGCACAATAAGGATGGACTAGTCTAGTGGGAAGAAGCTAAGGCCCTCTATGATAGGTCTTGGGTTCGATTTCCATTGGCGCAAATAGTTTTCTGCACAGGAAATGTGTGGGACCCATGTGTCAGCGAAGAAAATTAGGAAAAAATTGATACCTAGAGGTGGGATTCAATCCCTGGTCATGTTGCATGCACGAGAAGGGCCTAGCCACTGGGCTAGTTGCTTTAATTTCACTGAAATTGTAAACCATGTAAACCATGATTTATTCTCCCCTCTGAGAGCATGGGCCAGTGAAAGATGGTGTTCCTGGCCGAGACCATGGACGCGATGGTGATCAACACCTCGGAGCACCTCTGTCATCCTCCCGGTCTTGGTGAGCTGACCGCTACTGTTGAGCCACGTGTGCCCAGAGCGGTCGGCATGCTGGTCGCCTGATCTCTTGGAGATGGGCGCGACGAACAGCGTCTTGATCTTGCAGAACCCCGGGTCGATCACGTACTTGATCCCGTTGATGGTTAGCATGGAATAGACTTCTGGGACAAAGGCAAAGGTTGGGACCAAGGCAAAGGTGGTGACGTGGGTGGTTCGTGCAGCCAATCACCCGGAATTAAACTCTTCCCAAAACCACCTGAATTCACTCGCCGTCTCAGGTGAGCCAAAATCCAATCCTTGCATCTCAACCATCCTCTCTACTCCATCTACCTTTCCCTCAAATCAATTTGGGCAATGCACCACCGTGGAATCCTAGCACCAGCGCCCTACACTTCATTGCCACTAGCCACCGTCGCTAGCCATCTCTAGCCATCCTCCAACCGAGTTGACTGCATGGGAGCACTCCACGAGGTCACACCATGCCCATGTGCACGCCGCGCCCTGCTGGCCGTCGTCGGAGTGCTGCCGCCACTGCCACCCGCACTTGGCAGCCGCATCGACCGCTATTCATGTCGACACCGGGCACTGACGCCCGCGCCACCACCTCCTATGGCTTCCCCGTGGCTGTGGTAACCCATTTTGTCGGTCGCCCATATCACCCATCTCTCCCCTCGCCGGCACCGCCGCCCTTTAACCCCCTGCTTTGCCCTCTACTCTCTGCTCTCTCTCTCTCTCTCTACAGAATGCCAAAGGGGCAAAATTGTCATTTTCGAATTTTCTCACCTAAATGGTAGTTAACAGAGCAAATGGATGGAAAAGCTAACGCGATGGCATTCTCCAGCGTTTTTGTGTTTGCGATGGTATTTTTCCATGTGTTTAGTCCATGATGGTATTTTCCAACATGCCAAACTTTGCGATGGCACTGAGATATATCAAAAGTGCAGGGCAGAGGCATGATGGCTCCAACATAACTGAAAGCTAATGAAAACTGTTTGGTTTCATCCAACCAACTAGTGATCAGTGACATTTGCTCTCTTCTGGTAGTGTTGAATAGCCTATTAGTCTGTTTGATCATAATATATCCAGATATGTCCATGATGGTCCAAAAGCACCTTGTCACTCTAATTTGGTCAAAATTAATTTAAATCACTGTATTTTTTTGTGGGATACTCGGTGGTTTTTCCTTCAATGGCTGCTACTCATTGGACTCCCAGCTAGTTTGAATCTTTGACGATTTCCCAGCACTAATACCTGCTGGCAAAATATATTATTGCCGTAGTCTTGTATCATGCTTATAGTGGTACTTCGATAAATTACACTTACCCTTGGATACTTTGACACACATTGTAGAAACCCTAGGTCTTGTATCATGCTTATAGTGGCAAAATTTGGAGCTGAAAGTCCTATGATTTTAGTATTAGGAAAAAATTGTTGAGGAAGATCACCTTAAGCATAACATGGAAACTAGGGTTTCTGCAACTCGTGTTAAAGTACATGCGGGTATGTGTAATTTCCTCTGGTAATGTTAATAGTCATCCTAATTCATATGTTCATGATGGTTTACTTGTCAGATGTCTGCAGCAGCATTTGCCAAAGGCCTTCTTGATTTGGAAGGGCAACTTACTCCCATACTGGTTTGTTGCTTATGGTGTAGCAGATCCATTTTGTTGCTTAATTCCGTGTCTATCTCAAATTTATCTTTTGTACTAACTTCCTCAGGTCTCTCTAGTAAGTAAAGACTCATCTATGCTAGATGGACTGGAAGATGCTAGCATTGAGATGGATGAAGCAAAGGTTTGTTTTCATATTTGATAAACATACTGTATTTTTCGACGAACTTTCTTAGATTCAAACAGTCATCTGAAGTTTTGGGAAAGGAAAACACGTGCACACACGTAACTAAGATTTTTAGCTTGAGATATACAAACCCCACCATGTCAAACATTTCCATATACAGCACAATTAGATGATCCTTAATGTTTGTTTTGATCTTGCCAATCTTCCTACTGTTAAGGGTATTAGAGATAAGGTATTAGAGATAGAATATGACTCTTATTTGTTTCCTTATATGACTTTTATTCCTTCCATATACCCTCTTGTACTCTCTATATATATTGCCCTTTGGGCCTTATCAATATACACACAATATTCATAACATGGTATCAGAGCTTAGGTTGAAACCCTAACCTCGATCTACATCGATCTACTTCCGCTGCTGCTGCCCCCGGGAGGATCAATCTACTCTCCCGGGGGCGGCCATCTTGATGGGCTACTTAACCCATCGTCTTCTCCGCTCCTAAAGCTGACTGCTGGGAGCCGGCCGTCGCCTCCACGCTCGCCGGGAGAAGACTCGGATCAGAACCCAAGATCGCCGCCGCCGCCCGTCCTTGGGTCGCCGTCTCCCCAGATTTGAAGCCGCACCGCCCAATCCGGACTCCACGCCGGATCCGGCCGTCTCCGGCCCGTCTCGGCCGACGACGCCACGGTCTTCCCCACTGGCAACCGCTCCTCGGGCTTCTTCGACGACGGGACGCCGCCGTCCTGCCCGGATCCGGCGTCTATGCTCCTCTTCTGGATCCGGCAGATCTCATTGGCTTGTCGCCGCCTGGAGACTCTTCCGCCTGGATCCTCGTCGCCGATCGCATGTCCGCTGGCCTCAACGATTGGCTGCCGCCGTCGCCTGGTCTCGGGGAGCCGCCTTCTCCCGGGGAGCCCTTCTGCAGCCGCCTCCTGGGCTCGGACGCCCAGATCCGGCCTCTCCGCCGCCGGATCCGGCCTTCCCGCCGCCAGTTTCGGCGTGCTCTGCGCCGTCGCCGCGTGTGGTCGGCCGCCTTCGCCGTCGGCCGTCGTCGCCCGCCCGTCGCCTTCGCCCTTTTTCTTCTCGGCGTGGGAGGGAGTGAGTGCGCTTCCCGCCGCCAGTTTCGGCGTGCTCTGCGCCGTCGCCGCGTGTGGTCGGCCGCCTTCGCCGCCGGCCGTCGTCGCCCGCCCGTCGCCTTCGCCCTTTTTCTTCTCTCGGCGCAGGAGGGAGTGAGTGCGCGGGCGGAGTGAGAAGGAGGCCGTGAGATTGAGAAGAAAGAGAGACGAGAGATGGCGATGGCATGGGTTATTACGCTGCTATGTGTTTTTCTGTGTCAGTCAGTTTATTTTTCTTGTGAGTCTTCCATGGCGTCCATCCAAATCCGTAGTCTTTAATTTTTTAGTTCGCTCAAGCCGTGCGAGTCCACAAATTTATTGTCAGTCATAGAAGTGTAGGAATTTTCTTTTGCATAGCAGCAGCCGCTGCTCTTTTCTGAGAGAATTAGCCCAAGATCAAATACTAGAACACGAGGATTTTTGACAGGCGACGAAACGCCCGGGCGACACAAAGCCAATCTTTTTTTCTTTTCTATCTAACCAAAGCACAGCGCTTACAGGCCTTTTATAGCCAACACACGCACACACGCGTACTGCAATCAGGAGCAACTAATCGCGTGTGATCCGGCGCAACTAACGCCCTCCTCAACACACGCGCAGATGCCACACGCAACGCACGCCGCACACTGCGCAACACACGCGCACACGCAACGACCGCGCAATCAACGCACGCCACACGCACTCAACGCGTACGCGCAATAAACGCGACGTGGTTTATTCCAACAATCACCCCCTAAACCACGACACCCCTATGCGCCCGACCTACATGAGTGCTGGCTCGTCGTCGCCTTCGGCGAGCAGTGCTTTCTCCTTCCTTGGCTCACGGCAATCCCTGGAGAGGTGGCCACGTACGCCACAGTTGTAGCACCTTCCTCGCCTGGCGTGGCGCGAACGTCTACTTGTCCCCGAGCTCATGCTGCTCGCGTCGTCGTCGTCGTCGCTCCGGCCGCCGCCCTTTGCACGGCCGCTGTTCTTGACGAAGTCCATGCGCGCTCGCTGCCTCCCGTTGCCCTGACGCCGGCGCGCCTCCCACTGCTCCTCGGTGAGCAGCAATTGCCCGACGCCGTCCGCAATCGCCTCGGCGCCGCACCGATCTTCAGCAACTCGGAGTCGTCCAACCAGCTCTTCGAGCGACATCGTATTCAAGTCCATGAGCATCTCGATGGACACGACGACTTGATTGTACTTCGCCGGCACCACGTGAAGCAGCTTCTTGACGACGCGCACCTCCTCGATGTTCTCCCCCAGCTCGCGCAATTCCGCAACGAGGGAGCCGAGACGCATGGCGAATTCGTCGATGGACTCACCAACGTTGAATGCCACATTCTCGAATTGCTTGAGGAGCTTCTGCGCGTTCGCCTCCTGCACACGCTTGTCGCCCATCCGCATCGTCTTCACAGCCGCCCATGCCTCCTTGGCACTTTTCTTCACGGCGAGACCCGAGCGCATCTCCGTCGGCACCGCGCGCAGGATGGCGGCCAACGCCAGCCGATCCTCGCGACGCTCGACGTCGCTCGTCTCCACGGCACGCCAGAGCCCGAGCGCCTCCAAATTCACCTGCATCACCAACGCCCACTCGTGGTAATTAGCCCGCGTCAACATCGGGAACTCCACCGATCCGCTGGACTCCTTGATGACGCGTTCCACCATGACCTCACGTCGTGTGCTGCTACCGCCGGACTTCGGATCGCCGACGCCTTTCGGAGATGATGGCGGCGTACGCTCGTCACCGGCCATCAGCTTGCTGTCGAACTTCACCGGCTCTGATACCAAATGAGAGAATTAGCCCAAGATCAAATACTAGAACACGAGGATTTTTGACAGGCGACGAAACGCCCGGGCGACACAACGCCAATCTTTTTTTCTTTTTTTCTATCTAACCAAAGCACAGCGCTTACAGGCCTTTTATAGCCAACACACGCACACGCGTACTGCAATCAGGAGCAACTAATCGCGTGTGATCCGGCGCAACTAACGCCCTCCTCAACACACGCGCAGATGCCACACGCAACGCACGCCGCACACTGCGCAACACACGCGCACACGCAACGACCGCGCAATCAACGCACGCCACACGCACTCAACGCGTACGCGCAATAAACGCGACGTGGTTTATTCCAACATTTTCCTTGAGCTGCTGCAGATCGTAGAAGTCTTTATGATGCCGCCGCTTCTCTTTGAGCCGCCGCCCCGAGTTTTTAAGGCCGCCGCGCTTCTTCTGCACCGCGCCTCCGTTGCGCTTCTTGTGCACTGCGCCGCCGCCGTCTCAGGCTTCGATCTGTGCCGTCATGCTTCTATCTATTCCTCTTCGGCTTGATTTGACAGTTTATTCGACGACTGCACGCAACGACGACTTTATCACGACTCGGACATCGGATATTTCTTGTTTTAGTATTAACCCTTTTTCAAATGCAATGCTATTGCATACGCCTTGCATTTGTGGGGGGTGTTAAGGGTATTAGAGATTAGGTATTAGAGATAGAATATGACTCTTATTTGTTTCCTTATATGACTTGTATTCCTTCCATATACCCTCTTGTACTCTCTATATATATTGCCCTTTGGGCCTTATCAATATACACACAATATTCATAACACCTACTACCCTCTTGCTTGTCTTAAATATCACATGAGTTTGGTTCATCATCTATTCTTACCAAAAGTTAAATAAACTGACCTTTTCAGGCTAGATTGCATAAGATAATCATTTCAAATGCTAAAGCAAAGAATACTGATGAACTGGTGGAGTTTCCGTGGATGGTTGATGGTGCAGGATTGCCTGCAAATGCTTCTCAACTTTTCCCTAAGATGGTAAAGTACTTTGATTAGATATATGCTAGATCTTTATTTTTAAGCATCTCTTACAGAAGTAGCATAAGTCGTATTATTTGTGTCAATGATGTACGTTTAATTATTGGTTTGCTTCATTTCTTATGAAATTCATTTTTCTCACTTCTTTCAATTTTGACAAGCATATGTTATTTTCTTGTTAGTAGTTATTTGTTCACATCTAGAGTTTAGATTCACTTGATCTCTAGACATTAGAAAAAAAAACTTTTTGTTCCTATCATTTCTAATTTAGCTATTTGCAAGCTTGTCAAGTATTGATATTAGTTGTACAATTCTACAATTGTATTTCTGTGGAGCAACTTGTGTGGCTAGCTACATAGGAACATGATGCTAACCTGCGATTCTATTTCTATTTCCAGTCCTGTAATTTTATTGTGAGTAAATTAATTCTTATGCTGTTCTTGCATTCACTAGGAGCATGCCAAATGCTGTTGTTGTATGTTTTAGTTTTACTTTACGATTATACAATATAAGGCTTTAAGCCTTTTACATCAAATTGACTCATTTACTTTGTGATTGCTGTCTTTATTAATTTTGTAGCAACATTGTTAACGTGGAAACTTCAAACATACTCAGGAATAGGTTTTAATAAGAAAAGGCAACCTTGGAATATATTGGACTTTCTCATGCAGGCTAGTCTTCTTTTTTAAAGTAGAGAGAAAGAAAAGTAAAGTGAATAAAAACTGGAAGTTCCAATCGTGTACAATTATGTATATGGAGATGAATGAAAGTAAAGAATGAGAAAGATAAGTTCACCTTCACCTCAAACCAGTGCGTTAGTGGCCAACTGCCAAGTATTTGGTGGGATTGGTTTATGCTGGGTAGGTATTTACCTGAGTCACGAAATTAATGAGTCAACGCAAAGTGAATCAAAGTTGAAAATTATCAATAGTGCAGGATGTAACTATGTCGGTTAGTATCAGTCTAATAAGAGTCTTGAGTCTGTAGTATAATGAGAGTCCGTGTTAGAGTTTAGTTGTAATGTTAGCACTATAAATACAGGGTGAGGTCCTAGGGACACACACACACACACAATTTTTAACTTAATTACTACAATCTCACACAATTATTCAGAGGATACATGCAAATATGTAAAATGTGTTAGCCAAGTCCTGTAAAGTTTCAGTACAGAAAACCTGAAGGTGTTGGTGCTAGATTCGTCAAGTTTCTAATCTGCGTACTGTTCTACTGTCATGAATAATGATTTATAATTCTTTGTTCCCTTATTTTACTTTGATTAGGCCAAGTTGATGAAAGAAGTAACTGCACAAGTCAAGCTACTTGCTGAAGGTGAAGATGAGAAGCTTGCATTGACAAGCTCATTTCCTAGATATGATCAAGCAAAGGCTCTTGGGAAAACAACAATTGATGTGGCTCGTATTGCTGCTGGGTTGCCTTGTGGGAGCGAAAGCTTCCTCTTGATGTTTGCTCGATGGAGAAAACTTGAGAGAGATTTATATAATGAAAGAAAGGAGTGAGTAAAGTGTTTCACCTTTATAAATCATTTTTTTTTATCATTGAGTTCACCTTTACACTCATTTCACTCATTGTGCTTTGTAAATCAATGCAGCCGATTTGACATTACACAGATTCCAGATGTCTATGACTCCTGCAAGTAAGTATTCACCTTATTTAAGGACAAATTAATTGTTCGTTTTTCAAATGTAACATGCAAGTTAATGCTTGGCATCCATTTGAAACAATTAATGTCATTTTGAGTGTCTAATAAAGATATTCAACGTTTAAAGTTCTAGAATATAGAAAGAAAATGTGCTCAACAAAGTTGATAGAAAATTTGAAATCGGATGTGCTATTATCTTCCTATATATAATATGCTTATTTTTTGAATCCTCAAGATCATTTACATCACCATACAACTATCTGTAAGTGGCATAAGCCTTACATCTGAACTACTGAATTGCATGGCAGATATGACCTTCTGCATAATGGTCATCTCAATCTTGAGGGTTTGGAAGAGCTTTTCGAAGTTGCTCAAGTAAGCAGGTTTACATTTTGTATTCTTTTATTTGACGTCTCTTTTGATTCTACATGAATTAATCATGAACTTTTGCAATTATGCATTCACACACTGTAGTCTGTCTCCTTAGTCATCACGAAGTTATGTTGATTAAGCACATACTTTGGAAGAGGAGTCAAGACAGTCAGTCAATGCACATGCAATGATAAGTAGAACATATGGCTGTATTGTTTTTGTACAAAAAACTGAGTACATATGCCATCTAGTTTTTGGGGATATCATTTCACACACTCACATGTGCCACAAAAAAGAATGACATTCCTCAATTTTGTCGTCCTAAGTTTGGGGAAGTCACACACTCCACTATTGTATCGTCTAATTGGATAGGGCCTTGCATGTCTACTCAGTGGCACTCTGTGTTGAATGTAACCATGAACACAGGAGTGTTTCTAAATGCTGTTATATGAAAAGACAAATTGAAGTTATTGGAGTATACGATTCTAACATTGAAGTGTATTGGATTATATAATTCTAAGTTTCTAACATTGAATTGACTTGGGAGGCGGACTATGCTTGGCTTGGCCATCGCTTCTGTTTTGTAAATTCATTGTAGGGCATTCAATTCCACTTTTCTTTTGTGTAATATTACGAGAGATGTAAATGTGGGGGCCGCTAAGCTAGATCTCATGAATATGAATAGCTTGTAGTGTTAATCTATTCATGTTGTTCATATTTTCGTTATTTCATATCAGTCAATTATGAAAGAAAGAACCGATTGTTTGAAAAGTTCTTTTTATATCCATATGTCGATGTTGTAGTTTTGATCTATCTGCTAGTTCGTTGATGTTGATTAATTCTCTGGAATGTTTTAGCATGTTCATAAAAGCTTATCTAGCACTATGATTCCTGTAGCTTCTTGCTGATGGTGTTATTCCAAATGAGTACGGGATCAACCCAAAGCAAAAACTAAAAATTGGTTCAAAGGTTTGTGCTCAAGCAAGATGTCACTGTTTTTTCATTGTTGTAGAAAATTGTGTGCATAGGATGCTGCCAAGTGATTAATCATTTATGCAGCTTTCACTTCTGTTGGTCTTTGTAGATAGCACGACGGTTATTGGGAAAAATTTTAATTGATCTATGGAACACTCGTGAAGAAGCTATTAGTGTCGCCGAACCGAAAATTACTGAAGATGAAGCTACATTCCTTCCAACAAAAGAAGCAGAGCACCAGCAAAAGCTACAAGTAAGAAATGAGGATGGAAGAAGATCTAGTTCCACGAGTGAGAGGTCATTGGACCAAGATGATGAAGATGATAGAGAAACTAAATACCGCTTAGATCCTAAGTATGTGCTTGTTTATTCTGGTTTCTACGAAATTCAATTTTTTGCTGATTTACAGGTAAGTTTTATGTTTTTAATATACTTTTATCTCAGGTATGCCAATGTGAAGACACCTGATCGACATGTCCGCACAAGGCTTTATTTCACATCGGTATACCGGAGCACTTACGTTCTGCATGCTTTGTTCTTATCATCCTTTTGGAATTCCAAGTGATATACATTTTGTCCACCAGGAATCTCATATACACTCATTAATGAATGTCCTTCGCTATTGCAATTTGGATGAATCTCTACAAGGAGAGGATAGCCTTGTTTGCCTAAGTGCTTTGGACCGACTATATAGAACTAAGGAGCTTGACTACATGAGTAATATCGTGCTTAGAATGTTTGAAAATATAGAGGTATGGATTTTTTTTTGCAATATGTTTCTCAACAATCTTCTCCTTTATATTATCATTTATCTACATATTTCCATTTATTGTTTTCATGAGTTAGTATTTCTGAAAGGTTTTGAGCTTCAAGTTTCCTACCTTTACATTAAAATTGTTATGAATATTGTGCATATTGATATGAGACCCAAAGGGCCATATATATAGGAGAGTACAAAAGGATATGCCACATAGAGATGATGCATATATGGAATAGAATACAAACTCTATATCCTAATACAACTCTATCTCCTTAACACCCCCCCTCAAATGCAAGGCGTATGCAATAGCATTGCATTTGAAAAACGGCTAACACTAAAACAAGAAAAATTCGAAGTCCGAGTCTTGATGATGTCGTCGTTGCGTGCAGCCTTTGAATAAACTGTCAAATCAAGCCGAAGAGGAATATATAAAAGGATGACAGCGCAGATCGAAGCCCGAGATGGCAGCGGCGCAATGCACAAGAAACGCAACGGAGGTGTAGTGCAAAAGAAGCGCGGCGGTTTTAGAAACTCGGGGCGGCGGCTTAAAGAGAAGCGGCGGCATCATAACGACTTCTACGATCTGCACATGTCTCAGAGAATAGAGCGGCGGCTGCTGCTATGCAAAAGAAAATTCCTACACTTCTATAACTGACAATAAATTTGTGGACTCGCACGACTTAGACGAACTAAAAATTAGAGACTACAGATTTTAGATGGACGCAACGAAGGACTCACGAAAAAGACTTAAAAAAACTAGTAGCAGAATTTTTTTTCTTCATAACTTCCTCTCCCCTCTCTCTTCACGCCTGCTCCCTCACTCCCGTCTCCCGCTCACTCCATCCATCTCGGGCGCCACTCACTCCCCACTCCACTCCCATCTCTCTCCCTCTCTCCCGCACAGATCCGGCGAAGACGAGCCGGGGGATCCCGGATCCAACGACGACGGTGGGGACGGCGATGGCGGCACGCGAGGCGGATCCGGCGACCCCGGGTGGACGAGACGAGGTTGGCGAGGCGGATCCGGCGACCCCGGACGGACGAGGCGAGGCGGATCCGGCGTCGACCCCGGGCGGACGGTGGAGATCCGAGCGGAGGATTGGAGATCCGGGCGGCCACGGGCGCCTGACGATGAAGATCCGCAACGGACGGAGGACGGCGGCCGGAGGAGCTGCGACGACGAAGAAGAGCCGCGACGGGCGGCGGACGGCTGCGACGGAGAACAGCAGGGACGGGTCGACGGGCGGCTTCTTCGGCCGAAAGGCCGACTGGCCAACTGGCCGTTGGATCGTGGGAGTAGGAACCGCGACGACCGCGAGCGGCCGGGTCGGGCTCGACGCGGAGTCCCCCGAGACAGCGGTGGCTAGATCCGAGGCGGCGGCGGCCAGAGAAGGCCGGATCCGGGCAGTCCATCTAGATCAGATCTGGATGGAGTGAGAGCACGAGGAGGGCGGCGGCCAGACGACGACTGCGGCGAGATCCGACGATCTGGTGTCGTACGGCCGGCGAACAACGCTTGCACGGCGGTCGGGAGAGGTGACCGCCCCCGGGAGAGATCATCCTCCCGGGGGCAGCAGGAACAGCAGATGTAGATTTGAGGTTAGGGTTTTAACCTAAGCTCTGATACCATGTTATGAATATTGTGCATATTGATATGAGACCCAAAGGGCCATATATATAGGAGAGTACAAGAGGATATGCCACATAGAGATAAGGCATATATGGAATAGAATACAAACTCTATATCCTAATACAACTCTATCTCCTTAACAAAAATGAAGTATTGTTCAATTGTTGATCGTGATCCTTTTCTTGATTAAGCTATCTTCCGTACTCGAGTGTCCTTTTTTCACTAGGCATGCAAACACCTTGTACTAACAACATTTTAGGGGAGCTTTAGTGCCAAACTAATTGTTATTATGGGGACTGCAATTATTGCTAGTTATATATGCAGTACAGATTGTTTCTGGTCAATTTTCTGTTGCAGTGCCATGTCAGTGATACTTATTTACAAGACCAATGGGTGATACTTGTTATGAATAGCGCTTATATTTATCACAAGACCAATTTGCAGAAAACCCCTTATACAACAGGAAAAATACACAGCTAATAATATACATCTAACACTGTTATGAATAGTGCTTGTATTCTTCATCATGAGGTCAATCGGCCAATATATATACAAGTATGGCATATATGCAGTAAACCCTTTATACAGTAGGGAAAATACACAACTAATAATACACATCTAACACCCCTTCAAACTTATGGTGGATCAACAATATGAAGTTTGGAAAGATAGAAGCTGTATTGGGCTTTGATCTGTGCCTTTGTGAAGAAGTTTATCAACTGAAACTCTGAAGGCGCATACCAAAGAACAACAACCTGGTTCTCCAGCTGTGTTTGCATGTACAAAGCATCAATACTAATATGCTTTGTAAGGTCATGTTTCACTGGATCTTTAGCAATGTTAATAGCATCTGTACTATTAGACAAAAGAGTTGGTGCAAAAACAAAAAAAACTAAAATTCTCAACTAACCACCGTAGCCAAGTAACCATCGTAGTCAATAGAGCCATAGCTCGCAACTCAACACTCGAATGAGAAATGGCTGTCTGCTTCTTAATCTTCCAAGCAATGAGAGAACCACCAAGAAAAACACAATAAACAAAGAGAGACCGGCGATCATAGTGATCAAGTGATCACTAGCCCAGGTGGCATCAGAATATGCCTAGAGCTAAAAAGAGCTGGAGCAAGGGAAAAAAAGAGGGCGAGTGATGGTTCCACGAAGATATCGTAGAACAAGAATATGACTATAGTGGAGCTAAGTGGAAGCAGAGATAAACTGACTCACGATACGCACAACATTATACGAAATGTTAGAACAAGCGATACCAAGATAAACAGGACTCCCAACAAGACGACGATAGCAAGTAGGATCAGTAAGAGACCATCAGTGGACTGAAGATGAACATTAAGCTCTATGGGAGAGTCAGCTGTACGCTGATCAATAAGAGAAGCGCGATCAAGAAGATCTAGGATATATGTTTCTTGGTGGATAGAAGCCCTCAGATATATAAATAACCTCAATCCTAGGAAAGTAGCGAAGAGGACCTAAATCGGACATAAGAAGTTGCACTAAGACGCTCCTTGACAAAAATTGATGTACTAAGAATCATTTCCAATAATGATCATATTATCAACATATAAAATAAGCATCCGACCACAAGGAGAAACGATCAAACCAGACACAAGGAGTTTGCTTGAGGCCGTAAAGAGATTGGCGAAGGCGACAAACCATACCTTCAAGAACAGAATACCCTGTGGTGGCTGCATATAAACCTCACACAATTCACTATTGAGAAAGACATTCTTGATATCAAGCCGAGAGATGGACCATGCCTGAACAGACGCAACAATAAGAAGAGTGTGAACAATGGTCATGTGTGCCACAGGAGTAAAAGTCTCATCATAATCACGACCATGCTCCTACTGAAAACCACGTGCTATGAGATGAGCCTTGTAGCGCTCAAGAGAACCATCAGAGCAGGTCTTAACCTTATAGACCTACTTACACGTGATAGGAGTAACGCGTAGGAAGAGGGATAAGATCCATATGCCAATACTCTCAAGGGCAGTGATCTTCGCTGCTATCGCATGCTACCATTCCTGATAAACAGCTACATCACGATAAGAAGTTGGTTTGGCAATAGCAGTAGCAGCAAAACTAAAGCGCTTAGGAGGCCGAATAGACTAGCAATCATGAAGAGCATATCAAGGATGAGAAGCCGAAGGCGACCATCAAAAGAAGAGGATGCATCAGAAGAATCCTTAACTCACAGACGGGTGTAGTAGAGGATAAGAAGGAATAAAGCCAGGAGGAACCTCTGGAGGGGGTGCCCGTGGCGAAGGAGGCGTCGACAGTGAAGGAGAAGAATGAGGGTAAAGAGACGAGACTGATCAAAAGTAACATCCTGAGCAATCCACATCCGTTGGCCAATAGGATCCCAACAACGATATCCCTTATGCTCAACGCTATATCCGTCGGCCTTGTGGGGAATATCCCTATGGGGGGCGAGGGTGGTCTCCCTACACAGGGGGAACGAGGCGGGCCCCACTATGCTCGCGAGTCGGGGACGGGGGTCGCCCTTCCCCCGCGGGGCTTCACGGGGACCCGTAAATATAAAAAATGCTATTTAAATAATAAATTATTTTTTTAATATGAGAGGTTGTATTCTTTTCTTGTATATTTAACCAAAACTTGAATCTATATGTTAGAATATATATTTTGAGGCTATATTTTGAAAGAAAAAGTATGCCTAAATAATTATAAATTAATAAACAAAGTCATATTATTGTTTTTTGAAAAATATTTAACCTATTTTTTATCCTCTACAGGGATCCCGTGGGGGTCGTGTCCTTGTAGGGACCGGGGACAGGGGGCCATCTCCCGCCTAGCCTTAGCAGGGCAGGGCGGGAGGCGTGTTGCGGGGGTCGGGGCAGGGCCGCGGAGGCCTTCCCGGGACCCCCCGGCCTGTTGCCACCCCAGCTCGGTGCACTCATGAGATGCAAGAAGAATATATGGCACGCACCTAAAGAGGTGACTAGAATAATTTGGAGTCTTGCCATAGAGACGCTCAATGGGGATCCCACCTTGAAGAGTAGAAGAGGCTGAATATTTATCAGGAAAGTGGCAGTAGAAACAGGCTCAGCCCAGAAGTGTGTTGGAACAGCAGAAGCAAGCATAAGAGTATGGGCTATCTCAAGAAGATGATGCTTTCTTCCAGTCACACCATTCTGGGCATGAGCACCAAGGCAATAAAACTGAGTGCCCTGCTCGGCAAGAAAACCATAAAGGACCCCCGACAAGTACTCCCCAGCGGAATCAACATGAAAGACACGAATAGGATAGTCAAACTAAGTACGGATCATGGTGGCAGAATTCTTGTAGTGGATAGAACCTCACTGCGAGATGACATAAAGTATATCCATATGTACAGAGAAAAATCATTAATAAAAAGTATATAATATTGATGAGTTGAAGTTGTTTACAACCCTAAAAATTTAAAAAAACATCACCAAATAGACCCTAAACAACCACGACGAACTAATGAAGACAGATGTGACCCACACAAATGTCGCAAACGATGATGCCACTGAGCAAATGAGGTAGTGGAGGATGCAGCAGATGTGGAGGCGGTGTTGGAGACAGCGAGACTAACAGGGGCAGCGGAAGAAAGATGAAGCCAGTCAAGCTCTTAGAGACATCGTGAACCACGACAGCGAGGGCCAATACCAACCAGTCCCCTGTGTGACGATTCTGAACACAAGAATCAGAATCGAAAATAACACGACAACCATGATCAGTGAGCTGATCACTAGATATGAGCTGCATGGTTAGTTTTGGAAGATGAGAAATAATAGGAACATAAAGAGGAATTCAAAAGAGTGCCTCATCTTGTGACAGAAAGAGGTAACATCTGATGTCTGAACACTGATGGGAACAACTAGATGACTAATAGAAGTGAGACTAGTGGAATCAGATGTCATATGAAAGGAAACACCAGAGTCAAGAATCCAAGGTGATATACCTAAGGAAGAAGTAGAAGGTGGTCTCTCACTAAAAGACTATGCAGCAAAACCAACTGAATCAGACGGTGCAAAAGCAGCCATGCGACGCAGCAGTGTGAGAATCTTGACTGTCAGAAACACCAGAGCTCCTTTGAGAGGAACCTCTAGTGCCTTTCGGAGGATGACCACCTTGATGCAAATCCTTCTTTCTATAGTAGAACTATTCCACATGTCCATCCTTATGCAGTAGATGCAGTGGAGTTCCCTATCAACAACAGCTATCACTGGTGGAGTAGCTGGAGGCGTGACAGGTGAAGCTGGAGGAGCTGCCAAAACTAAAGGAAACAACGGTGACGACAGTAAACCCGTACCACGAAGGTGAATCTCAGTACGAACAGCTGTAAGGGTCTCCAACAGAGACATAAGGGTGGCGAGATGACAAGAGAGTTCCACGAAGGTATCGCAGAACACGAAGATGACTATAACGGAGTTTAGTAGGAGCAGAAACAAAATGACTCAAGATATGCATAAGATACGAAATGTCAGGACGAGTGACACCAAGATAAACAAGGCCCAAACAAGATAACGATAACGAGTAGGATCAATAAGAGGCTCACCATCAATGGGACGAAGATAAACATTAGGCTCCATGGGAGTCCTAGCGGTGCGCTGATCTATAAGAGAGGCATGATCAAGAAGATCCTAGATATATTTTTCTTGGGACAGAGAGAAGCCCTTAGGAGTAGAAATAACCTCAATCTCAAGAAAGTAACGAAGAGGGCCCAAATCAGACATGAGAAACTGCTCACGAAAACACTCCTTGGCAAAAGTGATGTACTGAGAATCATCTCTAGCAATGATCATATCATCGACATACAAAAGGAGTAACGTCTGACCACGAGGTGAAGTGTGAATAAAAAGAGCAGGATCATGAGCACTGGCAGAGAAACTAGCTGCAGTGACAACAGAAGAGAAACGATCAAACCAGGCACGAGGAGCTTGAGGCCAGAGAGATTGACGAAGGCGACAAACCATACCCTTAGGAACAGAATACCTAGGGGCCGACTACATGTAGGCATTCTTGACGCCCAACTAAGAGATAGACCACTGTCGAACAGAGGCCACGGCAAGGAGAGTGCAAACGGTGGTTATGTGAGCGACAAGAGAAAATGTCTCATCTTAGTCACGACCATGCTCCTACTAGAAAAGGTCTCATCGTAGTCACGATCATGCTCCTGCTAGTAACATGCGCAGGAAGAGAAACAAGATCTCATGTGCTAGTACGCTCAAGGGCAGCGATCTCCTCTGCCATCACATGTTGCCACTCCTGATGAACAGTAGCATCACGATAAGTAGTCGGTTCGGCAAGAGCAGCGGCAGCAAAGCCAAAATGCTTAGGATGCCGAATAGACTGGCGATCACAAAGAGCATATATTGAGTAGGAGAGGCCGAAGAGGATGAACCATCAGAAGGAGATGGAGCATCAAAATAATCCTCAACTTATGGACGAGTATAGTAGAGAGAATAAGGAACAAGGTTAGGAGTAACCTCTGGAGAGGGTGTCAGCGGTGAAGATGGTGCCGACTAGGAAGAAGGCACCGGAGAGACCAAAGGCTGTGGTGAAGGATTGGTGACTAAGGGTGGAAGGAAAAGTTAGGAAAGAAAGTGGCTCGACAAGAGATGCTGAAGTGGAGAAAGGAGAAGGGTGAGGATAGAAAGGACGAGACTCATCAAAAGAAACGTCCCAAGAAATACACATGCGTCGATCAACAGGATCCCAACAACGATATCCCTTGTGCTCAGCATTATAGCCTAGAAAAACACACTCAACAGACTGAGCGGTCAGCTTGATGCGCTGACGAGGTGCAAGAAGAGCATAGCACACTCAAAAGAGGCAAAGACTAGAATAATCAGGAGTCTTGTCACAGAGATGCTCAACTGGGATCCCACCCTGAAGAGCAGAAGAGGGCTGAATATTGATCAGAAAAGTGGCAGTAGAAATAGCCTCAACCCAAAAGTGTGGTGGAACAGAAGAGGCAAGCATGAGGGCACGAGATCTCTCAAGATGACGATGCTTGCGTTCAGCTACACCATTCTGAGCATGAGCACCGGGACAGCTGATACGACAAGTCCTATTGAGGTCGAGGTTACGGATCCTTCGCTGAGTTGGCCAGTGGCTTCGCCGCCTTCGACGTCACATGCTATGTTGGCTTCGCCAGGTCATCCGACGAAGTGCATACATGTGAGTTCCCCTCCGGTCGATCTGGAGGGTGTTTCGCCTTGCCATGAGAGTGCCACATGGAGATTCGAGCTTGGAGGATGGTACGTTGCCGCCCCCTCCGGCTGGCTCTGTTGTGCTCAAGCGGCGACACCCCCTGGGGGAGCCTTGCTCATGCTAAAGGCGAGGCAGCTGATGCAAGTGCTAGCCAACACATCGCAAGTAAGAGTCTTTTTGTTTCAGGACTTCGCGTAGCTGTCCTCGCTACGCTCCCTCACCCTATCACCGTAGTCAGCGCCTCCCCCTTTTTTGGTGGTGGAGCACCAGCCGCTTGGCGAAGAGGAGGCTCGAGGGCCTTGGCGCCGAGCGCTACTTGCGCACAGATACAACGGAAGTGACTAGTGTTGAGGTGGCTTCCTACGAAGGTCTGGTCACGGGCGTTGAGGCAAAGCCTAGAAGGCTCTCGCTGGGTTATTTCGTCCCTCGGTCGGACGTCCTCCAATCGCTTTGCGCAGCCGTAGACTATCTGGACATTGGCCTCGACTGGAGCGCCTTGTTGTCTTGCGGCCCAGAGCTTCTTTTTGGGGCACTCGAGGCAACCGAAGTGAAGGTATGTCTAGCCTCCCGGGGGTACCTTCTCCTTTGTTGTTTACTTCTCTGGTCTGTTTTTTTTGTTTTATGAACGCAGTGTTCTATGCTTCGCAGGTTGTTGCTCTGGCGTGGGTGGCATAGATGGCGACGCTCCAGGAGATGCCGGACATGTGGGAGCAGTTGAACGCACCCTGAACCGAGGCTGATGCGCTTTGCTGGTCTTTGGAGGAGCATGAGAACCGCGTTCGCTTCCTCGAGGTAGAGGGGGTGAAAGCATTGGCAACCACGGAGGCTGTTGCGGCCAAAGCGAATACCCGCGCCATAGAGGAGGGGGAACTTCCTTCAATAGGTGGGCGCACTAGAAGGGAGAAGGACCGGTTGCAGTCCGAGGTCGCAAAGGGTCACCGGCTTAGTGATTAGTGCTCCGTGGTGGCATAGGAGGTCATGCAGAGCCTGGAGGCGACCTTGATGGACCTCGTGGTCGAAGTCCCTCCTCATTCGCATGGCCTAGAGGATCTGTGGGGAAGCATACGATGCATAAGGGATGCTTTGCCGCTTTCCTTGAGGGTGGCTTGTGCGTATGGGGACCATTGCTTGTACATCACCTTGCAGATACTTCTTGGTCTTCTGCACATCTGAGGGTGTGATGTGGGCAAGCTAGCGGACTTGGCTCTGGACCTTTCTTTCGGGAATACTACAATGCTCCATGTGGACTACATCCTGCCTGCGTGGACCGCTAGCAAAGAAGAGGGAGGGAGCACCGCGAGGGCGTGAGGGAAGTGGAGAGGGCAGGGGAGGGGGAGATGTCGGGCACGGAGGGTGGTGGGAGTGTGGGATTCGACGATACCCATGTGGACAATTCTACCCCCCTCCCCCCGGTTGTCCTTGTCGGCCTAGATTTCTTTCTCCAGCCTCTGCCTCGCCCCTAGGATGCCCCTGAGGACGTCGTGCACTACTCCCACTGCCCTGCGTGGCTGCGCCACCTCCATGTCGGTAGGGCTGAAAACGAAAACGGTAATTTTCGGTTACCGAAAATCGTTTTTGAGAAATTATCGATTTTTTCCCCTAAACGGAAACGGTGACGGTAACCGATAAAACGGAAACGAGAACGGTAAAAATATCCGATAACGAAAACGAAAACGATTTAGCTCCCTTCCGATCGTTTTCGAAAAATACCGTGTTTAATTGGTAATTACCGTCGGTAATTACCGATCAAAGCACCCAGGCCCAGCGGCCAGGCCCATTAGTGGAGGCCCATTCCGTCTCGGTGTCTCGGGCTCTCGGCCGACTCGGCGTCTCCGTCACTCCGTGAGACCGACACACCCCACCTCCTCCAGAGTCCAGACCTCCACGGCTTCACCCATCCATCCGACCATCCGCATCTCGCCATCTCCAGCCGCCGGCGCCGCCTCCATCCGGCCATCCCCACGCCTCCATGACAGTTGTTAACTAATGCTTGCGCGGTGGTGTGTGTTGGTCGGAGAAACAGGATGCGGCTGTACAACTGTGTGTCGCAGAGGTGCTTCTCCGACTGCGTCACCTCCTTCTACCGCAAGGCCCTCGGCAAGCGCGAGGAGGATTGCGTCCGCGCCTACGTCCGCAAGTTCCTCCTCTCCGCCTCCTCCGCCCGCTTTGCTGACCTCGCCGACCCCGGAGCCTCCGCCGCATTTGACGACTGATTCCGTAAGCCAGTCCACTCCACTGTAGGAGGAGTTTTGTTTGCTCTTGTTTGTCAGCAGTTTAGTTTGCTACGATTCTGCCTGCGATCTGAATTGAAAGAGAGGAGAGGGATGGATCATGGATGGGAATCGGGAAATAGATTATACGGACGGCCAAGTAACTAATTTGCGATTCAATGCAAATGTTGTTTCACTTGTTCTAGCGGCTGTATCCAATGACGAATCTGAAATTTGGATGGATACAGAAACGAATGAATTCTTCATGTCATGCTCTTTATCTTTTCTAGATCAAATTTCTTTTTATCTAGAGTCTAGATCAAACTTCTTTCTTCCAATTTTGAACACCATTTCATCTTGTGCCCCGTGATATGCAAACTTGAATTCTTCATATTGTGTGATGATTGATGTTCACCACTGTTTTTTGGCCTGCTCAACATCACTGCAATCAAGTTCACGTTTTTTGTTTTCACACTAAACCTGGTACTCTGCAATTTGCCGATATCTCTTAAGCCTCAAAAGTCATAGCAACTTCAGGAGAATAGACATGAATGGTTCATAGAGAAAATGTGCTTGATCAGGATAATGCACCAAGCAGAAAATGAGCCTGAGACAACCACAACCAAGATACTGCATGCTCAAAGCCACAAACACACCAGTGCGCCCAAAAAGAGGGGAGGAAAGTCTCATGTATTGATTGATTTCACGTAGTCAAGCTGTTAAGCTAACAGTTTCTGTAACAACTAAAAATGGATTTGAGCCAAAAAGCCTACGAGGTAAACAAGACCTTAGACTATTCTGTTACAATTCAATGAAGACTGATTTTTGGGTGCCATTCTGATTTCTAAATGGCACGAACGCATAAAGCTTTACCAAAATCTAAGATGAATCATCATATTTCCCATGAGGTTCTCTTCTCAAGATTTGACCTCAAACTCATCAAATATCTGTTCTAGTCTCCAAGACAAGACCATCACAAATTCGCATTAGTCTGCTAAGTATTATTGTATTAAGTCTATGATGTCACTTGTGGTTGTGGGCTTGTGGCTTTGTGCCGTGTCATTTTATTGCTATATAATATGTGTCTTGCTTCTTGTGCCATGGATCATTACTACAGTGTCTTTATGTGACCTGGGTCAATCTATACAGCTATTGTCATGCTGTGCAGATTGGTGTGTTTATTGTATTTTAGATATCGCTTTCATGATTTCCGATCGTTATCGATGCACTTTTGATCGAATAGTTTCGTTTCCGAATTTACCGGAATATCGATGTCATTCTCGTTTCCGACAATATCGTATCGATTTCGTTTTCGAGAAAATAATATGAAACTGAAAGTGATTTGACCTCCTACCGATCGTTTCCGACCGTTTTCAGCCCTACATGTCGGTGTCACCGGCATGTCCATGCTTCGAGAGGCGGTCATGACTGTGCAGCTTTCAGGCAGATCGGAGGGGGCAGCAGATCCGGGAATGGAAGGAGGAGATGGCAATTAGGAGATGCGGCAGTTGGCTACAGCTTGGATTTGGGGAAGAAGTGGGGAGACAGACAGTTGCGCGATGGGGTCGTGGGATGAATGGAAGGCATGCTGCTGCGCGTGCGTGGGGAGGAGGGCACGTGTCTGACACGGTGACCCACATATCGGCCGGTTTTCCAGGGAAGTGTGTGGGGTTGCGCTGCACGCTAGGATGGAATGTGCTGCGCGTCTGAGCGATTGACAAACTCCCCTCTTAGTTTAGTAGAGATATCTGCAATTGAGCATCGGTTCATCTATTGATTATGTACAAATGACATTATCTCTTAACTAATAGGGATTTATCCTCCTGAATTGGTTTGTCCTGATATTGTGTACTTCAAGTTGGTCAGTTTTCTCTATAGAACGTGTTCTTATTGATCTATCATCTTCTTGCTCATCCAGGGACAGGTTTATGCTAATCTGTGACTTCTCCTATTGCAACTTTTGTTAGCGCACTCCTGTTCTGTATTGCTTAGTACTTGATTCCAGGACCACCTTCATTCAGCTACTGATCATATGACTAAGCAGTGGCCTCCCCTTATATTCTGACCCATTTCCAGAGAAAAGCCTTAGCATGCCTATGGCATGTACAGTCCAAAACCAATACTGCTAGTTGTAAGTTGCTCATGTAATGAAGTAGGAGGTAGGATTGCTGATTGCTCTGAATTGCGAACATCTGAGCTCGCATCACATGATGGCGAAATTACTGCCCATCCAAATAATCTGTTCTACTTTCTGTAATATTCTCATATAGCGTTTGCAAGGACATAACCTATCACATGACGATATTAGATGAAATGGTATTAGTGGCACTGCTCTCTTTGAATCCTTAGTGCTTCACAACTTTATTTTTCGCAAAGTGATAAAGCAATAAATATGTACATTTTGTATCATGAGTGGTTTCCCCACCGCCTCTGGTGGTAGATCTAACATGCTTTTCAAGACATTACAGTACATAGAGAGTTGGATGTAACTTCCATCCGAATTTGTTTCATGTATGCATATGTATATCTCAATTTGTATCTAAATTAGCATTAAGCATGCATATTTCCACTCTGCCATAGTTATGTTTGATCCTTCTGTGACGAAGTACCCGTCCATGCCTAAACTTGCTGATGCCATAGGATCAGTTTCCTTGTTTCTGTTGTTCGACCTGGCCATCTGCTTACTAAATTTCTTATTTACAGGTTCCTCTAGAAGACGAGAAAAGGTTCCGGATTGAAATGACTTTCAGCCGTGGCGCTGATCTCAGTCCTCTTGAGGTGATGCCCACATCTTCTTCACAATGCAGGACATGAGCTCAGCTGTGCTACTAGACGCATTTGAGCTTACTAATGTAATGTGTGTTTGGTCCAGGACAAAACCAGCGAAACTTCTTCGTTGCTCCAGGAGCACACCCTGCCGATAATGGGACCTGAGAGATTGCAGGAAGTTGGCTCTTGCCTGACACTGGACAAGTTTGAGAAAATGGTGCGACCATTTGCAATGCCCCCAGAGGACTTCCCCCCAGCTGCACCTCCACAAGCCTTTTCAGGATACTTCTCCAAAGGCGCTGGGGTGCTGGAACGGTTGGCTAGCCTCTGGCCTTTTCACAAGGGTGCGACTAATGGCAAATAGCTGAAAGCTACGAATTGCTAGAATTAGTTCATGTAAATATTCTTATCGGTGGTTAGCATTTGTGTCAGATCTGGATCTTGCCAATCTAAAATCCTCTGTAATTTTACTATATTATTCCCTGTATCAATAAGTAATGTTCACAGATGTTACTAAACATCAAATACATATCTTGCGGAAGCGTAAGTAATAGACTGACACATGGATCAATCAAGCTGAAGCCTTTAAAGGCAGTAGTGGAAATGAAAATTTCACATAGGTGGTATTCTCAGGATATGTCCATAAGCAACCAACTAGGAGCTTGCGATCTAGTTCTTGGCTATCATCATCTTCTAGTCTTGTCAATGCCCAGTAGAGCTTTTATTTCTTCTTTTGACATAATAATAATAATTGAGCAGCAGTGAGTACAATGGTAGCAGCAAGCCACTACACAGAGTGCAATAATAATATATGTAAAGCTGCCCAGGGAGATTTAAGGTTCTTTTATTTGCTAATGGCTTTTGTTGAAAGTTACAATAAGTGAAAAATTAGCATTTTTACTAAATCTTGTTTTTAAAAAATGTAAGAATTTGCAATAATAATAGTAGTATAGGTTTATACTATTTTGATATCTAGTTTCTATCCACACTTTGTAATATCTAGATTCTATCTATCCAGGAGAAATCAATACTTGGGGTTCTATTCACTCCTCGTGTTTTTCATCTCATCCATGAAGATTATTTTATAAATAGACATTAACTCGAGTAAGTTCATATGCCTATCTATAACCGTGGGCACAAGTGTTCGAACAGTTTTCACTCCACATAAATCTCATACTTTGCCCATAAGAGACAACTAACTTGTTATATTTCACGTGTGTTTCTTGGACATGCAGATCAAGAAGGTCACCATAATGTTTTTACAATACATCTTCCCAGCGAGGCTACACCTGTTAGGGTTTTTCACCTACTATGAGGTTCTGTCCATCATCTTCAGAGGTCATCTCTTGCACTGCACAGAGGCTTCTATCTAGCTCTCAACCCATGTTCATCCGGATGGCGTAACCCACGTTGGATTGATGCAAATTGATTAGCCATGCCATGCCCATTATAGATTTTTACATTGAGAAGGGGTTACAAGATTAAGTTATTAGGGTTATCTGGATGGTTCTGTCACAGGTCACATTCTCGTGCTCTATCCGCATCAACCACTCTTATCATTCGCCTAGATGTTTAAGCGAGTTTAGAGTTTTAGAGAGTAAAATATCCCTCTAGTTCAAAATACTGGTTATTTCTATCCAATAACTACTTAAATACAATTTTCATGTTTGAAATGATGTCAGTGCAAATTAATGCCCCCGTGTATCTAAGCATGACTAAGTATAACGCTTAGATACGAACTTTTTGCTAGTATGTTTACCATTATTTCTAGGACAACAATGTTTTATGTCCAAAATCAAAGAATGTGATGTAATACTATATTTATTAATTTGGACTTAACTATGAGCTTAACATGAGTATAATTTACATAATAAATTAAATCATATAATTTTAATAATATAAATCAACATAACTCACATTTAAAAGATAGATGCAATATGGTCAAAATGGTGACTTGTCCCGCTCAATTTATTACGGCCTTGATCTTACCCAAAGTCTTCTTAGTCAATGGTCCTGAACTCGTGGTCTTCATCTTTATCTAGATCTTAATCTTCTTCGAACGGAGACTTCTTCAAGACTCTAAATTCTAATTACGCGATAAACAACTAAATCCAAATAACTCAAAAGTCTAAATAAATCCAAACGAAATCAATTAAGTTTTATTATGATTGTGAGGTAAGGTTTGGTGAGTGCGAGATGCTTGACAAAGTCAAACGATGGTTGAGTGAAAAGGGAAATGGCGGAAAAACTCTGCCGGGAAGGAAATCAAAGGAGGATCGATGAGGGAATATTCACAGGAATATTCCACCTTGGATTTGAAGTTGGCTAGGCATAGACAACCGTGAAATACCATGGCTTGATTTTTATTGCTTTATTATGATTTTATATTTATTAAGAAAGTTCCATAAGTTAGATAGGACCTACGGACAGATGTGAAAGTCTACATGAGGTACTAGGCATTACTTATCGAATATGATTTCTTGAGGGAGAAATAGGGCAGCGGTGGCCGGAAGGAAGAGGGAGAAAAAGGAGGGGAATCACAAGCATGAGGAAGCCGATATGAACTCACCAGGGTGATTGAAGACAGCGGGGAGAAGCCTAGGCGAGCCGACGGTGTGGGCCAGGGGCTGCACGGGCAGGTTGATGGTGGCGGTGACATAGGGCAGACAGGAGCTCATATTGGGGGTTGGGGGAGGTTGAGGGTGACATAAATGTACTCTACCTTGGAGGAATCGGACCGGGGATTGTTGTGGGTGCAATGGTGGCAGTGGCAGTGATTCTGACCAGATTTTGGGGAGACGGCGGTGTCGACGAGCTACAGGGCTTAGAATTTCAATTAAATGGGAGGGCGAGAAGAAGACTCACGGGAACACGAGATGACGTGAAAAGAAATGGGAGGGGGCCGGAACAGCGAGGGAAGACTGCGGCCGGTGCGGGGACACGATGGAAATAGAGGAAGGAGGGAGGAGCATGGGGGTCATGGCTTTAAATAGGCAAGGGGGGGGGGGGGGAAGAAGAGGTACATCGCGACACTATTCCTGCATAGGAGAGGGCGGCGTGGCACTGGAGTGATTGTGGCACGGTGCGTTGGGTGCATACGGCTAGAATGATGAGCGCAGGTCGACACAATAGTTGGGCGTGTATAGAATGAGAGAGAGAAAGGGAAGAGAAGAAAAAGGAGAATGGGCCAAATGGGCTGGGGAAGGGGAAATTGGGCCAAAGCCTTATTCGGATTTTGGAAATTTTGGTTTGATTCAAGTTTTGGTTTTGGATTTGAATTTTGAATTTCAATTTTGAATTTCCATCTAAATTCTTGGCTCAATTATTTGAATGTGAAGTTCAATATTCTTTTGCTTTTGCTTTTGCTTTTGCTTTTCCTTTATTTTGATTTCAGATTTGATTTTCGATTTGAATTTCAAATTCAGATTTTTGGTTCAATTCAAGTTCCAATTACTTGGCTCTTGTTCTTAGATTTTATTTTTATTCTTTGATTCATTTGGCAAAAACCAAATCAAGATTCTCAAATACAAATTGAATAATTCGAGCAACACCGAAATGCATTAAAAAGTTTTAGATTTCTTTTGCATTTTCAACATTCCAAAATTTTGGGATGTTACAAGTTGCTGGCAACACCATTTGCTTAATTTTGGTAACTCGGTTCAATCTTCCAGAAACTGAATCATGCGAATGCTTTTGCCTTGTATTATGTTTAATATCTGTTGGCAAACTGGCAAAGCTTCAAAGTTCCAGCAGCAACCCTGTACCTGCATATGAAAATTGCAGCCTGCTCAAATTTTTGAGCAACTGGCTTGTGTGAACTATTTGCATTGATTTTAGTTCGGTTTCATGTTATTTTTGGCTTTCAGAAGAGTTGAGCAGAAGCTGGTTGAGAATATGGGGGGTTAAAACAAAATCACAACCACAAGGATCTGATTCTTGATTCTTGGAAGAATATTTATTCTTAACGTCTTCTTGCTCCGCGGGGACCTGATTCTTTGATTTATACCCATCGCTCCGTTTGGTATTCAGACGACACGAGGCGTTGCCATGTCGATTACATGTTCGATTTTGATTAGTATTTAGTAGTCGAGATGCATGTGCACATGCCTCGATCAACACGACGACTTGTCCATGTCTACGTGTTTCATCCTGGTAGTGACAGCGGTTTGAGACCCATATTAGGGCCTAAATTATGAAATGGATTTAGTTCCAAATGACTCCATAACACTGTTTTGCAAGCTTTTGTCCTAGCCAAAGAATTTATGTTCATTGCAACTTGCAGCTTTTATTTTTTTGAAGCAGTTGCAACTGGCAGTAGGCCAGCTCTTTCAGTGTCACTCCTGCTAGGCTGTGGCCATCATGTTTTGGCAAACTTCTCCAGCAACTGTTCTGAAAAAACATTATACCAAGTACAAAAATCAATAAGCAACCATTAAGTATTCCCTTCGCCATGTCTTCCAAAGGAGATAGGATAATTAGTCTTTACTTAATAAGCAACCAATAAGTATTCCACTTTCATCACTCCAACCAAACACATCCTTAGATGACAAAAATATTTGAGATATATCATTGTGAGCTTGTGACAGAAATGAGATGTGAAATATTTTATTTGGTGTAACGTAACAAGTACCAAAAGATTTGCTGAAAGAGACCGGAGAGACGGATGTGCTGGGAGATCTTCACGATTTCATGAAAGGACAGGAACGAGAAATACATGACCTCAATTGTTAAAGAAGCAAAAGAGGGTAGGTGAAAGGTGACAAGCTTACCTAGGAACGCCGAAGGTAAGAAGGGCTTATGAAATTTAATAACTACTGTGAACTAGACCATGATTGATTGTTCTTGAATTATTACACGTTGCACGGACAAGTGTCGCTCTCTAATTTGATTCTTTTATTGACAAAGAAAAGGTTAAGAAGGAATCATCTGCTTTTACTTAATACAATCAACCTTTTCTTTTTTAAAAAGAAATAGATAAGTATGCCTTTTACACAGAGGATGACAAAAGCAAGGAAAGATGCGAGGGCAATTGCCGGAGAGGGGCTGCTTTTTTTTTGCATTTTGGCTACTGCCGCTTGGAAGCTTCTGGCATTTCGTGCCAAGTATTTGGCCTGCAAGATTTGGTGCATGGGTCTTTGTCTCTACGATCTCACTTTCTCATCATGATAAACATCTGTATCTCCGATAAATAATTATGGGAATGCAAACCCAATTGCATAAAACAAGATTAAACGATTCTATTTCTTTTAGAATAGAGAAGATCACATGCTTGATTATGCAATAGAAGATTAAACACTAGGTAATGCACTATGGAGTGACACAGTCAGCTAGCGTTCACAAGAGCACAACGGGACTAACGCTTTGACTCGATGGCGTTAGAATCATCCAACGAACATCATGAACACATGGACAACAGCATTCAAACAAAACCGAATTTCAAAATAAATTCGAATTTACTTTTGAGTTTGATTTCATTTGGTTCTTCCCCCTTTTCTCCTTAAATCACCACCGTTCAAATCTCTCCCTCCCGCCTCTGCTTCTCCCTTTTTCCTCTATGCACAGTCCAGTGAGTAGACACTATTCATCAACCGAAAATATCGCCGCTGCCCTGATCTTTTCGCCATCGCTCCTCATATCTTTCTGCCACTGCCACACCTCTGCTAGAGGTCATAGGTCATACTTCCTCGCTTATCCCGCCTCTGACTCCCTCTTAATTGCCCCTGCCGTGCGTCAGAGCGGCCGACAGAGCTCACCACCGCCTTTGCCTTTTTGCTCTCTGTGTTCTCTCTCGATCGACCTCTTCCGCCGCAACCTTCAGTTGTCTCAATCCATCTCCCCGCTGCCACGCCTCTGCCACTCACCCTCGGTCGTACACCTCGCCAGCCCCGCCCCCGGTAGCTACTAACTCTCTCTAGACTCACGGTGAAGCTTTCAAGTGGGAATTGGCCGCCGCCTCTCTATTCTTCCTCTGCTCTCACTGCCGACTTGACCGCCGCTTCTTTTGACCATCACATCTCGCCAGTCAAGGAGGCGCACAAGCCAAGATGCCACTGCTGGCTTCCTTAGCCTCTGCTGAACCCCGCCAACGCCTCCTGTGCCCTCCCTCCTGTCCACGCGCCAAAGCTCGAGCGGAGGCCACCATTGTGCCGAACCGCCTCTCACTTTATTTAAACTCTCAATCCCCTCCTTTGAGATGTACCTGTGCCCAAGGTGAGCCATCCACCCCAATTTCTTTAACAACCACCACACCACCGGCAATCATCGGAATACCCCGAAGTAAGCCAATTTTCAATTCTTATTATTGAGTTGATTACTTTTCAATTGCATTCGACCGTAGCACCCTTATGCTTCCCAAAACACCACCGAACCATTGCCATAGATCCTCAAGCCCCCTTCTTCCAGATCACCGAAGTTCGTCGCCCAGCTAAAGACCATCACCATGGACAGCTCAGCCATCCCTGACCCAAGCCGCCACTTACCCAAACTTCCCCTACCCCCCAAGGATGCTCAAACACTAATGCTCTTGTCCCCTTCGCCCTTGAAGCTCACCATTGCCATTAAAACACAGTCGCGAAGACACCTCACCGCCGATGAAGCTTCGGCCATCCCCGACCACACCCAAGGCCAAAAATGGGACCCCCTCGTCACCAGGAACCCACCCATGGTCGTCAATTGTTGTTTTGACCACGGATTCTCTGACCGCTCCATCACTTAAAATCTCTGACCACCCCACCGATTAAACTCTCTGACTGCTTCTGATAGCTACGATCGCTTCACACGAACGCTTCTCACAGTTATGACTTCCCCTGGCACTCAAGAGCTCCGACTACACTCAGCCACATCTGACTTCCGACCACAATATGCACTCGGATGCTTCTGACTGCTACAGTGTTCTTCTGACTATAGCTTCGTTACGACCATGGTGCATCATCTCGATGCTACGACTATGGCTTCTTCATGCTCGATTTCTTCGACTGCCAGTACTCAAAGCATAGTACTCGGAGCCTCTAACTTTGACTTCCGTAGTTTTGACGTCTGCTTTGGCTATGGCTTTAACCACTACTTCGATTGTGGCTTCAACCAAGGCTTCAAGTGTGGCTTCGTCCATAGCTTCTACGACCACTTACAACTCATCAAGAGTAAATCTAACAATTCCCACAGCCACTCGTACACCATCCGATCCCTTAAGCCACCCAGATGTCGTCCAATCCCCACAACTAATTGGACGTCCAATCTCAGTACAAACTCGTACACCGTCCGATCTCCGTCGACTTGCACTTGAAATTGAACCTCGACCGTCCACCTATCTTCGTAGTGGTGCCTAAAACTGCTGAGTACGACTACTTAGGAGTCATTACGACCATGTTGTCATTACGACTGTGCTATGGTTTACGACCACGCTATAGTTTACAACCACACTGAATATTCGGTCTCAGTAGTCATAACTCGATTACGACCACATCTTCTAGCTCCACAAACATCTCCGCTCGTAAGCAAGATTTGTGCCAACAGAAACCACCCAAGTACTCAAAACTTTGTTCTCCGAGTACGCAACGACAACTCAATAAGGACCAAACCCTCTTCGAACAGTAAAACCCACGATGAACAATACCAAGCCCATTACTGTTCATGAAACCCCAAAATGCATATATACATTTATTTCGATCGTTTTGATCCCGTCCATCCATTCCTCAGCTCTGTTTTCCCATACCAAACTCCTATAATCGCCAAAACCTATTTTATTTGGTTTTCTAGATTTTACTTATTTATTTTCTTTCTTTTTATTCTTAGCTCAATCCTTCGAGCATGGAATTGATTTGTTTCTTTTGCTTTGTGCTAGCACATGACGTCGTAGACTAGCCAGCCCAGGAAGGAGAAGCTCAAGTACAAGCACAAGATTCGAAAGAATACGGAATCGTAGAATATATTGATCTGCAAGGCAAGTCATATGTTTCTTATCATATTGAACATATATTCCTTTAATTATTTATTTACCAGAATTTTCATTTTTTATTTATGCACTGATATTTCATGTACAACAAATGTTTAGAATGACATGATACTAATTATATTCTACCACATGAAAAAAAACCATGTTTTATTTGGTGGTCATATTCACCTTGACAAGCCCTAGTAATAATAAATTAATATAAAATATATCATGGTTAGGAGATTCATCTACTTTACACTAGCAGTGATAGTGCCACAGTGCATTGGGATATTTATTTGTGAATGGTTACCTGGTTGATGAAAAGTAAGGACTAGAACCTTATGCTAAGTAAAGAACATAATAATCGCTCAACTACAAGCGTTGACTTGTCAAACATGTTTAGTAGCCGCTCAAATCGATTAAATATCTACTACAAGAATAACAGGCGTAAGAATGTAATATGGAAACGGTAAAACCATACTTTCACAACGGTAGGCTCCGCCTTGTCAGGCCGCCGTATTCTGTGACAGGGGTACCTTGTCTATCGGGTAGAGACTATATAAAGAGATGAGCAATGAAACAATCTTGTTTTCTTAACTCAGTCATGAGAGTTAAGAAATCTTGTGAGTAAAGTTGGGCAACTCTACAGAGTCATAATATGTGGTATTCGAATATGCCATGTTTTCGGTAAATAAAGCCGTGTTTAATGGGTGATTCCAATAGCGAAGCATAAGTAGATTTGGAAACAATTTGAAAATGTTGAAGTTTGGTAATTGAGATGTTGAAACCCCAAATTCCTTAAGAAGTTTATGATTTGTTATTTTGTATTTAAAAACAAAATGTTTACAAATAAAATTGCATCCACAAATATTTTAACAAAACCACTATATTCCCATCTCTTGAAAATCTTGGCAAGTAGCTATATAGTGTTTCCCCATGTGACTTGTTGAGTACGGTGGTGGTACTCACGCTTGCTAAACTATTAGCAGAAGATGCTTGGGAGAATAATGAAGGAACCATTGAGGAATAATTTGAAGATCCCTACGATGTAGACGATGCCTAGTGTTAGGGTTTATTCTACACTCAGGCACACCTATGGAGTTATTTTATATTGTAATATAACTTTGTGTCGATCGCCCTGCTGTGTAAAACTTGGATGCTAAGCCTTAATTTTATAATAATGTTTGGTTTTTATGCTTAAGCTTGTGATGAAAATGATGTACATTCATCTACGGTACTTGCAACCAAACAATTCTAGACAGTTGCTTAAAAATCCTAACGACCCTAGAAATGAGGATGTTACAAGCATTAGGATAATTCACCTAACACATCAAAACTTCCATCTGAAATTGTTCAGCATGGATGTACATGTTTCTTTAGAAAGTGGCATTTACGAGTTTCTCGTTGTTTGTTCTGACCAAGTAGCTTCCTTCACTACTACAGAAAGGCTAATAGTAGACGCCAAATCACAGACGGTTTTGTGAAACCGTCTGTAATGTACACTATTACAGACGGTTTTAATTTGAAGGCCGTCTGTGGTATTTGTGGCGGGAAAAAGGAGTATCACAGACGGTTCTTATTGTTGAACAGTCTGTGATACTGGAATATCACAGACGGTTTTTATTAAAAACCGTCTGTGATAATCTGGGATTATCACAGACGGTTTTTAATAAAAAACCGTCTGTGTTGTGTCGACTATCACAGACAGTTGTTGTTAAGAACCGTCTGGGAATGTTCATAGACGGTTTTTCACAAGAACCGGCTGTGATGTCCCTTTGTCTGTCATATTCTAGATCAGAGGTTAATATATAAGTACACATTGCTTCTAATAACTTAACTACAGAACTACTGAGACAAGAGATCACAAATTAAAGGCAAATTTATTAATTTCACTTAGAGGCAAATTTGTTACAAAAGTCGCATAGGTAAAGAGTTTCCCAGATTGTATTCTTTTGGGCTTCATAAGCTTCTTCTTCGACTTGGGGACTTGGAGGATCAGCCGCTAAATTCTCAAACACCGTTAAGATTGCCCTTGTCCTCAGCACTTCCTCCTGCAGCCTGGGCAAATGATCAGCAGCATCCATAATGTCGTAGAGGATAGCATGAAAAGATTCCTCAGAATCTGCCGTTTCTGCTTGATCGGCAAGGCTATCCATCAGTCTCTGCAATGCGTATAGAGCTTCTTCCGCATTGCGCACATTGTGGAGAAGAACCAGGGTGAGGGATGTTTCCCTTTCTTGAGCGGCAGCGAGACGCCTCCGTCGACGGCGGAGGATCAGGTCAAGCTGACGGATGCAAGAAAGTCGGGGAAGGAGAGCAGGGCGGGTGCGGGGAAGCTGCTCCAGATGCAAATTGTTGGCCGCCTGTGTAAGGTTTCGGCCGAACAATTCTTGATGAACAGATGAGAGGAAGGAGATGATCACAAGAATAGTAGAAGCCATGTTGTATTGTATATTGTATTGTACGTACGTAGAAGAGACCTGGATTAGGCGCGCCTATTTAACCTTTAGCACAGACGGTTCGTATACCCAAACATTAATGATATAGACGCTTCGTATAACGATCGAGAGACGTTAACTAGACGATCAAAACACGAAGCATTCTGGCATCGAAACACGCGCGAAGCGTTCTGGTATGAAGCTTATGATAGACGGTTTTTTATAAAAAACCGTCTGTGATAATATTTATCACAGACGGTTTTTAATAAAAAACCGTCTGTGATAATGGCTAAGGCATTTATTGCGCTGCTCAGACCGCATCTGTCTTCATTTCGATCCAGATCTAGCCACTGCTGCGCACTTTTTCACTCGGACGAAGACGTCGCCGCAGCCTCCTCCTCCTCCGTCACCGCCTCCCCCTGCGTCGCCGCCTCCTCCTCCTCCGTCGTCGTCGCCGCCTCCTCCTCCTCCGTCGCCGCCGCCTCCTCCTCCTCCGTCCCTAAGGTCACCAAAACCCTAAGGTCATCAAATCCCTCCCCGAGCTTCATGCTTACTGTTAGTGTTTAGGGTTGATGCTTGATGCTTCATACTGTTATGGTTAGTTGCTTAATACATATTTAGGGTTGATGCTTCATGCTTACTGGCCAGATGCTTTCATGCTTACATTATTGGAAAGCATGGAATCTACTTTCATTGGTGGAGAAGATGCAGACACTACTACATGCTTCATGCTTACTGTTAGTGTTTAGGGTTGATGCTTCATGCGTACTGTTAGTGTTTAGGGTTGATGCTTGATGCTTAGTACATATTACATTGAGAGCATTGAGTATATGATCAAAGGGCATGAAGCAAGTAACACATTCTAGTGTATCCCGTTCAATGAACCGGATACACTAGTTTGTGTCATTTGCTTCATAGACCTTTGTTTAGGGACTTTGCTATTTGGTTTATAGTATTAGCAACTAAAGTAGGTGCTAGGATAGGCACATCACCCCCTCTCTATGTGATAACTTTCTCATCTTATCCTAATAGAACTTTGTTTAGAGACCTTGTAGTAATAGTATTACAAAATTCAAGGCAATTTTAGTACAAAAGTACAAAAAAAAGAAATTCTCAGATTCTTCGGTGAGCAGCCGACATAGCCGACTTCTTCGTTGAGCGATTATCCATCTGCTTCTTCCCACTCCTTCTCTTCATCTCTGGTCTCTAGATCACGTACGCCAGTAGCGATGATTCAGTTAGATGAATCATCGCTACTGGCGTACGTGATCCAGAGACCAGAGATGAAGAGAAGGAGGGGGAAGAAGCAGATGGATAGTCGCTCACCGAAGAAGTCGGCTATGTCGGCTGCTCACCGAAGAATCTGGAATGTCTTTTTTTGCACTTTTGTAATAAAATTGCCTTGAATTTTGCGGGAAAAAGAAGGACTTGATACATTGGTACATTGGTAAGATAGGCACATCACCCCCTCTCTATGTCCATATCACCCCCTCCCTTCTCCCCCTCCCCTCTACTCCTCCCTTGTCTTCCCATTTTTGCAGTGCCACCAGCAGCAGCCGGGCAACACATGTGGATACTATGTTTGCCAACATATGGAACTACTCCTCGATTCCTCGAGGCTCACCAATCGCAAGGTTTGTCACTCTTCCCATAATTACTTCATACTTATCACGTTACATATATATGCACATTGATATTCATATCGGCAGGCTGTGTCCATCCCGTCAACTGCATTGAAACAGTCTGATTTTGGAGGGATTCAAGGAGAGTTGGCGTACTTTTTGCTGACTCAAGTCATAAAGCCCGGAGGACGGTTCCACTGCGCACCATGATTTCTTATTGGTCTTATCACTAAGTGTAAATGCAGTGTAGATCTTTTGTAATTGTGCATTTGCTAATGGATATTTCATTTCAATTCAATTAATCGATTTGCGAAATGGATGCATGCTTTATGTTTGTGAAATGAAGTGCCATGTCAATTGGATGTTTTATGTCTGTGAAATGTATCTGAAAGAAAATGAGATGTGTGAATTGTATGTTTTTTGTCTGTGATTATCTGCTTGTTTCAGAGGGCATGCCTAGCATTCCTGAGGCTAGCCAATAAGATAAATATATGTATGGGTCGAAGGGAATATCACAGACGGTTTTTACTCAAAAATCGTCTGTGATAGCTGATAATCACAGACGATTTTTAATAAAAAATCGTCTGTGATAATCAATATCACAGACGGTTTTTAACTAAAAACCGTCTGTGATTATCAGCTATCACAGACGGTTTACTCAAAAACCGTCTGTGATAGCCCATAATCACAGACGGTTCGAAAACCGTCTGTGATGACCTTCGATTATCACTGACCCATAAATACAGACGGCTCACAAAACCGTCTGTGATGACGTTTTCGAACCATCTGTGATGACCTTTTCTGTAGTAGTGCTTTGATGCTAAATATGCAACAAATACGTTTCTTACCACCATGTTTGGAACACAAAAATTGTTGGGATACGGGTAGGCTATACTAGCGCAAATTAAAATTTCTACCGCGTAAACCAAGAAGCCATGTGAGTAAGAGATTATGGATCGTTACCACTAGACACGGAGTGCAACAGAATTAGAGTTGAAGCAGCCGATTCAACGAAGAGTACGTCAGTGTAGTGGTAGTAGGCAATCGTCCTTCGGCCAACTGTCTCCTCCTTGTGATAATCCTGGTCAGCACCGCAGTCGTAGTAGCGCCTCTACTGAAGTCCACACGTCCAGGGATGGAACACTGTGCGTCGGCTTGCTAGCACTAGAGCGCACAGCAGGGGTTATGAGAGATGATGCCTAGGGTTTCGACGGGTGTGTTTTGGGATTTCTCCCTCAGCCTCACACCTCTCTTTATATAGCCTCCAATCAAATCCTTATCCGATACGAGCAGAGATTGAATCCCACTTGAAAACTATCATCCGAGCCCTTATCGTTCTAGACCATTAAGTGCGTGACACTGTAGGTTCATGTATATTAGGCCATGGGCCGAAAACTTCTTTTCAGTCTATAAGTTGGTAGCGGTCCTTAACAAGATATAACGACTCCCAAACATACATAAAAATCTTATCGAACAAACCTATATAGTGCTTATGTACTGATCCCTTTGCCTCGTGATACCAGATCAAACTTAAGGCGAGAAACGTGTCATCCTATGATAGCTCGATCCTTCACTCGAACCTATAGTGGATTACTCAGTTGTGATTGACTCCTTAACCATATTCGGCATGGTCATGCACTTTCTTAATCTAACCACATCGAGGGGCTAGAGATATCTCTCATGTTATATAAGAGAGGCAAATTCCATTTTGATCGTTCATATTCCTCTACTTAAGAATATAACAATTCCCGCAGTATCTCATAGTGAGTCAATCCAACATCATGTTCTCTAACACGTATCCATATTATTGATTTGATATCTCATATCTATGATCCGTGAAACATGATCATCAATCAATACATGTGTTGATCTGTAAATCATAATTGTCCCATGTAATGATATAAGATCAGGGATAATTTAGAATACATCAAAACGTGAATAAAGAGTTTCACGAGCAAGTCACATACTTGTTGATTAATATGAAAGACATTTATTCAAGTGACAAAATAACATATTATTTAAAAGATCATAAGCATAGAAGTGATGCAATCATCTCTATGATTGCTTTTAGGGTACATAACTAACAAAAATCGTACTGGAATTCTAGATAATTTACACGGATTTCCATCTTTCAAACAGGTCCTAAGTGTTGAAATCGAATGGATGCCTGTCCTGCGTTAAGCCGAACGAGACCAACAAACCCTAGTGCTGTGTTTAGTTCAACTTTTCCCAGCAAGATTGGAATGGACAGTTCAGTGCGAGTGTTCTATTAACCAGAGCTCAGCATGCAGTACCATCTGTACTATGATGACAAATTAACAACAGTAGGGTCAAGAGAGTGGTTGACATACCCCAATCACATACGTAGGAGTAGCCTAGTTGCTCACGCCTATTTCATGCCATGGGCGCACAAGGTGTAGTTATCATGGGATTAGAGCATATGCCTATATCTTAAGCTGCAGTTTGCTTGCCTGAAACTCAATTAATGTGCACGGTCATATGTTATTCAATTTCTTAGTATCTTAACGACTTTTTAAGGAATTTACATGAGTTGTCGCTGACAAGCGGTTTGGTGAAGCAGAGTACTAGTGTGCAGAGTGCAAGGTGCAGTAGCTGTTCAATTATTGATTTCCTAGAAATAAGGAGAGAACGGAAAAATATTTGGCTGTGTGCATCCGTACAAACATGCGAATCAGGTGGGCAGCTGCCTTGCTTGACTGCTGCTGTTTTACTCGGGAGGGCAGTTGATGCATCTCCATCACTTGATTTGTTTTACGTTAATTCTTTGATGAAGTTGTGACACCTTAGTCTAACCTTTGAGCTTAGAATTCTATCACTGCTATATAACAGTCTACTTTGCATCCATCGCCACTAAACTTTGGCAGCCTCTGCTCTAGTTATATCTCAACAAAATGGTAAACGACATACGTTTAACAATAAAGTAAACGGCATACGTTTAACAATAAACATTAAAACAGTTGTGCCATAAAATAAGAATAGACACGTCACAATTAAAACTTGGGTCATTCATGTCCAAGAATACTCAAGACGATGCAACCAGGAGCATAATAATAATACAAAAGCGACGAACAACATAAAGCATGTATATGGAGGAACATCATTCTCTACTTTTAAGCAAAAGGAATTGACCGCGTCCCACGCATACCTTTAACAATTTCAAAGCAACCTAAATTATCAAGAACATAAACATGAGTATTAAGGGGATAGCTAAGCTGCTAATTAATAAGTGCGGTGCAAAGTTCTACTCTCATTCCATGTATTCCGTCAATCAATGTCATTTGAAAAAAAAATCAACAAAGTAAAGTTGAGTCTAAGGCTCAACAAGTACATAGTAAAACAGTGGCATCAACACAACAATTCAGTAAACCCCATGTATGTGAAATATAAATCATAATCTCTGTAACTGTATCACTGTCACCTTTCTTTTTCTTTCATATAAAGCAATGCGATGCATTTGTAATTGTAGTTCATACCGGTATAGCATAGTGTTCACCCATCGCTGAATCACTCTTTCCCCGTCTTCTTACATACGGGGTCTCAACCTCCACTTCTGTGGAGTGCTTGCCAAGGTAATTCTTTATCTTCCTACTCCCTAGGGATGCCTACCCAAGGTAGTCCTGTGCATAAATGCAATGCATGATGCAACATTCTTCCAATATTAACATTCAACTATAAGTATCGCTAATCATGGTATAATCAATATGTAATCAAGGATATCATCTCATAAAATGCTGTAAAAACATAGCATGGAAGAATAAGTATCAAGCATCCATCACAATTCACTATTCTACCATGCACTTGTCTGTTTAATCTCATGGATGATATGTGGACGGCACCGATCTTGAACCTCTACATAGATAACCAATACTTCATTTCAAAACATGCCACAACAATATAAACTTGCAAACAAACCGACATAGCTCCTTTGTTCCTCCCGGGATAGTGGTTTCATAATTTTATAACCATTTTTAGCTACCATAGATTGTAGTAAAAGAAGACATCATGAATATCTACACAAAGTTCTCTACAACATTTCATTTAACACCGAAAAATGGTTATGTCATCAACTAACGTTAAAGTACATTACAATATTACTGCTGCAACTAGTAGAGGATTACCGAACAACAGACTTTGGAAACTTGTACAAAATTCATACCTTAACCAATTTGGGTGGTTAAGCACTCTATCAAAATCTTAGAAAATTACCTACACAATTCTAGCTACTCCCCAAACCTAATTCAGTGGTATACATGGTCTAATCCACCAATTACTGTGGCATCACCTGACTATGATAGTCTGCGGGACAACAAACTTTCGAAGGCCATAACTTGCAATTTACCCAATAGATTTTAGTGCTTTTTAGCTTGCTGGAAAGATAGAAAAGTTATCTACAACTCTATAGAACATTACCTTTCCTGATTCAATCTCTAGATACCCTAAAAATTTGATTGATCCAAACTGCACAAACCAGAGATCCAAAAGTTACTAATCCCCCAAACTGGGATGAATTACAAGCTAAGTACTCTTCAAATCACAAGCCAAAACCATCTGGAACTTAATATTCAGCCTATAGAAAAAAAGGATTGGAGGTGTTACTCACAAATTAAATGAAGAAAATTAGGTAAGGAACAACGACAAAATCCCTCCTTTCTCCCCTTCTCCCTTCCTTCTCCTCCTACCTTGGCCTTCCTCTTACTTCCTTGCTGCAGCAACACAACATGGCTGAGCAGCAGCACTGGGTGACAGTGGCAACGTTGGGTGTTGGCAGTGGCAGTGGTGCGTAGGGTTGGAAGCAATGTAGGTGAAGGCGACGCTTAGTGTAGGTTGAAGAAGAGCAGGCAGGGGCAACGGTGGTAGCAGGAAGCAACAACAATGGGGATGGAGATGAGGGTGGGGAAAGGATAAGACTATTGCCTTTTCCCCTGGCTTAACCTTATGTAGGGTGGTGTGGGCTAGGTGAGCTCGGGTTATGCTTGGCCCATCCACCCCTCTTCTCTTCTTTAATTTTTTCTGGTATTACATAAGTTCCTTGTCAAGTCATTAGGCACATGGACTATGTTGATAACTAGCTCTAAAACTACCATGCAGCCCACTGGATTCATCAAATCCTTTGCCATTGTTGATAACTAGCACTAAAACTACCAAAGAAAAGAAGAGCTAGGGTTAAAGCTAGAAAGGATTCTCGGTATATTTTCTCACAACGAAAAAAGAAAGTTTCACTATGGGGTGTTTGAAACATTTAGAGCTTCTGGCTTTTGGCTAGAACTTTTGGCTTTAGAATAGTATCATCTGGAAGTGGAAGCGGTTGAAAGCAGGAGGTGCTTGATTCGGTTGGAGCTTTTAGCTGAGCTGATTCAAATAGGGGGCACAATCTAGTCAACCAAACATGCCACTGCCATCCCATCCCTTCTCCATTGTTGGCGAAAGTAGTAGCGAAACCATAACAACCTCTCCAATCCGTCTACTCCAACGCATGTTGCCTCCTCAGCCCTGTCCTCATGCTGAAAGCCAATGAGCACTGCCCCTATTTCTCAAACTGCCACTCCCATCTGGCGCATATCCTCATCCACCTTGCCTCTCCCCAAAAAATTGGGTTTCCTCTCATCCTTCCCACTCCCCTATGATCCCGTTGGGTCGCTCATTCATAAACATCGTTGCTGAAGCCTCGCTGATAGCTAGTCGCGTCATCTGCCTTGTCGTTGTGCATGTCGACCTGTCGTGCCTTGTTCACATCACCACGATTGCCTCCTCATGAATTCCTTCATGCCCACTCCTAAGCCTCCCCGCCGCCTTAGCCTATCGCCGGCGAATGCCTCTACTCCACCATGAGTGTCATTGTCGCTGGCCCTCATCATCGCGGCCCAGATCAATCCATCACCACTGGATGCTTCAACGCATTCATGCCATGCTCATGTGCACTCCATCCAGGTGGGAGGACCTACTGGAGTCCGCACCAGCTACGTTCTCTCTTCTGCGTCCGTCGCCCCTAACCGTTTTGTTTTGGCCAAAGCCCTTTCCCCTCACCCCAAAACACCAAAAAGGATTCTCAGAGTACAGGAACATGATGTGCTCGCCCTCACTTCGCAACTCCACTTCTGTAGCTCGATGTCGCCCCACATTTGTAGCGGCCCATGTCTTCCCCACACCATGAGCCAAGAAGACGAAGCACAATGTGCCCCTCGAGCTCGCTCTTGTGCACACCTAGGGAGGTATAGTACGGGGGGAGGATAGGCGGTGGCATGGAGGGGGGCAGCGTCATGGAGGGGGGAGGCGGCATCACGGAGAGGGAAGGCAACACATGGGCATGAGGGAGGCGGTCGTACACTCTGGTGAAGAATAGGCAGACGAGAGAAGAAGTCGGATGTAAAGTTGAAGCCACTTCAAGATACAGCTTTCAGAAACCAAATGTTTGATTCGAGTTTGAACCAAGTGTTTGATTCGAGCCGTTTCAAACGGCCCTATATTTTAGGAGCTTATGACTTGCATTTACCATGAGTATAGTGCAAATGCCACGGCTAGGTCGTTTCTTGACAATGACAGAGGAGTCGAATCAGGAATTTTTGTAGAACTTATAGATCACTAATCACTCGTGTGAGCATCAAAAGCTATTCTTTAGTGTTTGAGCTAATAAAAAAAAAGAGAAACCAAGTACACTAGTTAACAAAAAGAGTAATGCATACGTACTGTCACTGGTTTGAAAGGAATTATGTAGCAGCACTGGCGGTGCTTAGAGACTAGAGTAGACCAGCTAGACGGGCCATGGCCGCGCCTACGTTTTGCAAATTCCAATGATGAGATATACTACCTAATCATATGTTTCATGCTCACCTTGCAATCCACGTTTGGATTTCCTTAACAGGATGCACAAGAATTTGCAGAATCTTGTTATCCGTTCATGTTTTTTCTCCTATTTAATACATGAGATCAAAATCTACTGAATAAATGGTTCTGCTCATTTCGGCTTGAACTTCTAACTTCTGGTTTATTTTTCATTATTCTTAAATTTCATTTTTCTGTCATTTTGACTTTTTTTTTGTTTTTTTGCCGGTTCTTTTTTTCCCATATTCGTTTGCATTGTCAATGATGGGCTAATATATTTTTTTCTATTTTTAATTTTTTAAAATTTAGTTACGCCAAATAAGTCACCATCAGCTACAATGTAATTTCAGCCAGCTACGGTGCAATTTCAGCCATAAGACAGCTTATTTCAGCCCAGCCGAACAGCACCTAAGTAATTACTGTATATTTAGAATATTTTGAATTCTGTCTGAGGTTAAATTTGAAAAGGGTGTCGATATCAAACACCACGAAGTGGTTTTTCATTATAAACTGTGAATCAACCAACCTTTTGCCAGTTAGTAGGCAAATATATGATCGATGCTATCATGTGATCTGGAGAAATCTGAACACGTACCATATAGTTTGGGGAGGAGGAGGGGGGGGGGGCATCAATTTTGTTGTCCATTTCTTGATGTCACCAGACAGAGTAGTATTCCTGCTCGGCGAAACTAAAGTCAGATACGCAATACAAGCAGTGACGTATTTTGTGGTTATATGAGGGTAAGGACATGTTGCAGTCACATAAGTTTGTATTTGGTATTTCCGTTATTTCCGTTCCTAGCATGCACATTTTGAATGTATTATATACTCCTTTATTGCACGAATGATTATGGTGCCACTATTGTTGCTTAAGGGGATTTGAAGCTCAACCATTACCATGTTTTGAGATATGCGTTCTTTTATGTTTACATGAAAATCTAAACCAAGTCTGCCATACCTAAAATCATCCCTGTCTAAATGCTTGATTACATGTTAGTGTGCTATAGATTAACTAGGGATGCAAACAGAGCGGATACAGACGGATATTGCTCATTCTGTATCCTTTTCCATATTTTTTGTCGGAGTCGGATACAGATAGTGCCGGATACGAATACGAATGCGGATATTCTCGGTCACGAATACGGAGCGAATACATACTGCTCCGAATACGGTTAATTTCGGTCACGAATATTTAATCGGATAATGTGCGAAAGCAAATTTCACATGGTGACAGAGACAAATTAAGCAAACTAAGATCTAATACGAGTGTACCAACGTTGCAATAGCCACCGAAACAAGCAATCTTATATAAATAAATGATGCTACATTTTAAGACGAGTCGGAGATCCCACCTGGCCGATGGAGAGGCTAGGTATCCGACTCCGTTTCTGTATCTGGTAACTATCCGGAAAAATATCCGGATAGTTCCGTATTCGTTGGATAATGCTTTTTCCGAATCCGTTTCCGTATCCGACAAAAAATATTCGAATCCGTTTCCGTATGATTAACCTATCCAAGCTACCACACATCCATGAAATATGGACCTTATTATTTATCACCATGATTTTGGATCTAACGTTTTAACCTAGATCAACATTTGGACCTTGCCCTTTGCCCCTTTCTAAGCTGCTAACCCGAAATGTCATATTAGATTATACACTAGTACTCATTCTTAATGAATTTCATCAAGGTACGACCACCTACCAACTTATCTTTAGAACTAACTTTAAACTAACTTTAAAATCACATGGTATTGACGTAAGACATAAAGGCAATGTTCATATTGACTTCTAATAATTGTTTTTTATGATAAATAATTTTTCTATATTATCTAATTTTTAAACAAAATATTTTTTTAAGGCGAGATCTATTAGTCAATTTTAGTACACATTACAGCGACTTCATTTATACCGATCAAAATCGCACGCGGGTGTCTCTTTACAAGCCTTTCTACAAACTATTACTATTTATAAACCAAAGTTAAAAGTCAAAACCAAAAACCTATATAAACATGCCCAGAATGCGGTAATGAACCATACATCTCTAAGTCTTTGCATTGGGAATTTTGGACAATCTTAGCGGTTTATGCAACATAAATTCCAATTATAATGCCAAGGTGAGCTAAATTCCATATCTACCCCCCCCCCTTTGAGTATGACATGCGGTCCCCGAGCGCATGACTACTAGTCATGCGGTCCGGGACCGCATGACTACGTCCCATTAGCTACAGTTACTTCCCCGTTTAAATAAATACAATTTACGTTTTGTAGTAATTTTTAAAAGTAGTAAATGAGCTCAAAAAAAATTGAAATTTTTTGTGGGGCCTTCCAACAAAATGTAATTGCTTCTATAATTTTTGTGAAATTTTTAGTACTGCGAATTATTGTTGGGAATTTATTCAAGCGTGTTATTTGCACGAATATTTTAATATAGCAAATGATGTCAAAATATTATGAATTTTTTTTGAAGGCCCACTGCGTATTGTGCACAATTTTGTAAATTTTTGTGATATTTTACACTCCAAAATTATTTTGAAAATTTAGGATTTAAGTATAAAAAATTAGGGTTTCATGATTTTTTATTAAATTATTCGTACAAACATATGTGGTAACTATATATATATATATATATGTGTGTGTGTGTGTGTGTGTGTGTGTGTACATGTCTACGTGTATGTGCGTGCAGTATGTACTTACATATGTATACGCACTATATCTATTTTTCGGAGAGACAAGCGCATGTAGCGCTTTTGCGACCCGTATTTACGCAAATGTCAATACACACATGAAATTTATAAAAATAACACTTCTGCCACACGACGGGCAGTGGCATGCCCATGGGGCCGGCACGTGGCACGGGCGTCTGCCCACCGTGCGAGACAGCGATTAGTTTAGTTACCACATATGTTTATACGAATAATTTAATAAAAAACCATGAAACCCTAATTTTTTATACTTAAATCCTAAATTTTCAAAATAATTTTGGAGCGTACAATATCACAAAAATTTACACAATTGTGCACAATACACAGCGGGCCTTCAAAAAAAATTCATAATATTTTGACATCATTTTCTATAAAATATCCGTGCAAATAACACGCTTAAATAAATTCCCAACAATAATTCGCAGTACTAAAAACTACACAAAAATTATAGAAGCAATTACACCTTGTTGGAAGGCCCCACAAAAAATTTCAATTTTTTGAGCTCGTTTACTGCTTTTAAAAATTACTACAAAACATAAATTGTATTTATTTAAACGGGGAAGTAACTGTAGCTGATGGGACGTAGTCATGCGGTCCTGGACCGCATGAAGCTCACCTTGGGGTTATATTTGGAATTTATGTTGCATAAACTGCTGAAATTGTCCAAACTTCTCGCATTGGCACCAAAAAAACCATCCCTGCTAACATGCTCCCACTGTATTACACATATGATCACTGAATGAACAATCACAGAGGATCCCATCACAACATAAAAACCACTTTTCCCCAACCCAGCTATCCTCTTTATTACCAGTTTACCTACCTTTTCATTCTCCTTTTTTTTTCATTTCCATTTCTCGTTGTTTTCTTCCAGCTTCTTTTCTGCTGCCGCTGTCACTTTACCTACCTTTTCATTCTCCTTTTTTTTTTCTATTTCCATTTCTCGTTGCTTTCTTCCAGCTTCTCTCTTCTGCTGCTGCCTCTCGTGGGACGCGTGGAAACCCACTCTCTCCTCTTACATCCCCACCACCTCACTGCTCACTTCAGAGGAGGATTTCATCAGTTGATCGCAGGCTCACACACACACACAAAAAAGGCCATGTATTTCACTCACTAGAATTCTGCTGCATATTACGTATATATCTGAAAGGAGAGCAGAGCAGGAGGGAGAAAGGGAGACTAGTTCGGGGGAGATCAGAGGGGTGCCTCCATGGCCTACACGGAGGGAAACCTCGACGCCGTCCTCAAGGAGTCCGTCGACTTGGTAACAACCTGCTGTTGGGGTGGTGGTTCTTGCGAGTGTAGTGTAGTGTATGGACAAGGCTACATCTGGGTGTTCTTGGTTTGTTCATGGTTTGTAGCACTCCTTAGTGGAAAGTGGTATGTGGTTGTGGTTTATTGGGTTTCAGCATTGCAGGGTGGCAGACTGGCAGAATTGGCGTTTGCTAGTTGTTGTTGTTAGCTTCCAGGATTTTGCGGGCCATGCGGAGGAATGGGCGTATGTTTTGTGGGTTCCTCGTTTTCTAGAGATAATTGGTTCGCTCACGTTCTGTTGTTCTAGGATCTTCGTTTCATATGTTCTTGGATTATATGGGTTTCAGGACTTCCTGCATATGCTAGTAGTTCCTAGAGTCGACGGGTTCTTGAAGTGCTTGGTGAAATGCGAGGCGGCTGTTTGGTGGTTAATTGACTTGATTCTTGTTCGGTTGCCGGGATGGGTGGCGAAACTCGCATGGTTTATTGTGCTTGTTTGTTAATTCCAGAACTCTGGGTGACATTCTTGGAGTATTGAATACTGATTCTTTCTTTATTGCTGTTACTTATTTTAGTGATTCATGTTCTTGCTACTCTTTCTGATCATAGTATCCCCTAGCTGAGTAGGATATGAGTTTTTTTTTTTTTTTTTTGCATGGAGATGTTGATGTCTTGCTTTTATTTTTCTTGTGTCTCTTTTTAGGCCATTCAACGATTGGTTAAATTATGTGCTCATGGTTCTTGTCCGGTTGGGATTGGTCTCTTGGTTCTTGGACTCTGGTTCTTGGTTCGTTGGAATAGTAGGTTGCTACTTGCATGTTGAAGCTAGAAATGTCTTTCTTTTTATTAGGTCTCCAAGGTGACAATTTTGAGTGTTGGTTCTTGGTTACTTTGTTTTCCCGACTTGCTGTTGCTGGAACTTGTTTGATTTGTTAAGTGCATTTGTTGCAATGTTTTCAGGAAAACATCCCAATTGAGGAAGTTTTGGAGAATCTAAGATGCAGCCGCGATGGGCTCACTTCCGAGCAGGCGAAGCAACGCCTGGAAATCTTTGGTCCGAACAAGCTCGAGGAGAAAGAGGTCAGGTTCATTTAGCCCATTTGGCCATTTCGTGGGAAAGATCTTGCTCTTCCTGGTCTTGGGGGAGCAGTAATATTCTCTAATTCATTTATGTTGCGTGTATAGTTAAGCTGGAATGTTTGATGGCTGCAGGAGAGCAAGTTCCTCAAGTTTTTGGGGTTCATGTGGAATCCACTGTCATGGGTCATGGAGGCTGCAGCTATCATGGCCATTGCAATGGCAAACGGTGGGGTAAGACCAAAGACATCTGACAAAATTTGTCATTTACGATGTTGTTGTCTTCTAGTTTGATCATGGATGAAGTGTACGTCCTGCCTTTTAACAATATATGATGTGTGTTATGTCATCAGGGGAAGCCACCAGATTGGCAGGACTTTGTTGGTATCATCACACTGCTACTTATCAACTCAACTATCAGTTTCATTGAGGAAAACAATGCCGGCAATGCTGCTGCTGCACTCATGGCCCGTCTTGCACCGAAAGCCAAGGTCCTTATTCACTTATACTTGTGATATTTCACTGTATTTGTAGTATCGTCGATGACAATCAAAAAGGTGAATGATTGCAGTGCGCAGCAATTTTTTAAAAAAATTTACTGTCTTCTGATATTTCAACCTGTCACACAGCAAAAACCAGAAAAATAAAAACAAAACGAGACAAGTTAGAAATGGCAATTTCTCTCTCCTGGTATTGTAGCGCCAATGTAGCAATAGCGATCGGGTATTGTAGCTACTGTTCATGCACTGTAGCATAGCACTGTAGCAACCCGATAAAAAGTGAAGCCTCTGCTTCCGGACAGCCTAGCTATTGCCCTTTTCTCCATGCATGTCAATCCAAGGCGGAACCCACAAGAGATAAATCGATGCATCCAAGTAGCAGCCGCCCCTACTCAAACAACAGCAAGAAATCAAATACGGATCAAAGTTTGATGCATGCGGACCGAGGCACCCCGAAGTTCCTGCACTTCGCTTGGACCAAAGATGTGCCACATGTCTGATGAGTTTGGCGATGCTCTACTCGGTGATAAAACAATGTGTGATGCTAAACGAGACACGTCGCCTCGCGTGAGAGATGCATGGAAATTTCACATGTGAATCGAGATGAAGAAGACGATGCGCTCGATGTTCGCTATGGGAGCACCACGCTCTGCTGTCTCTAGCACGCGCCGTCGTCAAACAAAGCAAAGCAAAAAACCGTGACCAACACTTTTTCTTGAAATAGATCTAAACTTTATTTCTGAATCATGGTGGTTACAAAGTGCCCTCCTAGCACCTCTATACCCTAGAACGAAATTAGTATCTTTCAAAGCCACAGGGTTAGCCTCTAACTCCATCTCTATTTATAGTCTAAAGCCCAAAATATGGGCTGAGCCTAAGCCCATGAGTTTTAGTCCAATTTCAATAGTAAAGGGACCCAAAACCCTTTCTAACACGGGTTTCCCGAAATTCCAACTTTTCAACTTATCGCGTGTCGAAGCCTCTAGGACCACACCTCCTGTAGCTTCTCCACGCACCATCCACCTCTGATCTCTATGCGCCCCAAGCATGAGGTCGACCATCTCGTAACATCGTTGACCGTCCGAATCTCAGATCTCACCATCCTAGTCTCGGTCCACCTCGTCATCGACCATGATCGCCTTCATGCTCAACCTGCACATGCAAAGACCAAATAATATTTTTTGAGCACAAGTTTATCCCAACTTGACCAACATCAGTCCACACACCTCGCATAACACCGATAAGCAGTATTATCAAATATTCATCATAAATTAACCATTGTCAATTATCCATTACCAGAATATCCTAGATCTAGCCACATGGTCTAACAATCTCCCTCTTGATGAATATATTGACAACACCTTAAGATAGCATGATGAATTAGCTTCAAACAGATATAAGTGAAGAACTGAAGCCGAAAAAACATTTTAAGATATAAATCTCAAATCTGTTCAACAACTCTCCCCCTCAACACAAGAGAATCAATTTTAGCAACTCTCTCCAATATCTCTCCATTCCCTCCAATTTCTCTTTCTTTGGAATGTAATCATCAAGAAACTTCAATAAATAATTAATTCTAAGGAGCAATGAGAGTAAAATATCAAGACGCTTTATAGATTATCTAAGTCACTGTGCATTGATGTAATAAAGCAACCAAGCCATATTTTTTAGTAGAGCTATCTAGATCATATAAAATCATATATCATATAGCAATATCAAAATAAGGTTTTCAATAGGATTAAGCAATTTATATCAACGACATGCATCGCAACAATGACCAGACCAATTATAAAGAACACAATGAGATATCACAACGAAAAGCCAGAACCTAAAAGAGAAGAAAGTTTAAATTCAGACGAGCTAGCAATCTCATGTAACAACCTGTTACTCCACACTCAATTCATAGGCATGTGGCATGTTTGTAGTATAATGGAATGCTTGTAGCATACTTGTTTTAGATGGTGGCATACTTGAAGCATACTTTTTTTATTTGTGCATTTTTTATGCTTTTTTCTTTTTGTGTACCATGGCATGCTTGAAACATACATCTGTTCAATTGTCTCTTTTTTATATAACATGCCAAATTGAGTGATCATAAAAAGATCGCAATATGAAGCCTCATAGACAAGATTTAAAATAAGACTCACAATCAAGCTAATCATTTTCGACGAACATCGTAGAGCATTATCTATAATCAATCTAGTCAAAGTATTCCGCCGTGTCATATTTTAGTTCAAGTATAGCAAATTAATTATAACTAATCATGATAAAAGCTACACAACATATGAGAAAATATGATAAAGAGAGTTCTACAACTCTTTTGATTTCAATAGCTTGGACTTGTTGATTTATTTGACAAGTATAATAAACAAAACTTTTGAAATTTTTAAACAACAAGCTCCCCCTCAGAATAATGATGTAACACACCTAATTCACTTTGCAAATGAGCAAAGCGTGAAGAATCAAGCGGTTTCATGTGAATATCAGCAACATGATAATCTAACATGATGTAAGATAATATCACCTTTTCAACATGGTCTCTCAGAAAGTGAAATCTCTTGAAAGCCATCAAAGAGAGTAAAAAACCCAATCAAGTAGTGATGTAAAAGATTGGAACCCAATCTAGCTTATGTTCTCTATCCTTGTCAGCTATTCTTACATCATAGAAAACACTGGTCTCACAGTACTGGGGTTAGTGAAATAAGATCTAGGAATCCAGTACTGAGACACATGACAAACAGGAGCAACAGAGCTAGAATAAAAATTACGTGCATGAGGGTGATCAGAATGCTGAAAAGAACGTGGGTTATTTGAATTAAATCCCAATCTAGCATGTGAAGCAGATTTAAAATCATCATAAAAGTTCTCTAAAAACATAGCTTTTGTATTTGCTCTAGGAACAAAAGAGGTTGCATATTTTTATCTTAAAACATTCAATCTTTTCTTTTTCTCTTTCTTAGCACGTTTAAAGCAAAATTCACGCAAGTGTCCAACTCTTCCACAGTAGGTGCAATGAAATTTAGCATAATCATAATTCTTTTGAGATGATGAACTAGCACCTACAGGATTATTCCATGATTTTTGCACAAAACCAACAGATTTAAACACAGTTTGTTTTGGTTCAAGTTTTACTTCAATTTTTCCAGGTTCAAAAAGCTTAATAGCCTTAGGAGGATTATTCTTGGCACACTCAACAAAATTAAATTCTAGACCACGATTTTTCACACTTGTTTTTAACTTGTCTGGAATCATATTCAAAAAATTTTTACCAAAAGAAAATCTTTCTAAAGTGTCTTTTAGGTACTCATTCTTTTTAACTAGAATGTGACAAGTTGTGCATTTAATATGTTCATTCACAAGATTCATAGAAGTATTAGACTGCCAATCTTTCTTTTTCAGCAAAATCATAAAGTTGTCTAGTTGATGCTTCTATTTCCGTGTTAAGCTTAGGACAGTTAGAGCAAGAAGATATCTCATGATAAAGTATTTGTTGAATTGTTTCTTGTGATGAAGTAAGTCTAGCTTTTAACAGTTCACAATTAGAGCAAGTTTTAGATTGAGCATTTGAAATACTTGGCTCTAAACATGTAGAAGAGCTAAAATTGAACTTTTCAATTTCATCATTTGCAAGTTTTAACTTTTTATGACAAGAATCATGTGTCAATCTTAATTCATCAAGTTTAGCAATCATATCACTAAGTTGAACGATATTTGATGCATTAATTGTTCTAGGAAACTCCAACTCAGTATGTAAAACTTGGCAAGACGCACAAGATTCATTATCAGAAATAGAAGTACTAAGTGTATTGATTTTATAATTTAAGCTCTCAATAACAAAATCATGATTTTTAATTTCCTTTTTATACTTTTTGAGCTCTTCTGTCAATCTAAGCACAACACGAGATAAATCAGTATAAGAAGATTTTACCTCATCAGGATCACTATAAAGATCATCATCGTTGAGCTCCTCACTGTTGGCCATAAAACATATTCCTGTGAAGTTTATCTCTTTTGTCTTCTTACCATTGCTCTCATCGTAGCTTTCAGAATCATCATCACTCAAAACAATCTCATCAAGTGCTATAATTATCTTATTGACTGCCCTGCAATAATTGCTCTTCTTGTTTGAATCAATCTTGATTTGAGAGCGACGAGTTGGAGTCTTGTCATCCTTAACCTCCTTGCTCCTCAGTTTGAGGCAAGTCATCTTAATGTGGTTTAGCTCACCACATTCATAGCATTTGATTGGAGCTCCTCTTCGTCTTAATCTGATGTTGTTAATTGCCTTGGTTACCCTATTAGAGAGAAGTACAAGCTGCTCTTCTGGAATTTCCTTTAATTATTCATCTAAAATAAAGCACAATGCATAAAAAGAAACAATAGAAGAACTAAAAGAATTGTCAGCTTGGTTAGTCACTAAGCCCAAAGAATTAATCTTGTTTATCCTGACCAAAACACCAATCTCATGTGTTTTCATCTTGGAATAAAGATTATTCAAAGTGAGTGTTTCCATATTAACAGAATGATTAATAGTAGTGACTAGTACATTCTAAACAGACATATCCAAAGCATTTATAATTTGACGGGCATTGTCAGAATCAGAATATGTGACATCTACAGATTGCAAATCACTAACAATTTTATTAAAGCTATCAAAAAGAGCATATACTGACTCTCTAGGTTTCATTTCAAATTTAGAATACTCCTTTTTGAATTGATTCTGACGCACACTTTTAACAGATTTAGATTCTTCATGATAATCTGCTAGAGTGGTCCAAATTTTATTTGCAGATTTAAGGTGAGCAATTCTGACAAACTTGTTTCTACTTAAACCTTACAACAAGATATTTCTAGCCTTAGCATTAGCTTCAACATCAGAGAAATTTTCAGTTGTAACAATAGGAGGCACTTCGTATGTATTTTCAACTTTTTGCCAAATAGAATTACTTTGTGCTTGAAGAAAAAACCTCTATGCGTGTTTTCCAATAGAGATAATTTGATCCATAAAAAAACGGTGGCTTACCTGAAAACCGATCCCAATCTGATGCCATTGCAACTGGCTCTGATACCACTTGTAGGATCGTCGATGGCAATCAGAGTGGGTGAATGATTGCAGTGTGCTACAAATTTTTCCTTAAATTTACTATCTTTTGACTTTTCAACCTGTCACGCAGCAAAAACCAGGAAAACAAAAACAAAACAAGACAAGATAGGAATAGCAATTTCTCTCTCCTGGTACTAAAGCGCCAATGTAGCAATAGCGATCAGGCACTGTAGCTACTGTTCATGCACTGTAGCATATCACTGTAGCAACCCGATAAAAAGTGAAGCCTCTGCTTTCGGACAGCCTAGCTATTACCCTTTTCTCCATGCGTGTCAATCCAAGGTGGAGCCCACAAGAGATAAATCAATGCATCCAAGTAGCAGCCGCCCCTACTCAAACAACAGCAAGAAATCAAATACGGATCAAAGTTTGATGCATGCGGACCGAGGCACCCCGAAATTGCTGCACTTCACTTGGACCAAAGATGCGCCACGCGTCTTATGAGTTTGGTGATGCTCTGCTCGGCGATAAAACAATGTGTGATATCAAACGAGACACGTCGCCTCGTGTGAGAGATGCACAGAAATTTCACACATGAATCGAGACAAAAAAGACGATGTGCTCGATGTTCGCTCTGGGAGCACCGCGCTCTGCTGTCTCTAGCACACGCCATCGTCAAACGAAGCAAAGCAAAAAACCGCAACCAACACTTTTTCTTGGAATAGATCTAAACTTTATTTTTGAATCATAATGGCTACAAAGTGCCCTCTTAGCACTTTTAAACCCTAGCACGAAATTAGTATCTCTAAAAGCCACAAGGTTAGCCCCTAACCCATCTCTATTTATAGTCTAGGGCCTAAAACATTGGCTGAGCCTAAACCCACGAGTTTTAGTTCAATTCCAATAGTAAAGGGACCCGAAACTCTTCCTAACATGGGTTTTCCAAAATTCCAACTTTTCAACTCACCATGTGTCGAAACTTCCAGGACTACACCTCCCGTAGCTTCTCTACACACCATCCACCTCTTATCTCCATGCGCCCCAAGCATGAGCCCGACCATCTCGTGACATCCTTGACTGTCCGAACATCGGATCTCCCTATCCTAGTTACAGTCCACCTTATCACCGACCATGATCGCCTCCATGCTCAACCTGCACATGTAAAGATCAAAGAATATTTTTTCGGCGCAAGTTTGTCCCAACTTGACTAACATCAGTCCACACACGCCACATGCCTCGCATAACACCGATAAGCAGTATTATCAAATATTCATCATAAATTAACCATTGTCAATTATTTATCATCAAAATATCATATACCTAGCCACATGATCTAACAGTATTCTCCATTTAACTCATGTTGTATTGGTGGCTAGGTGCTTCGTGATTGCCGTTGGACCGAGGAGGATGCAGCCATCCTTGTGCCTGGGGACATCATCAGTATTAAACTTGGAGATATCATTCCTGCAGATGCCCGCCTCCTTGACGGAGATCCTTTGAAGATTGATCAGGTTCTTTTTGTCATTCACATTCAAGTCCCATTCAGCCTTTGCTTTAAGTCATTTTGGTTTCCTCATCTGACAGTTTGATCTCTTATTTATAGTCTGCCCTAACTGGAGAATCACTGCCAGTCACCAAAGGTCCTGGTGATGGGGTCTACTCTGGTTCAACGGTCAAGCAGGGTGAAATCGAGGCTGTTGTGATAGCAACCGGTGTGCACACTTTCTTTGGAAAGGCTGCACATCTTGTTGACTCCACCAACCAAGTTGGCCATTTCCAAAAGGCAACATTGAGAAGCTTCACATACTTTTGTGTCTGGCATTGTTATACATTTGACTGATCACTACATTGTTGCATTCATTATCATGCGATTGATGCAGGTTTTGACAGCCATCGGGAACTTTTGTATTTGTTCAATTGCTGTGGGAATGTTTGTTGAGATCATTGTCATGTACCCTATCCAGCACAGGGCATACCGCCCTGGGATTGACAACCTTTTGGTGCTTCTCATTGGAGGCATTCCCATAGCAATGCCCACTGTTTTATCTGTGACCATGGCAATTGGATCTCATCGCTTGTCTCAGCAGGTTTGCATCTTTTTTGGGGACAGTGTCAACCATACTGTGACCAGACCAGAACTTCTGTACTATATACTGAATTCCTGAGTTTTATTTCTGCAGGGAGCTATAACAAAGAGAATGACTGCAATTGAAGAGATGGCTGGCATGGATGTTCTTTGCAGTGATAAAACTGGAACTCTGACTTTAAATAAGCTCACTGTGGACAAGAACCTCATTGAGGTTAAACTTGAACAACCATCTTTTGTTCTCTCACATCTAACCTTAAAGCACTTATTTACACTTTTTGGTCCAGGTTTTTGAAAGAGGAGTGACCCAGGACCAAGTAATTCTGATGGCTGCTAGAGCATCCCGAATGGAAAATCAAGATGCTATTGATACTGCAATAGTTGGGATGCTAGCTGATCCAAAAGAGGTATATTTATTTGTCGAATATGATAGGGACACCTATCTTGTTTATTTGATGAAAGGAATGACCGGCAACATTTCTCTCAGGCACGTGCTGGTATTCAAGAGGTTCATTTCCTGCCATTCAATCCCACCGACAAAAGAACTGCGTTGACATACATTGATAGTGATGGAAAGATGTACCGTGTTAGTAAGGGTGCACCAGAGCAGGTATCAAAAAAAATTGACTGCACATAGCTTCAGAAATAATTACCCAAATTTGTCATTTGCATCATGGGGTTAGTTTTTCCACAAATTGACCTGCAGATTCTCAACCTAGCCCACAACAAGTCGGAGATAGAACGAAGAGTCCATGCTGTAATTGACAAGTTTGCAGAACGTGGACTTCGATCACTTGCTGTAGCATATCAGGTGAGCAAAGTTCTTAGGATACTCCTTCACAATGCAGCTGAAGTTTGTAAAACCAGAAACTTTTCTGAATATGTTTGAGCTAATGTAAATTAGAGAGTACCCAGAGTTAAATTATGGTAAAGTTTCTTGAACAATTGTTGTTCCTGGGTTAGTCTACCACTCAGGCCAGCATAAGGGATACCTGGCTAACACCAGTATATCCCCCAGTTTTGTTCATATCTTGCTTCTTTTCTCTTCTCTTCTTGTGCTCACATTTTGAGCAAATGTTGTTTCAATGATGGTTGTTCTCTTCTGTCTTGTAGGAAGTGCCAGACGGAAGGAAAGAGAGTCCAGGTGGGCCATGGCACTTCGTTGCTCTCATGCCACTCTTTGATCCTCCAAGGCACGATAGCGCAGAAACAATTCGAAGAGCACTTAACCTTGGTGTGAATGTGAAGATGATCACAGGTACACTTCCAATTGATTTCTTAGCATTTTCTCAATTCTGAAACAATCCAATTTCAATTTGGATACCATGCCTTATCCTATTCATTAAAAAAGGGACAAAAGTAAATCATATATCTTGGGGTTATGGTCTTTATCGTGGTAAAAGGGTAGTCAGTGTCCATTTGTTATGTATGAGACCATTCTCAGTGGAGAGTTTCATGGCGTTGTTTCCAAGACTGCCACATCATGTAAAATGAAATGAAACATGGATGAAACATCCATCCTCAATGCATAGTTTTATTCTATTGTTTCATAGACATTTAATTTCATGACTCATATAGAGTTGGTAATCGTGCCAAGAGAGTTTCATCTAAATGAAACTCACTTCTTCTCTCTCTTCTTAAAAATGTTGCCATATCATCAAAAATGTCTATATGGCAGCCTATTAAATGTAGATGAAACTCCAACTGAGACTGGCCTGATGCATCAGAGTTACGAGAAACCTAATCTACTACATGGAGAGCAGACAGCATGAATGCGCAGTACTGCAATTAGTCCAATCAGGAATGCATGGTCCTCATGAATCATAAATGTGATGAGAAAATGAAACCATCCATTGCTCTTCTGTCTTTATTCGGAGTCTTGGGGACCAAATCATCAACATAATAACCAGACAGTAGCCTCCCAAGTCTTGGACTGCACAGGTCGTTGCCATTTGTTCTACACCGTAGTGAATCCCATTCTGAGAGTGGTGTGAGCAATCTGGCTGTAGGCTACAACATTCAATGGAACATATTAGTGAAGAAAACGCAAGATCTTAGCAATTGAACAAATTTGAGTCACTTCATTTTTTCGAGAAAAGAGTTACTGCATGCACTATGGTTGCCTATATTTCTACTTTGTTTTCATATGCATTTCTTTATACATCGTCCCTATAGTTTTCACCATGGTTATGTGAATTTCTACATTTCCTTTGGGCAAACATGTGCAATATGCCGGAATTACATCACTGATAGTAGTTTGTCATTACTTATTAAGCTCCTGTTTAGATTCATTGACTGGCAGTACAAAAGCTCTACATCATCGCACAAAAGCCCCAAACATCATCTTGAAAAAAAAAAGTTTTCCAAAATTTAGTGAAACAAAACATGGGGTTGTTCAAGTTTTCAAAACCCTTTCATCATTGCAGAAATGTATCCAATTACAACTCTGATATGATGTTTATAATGCCTCTTTCTTGTTTTGTTTGTTTTTAGCCAAATCCTGACGCATTATTTTTTTCTCTGTTATTTGTGCTGTAAGTATCCCTTAAAAAATTGTGTTGTAAATTGAGAGTAGGAACTCCAAATTCGCTACTGGATGCTCTACTGGAAATATATTGCATCTTGTTTTCTATTTTAAATAATTTTGTTATTCCATCTGAATAATGTGAATTTAAACTTATTTTCATATCTCCAGGTGATCAGCTAGCGATTGGAAAGGAAACAGGGCGTCGTCTAGGAATGGGTACAAACATGTACCCTTCATCTGCTTTGCTGGGACAGAACAAGGATGAGTCTATTGCTGCTTTACCAGTTGATGATCTAATTGAGAAAGCTGATGGTTTTGCTGGCGTATTCCCAGGTATGTATTGTAATCAGTTACAGAAAAATTAAACGGCTGAAAGTGGATAAAAAGAAATATAACAGTAAAGTTTGTTCGTTGCCCAGAGCACAAATACGAGATTGTAAAGCGCCTGCAAGCACGGAAGCACATTTGTGGAATGACTGGTGATGGTGTAAACGATGCTCCAGCCCTAAAGAAAGCTGATATTGGTATAGCAGTTGCTGATGCCACTGATGCAGCAAGGAGTGCTTCTGATATTGTACTCACGGAACCTGGCCTGAGTGTAATCATTAGTGCCGTCCTTACCAGTCGGGCAATTTTTCAGCGGATGAAGAACTACACTGTATGTCAGATGGAAACTACTAGAAGAGCTTTTCTTTCTTTCTTTTTTATTTTGTGCTGGTGTTATTTTGCTAATCTACCTTCATTTTGCAGATCTATGCGGTCTCAATTACAATACGTATTGTGGTATGTTCTTCACTTTTACTTTAGAATTAGACGTTTTAGATTGCCCAAGCGCATTGGCTCCTCCTTTGGTTACATAGTTGATGCTTCTCTTAGGTGTTTGTGATCTTACTGTAGGTCAATTATATCTACGCATTCAATGAAATTCTTTTCCCGTTAACATTGATGATTCCCTATATGATGTTTTAATCTTGATCTGTGAAATTATGTCCACGAATCTTACATGTTTAATTAGCAATTAATGCATCTGATTCCTCATATGAGAGTTTGATGATTCCAACAGCTTGGATTTATGCTGCTTGCCCTCATATGGGAGTTTGATTTCCCGCCATTTATGGTCCTGATCATAGCAATTCTGAATGATGGTACATCACTTTCTTATTCCCTCCATCCCTGCTGTGCCTGACAATACTGCAGTAGAATGTAAAAAAAAATCATTCTCATTTTCACCTCCAACAATTTTCTGTTATGAACAGGTACCATAATGACTATATCAAAGGATCGAGTAAAGCCTTCTCCACTACCTGACAGCTGGAAGCTAGCTGAAATTTTCACAACTGGAATTGTGCTTGGAGGATACTTGGCAATGATGACTGTCATTTTCTTCTGGGCTGCATATAAGACTAACTTTTTCCCTGTAAGGAGTACTAAAAATGACTAAACAAATTTGAATCTTGTTTTTGTTGAAGAAAAATCTGATTTTAGCCAATTCCTAGAAAACATTTTGATAAGAAAATGGCTTGTGAAGCTAGTAACTTTAGGACTATTATGTTTTCGTGATTGATTATCAGACTTGCAGTGACAAGCTGTTCGATGGAATTTCAGAGGATCTTTCATGTTGAAAGCCTTGAGAAGACAGCTCAAGATGACCACCAAAAGCTTGCCTCTGCTGTATATCTTCAAGTTAGCACCATCAGTCAAGCTCTTATCTTTGTCACAAGGTCTCGCAGCTGGTCATTTGTCGAACGCCCTGGGTTTCTACTGGTCTTTGCTTTCTTGGTTGCACAGCTGGTATTCTCATGCCCCTCTTGCTCTGCACTACTTGATAGTAATCTTGTGGGAATACGTCCCACTGAGCAAGTTTTTCCCCCGTCAAATGCAGATAGCTACATTAATCACTGTATATGCTGATTGGGGATTCACTTCAATCAAAGGCATTGGGTGGGGCTGGGCTGGTATCGTGTGGCTCTACAATCTTGTTTTTTACTTCCCACTCGATATCATCAAGTTCCTCATCCGATACACTCTAAGCGGGAAAGCATGGGATCTTGTCATTGAGCAAAGAGTAATGCACACTGCATAGTTGATTTGGTCCATACCTACTTAACTGAATTCCGTGCATTTGTGACTAATGGTCCATTCGGTTTTCACAGATCGCGTTTACAAGGAAGAAGGACTTTGGTAAGGAGGAGAGGGAACTCAAGTGGGCACATGCACAGAGGACACTCCATGGGCTGCAGCCACCTGAAGCCAAGTTGTTCCCCGAGAAGGCCAACGAACTGAATCAGATGGCCGAAGAGGCAAAACGGAGGGCTGAGATTGCAAGGTTGGACCAAATCCTCAGTAGCCACATGCAAAGAACTCCAATAATACTGCTTTACATGATCTGTCATGCTTTAGTAGGATCTTTATAGTAGCATTAGTCCTTGTTGCATCAATTCTTTGTTACCTGTGGTAATGCTTGTTAGGATCAGAAGCATATCTCTTTCCTTGGAACTTCCCACAATGTAGTTGCGTGATGCCAACTCGCGTCACCTGTATAGTATTTCATGGTAATGACGTAAAGCTAACTATGGGCTTGTTCATGCTACATTGTAGGCTCAGGGAGCTTCACACGCTGAAGGGGCATGTAGAGTCAGTTGTGAAGATGAAGGGCCTGGACATCGACACCATTCAGCAATCTTACACGGTGTGATAGGCTCATATATCCTGAAAGAGAACTTTTCGCTTCGCTTATCTGTTTGCTGCGGAGGAACAGTTAGTATTGATAGTTGGTTCTCTTCTGTCTAGTTAACTGCCATAATCAACAATTCAATATATACATTCAAAGGGGATTGATATTATCAGTTCCAGTCCCTTTCTCCTGTATCTTAGCCTCCTTTTTTTTTCTCCCTGAGGTCTCCCATGTGCAATCAGTGCAGTGTGTTGATGCTGGTTTTCAGCAGATTTGTGACGGGTAGGTATTGTCTGGCGCATTTCCTAACGAGCCGGTTCATCAAGATTATGTAAGCGGAACTGGGAACCTTCTTTTTACAGCTCTACCAGCTTGGGAAATCCAAGTTTTAATCAGGCAAGGCAATCGATGATACCTCCTTACCTTGTGTAAGACCATGTGGTGTAATCCTATGTTGATGATGAGAATTTGACATTACAATTCTAGTTATTATGTTGTTTTTGAGTTAGATTTTGTATGAATTTGCAAAGTTGCAGCGTGCTGTCAGGATTTAAGCGGTCTGACTGACCTAGCAATGGCGGTTTGACTGGTCTAGCATCAACGGTCAGTCTGACTGATGGCTATGGAGCTGTCAAACCGGCCATGTGACCTTTTGGAATATGGACACCACACACTTGTGTATGTACATTTGAAGATGCCTTTGTATTAGATATCATTTAAATTGAAGCTCTGAGCTGAAATTAGATAGAGATTAACCGGAATTTCAAAGCGTGTTTTCAAACCGGGTGAAACCGTGCCTCCAGCCCTCCACGCTTGGCCGTGTCCACTGGAAGCAGTAATCTAGAATTAGCCGTTTGCTTTACATAGCATGGTCGATCGGTTCTGTGTACCACCAAGTTTCTGTAATAAACTGCACCGAGTCGTCTGAAGGCTGAGTCTGGCGAATGTAACTTCAAATTTGTACAGAAGAAACAAAACAACATAACTCTGTTCTAGCTGACACTACCGTGCAAAAGCAGCACGGGTATGCAATAATACTTCTTTGGCATATCAAAAGTTCTCTGGAGTTCCAACTAGTTAATTATCTGAGTTTACTGGCAAGGATAAGAACATCAGATATCTGTGTGGATTTGTGTTCAATAATTGAACCCAGGTCGACTCTAAACAGGCATATGGCTTAGCATTCAATAAAATTGAACAAAAATCAACTCCAAAAATACCAACAGCTACACAGCTCCATGCCAGGCACAAGAAGCCCCGTTCCACGCACAAATTGAACAATATTTGCAGTACACACATTGATCTGTCAACTCCATATGTGCCTCAATCCTTTTACTAGGTATTACTGATTACCTAACAATTGTTTTAACATCCCATCTTCGATTCATATAAAGCAAGCATAGAAGAACACTGCTTCACTTCATAATGCATTTTTTTACATTTGACTCCATTTCTATAGTTAGTTTTTATCATTGATCAGCCTTATCAAAACATTTACAGCCCATCTTTGCATTATTTAGAATTTAACAGAATAAAACTACAAATGAGCAGCAGAGCAGCTCTACTTATGATTTAAGAGGCCGCGCTTCTTCCGGGTCGAGGGCTCCTGCGCTGGGCTTTTGGCCTCTGAATTTTAAGCTTCGATTTGGCGGGGTGCGCCGGGCCCGGGCAGCAGTGCAACGCCTGGGCGACGCGCGAGGGCTCCAGCAGCAAGCTACTGTAGGCGAACCCTCCCCCATAAAAAATTAATTTAATATCGAAGTGGACACTTGGTCCACATATCAGATATTAAACTGATAAGAACAGATACTACACTTGATCTTAGCCAAAAGGCCGAGAAAGGTATGCTTTGCCTCCGTGCCCGGGGTCGCCTTATATGCAGAGCCTCCGCCCGCCGTTCGCTCTTGCTGCGCGATGTGGGACTAAACGAAGGCACAGCACGCGCTGCGCGGAAGATTGGGCTCGAAGCTTTAATGGACGAAACCCAACAGAGATGGCCATGGTCCCGGCCCAGAATGCAACAGAGCGTTAGTTCCTTAGTAGATCCGCAATGCGCCAATACCCACATGAAAATGAGCACCCTGAACTCCCAATGTGTGCCCAAGCAGTTTGTTTAGCAGCACTCAAATTTAGTTAGTTCCTTAGTAGATCCGCAAGAAAATCTCCCCTTAATATGCTTAGCAGCACTCAAATTTAGTTGAGTGAATCACCACCAAGCCACTGGCCCTTTTGAAATTTTAGTTGAGTGAATGGTCACTTTTAGTTCATAACTTCATATCATAATTTAGGGGGAAAAAAACCTACTTGGAATTAGTTGCAGATTCTTCACTGCGATCAGCATACGCAGCATACCTGCGAGTACACAGCTCCATGTTGTTCTTCAAAAGCTTGGCTTTCTCTTGGGCTTAAGGACATGAGTTGTAACGTTGGCCAGTAATTCTGTAATCTGCAATTGGAAGTGCATTGATTTGAACGTGTAGAATGTACAGGAAAGATAAACTAACAACCATACACGACAAAACTGCAAATGAATATTGTAGATTTTCATGAAAAACTTGCTAATATGTTTGCACTGCATTTATATGCTAACCAATGCACTGCTGGTTACAATATTGATATCAAATTCACATATGGTGACTATAAATACATCAGCAGACATTCACAATTAAAACCAGGGCCTCGTGAAAATGGTGCCCTTCAAGATTTTGTTGAGGGAAACAATTATATATTTCCAACTGTTGGATGAAGTTTCAGCTTTGCAGTCAGCGTGCCAATTGGAGCGGGCTGCTATGTTCAAACTGAGTTTTTACACGTGCAGTGGTTATAACATGGCTAGGAGCACTACCATTCACCTAGGAAGGTATGCTAGCCAGGATGGGTGGGGTGTTTGCCGAGCAGCTCTCAGTTCCTGTTGTTATACATTTCAAGGCTTGCATTAATCAAGCTTACTGGCAGCTATATGGTCACAGTGAAAAATAGCTACACTGTTGAACTTCCAGTATGACATGGTTGTCACGGCGGAGTTAGCAACTACAGCGAGTGAGGAGTGCCTGAATGCCTAGGTGACGCTGAGGCGAGTCGCCGCGCCGCTGTGCGTGCACGTATGATCCCCGCATCCATCGCCTCCTCTGCCGAGCCACCAAGACCACGCCGTCGCCGGCATCTACTCTCTCCAGACCTCACTGACGGCCACCATCTCACCGCCTCCACAGCCCCTCTTCTCCAGATTCGTCGGAGCCACCGCCCTACTGCCGCCGTCCACATCACCGCTACCTCAATCTCTTCTTTAATGTCCCCAACTACTACGGTTTTGCATCCCCTTCTTCCTCAATGACCACCACTTCTGCTCATCTCCCTCAGTTATTTCCTAATCCCCTTCTTCATCTTCTCTCATTTCTATTTATTGCTTTACCTGTAACAAATTTAGCTCTTGATTTTCTTTACTTTATTTCTTGCATATATTGCTCATCCAAACTGGTTACAAGCCTCTCAATATATATGCTAATAACTCCTACTAACACACATATTAGGACTTCAAGTTGGACACCACTTCAACTCAAATTACACATGTAAACGAACTCAACTGGGACTAGGACTCTAAGTCAAGATTAATTTTAACAATCTCCCACTTAATCTTGACTTTCTAACTTCTTTCCACCTTACTTGAGTTTGGACGGCAACACATTTTTCTCAAACATCCCTGACTCAACTCATCATCAAAACACTTCATCATCGCTGAGCGTTTCAGCAACAAACACTTTCTTCATCTTCAGCTTTTGGCATTCTGAAGCAAAGTGTCCATAATCATTACAGTTATAACACCTCACTTTTGCCTTATCAAACCTCCGATTTTTACGGCCTTGCCCATCACCCCTAGAAGTGTTCTTGCCTTCACGCTTCGATGATCGGTTCTCCCACTCAGCGCGAGTCAACAAGAGTTGTCCTTCACCTTTGTTACTATTGTCGTGGATGCGTTCCTCATATACCTTAAGACGACCGATGACCTCCTCCATGGTCATTATCTTTAGGTCTCCAAATTGCTCTATGACTAAAGCAATTGGGAGAAACTGTAAGGGAATAGCACAAAGGAATTTTTTTCACTACGTACAACTCTTCCACCTTCTCATCAAGGGTCCGTATCTTGTTGACGATGTCCGTCAACCGGACGGCGAAGTCATTGATCAACTCCGTTTCCTTCATACGTAGAACCTCGAACTCAGTCTCGAGAGTTTGTACCTTTGCTTTCTTCACACAATCTGCGCCAAGATGCATCGCCTTCAACGCCTCCCACGCGGCTTTGGCCATTTCCTTTTCGGCCGGTAGGAAAAGCGTCTCCTTTGGGATGCCCTGATAGATGGTCGCCAATACCATCTGATCTTTGCGCACATCGACGTTGTCGTTCTCGATCGCATCCCACACTCCTTGAGCCTTCATGTACACCTTTTATCTTGATTGCCCATACTACATAATTGCTCGTCGTGAGCATCGAATAATGCAGCGAGATAGCGGAACTCTCCTTCGCCATCATATCGGATGATGCCTCGTCACCGGTGACACCGCTTCCCAGAGTACATGACATGATCTTGAGCACGGATCAAAAATTTGGGCTACTTGAAGCTGCTCTTGGACTGAGGAAACAGAAGAAAAAATCTGCACTATTTTTTCTTTTTCCTTGTTTGGACTTGCTCTCTATTGTTTTTTTTTGTCTCTGCGCTCTGTTTGGGCCGCCTTTTATCGAAGACGATTGACTATTCGTGACTCCGTATCGGAGACAAAACGAAACTTCTGCTCGGAGAAGGAAAAAACGACTCGGAGACTGCCTTCGACTCGGGACGAACCGGAAAACTGATTCGCTACTGCTGACTTTTCCTTCTTTCGGACTGTCTCAGGCTTGGACGCACTTTTTCTTTGCTTGGCCCAAGAATCCAGAAAAACCAAGGCGGTGCTGCACTTCAGCTTTGCTTTTCTGTGCCTCGCGCTTCGTGTAGCTTTGACGTTTGCTATCTATCCTTTTCTTTGGTCTTTCTTCTCTCACCAAATCACATGCAAAGGCAGATGACCACATGCAAAGCACCACTCTATCTTGCACGAGTTCTTGATCCAGTCTCCTGTCTTCTCTCTCCAATCTTGCACTGGCTCAAGAAAATTTGTTGCCTTCTGCTGTCACTCGGATGCTTGGATGCAGCGAACTGAGGACAAAAACTTCCGCTTCGCTGCCTTGACGAAAGCAGCGATTTCATCGCCTCCTGTGCGCCCGAGATGCTATTCGTCGAAAGACAATTTTCTTTCTTCGGTGACGGTGGGGGGTCGGTGGACCCGAGGCCGGTGGCGGTGCACAACGGTGGCCGCCCCTGGGACCAGAGATCCTCTTGGGGCAGCAGCAGAAGATAATCAAGATAGGCTCTGATACCACTTGTAACAAATTTAGCTCTTGATTTTCTTTACTTTATTTCTTGCATATATTGCTCATCCAAACTGGTTACAAGCCTCTCAATATATATGCTAATAACTCCTACTAACACACGTATTAGGACTTCAAGTTGGACACCACTTCAACTCGAATTACACACGTAGACAAACTTAACTGCAACTAGGACTCTAAGTCAAGATTAATTTTAACATTACTGTTATTGATCTACTATGTTGTTCTTGCTACTATCATATGAGATTGATGTAAACCTTGGATGTGACATGAGTTTGTGTTTGTGGAGATCTCATTATGATGTATGGGTGATTGGATGTGGTTTGAGGATGTTGTGCTTTGTTTATGTGATAGTTAATCAGTAATTTTAGTAGTGCCAATTTTAATCAATCATTACTAGTAGCTATAATCTGTGTTTATGCTATATGTTTAGTTGTAGTGTGGTTTGTTGTATGTGTCTTTGTCGGTGTTAATTTTTGATGTCTCTCTCAGTTTGTGAGTGGTTAATGTGATCAATATCTGTTGGTGGTAGTTGTGATTGTATTCTGTGTGAAGTTGCAATCGTAGGCTCATAGCTTTTGTGTAACCCCTGTTTTAGTGACTTGTTCTAGTACGAGCTCTGTTAGTAGTAGTTACAGACGTCAGTGTAGCACAGGGTTGGCGACAAGTTGAGCGTTGCAGTGGCCGGGGGTGCATCGCAGTGAGGCAGGCGTGGGTGTGTTGTGGGGATTGTGTGCAACCTGAGTAGCAGCATCCCTTTTGTCCATGGACATGGGGTTTCTTCGACTGTTCATTTGTTGTCTCTTTGCTTCCTTTCTTGCTCTATTTCATTGAAGGTAAGTTTGTGGTCAATTTATATCTGAAACAACTAAACAAGCTAGCGATTGATTACTATTGTAAAGCCTTGTCCCCATATGCATTCTACATGTTCGATAAGTTGCCACAGTAGTTTAAGGTTTGTGTGTTTTTATTTTAGGTACTATTCATCCACAATATTACCATTTGTGATCAGTTGATCTATTTGTGTAGTGATCGCTGCCACTAGTTAACAAATTAGTTTTCCCTCTGTTAATTTAGTTTTTCATTTTAAAGGCTATTGTTTTGGTTACTTTCCAAGATGGGCATATGATAATTCATTGTGAAGTCTCACTATATTGACAAATGACAATATCATTCTACACCTATGTGGCTATGATTATTGACTAAATAATATTTGATTGCTGAGCTTTATGCAGTCTAACATTTGGAATAAAGAACCTCACTTAACATTTGTGTGCTCTCTTGAATGAAGTAACCTGCTCAACATCATGCCCCATGATGAATTGATTGATGCATTGACGTTGTACCTTGCTGTCTGCTGAATTTAGCATTGGGGTTGTCATCCTTGAATTTTACTGCATAAGTTTCTAGGTTGATCAATGGCACATGGAGAGACACTTGTGGCTGTTCTTTTACTGATGTACAGTAAGCATTATGATGGCAGCTGCATGTTAAGTATCTTTTACTTATGCAAGCTGCTAAAATCATGGTCATCCTCCAAGTGACAAGGTAGTGATACCCTTGTAATAGCATGTTTTCTGTTCAATTGAAATTATGTAAATATTAACTACTTTGTAAACGTTGCAATTTAATTTAAGTACACTTACTTCCTGTCTTGTAGAATGGTCTTCTGTGATGGAACTGAAGATCAAAAAGATTAAAGATATGTTGCCAATTAGAAGGTGCCCATGTCATGAAGAACACCCTGTCAAAATTTCTACTTATAGTCATATGGATGTTTGTTCCCAGAACCTATGTAACTTTATTTCATTGTTAGCAGAATTTATATGAATCCTTAGACATGTAATCCTAGATATTTGCTTCTTGTACCATTTAATTATTATGAATGCTTTGGACATACTCGTGAATTGTTTTTTACCATTGGTTAAACGTACGAAAATAACGTCTATCTAGTGTATAAAATGATATTTGGAGAGTGAAATAGGTCTATGTACATATGGTAATGTAAAATTTAATTTGTGCCAATAGGTTATTGCCTTGAAATCTAGTCTGTTGCGTTAAGTTGTTACCATAAAATATTATTCATTGCAACAAGTTATTACCACGAAAAATTGGCTGTTGCAATAGGATATTACCATGAAAAGTGTCCGTTGCAATAGGTTATTACCACAAAATATGAATCATCGCATTATATATGTATTGCAACATTTTCTGGTCATGGTGATAAAGCGCAAGCGCAACAATAAAATTGTTGCAATATTATAATGTATTGCCATGATTCAAATTTTGTTGCAATTTTTTATTGTCACGGTGTTTATTGCAACGGTCGGCTACAAATTTTATTTCGTTGCAATATGCGCATCTTGCAACAATTTTTGGTTTGATGCAAGAATTTATTTTGCTGTAATAGTTGGGATTCATGATAATATCTTTCAGCTCTTAGCGTATTGAAATGGCAGCCAATTTGTTACAATGAGCACTGAAAAGATTTGGTTGTAGTAATCTATGAAGTGGCACGGCGTTGCAGCTCCACTCATTTCGACTTGAGCTTCTGGCTTCTGGTTTATTTTTTACTATTCCTAAATTTTGCCTTTTTGGCTTTTTTTTAGCTTTTTTGCTGATTCTTGTTTCTCATATTTGTTTGCATTGTCCATGTTGGGCTAACCTATTTTTTTTAAATTTTTTAAATTTAGTTACGTAAAATAAGTCATCATCAGTTACAGTATAATTTCAACTAGATACAGTACAATTTCAATCGTAAACTAGTTTATTTCAGTCTAACCGAGCAACACCTTTGACTTTCTCTAGCCTGCTACAACAACCATACCAATGAGTTGCATATTACGGCAAAACTGCAATAGCTCCTCTCACCATTGCGCTATGTTACCGTACATAGTCTAGTATACGTAGTACTTAATCCTTGATTCCTGGATTATTAATACAACACCTGCTCGTCAGACATCTTCTTCGTATCTTTGCTATGCAAACGTCCACATGTGAAACTGTAGGACCGAAATGGCAACAGAGGGGGGGTGAATGGTGCCTTCAAACTTCCCCGAGTACTTCCACCAGAACTTCTTCTCCGATAGCTAGAGAGCTATGAAGAAGCTAGTTCTCTGCTGTCGATATCTTCCTGTGATCGGTCGATTCTCTGTTGAGGTCGGAATGATCAAACCCAGTTCCAGAGGAAACGAGATCCAGCAGCAAGAGAGTCCGACAAGAGTGGTGATCAGAAAATATTGCACGAACGAGCAAAGATTCCTCTGACCACTCGTTGCTCTCGGAAATAACTTGACCAAATGGTCTTGAGTACGATTTCCAGTTCAGAGCAGGAGGAAACAAGGCAGCTAGAACTCTTCTCAAATCAAGAAGGCCAGAGCACAACTAAGAATCAGCTTCTCATGCATACAAGAAAAGGATAACGCAGAGAAAGCACAAACAAAACAATCAAACACCTCAAAGAACAGAAACTCAACATAGAGGAAGAGAGATGACACGATTGATCATGGAGGTTTCTACAGCCACTCCATCGGAGGTACAAGAGCAACCGTGCTCTACCCAGAGACAACTCACACAAATAGAAACGAAATACTCAGAGTGACTCAGGAACAACCTCGCCGATCACCCGAGCTCTACCTCTCTATTTATAGCCTCAAGCTACCAGGGGAGAACCTGTTAACCCCAACTAACACCGGGTTTTACCACTCTCTTTACCCACTAGCGAGAACGAGCTCCAGTGCTTTACCCGTTACACCAAACTGCTCCACTGCTTTGCCCGTTAGCGCCAACCACTCCAGTGCTTTCGCAGAGACACAGCTTCCCTTTGCAGCTTTCTGCATTTCTCCAAAATGCCATCCCGCTGCCTTCCCGGAAGCTTCCTCCTGCCTTGCCAATCACGCTTGCAACCACCTCACAGACTTCGTCGTCTTTGGCATCTCCCAGCCGATCACGACCTCAGCACCCCCGTGCCTAGTCTCGACCATCCATGCCTCACCACGACTAGTCTCAAAGTCCTGCAAACCATCACAGACAAGCAAACCATTACATAGCACCGCTCACAATAGTATCCAACCACTTGAGCCAGAAAACAGAGCTCAAAACATACTCTTACCAAGTCGTATACCACCTACGACCAGACGAAAATAGAGAACAATGAATGCTCATGACATACGACCACAAAATCAAGCCATACGACCAGATACAAAGAGTCTACGATCATCGCTAACTTGCTACGACCATCCATAACTCGCTACGGCTTTAACGCTCAAAGTCTACGACTTCAACCCAAGTCGTTACGACCGATCGAAAAGATAAACCAACAAATGCACAAGGTCCCTGACTTCATCACAAAGCCCTACGACCAAATTCCAGCTCAAATGGTCAAGTCTGCAGGTCATACGACCGATTCCAACTGCGTGCGAGCACGTCCGACCACGCCAGACTGCTCTACGACCAAATCCGACCGGTATCGACTACAACCGACTGGCTACAACCACAACCGACTGAGTCTGACCCCGACCCGACCTCGTTCGACCACTTCACAACATGGTCGAAGTCCACCGCCTTCCCACGTGGTCGCAAGCTCGAGTGCCGGCCCCCGACCACGGTGGTCGAAGCATCGACTTCCGACCGCAGCTCTCAAAAACGTAGTCGTAGAGTGCCGACTACTCACGTGGTCGTACGCCCGAGCGCCGACTTCTGACCACAGCAATCGTAGATTCGACTTACGACTTCAGACTTCGGCCAACGAGATCGTACCAGCTTCGACCACAGCCAAAGTGATCATATTCGCCCAGAATGTAGTCGTAACACTGCGCATGGCTTTCGACCATGCCCAAACGTGATCGAAAACGATTTGGCTGGACTCCGAAAGCGCACAACGTGGTCGTACGGGACATTTCGACCATGACCAAGATACGACTAGGGCAGAAACAGTCTTAAACTTCCCTGGAGACCTACGATCACGGCCAAACGTGGTCGTAACCTATTTCGACCACGACCAACGTGGTCGTGCTGGCCTTCGACCACGGCCAGCGTGGTCGTACTGCCTTCTGGTGCCCTTCGACCATGGCCAAAGTGGACGTAGACCCCTCGGGTGACCTTCGACCACGCCCACAGTGGTCGTAACCAGTGCGCATGACTTTCGACCACGACCAACGTGGTCGTGTTAGCTGCAGAGCACTTCGCCAGGGCTACGACAATGCAGAACTTAGCACAAACCTCAAAAACTAAACTCAATCTTCCTAGAACAAGAGTCAATTACTCATCACAACCAAGGGGTGCCCTTCACATGGTCTCTCAGAAACAATAGAAACAATAGAAGGGCAAACATCAACAATGAAGAAAATGGCGTAGTATTAGCGGTTTCGGAGAGCTATCCGAAGATTTACGGTCGACAATGGAGAGTCTTTCTTGGTGTTTTCGCGCTCTCCATTTCTCTGTGCATGAGGATTTGAGGCAGCAGGAACAGGATATCCACTATGATGGCAGATACTTGTAAGCAATGGCCTGTATTATTTCACCGCTTCTCTTAGATATTGAATGCATGTTATATGCATCATTTGAAGAAACAAACTGGTGAGAAGTTAACCCATGCAATAATCTCTTAGAGCGAGTCAGCGATGTGAGATGGACTAGAACGCCCACGCAAAATCCGACGAGCCCACCAAGGCGTCCAACGCAGAGGAACCTCCCAGTGTAGCCGTGCCGGACAACAATGTCATCGTTGGGCACGCACGTATCGAGCGGCAGTCTAGCTGTGAGTTGTGACATTGAGCCAGTGAAGAGCTGAACAAAAAGTCTGCCAGCCTTTGCAATGTCTTGGAAGAGATCACCGGAGCACGGTGAAAAGCCATAGCAGAATAGAAGAGCGCAATCGCTCGTACCATACGTACATCCAATGAAGTTTTCACCATGTTGATCAAACCGAATACGTGTTTACTGTTTACTAAGTACTCCCTGGGTCCTAGCCACGTTTGCCTATAGAAATTGATCAATGATCAGCATCATCACATGAGAGTAGCTTGTTTATGTAGTATATATTGTCGCTGCAATTTGGCTGCTTAGTTAATTCAGGGTGATCTCGATCTCCTGCTTAGTTTCAAAGAACCAAAAAATGATTCAGGAAAGGAGCCAAACTCCGGTTGAAATTCTGTTGGTTTCAGGCTGTGGCAGTCACTTATCAGCATCGAGTAGCTGCAGAGAGACTAGCTAGGGCATGGGCGAAGTGCAACAGCTGAGGACACACACTAGTACTACATCATACCTAGAAGTTACGACCATGACTTGCTCGCAGTGTAGCATTCGAGGCAGCCTCTCCGAACCAACTACCTTTGAGACATGCATCTTCATTAACTTCAATAACTCCAATCAGTGAGCAATGCTACAACAGTAACAGCACCTGGGCTACTACCATCCTTTCAAATTTCTTCCCATAAAAGATGCGAAATGTAGGAAACAATGGATGGCACAACGAGGGGAGCGTTTGTCTCTGATAAAGGCAGGCAGAGAGCTGTACGTAAAATCTTGGAATTTGGGGGGGGGGGGGGGGGGGTTCTTTCAGGTTTTCTGCGTACATTGGTGTCACAGTAAAACAATTGCCTAGATTATTAGTTTTCCCTGGAGAAAAATCAGTATGCTAGATGCCTACAACGTGGAGGGCAAAGGCCGGCACATCTTATCTCTCGCGTGACGTGTTAAAAAAGTAGGCAATATTTTAATTCTAGATTTTATAGAAATCAAATATCACAAAATAATAGTGTACTTCGAATATACGCAATAACATAATTATATCATGATCGATCGGTTACATGAATGACTTACAGTGGGGTCTGATGAAGAACAAAAAGTAGCATAGACTCGATGCAGTGTAGAACGTAAACATAGTAGTGAAACAAATGGTCACACAGGTGTGCGCTACCCAGAAAAATTATTGCCTCCCTATGCAGGTTCTCTCTACAACATTGATTCAGAGATCCTACTCTCCTCCCTTCCCGATGCACGCCAAGAAGAAAGACCCGTGTGGTTGAGCAGCTTGATACTACAACACAACTATCTAGAGAGGAGGTGGAAGAATAGAGCAAGAATTGCGCGTGTTCTCCTGGACATCTCCAGGTCCTTTCAAGGGCACTGCAATCACTTACTAGTAACTACCACCATTAAACATAATTAAAACACTAGTAACTACCTTATCAAATCTATTATTTATACAGTGTTTATCAGCCCCTGGATAGTTCGAAAGGAGAGAGAAATACATGGTTCACAAAAAGGAAAGGTGGACTTGGTCTGCCAAGTGACGCTCCACGTCACGACACGGTCGCGCGTCGCAAGTTACAAGTCACATGATTTTTCATGCAAAAATACGCGAATAAGCACACGCTTGCGCACGTGTGTGTTTAGCTAAAATCTTCCTCGTGCCATCTCCATCAATGTGTCACATGTTTCAAGGGGTGGAAAAACTTTACTTTATAAATTGTCTTTTCTCCACTTGACTAGACAATATGGTATTAAACCATGCTTGCTTTGAAATTATAGAAAAATAGGTCTCACACTCATATGGGCTAATTTCTAACAATCTCCTACTAATTCCAAAGCAAATAGCAAAAACAATGTTAACAATATTGTGCTGAAGTACTGTTAATATACTAGTTGTTGTAGCACGGCTACAACAGTGGATACAGAGTACCCTTCTCTATGGGAGACACAACACTAAGCTAGTGAGATAGCTAGTGGTAAAAATGAGTGGATTTGCCTTATGCCCCTTTTGGGGGTTTATATACATGAGTAGGGTAGGACGAAAAATTCTCATCCTACCCTTTAATAATTACAAAAGGTAGGAGTATATTGGTACATTCCTCTATACTATTGGGCCTATTACATATTGGGCCAGTTGCAAGGCTCGGTCATGGGGGTTGGGCCACCCCTACAACACTAGTGTTTGAGAAAGTTTCGGTCGATGTGCGTTTGTTAAAACTGGATCTCAGGTTTAACGGTCTGACCGCTTTGTATTGGGTTGTCTGACCGATTGGCTTTGACCATGCACGGAAGTCGGTAGTCCAAACGGCTACGAGTTGGGAGGTCTGATTAGCAGATGTCGACCACGGTATTTCGACCACAGCAGCTGCTCAATGCAGATCGACCATGGCAGTTTTCGACCCCAGCTTTTTCATCATAGTAAATCGACCATGGCGGATCGACGACGGTATGGCGACCATGGCTTTTCGACTACGGTACTTCGACGATGGCATTTCGACCATGACAGATTTTGATCACATTCAACTTTGACCATGTGAAGTTTCGAGCACGTCAAACTTCGACCACAGTATTCGACTATGGTATTTCAACCACATCCGGTTTCGGCCACGTTCGTCTTCGATCACGTCCGACTACGACCACGTCCAACTTCGACCACGGTAGCCTTTGACTACGGTGTTTTCGACCACGGCAGAACGACTATGCCAGGTAATCGGTAAGTTTCGATCTTGACCAGTGAACTGGTCGTAGCTACAACACTTTTCGATGGTCATAGCTACACTGCCTTGTCTACGGTCGTTAATTACCAAACTTTACCATTAACTCATAGAAAATGTTAGTCCACAAACCAATTGCCATTAATTACCAAACTTTACCATTAACTCATAATGGAGAGACTAAATTCTACAATCTTTCTTTTTTGGTAATTTATGACAATCTCAACAAGTAATGAGATAAAGATTAATTTATGAGTATATAACATGTACACAACACTTATATACTCTAGGATGAGTTTTTTTAAGCAAAACTTACTCATCTGGTTGTCATTAATCATTCAACCATTAACACATAATGGAAGAACTAGATGATACCCCGATTATGAGTATATATGAACCACACAAGTTATATATACTCAAAGGATATAGTTCAAAGTAAGGATCATTAATATGTAAAAAAGAGGAACATAGATCAATACAATGAAACCTCAAAATATGGAGTGAACTCCCCGTAAATGTGTGCATATAAGAATGTATATTAAAGATATATACACATATTCAAGCTAGATTATTTGGTGAGATTCAATATATATTTTGGATCTAAGTAATGCATCAAGTAATGGAATGCGATATTGTATGCATACCTCTTATGTTTTTCACCTTTTCATCCAAATGAGACTAAGCAATATCATAATCTATAAATATAATAGTCTCATAAATAGATTTATTATTATCACAAAAATCAACTTAATGAAGTTTGAACTTACGGAGACACCTTTAGTAAAACGGGCATAAATTTTGCATACAGTGTGTGTTTTCGACGTTCTTGTACTTGTTGGATAGCATGAACTCTCAAGCATTGAATCTCGTGCTTCAAGCATTAACTCAAATCAACTCTACACTCATGGAGATTTGAGATGCTCAATTTGAGACTAACTATTAGCTAGCGGCTTTAACTTGTCGCGTGAGTGCACTTGAGTGTCCCTCCTCCTCGATGACCTCACAGCCAGCGCAACCATTCTCGCCACTTCATTATCATCGCCACCACTGTCGTGACTCATCCTCCAACTAATGGGTTTTGGTACTTGATGTTAAATGGGGAGAGATAAAGGAGATAAAGGGGAAGAGATGAATGAAGCATGTCAAGATCTATCTATCTTATATAGTTAATTATCTATGTGTTGTTTTTGGATCTTTTGTTGTTGAACTTGAATAGTTTAAGTTAGTATACTTGGATGAACTTGTAAGCTACTTTGCTATATTTTGCTATGATACATTAAAATGTCTAAAATGCTTATGTCACTTCGATTATGCTTGCAATGTTCTATTACAATGCTTATCTCACTTATGTTAATATTGAAGATCTTAATCATTTTTTACATATTGACTCGCTTCGACAAATTAAATAAATAAAGGGAACTCCGTTAAAATTTCCTAAAAATCCACAAATATGCATAAAAATCACTTCATTAATCTATATACACATAATTAGTGGGAGTTTTGTTTATTGGTTGATTAACTTTGAGAGCAACTAATTCTTTATCTCTTTTCGAGCCCATCTCATGAATTAATTGCTAACCAAAAGTCAAAAAAAATTAGAATATGCAACTTGTTCTCGAATTAGATGTATATTCAAAACTTTTAATTCATTCATATTATCTAGGATGTCATTAATTACCAAAAAGAGAGATATTGAAAGCATCTATACCCCTAAAAATAATTTTGGTAATTAATAATGGCAATTATTCAAGATTCTAATGTGTTTATTGAGATAATTGAAAGGTTTAGTCCAAGATTTTATTGACATCATGAAAAAAGCATGCAAAGGTATTCAAAGATCGATATGGCTCAAGACAAAGGTATATTGTAGTCTAAGGACCTCTTTATAGTTTTTGCTGATCTCGGTGTTTTGTTGAAAAGACTGAATTTATAGAATTGATGTCATACTATAAAGAAGAGTCATGGACTTGAAGCTTACTCTATGCCACTTTGATCAATTAATTGTTCATGTGTGCATTTAGAACTTTATTTGGAGAAGTCAAAAGTCAATATGAACACTCGACTTCTCGAACCAATTTCTCCAATTCTCTCGCTCTCGTCTCACTCTAGGGATAAGGCAGGGGTTACAGGCATATCACACACTCCACTCCTCTTGCTCCCATCATGTGCACACATCTCTTTCTCATTTTCCCAACCTCTTACGTCATCCTTCTTAAAATCACTTCTTTCAACCACTACTATGCATTTTAGCCAAAACCATCAGCCGTAGCCAATACGAACGCCCCCAGAAGCTATCGAGGTGCAGAGAATGCATGACATTTTCATTTTCTTCATTTATGTCTACACAAGGATGGCAGGTATCAGGGAAAAGATTTCCACCGTATGGAAGGGCAAAAGTATGCAATAGCCTAAATTGTGTTATGTTGAGAAAAATGACATCTTAGATACCAATACTTTGAACTTGAAGCCATGGCTCAGTACAGCTAAGTTTAGGGCCTGTTCTTTTTGGCTAAAGTTATGGCTCTTAGCTGCGGCTTGTGATTTTTGAGCTGTTCATATGAGAGATTACAGAGTAACAAAAACTCATATGCGATTTTTGCCGATATAAATGAAGTCGGTATAGTATGTACTACAATTAACTAGTAGATCATATCTTGAAAAGATACTCCGTTTAAAAACTAGTTACTGTAGAAAAACCGAAAAACATCTTTTAGAAGCTGAAAAGAACAGGGCCTTATTATCTCGTTCAACATACATCTTTTTTTTACAGGTATATGAGACATAGGTCTTATTCTAAACAGCGATGATTTCTAGTTTTTAGAAATCAAAAGTCGTTCGAATGCATTGTCTTTTTAACATGGCTTTTTTCTCTTTTTCTTTTATCTTTTTTCTTTGCATTATTTGTAGAAATATAACGTTTTTTATTTTCTTTTAATTGAATACCTCAAAAAAAGTTTGAATATCTCAGAAAAAAATTAACAGTTACCATTCTAACTAAAAACTAAAAGTCACGGCACTTAAAAACAGGGGTATACTATGACCTACTAGATGATGTGACATTTCCGAAGTAAAGTAGCTTAAGATGGAGTCTCTGTGGCTCGGTACGTCGGGCCAAAGAGCCAAACTACATTGACGAGACCTCGTAAGGCTGGTTAGTTTTTGGAGATGACTATTTTGATTTTGATTTTGTCTGGTAGGGCTCTGAATGAAATATTTGATCCATGCATGTTGGTATAAGAAAGAGGAAAATAAGAAACTTACAGACAATATGTTTACATCATCATCAAATCCGCCAATCATCGCATATATTTGATCCATGCATGTTTGTATAAGAAAGAGGAAAAATAAGAAACTTACAGACAATATGTTTACATCATCATCAAATCCGCCAATCGTCGGCATATGAAGCTTGTCCTTTTGAGTTTTTTTTACAGCTTAGAGTGTTTTCTGAGAGCTTCTCCCGCATTTTTCAGCTCGTCCGACACCGGTAGATTACACAGGAGCGTGACCCTGGATTCGGCGATTTGAGGTCCCTTCCCTTGCGTGGATGGATCCATCTTCCAGAGCTTTACCTCCCACACCTTAAATCCATTTCAGCACAACTGCTCTTGTTAATGCAAGCTCAGTAATCCTTTTAGCACATATAGAAGATTATTTTAACAGTCCCTTCAATTTTAATGAGCACAGATAAGTTGCGGTGCTTTTATCTGACCAGCAGAGCAAGTTTGCATCATATTTTTCTCTTTAGGGCAGAACAAGTTCAATTTTTTTTTACGGAAGTGCTATACAACACTCGAATGTTTTTGGGGCAAAATCAATCGAATTTCTAACATTTCGATCTTCGTGGAGATTCGTGCACTATCTTCGCCGTCAACATCTTCCTCCTCTCTAGCGACGCCGTTGTCTTCGCGCGTCGTCACCCCATGGAATTAGGGCTAGGATTCATCGTTAAATTTCGGGTTCACCTGAGCCCCTCGAACTTAGAGGAAGGCCAGAACGACGATAGACCGGTGGTGGGAGGTGGAGGTGGCGAGGCGGCAGTGGGCGGGGTAGGCAGCGGGGGTGACACATTGTAGAGTCCATTAGGTGGCGGAGGGCGACGCTAGTGGATTCGGCGGCGTTAGCCGTCGGAGACAAGGAAGAAGGGCGAGGCGGAGGGCGTTGGAGGTAGGGGGTGGCAATGGAGTGAGAGGTCAGGGGGAAGCCCCCACGGCCTCGCCCCTCGCTAGCTTGCCCCTGCCCCGCCCCGTCAAGCCTACCAAGGGGGAGATGCCCCCCGTCCCCGATCCCGCAAGGACCCAACCCCCACGGGGATTCCTGTGGGAGATAAAAAAAATAGGTTAAATAATTTTAAAAATAATAATAATATAAATATGTTTATTAATTTATAATTATTTAGGCATACTTTTTTAGAAATATAGCTTCAAAATATATATTCTAACATATTGATTCATGTTTTAGTCAAATATATAAGAAAAGAATATAATCTTTTATATTTAAAAACTATAATATATTATTTAAAATAACTTTTTTTATATTTATCAGGTCCCTGTGGGGCCCTGTGGGGGAGGACGACCCTATCCCCACCCTGCCCCATTCCCCCGTGGAGGGTGATTGTCCTTGTCCCCATGGGGCCCCACCCTCACAGGGGAATTGCCACCCCTAGTTGGAGGCGAGCGGTGAGAAAGGAGAAAGCAGCGGGAGGAGAGGAGAATGCGGCGGAAGGGAAGGAGCAGGAGGAGGGAGGTGGTCGCCGGTGGACCTCGTCGACGTCGGGGCGATACCAACGAGGAGGCGGGTGGGTGGGAGTGGAGGGTACGGTTAGAGTTATGGTTGAGGAGATTTTATATATGGTGCGTGGAATAATTTAGACTCTTGATTTTTTATCTAATGGTTTGAAAAAGGATTGATTTTAGAGAAAAAATAATGAGAAGTTATATAAACAACTCCCGTAAGCTACTGTGCTAGCTAGCTAGTCTCGTCAACTTTATCCTGAACTACCAAACTTGATGACAGTAACGGGAAGCCAGTTTAGCTACTTTTCCCTTGTTTCAGAGCAGCAATGAAATGTACAATTAATTAGCATAATTCACGTCGATCATTAGGTAGAACCGCGGAAAATAAGAACCATGGCTGTCTTGTCTGAATCGAACAAAAGTGTAGCTGGGGGGGGGGGGGGGGTCGCTATGAGCCCGTATCATGAATTGTTTTAGGTCGGCGTGATGGATTAAAGTAGAGATTAAGAATTAACTAGTTGGGGTTTGTTAAATTGACCAATCGGCAATCGCGCGTAGGTGTACAGATAAACAAACAGAAAGGGCGCACGGACCTGGGTGGAGCGGCCGACGTGGACGGGGACGGCGCGCGCGAGGACGGTGTCTCCGACGGCGGCGCTGCGGAAGTGGCTGATGCTGAGCTGCATGCCGGCGACGCGGCGGTAGCCCGACGCCATGTGCGCCCCCATGCTCGCGAGCCCCTCCGCTATCAGCGCCGACACGCCGCCGTGCAGCACCTTGAACGGCTGCCGGCCACACGCCGCCGCACCCAAAAACGCAACAAGGCTTCACGACAGATTTCACGAGTAGTACAAGCAAGCGCGCGTTACCGCGATGGTTGCACGAACCTGGCAGCACGTGGGCGTGACGAGGAGGCGGCCGGTGAGCCGCGCCGGGGAGACCTCGTCGATCTCGAAGCCGAGGGCGTGGAGCGGCGCGTCCAGCTCGGCCGTCTTGGCGCTGGACGCCGGCTGGTGCCGCATCGAGCCCGTGGCGTCCATGGCTCCCGCGCGCCTCCGGGGGTTAGCTAGCTGGTGCTTTGCGAGTGGAAACGGTGGAGGATTTGGTCGGGCTTTCGAGTTGACGGACCGGGCGTCGAAGCGCGGAGTTCTGTCTCTTGTATTGTTGGGTCGTCGCTGCGGGTTAGCTGGTGCGATGTGATCTCTCTCTATTCGGTTCGTGCTTTGCATGACTCACACGGGAGGGGAGACCGTCACCACGGAGTCAGGTTGACGTGTTCACAATTCACGTACGTGTTGTCTACTGTTACAATTTTGCTATTGCACAGGTGACTGAAATTTTTTTATGTTTCAGTCACCTGAAATTGCACTCTCAATGAACTAAAATTGCAGCCCCCCTCAAAAAAAACAGCTGCAACTTTAGATGATTCAGAGTGCAATTTTAGGTGACCTGAAATTGCACTCTCAATCAACTAAAATTGCAGCCCCCCTCCAAAAAAACATGTGCAACTTCAGGTGATTGAAAGTGCAAATTTAAGTGACTGAAAGATAAAAAAATTTCAGTTGTCTGTGCAATAGTCTATCCCCTACTGTTACTACTACGCGGCATCGCTGACACGACAAGGCACGTGTTCCACATAATTCTGTAGCACCGCTCGTTCCACGACTACGTAATTGGCATTCCTGTTCATTTCCCGATTACAAGGTAGATACACGTAAGCGTGTGTGCCTCCTAAACATAATACTAGAATTATAGGCCAACGATAAAATACACCACATCACAGAGTTTTCGTTGAGGCATACTTATATGTTCATGAAGGTGGACACGAGGATTAGTATTTGTGGGAGGAGTTGTACGGGAATATATCATGTGAAAACTATCTAAATATTGAAAACCTGCGAAAAACACGTGTGAAATTTTTCAAAAATTATATAATTTTTTACCATGGCATGTTCTCTCGTACCGCAAAATTTTGAGGTCAAATTGAACCACAATTATGAGATATTAAAAAGATAAATCATTCATGAATAGTGTTGTGGCATTGTTCACTAAGGGAGTCATAATTCCCGAGTACCTATGGTTTTCGAGTACTCGTTGGGCCAGCGGTATGACTGGCCTGTGCATTGCGGTCATACCAGTCGTACTGAGTGGTTGGAAGTTAATTTTCTGGAAAGCATGGAATATGTGGTTTGTAGACGATCTGGTTTGTGTTGATGGATAGTTGAAAGTGTGGTTTGTGTGTATAGACTAATATCAGTCAAGTTGGGAAGAACTTATACTAAAGAAAATGTTCTTTGGTCTTTGTATGTGCAGGTTGGGCGTGGAGACAATCATGGTTGGTGACGAAGAGGATTAGGACTAGGATGAGAAAATCTTAGGTCCAAGCGGTTGATGATGTCATGAGGTTGTCGAGCTCATGCTGGAACACTTGGAGATCAAAAGTTGATGATACGTGAAGAAGCAGATACGGTCCTAGAGGCTTCGACACATGAGGTTAATGATGCGTGATGAAGATACAGGAGGTGAGGTCTTGGAGGCTTCGTCACGTGGTGAGTTAGGAGTTGTGGATGGAGTCCATAACTGTGAAGACTTAGAGATTGTGTAAAACCCGTGTTCAGAAGGGTTTCGAGTCCTTTGATTTTTGGAATGGATAGAGTTTGGTGACCGTGTTTGATGAGGACACGGTTTGGAGCGTTAACCTATAAAATCAGAGAGAGGTTAAGGGTTAACGCAAGGTTTTTGCGGGGCTTTTGGGAGAAAGGTGTGGTGCTAGAGTTCAAGGGGTGCCATGAGAATACTTTGTAGCCACAGGACATGTTTTAGAAATAAAAGATCAGATCTATTCCTGAAAAGTTTGTCGGCGCCGGCGGCGTTGTTTTCTAGGCATTATCTTCAACTCATTCTCGTTACGAGTACGTAGTGTGTGGTGCATAACGTTCTTCCATTGACTTCGCTTTTCTTGATCGCGCGCCGAGACTTCTACTCAGTCATCGTCAACAGTATCAGTGTCGAAGCATTCAAGCGAAAGAAGATTTCGACTACGTACAAAGAGTTCGAGTGAGCAGTCAAGCAAGCGGTCGAACGCCGGGCAGCCGAAACCTTCATCGAGCACTGTGAGGATCCAAAAAGTAGAGACAATCATTCATCTCTCTAATTTCCCTCTAATTGTAGTAATCAATCCTATAGCCTAGCTCAGAGAATATGAATGCGAGAAGTTCTGTGCCCTTGATCAGGAATAAATCTGAGTTCTGTGCCCTTGATCAGGAATAAATCTGTACATCTCCCAGATAGAAGATTACCATTGAAGGAGCACAATTATTAATTAGTCTTGGTGGTTGAGGTCAGATAGTGTACTGACGTTGTTGTAGTCTTCGTATCCTGTGACCTCTCTCAAGAGTCAAGAATCACATACGCTACATATGCTGCATGTAGATTCTTGCTGCCGTTTGTGTTATGTAGTTTACACGAAATGGCTATGCCTATCCGACATTTCTTTTAATCAATTGCTTTTAAATTAAATTTATTTCTGACTACTGAATGGAATGAGCTTATTCCCAAAAAGACATTCTGTGGTTGCTACATTTCTTTCCATTATCGTCAACTGTACTGTTATCTACTGTTGGATACTTGGATGAATAAACTTCATGGTTTGCTTCTGCTAGGTATTCTTATGTGCAATTCTAAGCTCTTACAATAACTGCAAAGCTCTCACTTGGTTATGACTATGTTGATATACCTGAGTTAATTTGCTAGTTGAAAGATCAAGATTAGAAGAGCTACATGAGAGTTGAAACAATGTCCAAATGATGTGCCAATAGTAAGCAGCACTCACTCAGGTGTCATTTCAGCATTCTTCTGTTGTTAAATATTGATGTCTTCATTTTCCTATCTCTTTGCAAGATTTTTGGAGTAACTGATCGTTTTGAAGGCTTTGAAGCTGTAACTTGGGTGATATGGACCAACAGGACTGATATACATGCTCATCTTTTTCTACAGCACTGTAAACGGTTGGTCCCAGGCGACACACTTGGAACTTGATCAGGCGACTGAAGAAATCAAGAGGATTGGTTCTGCTGTGTTGTCGGCCTGAGTTGGAAATCTGTGATATTTTCGTTTCTGTGATGTTTAGCTTTTGTTGAACTCTGATGCTTTTATTTCAGCAGTATGGTTCGAAGTGTGTGTTCGAGTTTGCTTTCATGCAAATCTGAAGTTGTAAGCTCCGTCTTGGCTGTAACACTTCATCAGTTTCTTTTGAACAGAATGGAATTGGGGAGCCATGTTGGTCCTTGGGTCTAGTAATATCGTGAATTTCGTGCCTTCAGTCCTTAAAAGAGTTCAATATTCAGAGGACCTTGCTTAATGCTTGTGATTAATTGCTAATCAAAGTACTGCCATTGTTCTCCAGGAGTTACTGAATCTAGGATGCTTAGAATCTGTGTATGCGGTATTTGTGGCTGGTTCTCGGCCTGCAAACAGGCATGCTGGAATCATGCACAAGTGATTTTATTTTTTTTTCCCCGAGGATGCAATTTTCTATATTCAGTTGAGGAACATGCCAAAACCACACAGTTAAATATAAATCTGCTTGCTTAATTAAGCATGCACTTTAGTCACCACACGAGAACTGCAGCTTCTCGTCGTTCTCGAGCATACAGGTTTAATATAAGGGACTGACTATAATAATTATAAAAGAATAAACAAGACAGCAACACAAATTAGCAAATTAATCTGTACTTAGCATAGTTCGAATTTACTTCACTTACAAACAACCAATGCACAATCTATGCTCTGGCCGACAAATAAACCAGAAATCGTCCAAATTAATCTTGGACGAAGAAACAGAGGACTCTGCATTATCGAAATACAGAGTATTACGGCTTCTTTTCTCTCCTGTACATAATGACAGTTCTCTTCTGAAGATTGTAACTCAGGGCAAAACCATATTTACACCAAGGCGTGATACCAACAAGATCACCAGAAGCTAAACCCTAACTATCACTCGAGTCTCGAACTCCAGAAAGCTCCCCACCTTCTGCATCGCCACCTCGGCGTCTCTACATCTCGCTATCTCCCTCGCCGCCTCGGTGAAGATCACTTGACCTGCCGCCTTCGCCGCAGACACCGCAGGAGCAAGTTCTTGGCGTCCGGGACGAAGACCATTGGCGTTCCTGGACATGGAGGGCAGTGGGTACATCGGCCGCGCTGGCTGCGCAACAGGCGCGGAGATGCCGCGGCGGAGGTGGCAGCAGCAGGAGGAGCACTGGTGGGGCCGGTGGTAGTAGCACGGCTGCAAGTGGCTGCCCCCGGCGAGCTCCCGCGCGCTATACACACGCCGCATGGGCTCTGGACCGGCCGCGAGCGGGTGCAGGTGGGCGCGCGCGGCGAGCGCCTGCTCGCTCTGCGCGCGAAGCATGGTCGCCGCCAAGGGGGGAAGCCCGGCCGCCGCTCGCCGCTGGACGGCGCCGGAGGTGGTGGAGACGAACACCCGGAAGCTCGCGGACGGGCTCGTTGCACGCAGGCGGTCGTACTCGTCGCGCATGTGGGCGAGCTCGTCGTCGCAGGTGACCGACACGAGCACGTCGTCGAGACCCTCGTCGAGCAGCCGGTACCTGACCGCGGCCACGGCCTCCGCCCCGGCCATCTCCCCCAGCCTCGCCGCCAGCTCGCGGAAGGGGACCTCGCGCGGCACGACGAGGACGCGCGTCTCGCCGCCGACGTAGCGGAGGCCGCCGTCGGGTCCGCTGGGAACGAAGCGGCCGCCGTGGCTGCACATCAGCCTCAGGCGCGCGGCGCCGCCGCCGCCTCCTCTCGAGACGGCGCCGGACGCTCCTGTTTCCGCCATCGATCGATCGCGCGATCGATGGATCGAGTCGTGTGGGAGTCGGGAGGAGAGGGGTTTGGCGTGATTGCGTGAATGGTGTTTGCTGGCGTAGTGGCGCACATTATATACGCGCGCGTACGGGGCAAGGTGAGTCCGAATCCGAGTTGGACTCCAACTCATGGCCGGTTCGGTTGCTTCCGAGTTCCCAACGGATTGGCTGGCATGCCGCCTGCAGGTAGGCCTGCCCGGCCCGAAATATTGTAATGGGCCGGGCATGCTGGGCTATTTAGGTTGAAGCTTTCGGCCTTGGACGTTTGCTACTTGACCCGTGGGTTTCTATTCGTTACTCTCTCCGGTCAAAGACCAAACTATTTGAATCTGTTCAAGACCGAGCTTTGCTCGGTTAGCAAGCTTCGTCGTTATACAAGTTATCTGTCTAGGTTTAATTTCTGGATCGACTTCGAGTGTCTTATCTTATATATGGATATACCATCAGTGAAAAAGCACATGCCTACGTTCTGAGATATACTAGATAAATATAGGATTTATCTAACGACATTTGCTTAAGTCCTAGCATGTGTTTTTAGTAGGGCGCACATGAGTGTGTGCGTGTGGTGTGTATGGTGTGTATGGTGTGAGTGTAGTGTGAGTCCTAGTGTGTGTTTTGGTAAGCTTCACCGTCATACGAGCTACCCTCCGGGTTCAATCTTTGGATCAGCTTCAGATGTCTCACCTCGCACACGCACGTGTGTTCAGTGGAAAAAGCATGTGGCTGTGCTCCATGTTGTACTAGATACATTTAGGATTTATCCAGCGACCTCCGCTTAACTCCTATCATGTATTTTAGTAGGATGCATATGAGTGTGTGGTATGTGATGTGAGTGTAGTGTGCCTAAGTGTATGTTTGTCGGAATTTTGGATCTATTTGGACCCCTGGACACCACAAATTCCGATTTTGGCCCCCTATGGAAATTTATTCCACTTCTGGACCCCTGTTGAGCGCGAAATCACGGGAAGGCGACATGTGGGCGGGTCGTGCGGAAGCTGGCCGCACGACCGAGCTGGCGGCGCGCCCGGGCGCGTGACTCCCCGCCGACCGCGCGACCGCCTCGCCCCAGCGCGCGACCGCCCCGCCCAGCGCGCGTCCCCGGTCCCGACCGCGCGTGTGCCGCCCCCGACCGCGCATTTTGGCGCCGAGCGCGCGTCTTGCCCGCCGAGCGCGCGTCTGGCCCGCGGACCGCGCGACTTCAGTCCCAGCGAGATTCGCGTTGCATGCTGCGCCCGACCGCACGGGAAGTGGTGTCAAATCCATCCGCCGAAAGCACCCGAGGTGTATTTTTTCACGCCGGTTTGCACACGCGTCTGCAGGAGGTTTGCATGGCCCCTCTCCGTGAATACATGCAGCAGGCTTAAAGAGGTTGAACAGCAGCGCATATGCTCACATAGCAAGCGAAGCAACTCATTTGCAGTTCGCGGTGCAGTTGAAGTGAAGACAGAGCGAGTGAAGGGAGGAAAAAAGAGAGTGCAAACTCAGGATTTCGAGTTGGTTTTGTTTCGAATCAACGGATTTTGCAAATACAAAAGTTGTAGATCGTCTCGCGAGCTTCAAGAAGAGGTAATTTTTGCCCCCATGCAAGTAATTTTCTGCGAATGTCATTAGCCCGTAATTAGCCAAACCGTGTATCGGTAACGTTGTTATAAGCCAATCTTTCATACGGTGTGTATGTGTATGGTGCATGATTTATTGTAGTGTAAATAATGTCGTATTTTATGTATGTGATTAGTCCATAATTAGTCGATTAGCACAAACCATCGTTTGGTAATGTTATTTTATGTGAATGTGTGATACGCGATGTCAATATTTGGTACGTTATGTATTTGTAGGTAATCTTTATGTGAATATATGTATTATAAGTCAATGTGTCATACAGTGTGTATGTGTAGGTAAAAATCAACATATGATGCATGCTTTATTGTAGTGTAGATAATGTTGTATTTTATGTTGAAGTTACGTATTGTAATGTAGTTAGTTTTTGTTGAAGAAAAGAGAGGAGCGAAAGCCGGAAGAGTTGAATTTTTTTCGTTTGGAATCAGTGGACTTGGCAAGTAGAAAAGTTGTAGATCGTCTCGTGAGCATCAACAAGAGGTAAGTTTTGTGCCCATGCAACTATAATTTTATGTATGTCATTAGGCCTGAATTAACGAAACCATCTTGTGTTACTGTTATTTTATGTCAATATTTTATAAGCTATGTATGTATAGCAAATCTTGCATATGTTTAGCATGATGTATTGTAGTGTATATAGGGTTTCAATTTTTTGTGAACATACGTAATGTAAAGTAGTTTCAGTTAGGTGGAAAATATGAAGTTGTAGTGTGTAGACGTTGAGAAAACACATATTTATGTTAGAGCAATTGTAGGTGATAACAATAGTACTAGGATTAAAATAAATTAGAAATAAATTTGGTAGATTAGAAATAATGGAGGGTGAAAGGTACAGAAGTGGTAACTGAGCAAAGTAACAGGTATGGTGTGGGGAGGAGCAGGTGAGGACTGTGCAGTAAGTTTGCAAGTGGGGAAGATCTTGGTCTGCGTGCTAGTGCGCTTGTTGGCTGTACTGTATCGTATAGAATCGAGGTGGTGGAAGGAGAAAGAAATCAGAAATGGCATGGCACCCGCCACCACGTCTACTCTACTCTAGCCCAGCATCTTTTAGCTTTGAACTTATCCCAAAATCAAAATAAACGGATACCTTTTGAAGTGAATATTTCGAATGGTTTACAGACTTCAAATCTATATACGCTGTTTATGTCATTTGCTGCGTCTCGAAAAATGTTGACCGTAGTTATTTGTAGTGTTTATGTCGTTTTCTATCTATATACCACTAGAAATTTACATAGACATTTACTTTTTCAGAAATATTTGCTGCGTCCAAATGTCGTTTGCTACATAGACTGTTTATGTCCAGAGTTAGAAAAGATTATAGTTTAAATAATGTGCCCATGTGTTGAAAAAGTAAATATTTATGTTGGAGCATTTGTAGGTGTTAGATTAGAGACAAGTTGTATAATTAGTATGCTTAGTGAATGACCGTAGTATGAAGGTCATTTGATGGAAATAAAAATGATATGTATATTTAATTTGATGTATGGTACAATTAGAGAGTAAAATAGTTACAAATAAATCGTAGATTTAGAAATACAAAACATATAATAATCGAAACTGTTAATTACATGATACGATTGTTACATACTGTGTACTAAAATGGTTGATTATGCACTTATGTTAGGTACGCAATGGCTGGCATTGAACAATTGATGGTGTTTTATGGGAGTGGTCTCGTACGTGATGGGCCGTATGGGGCGGACCTGTCAAATTGCGAGCGGATCGTGATCCGGGCACCCGGTCTGAGCGTCATGAGCTTGTCTGAGCTACGGAGGTGTGTCCGTTCAGCGTTCGATCGACAGACCGCAAGGAAGAAGTTACGGATCGAGGCAGTCTATGCCTCAATGGTGGATGACGGAAGGGGGAGCATATGGCAACTTCTGAAGGTGACCAATGACGCCTCATGGGCGAACTACATGGAGGTGGTGTGCAACCCTGATGCTGCGATATATGGGAGGCCAATGGTGTATGTCGAGTTCGTGGAGAGGGCAGAATCATCAGCCATGGTTGGTTCAGATGCCGCTGGTGGAGATGTAGTGGCCGGCGGTCATGAAGACACTTCTGCGGGAGAACATGTGGGCGAGGAAGTGGGTGATGAAGACAATACGAGGCGTGCGGAGAATTTTCAGGCCAACGAAGGTGTGCACGAGAGGTGGTGGGCCGCCCGTATTGACTGTCATGAGTATCTGGGGGACCAGGTGGAAGAAGAGGACAGCGAGGAGGAGGAGGAGGTGGAAACAGGTAGTTCTGGAGAGGACGAGGATGGCGAAGGTGCACCTGGAGGGGTGGTAGGTCGTGTTGTTACGACGGACGGTGCATATTTGTCGTCCAGACTGGACGACATCGCAGCGGCAGCCCTAGTTCTGCCACAGGCGGAGGAGGGAGAATGGGGGTTCAGCGAGGGCGCACTCTTTATGGGGCAGTGCTTCCGTAATAAGAGTGTTGTCCAGCAGGCTATTGCTAGACATGCCGTCAACATAAGCCGGACGTATCGGGTCCACAAGTCAAAGCCGGACACGTACGTTGTGAAGTGTGTGGACGGGTCATGTGGTGGCAAAGTCCGTGCACAACGGTACAAGGGCGTTGGCACGGAGTTCCGGATAACGGTGCTGCAAGATCACAGTTGCGAGCTTGCGGGGCCAGTACATAGACACCGCAACATGACATCACGTTATGTTGCGGAGGTGGTCACGCACCTCGTCCAGGCGGATGTGTCAATTACCCCGAAGGTTCTGATGGCAGCAGTAGCGAACGAGGTGGGCTACGAAGTGAGCTACAAGAAGGTGTGGCGGGCGAAGCGAAAGGTGCTGCACGGTATGTATGGGACGTACGAGGAGGCGTACGACCTGGTCCCAAGAATGCTGAATCAAATTGCACAATCAAACCCAGGCACTTACATAAACAGGCAGGAGAGGGTCCATCCTACGGAGGGCCCGAACTGTTTCATTCTTGACAGAGTGTTCTGGGCCTTCCATCAGGCGATACAAGGGTTCAGGTGGTGCCGTCCAGTGCTAACCGTAGATGGGACGTTCCTATCTGGCAAGTACAAGGGCACTATCCTTACCGCAGTTGCAGCCGATGCAAATGACCAGTTACTCCCAGTGGCATTTGCAATTGTGGAGAACGAGAATACAGATAGCTGGCTTTGGTTTCTTTGCAATTTGAAGAATGCCGTTGTGCAAGACAGGCCCGAAGTGTGCCTTATCTCCGACCGCAATGCAGGCTTGCTGTCTGCGTTGCGAACGTTGCAGGATGGGACGCAGGCCCCCGTCCAGTGGACTGATGTGAAGAACCGCTGGTGCATGAGGCATATTGCAGCGAACTTCCACAGAAGGTTCCGTAGCAAGGACCTCATGAAGATGTTCAAGAAGCTATGCATGCAGAACCAGAAGCGGAAGTTCGACGCCTTGCGGAGGCAGCTCGATCAGGAGGCTACGAAGCATGTGCATGCAGAAGCAGGGGCCGTGGAGGGGGGCTCCACAAGAGTCGGGGTATTCTCACAATGGGTTCAGTCCAATGCACCTGACTTGGAAATGTGGTCTTTGTTGCACGACACCGATGGGGCGAGGTATGGGATCATGACAACCAACATGTCCGAGGTTTACAATGGTGTATTGAAGGGCGTCAGATCCCTGCCGATCACGGCAATTGTGGCCGAGACCTGGATCCGTACCGTCGGGTACTTTGTGAATAGAGCCAGGATGGCGCAGAAGCACGTTGAGGAAAACAAGCAATACTCTGAGGTCATGCAGGCCTTCATGGACAGGAAGATGGAGAAGGCTCGAACCCACATTACTCAGCCCATTGATGGCTTAAGGAGGAAGTTTGAGGTCCGCCTAAGGCAGAAGTATGTCATGGGTCACATTAGAGGGGAGCGCAAGCAGGTATGCACGATTGGTGATGAAGCATCTTGCAGCTGCAACAAGCCTCAGCTTCTGCACAAGCCATGCTCCCATGTGTACGCGGCATGCGCTGTATGGAACCAGGCGTCGACACAGTACATCTCCAAGTACTACGACATGCAGCACTTGTATGCAACCTGGAGTGCAGAGTTCCATTCCTACGGGGTAGACATGCACTACAGGGAATTATGGCCGGGGGAGATAAAGTGGGTGCCCAACGATGCACTGAAGCATGTCGGTCGTGGAAGACGACAAAGCCGTCGCATCCGCAACGACATGGATGAGAGCCAGCGAGGGGATCGTGTTCGGCGCCCGAAGTGTAGGCTATGCAAGACCTTTGGCCACTCCCTCAGTCAGTGCCCAAACAGGCCGGCATCAAGCAACGCTCCGTAGTACCAACCACAATCCATATGTAATGTATTATTCAGGAGGTGTTCGCTGAATTAGTGGCTCGATGTAGCTATGTCTTGAACTTTAGCATGTTATGTATGTTTTCGCACATTCCATATGTTTCCTTGTCGTGTGGATCATATTGGTGTGCACATTATATGTATGTTTTGGTACATTCCGTAAGTTTCCCTGTCATTACATTTGTTGTGAGTTATGTTGTTATTTGTTGCACATTTTGTTATAATGTACACTAACTTGTTATCCTTCTTTGGCAGGACATGGCGTTCGAGCTGCTAGACCCCCGTTGGGACGAGCACCACCGATGCCATGTGTGGTTGTCGGCACCCGCACACGGGCCTCCTTGCTTCGTCCTTAGGGGCCCCCGAGAGAACTGGCGTCTCGACCATCGGTACATCCCACTACTGCGGGACACCGGTCTGCTGCCCATTGCCCGCATGTTGGATCTACCGCATGGGTTCCAGTACGATGCGCCACTGTTGTCAGCTCTCGTTGATCGATGGAGGCCGGAGACTCACACCTTCCACTTCCGGTGGGGGGAGATGACGGTTACTCTGCAGGACGTCACGATGATTACAGGTCTACCCGTCCGTGGTGCTGCTGTGGTGCCACCCCCAAAGGCAGCAGATTGGAAGGTCCGTCTGGGTCACCAGTTCGGTCATGCGATCCGAGACAACGCAGCTGGGGTGCCACATGGATGGCTTCGTCGCTTCATGACCTGTCCTGCAGACGCAGATGAGGTCGCGGTGCGGACGCACTTCGTTGCATACCTGCTATATCTGTTCGGGTACGTCTTGTTCCCTAGCACGACTGGAGACTCCGTGCAGCCTAGCTACATACCGCTAGCGGAGTCCTTGGCGGATGGCTGGCCTGGTCAGCAGCCACAGTATAGCTGGGGATCAACAGTCCTTAGCTCCACATACCGAGGCTTGTGTGACGCTTCGCAGCGTACCGCGGCCAGCGAGCCGGTCCTACCCGCCTGCTACCTTCTCCATCAGTTGTGGTCATGGGAGCACTTCCCCGTTGGCAGGCCTGACTTTGGTCGTCGTGTGCACCCTTATGACCTCATCCCGCAGTTCTATGGTGGCGACGACCCCGTTGATGCACCCACAATGGGTACACGTTGGACGCATGGTCAGTTGAGGTGGGCCAGGGAGACACCGAGACGTGCGTACTCGGATTTCCACCGGAGGTTCGAGCCTCTGGCGTTTGGCAACGTAGACTGGTGGCCATGGTCTCCACAGTTAATTGCGAACACGGCCCCCCACGGGTTGTCATATCAGTGCGGGCGAGATCATATGTACTGGATGACGACCTGCCACTTGGTGTTCGCGCACTGCGTCGAGCCATACAGCCCACACCGAGTCATGAGACAGTTCGGGTTGTACCAGCATGTCCCTCCCATGGCAGGACGCCCTCTTGCGGAGGAGTTCCACCGGTATGTCAGTACACCCCAAATTTAATTACTGCATTAGTGTCAATGTCAGTACCGTACTGATTGTGTAATGTCTCAATGGACTTGCAGGCAATCGAGGAGAGGGCGAGCGACCGAAGACTGGAGAGCCACACAGCGGACGTGGACAGACATGTGGTCTGACCATGCGCATACGATGGTTGTGGATGAGACACGGCCGTACGACCCTGACGACCCCGCGCCGTACAGGGCATACCTTGACTGGTACGCTCCACGCACCCGCTGTAGGCTTACTACAGGGGAGCCGCCACAGCCTCCACTTCATGCTGTTCACGGGGCGGCTATACAGGAAGGTCCAGATCGTCATCTAGCGGCACGGGTCGACGAGGCGGTACGAGAGTACTGTGTCATTACGCAATGCAGGATTACATTTGAACTGACTGTTTGTTTCACTGCAGGTGGACCGGCTACATCGTATCGACATCGAGGCTAATGAGGCTATACGACATAGGAAGTCCAATACCGAATCTCGGTGGGTAAGCTATATGCGCAGCATCAGCGAAATGGCAAGGGGTACGATACGGGGCTTGAGTTGTGGTCGCCACCGAGATGACGTTGTTGCTACACGCGGTGGCGGACGTGGGCAGGGACCACCACCTCCCTCCGCGCCTCCGTCAGCACCAGGATCAGCACGGCCATCCTCGGCCTCCACGCGCTTCGGCCCAGCGGTTCGACAATTGGCAACTATTTGTTTGTGCACTCATTTACCATTTATGTCTAACCACATGTTCGTCTTGCAGCTATTGCGACAGGATAGCACGCTGCTACGGAGGGCGACGTCATCACGGAGGTCGACATCGCCGCACGAACCAGAGGGGCCGTCCGAGAGTCAGCAAAGCTACGGTCGCTCGGCCTCCACGCGCTTCGGCCCGGCGGTTCGACAATTCGCAACTATTTGTTCATGCACTCATTTACCATTTATGTCTACGCACATGTTCGACTTGCAGCAATTGCAACAGGATAGCACGCAGCTACGGAGGGCGACGTCATCACGGAGGTCGTCATCGCCGCACGAACCAGAGGGGCTGTCCGAGAGTCAGCCAAGCTACGGTCGCTCGGCCTCCACGCGCTTCGGCCCGGCGGTTCGACAATTGGCAACTATTTGTTCATGCACTCATTTACCATTTATGTCTAACCACATGTTCGTCTTGCAGCAATTGCGATGGGATAGCACGTCGCAACGGGCATCGTCATCACGGAGGGCGACGGACGAGCGACCGCGCTCTCCAGGACGACGGGGGCCCACTCCAGACAGCGCCCCTGACTCGCCGGACCAACCAGAGGGGCAGATGCCCTCGTATCTCCTGGGACAGGTGCAGACCAACCTATATGACCGGGACAGGTGGGTTGTGCCGACCTATCAAGGCATGACATCGCACGAGTACATGGGGGACTTCCCGTCGACATCCTCATTTCACCAGGCACATACCCCGGTATGCACTAAACGTGTGTATTTCATTATGAACAATTTTCGTACTTTCCATTGTCTAATTCAGTTGTACCATCTAAGCAGGACGTAGGCACCTCCTCCGATTGGGTGAGCTCTATGCTTTATGACCAGCCGTCGCAACTGTCCACAGAGTTGTACCCACCGCCGCCTCGGCCACACCCCTCGCACTACGATCTTCGCGATGCACCCCGCTCCCCTAGTAGGTTCACCTTCTCAGAGGATCATATGCGCCGTACGAGGCGGCGACGACGAGATGATGAATGAATTTTTTAAATTGTACTTTTGTAATATTTGTGATGTTTTTTCAAGTGCTTGATGGTTTGATGTTCAAAGATGGTTTCCAGTATAAAAGGGTTGCTCTAAGTTCTTTGATTTAGTACGGCATACAACCAACTGAGAGATGACAACACGGGGTAGCGGGAGAAGACATAGCTTGACGACAATTTTTTTTGCCTTGTGATAACAACTCCACGTACATAACAACCAATTCATCACATGCTTAACAACGTTGCACATTACATCGTTATGGAAAGAGGGCACAGAATATAAAGGTCACAGAAAATGAAGGCGTCATGCACTTACAACACGAAACAACACATACATTGCACATACAGACAGAATTTATGGAAAGTTCTACACCCAAAACATCAACACAACAGTCCTACTGGCACAGCATCAACACATTCGGTACCCTCGTGGCCTACATGTCAAACGAGCCTCGTGGCACCCACATGGAGAACTGCTGAGGGGGCCGCCTCGGACGGGGCTGGCCATCGTGGTAGTGGCACGCACATATGCAGCTCGGGTTCGCGCAGCAACATGTGGGATCATAAGAGCTTCCTATGTTGACAACCTCCTCGTTTCCCCTCTCGCGTTGCATCTGTTGGCGGAGCTCATTGTTCTCCTCATTGAGAGTCTCCATTCGGTACTCCAAGTCCATTATTCGGTCCCATAAAGTACCCACATAACGGTCAATATACCGTTCATGAGGAGGGTCGATCCAGCGGGAGAAGTCGCATTTCGCCATCTGCGAAAAATGACAGTAAACATGGAGGGTCCATAAGCAATAAAAAAATGTACTATTAGTAATTTGTACCCCGGAGCGTGGGCATCGGAAGAAACGGCGCCCGCCATCGTTCGGCCCTTCCAGGACCTGCACGACCACGTACTCATTGTGTCTGCATTTCGGCCACGCTGGTTGCGCACGCCGGCTTGGTACCAAGCGGTACTGTGGTCCGAACATCTCCCTCCTTTCCAAGGGAAGGTCTTCCTTCGGTGACCCATATCCGACTGGCCCCTCATCTTCCGCCATGGTATGTTGTTTGTTCGATTTACAGGGTTTTCTGGCTACAACTTCATGGGACCTCTACCGTGCTATTTATATCGAATGGCGGGACAAAAGATGGCTGCTTTGCCCAGAGACATGACAAAAGCGCTCAGCTTTACTCGGTGAGATGACAACACATGCCAGCTTTACGCAGTGATATGACAAATCGGGGCAGCTTTGCTCAGTCAGATGACAACACATGCCAGCTAAACTGCCTACATAAAGACTACGATCTGAAAAGCCTTCATACGAACATTTATTGCTACTCTAAAAAGCCTACATAGGAACATTTATTGCTACTCTGAAAAGCCTATCGCTACAGAAACCAACAAAATAGGGGCGTAGGCTGTAGCCTTTACCGTGAGTGTTCACGTCATAGGCATGTATCCTTTCCAGTGAGTTTTCATGTCACCTTTCCTTGTTGTTTCATAAATACAGGATACAGGCTCTGAAAAGCCTACATAGGGACATTTCCATGGTCTATGCCCACTGCACCAGATAACCTGCCTACATAAAGGCCTCCTATGTCTTCCATACCACATCTACGAGGAGAAGGCATATACGAGGAGAAGGCATCAGGCAAAGACAACACGAACAACTCATACATTTCACGTACATGACATGTAGCAAGTAGTACAACCACCAACACACCAACGAACACAAGAACTAAAATATAACACAACCGTACATAAAACATTACCAAAAGAGCTTGACGACAAGATAGCATAAAACATTGCGAACATACACGAGGATAACCTCCAGCACTACAACTTGAGGATAACAATAAACACAAGAAACAAAATAGCACACAACATTAAATTTATCTTCCACTCTAGTCTGTCGAAACGATGCTGCATCCCGACGGGGTCGCAACCCCCCACGACAACTCTCTCACGGCGAACACTGTCATTCCTATTTCCCATTTCATCCTCCCACACCCAGAATCGGCAACCACCATGAGCTTCCTGCGATTCCATGACAAGAAGATTTTTAAACATACCACCACGATTTGAATGAACCCGAAACAATATGACTCACCGAGTGATTGGGGCACTTGTAGTAGTGTCGCCCGGGATTCTTGGCCGTCTGTGATGTCCTACGTCTAACCACCAAGTTGCAATTTGGGCACATCACCGTGGGTGCCCATGAAGACGTGCTGAGCTGACTCATTGCCTAGTCTGGGGGAGTGAGCACGAAATAAAACTACACAGATTGTGAACAACTTACTTAGGAGGTGACTGATAACATGGCCAGGGAGTATGTGAGGGATGGCTCCATTTTATAGGCTGTGTGGGGGGTAGCCTCACGCACAAAGACCACAGATAACACAAATCTGGACCCCACACCATGCTCAGTGAGGAGACAAAACATGCCAGCTTTTGAGGTGACCTCACAAAAAGGGGCAGCTTTGCTCAGTGACATGACAAAAGAGGTCAGCTTTTGCTCAGTGACTAGACAAAACAGGTCAGCTTTTGCTCAGTGACTAGACACAACGGGCTGCTGTTGAGCTACCGCCTACCGAGCTGCTTGATGACTCTGGCTAGGCCATTACGACATATACATATTAGGCTAATACTTTAACTTGGCAGAATGACGTGTGGTACAATTTTCTACGTACACGTAAGAGAGTGAATGCACAAATTCCTGCAGGTCTTCAGGGGAGGAGCCTATCTCATCAATTATCCATTTTCAGTCCCTGAGCTAGTGTCAAAGTCAATAAGTCATTCCCTGAAAGTCCCAAGTGCAATGATACACATCACATTCAAAAGGCATTACATAAGAAAGCATAAAATGCATACAGGGACAGATGTACATAATATTGACAATGAAATAAATTTTAATATTGGATCAAATAACACCTCTTACCGAATGAGGCCATCATCTTCGGTTCCCCGTGGCTTGAATAAGGAGGACATCATTTCTAGCTTGGGTGACTGAGTGTGCACTGATGCTCTGTATTTAGAGATAAGAGGCCATTGGCGAGAGCTAAACACCTAAACAATGCCAAAAGGCATGAGTATAGCCAATTCGTGATTACTAAAGAGAGCAGTTGTCCTCAGTGGGATGCCAAAAGATGCCAGCTTTGGGCAGTGACATTACTAAAGAGAGCAGTTGTCCTCAGTCAAATGACAAAAAGAGGCCAGCTTTGCTCAGTGAGATGACAAAACATGGCAGCTGTGCTCAGAGACATGACAAAACGGGGCAGCTTTGCTCAGTGAGATGACAACACATGCCAGCTTTGCGCAGTGACATGATAACACGGGGCAGCTTTGCTCAGAGACATGACAAAACGAGGCAGCTTTGCTCAGTGAGATGACAACAGATGCCAGCTTTAAGCAGTGACATGATAAAACGGGGCAGCTTTGCTCAGTGATATGACAAAAGAGGTCAACTTTGCTCAGTGGGATGACAAAAGATGCCAGCTTTGGGCAGTGACAGTACTAAAGAGGGCAGCTGTGCTCAGTGACATGACAACAAGAGGTCAGCTTTGCTCAGTGAGATGACAAAAGATGCCAGCTTTGGGCAGTGACATGACAAAACGGGGGCCTTTTTTCAGTGATATCGCAGCACTCCCATCTTTACTCACTGCTACGACCACGCGGACCATCTTTACACGTACGAGTAGAGACAAAACGGCCCCTATAAATTGGTATGCATTCCATTTCCCAGCGAACATTGCACATCCAAACCCCATACTACATCGCGCTTCCCTCACCCAACCGGGATGGACAAAGGCAAGAAGAAGCAATGGGACAAGATGGTGAAGGATTGGGAGGAGACCCGTGACATAGCACGGTCAGCTGCAGCCCGCGATGCCGCCCGCGATGAGAAAATAAGGGCAATACAGGCCCGGGTAGAACAAGCCCATCGTGCTACGATGAAAGGTCCCCCCCAGAGCGCCCGCGTAGCAACAACCCCATCCCGGACGTCCCCACCGAGCGTTCGCCACAACTACCACCTGAGGGGGAGACACCTCCCCTTTGTTGGTGCGGGGACGTGTGCAAGTTCTTCAAGTCTAAGCACCGCATCAGTCTAGGTATGCGGTACTGGGGTTGCGCAAACTACTCCAGTGACTACCCCAACCGCCGTTTTGACACCGCAACCTATCGGCAGCCGGTAACGACCACATGCACCATTTTCCCCTACCTTTTCTCCTTCACAACACGCACTAACAATATCTCTCTTTTATTTACAGTCTCCGGAGCCCCTATGTGCCTACCGCAAATGGATCGATCTTGAGATCCACCCTGAGGACCAATGGACCCTCGACTTCGAGGAGTGGAATGTCACAAAGGAGAAGGAGTTGCTGGAGGAGGAGCGCCGCAAGCACGAGCACACCCTGCGTATACAGCGCGAGACGCAAGCTCATCTTGAAGCGTGCACGCGTAGGGAGCAGGAGGCTCGCGAGATGGAGCGCGAGAGAAAGAGGGAAATTGCGGCTAAGGCAAAAGAGGCCGCGGAGGAGTTCAACGCCGAGCGGGCAAGGAAGGGAAAGTGGCCCCGGTCCACACAGTAGGTCGTACGAGCAGTTGGGTGGGTTAGTCGCAATCATGCTATATGTTATGCATGTAATAAAAATCTACGCGGCATGTTACTCCCAACTGTATTATGAAGTTTAATATCTCGTATTTTCGCATTCCATGATTCACGTAGCACCTCATTTAACAATATTAACATAGCAGTCCTCACCTTCAAAATATCACTTACCACTTTATGTATGGACCGTTCTACGGTCAATCTTTCCTAAAAAAAATTTACCAAATTTTTTTATGCATCTACAACTTACAATGAACATAATCTTTTATTACAACTTTATCTGATTTTTATCCAGTTTATAACTACAAAATTGCCAAAACTGAAAACAATCACGGAGATTGCAAACCCTAATAACAGACCAAACCCTAAAATTCACTTACCACTTTATGTATCGACCGTTCTACGGTCAATCGTTCCTAAAAAAATTTACCAAATATTTTTATGCATCTACAACTTACATTGAACATAAACTTCTATTGCAACTTTATCTGATTTTTACGCAGTTCGTTTATAACTACAAAATTAACAAAACATACAAACATCACTTACCACTTTATATATCGATCGTTCTACGCACAATCGTTCCTAAAAAAATTTTACCCAAATGTTTTATGCATCTACAACATATAATCAACATAAACTTGTTTTACAATTTTTTCAAATTTTTTTCTGATTCACAACTACAAAATTAACAAAACTTATAATCATACGTGTTCAATATCACTTTCCTTCATTTCCTTCAATTGTTCATATGACATTTGTGCTCAAAAAATTTTTCTTTAAATTACTTCCAATAAAAACAACATACCATGATCGAAATTTGTTATTGTCAGTTCAACAAATTTTTCACGGTCAGCAATATATGAAAATCACAAATACGCTAATCGTTACTTCACACAAATTTCTTTCGTACTCTACGAAACAATATTTTAAATTTTCAAATTTGCACAAAAAATTACACAAGCAGTACAGTGGACTCCACTTCAAATTCATATTTTTCCACTCATTTTATATATACAAATAAATTTTTTAAATAATAACTTTATATATGTATAAATATATATACACAGTCAATACAAATTTTGTCGGTCGGCTGCACAGGACGCGCGGTCGGGCGTCAAGACGCGCGCTCGGGCGGGGGCGGAACACGCGGTCGGCCGGGCAAACGCGCGCTCGCGGCGGCACACGCGCGCTCGGGGCGTCAGACGCGCGGTCGGCGGGGAGACGCGCGCCCGGGCGCGCCGCCAGCTCGGTCATGCGGCCACGTTCCGCACGACCGGCCCACGTGGCGCGACGGGGGAATCCCGCGGTGGGAAGGGGTCCAAAAGTGGAATTTTTTTGTACAGGGGGCCAAAAACGGAATTCTTGGTATTTTGGGGTCCAAATAGGTCCAAAATTCTGTTTGTCGTTGTAATTTAAAAAACTATTTGAATCTGTCAACGAAAAAAAGACTATTTGAATCTGTACCGCTAAAATAATCTTTGTGAATATTTAGATTTCCCCTGTAAAAACGAAGCAGATTCGTCTAAACATAATTTATATTTAGTTTTACAAGTACTTACTCCGTGGAATTTTATAAGACAGTCACGTATTTCGAGATCTAAGGTTTGTAAAGTTTGACAAACAATTAGTCCAATCATATATAGATCATGTGATATAAAAGTCATATAATTGAATTTGTATTTGAAAGCACTTTCTTATGATTATATTTTTGTATCTATGAAATAGTTTTATAAAAGAAATTAATGATTAAATTTTAACTTTAGAGATCACATCAAGTCAAACTACACCTTATAAAAATCTACAAAGAGAGTTATTGCAATAAAAATGTGTAGGCAGAGTTGCATTTTGAAGAGAGAACCAATTAATGTAGACGCAACATTTGGTTATGATGCACGGGTGAGATTTTACGAACGCAGTTTGATTAGTCTAGACTGGTATACAAGTAGCAGGTCAAATATTTCGACTTTGTGAGCTACCGCTTCCCATTTTGCCAACCACAACCGTTGAATGGTGTCCTTGACTGTGAACGCCGAGCCACGTTTTGGGCCCGTTCGAACGGATTTATGGCTTCATAAATTGTATGGAAGCTGCTGTTAGTTTTCTAAATTATTTAATTAAAAAAGTTAAAAATAAGATAAAATAAAAGGCTATTATATTATTACGGGCAATACAAACAAATTAGAGAAAAAAGAAAAACCAAAATTAAAAAATCAACATGTTCCAAATAATTTCTAACCAAAGACTTCCAAACAGTTTGAAGCAGAACCTTAAAGTCGGATTCTAGATGGATGATGGATGATGGGATTTACTTTTGCTCGTGCGTTTTCTCTTTTTGTTTTTGAAGGATTAGATTTGTCGTAGGGGTGGCCCCCACCTAAGCCCAGCAGGCCTGTTAGGAGGTTATAAGAACCAGAGTAACGTGTGTAATGACATAAGTGCCCCTAATAGGGAGGTACGGATGTAAGGGCATAACTGTAAAAGCATACTCCATGTGAATATATATATCAGGATGAGGGGGAGGATGAGGCAGAACACTCCCACCTCTCCACTACCATCTCTCTCTCTGTTTGGTCTGTAACCACAACAGTTGTCGCCGTCCGTGGGGAGGACAAGGACAAGCCCGAAGACCGAAGAAGAAGGATGGCACCGAAAAAAGCTTCATCAGCGGCGGCGAAGGGAAAGAAGGCGGCTGGGTCGGAGCGGCGCGTGAATACCAGGGCTTCGGCATCGGTCGTCGAAGGAGCTGGCGGCGGCGTAGGCGTAATGGTCGCGGGCGTCGACGCTCGCACTACAACGACCGACCTTGCCAGCGCCGCTACAACGACATCCAACCCCCTCGCTGGCACTGCAACGGCAGCCCCCGCCACCCTCGCCGGCAGCGCGGATGGGGTGGCCGGGGGTAGCCGCAATGAAGCATCCGGCGGATCTGGAGATTTTGAGGCGATGGTCCCTGCACCGACCCGTCCGCTGGGTGTTCCGGCGGCCCCGACAGCACCCGCGGTGGAAAGCGCCCTACTAGCAGCTCTCGACGCGTTCCAACGGGAACTAGGAGACCTTCGTGGAGCTGTCCGGGATATGCAAGAGGCTCGGAGCCAGCAGGCCGTGCCAGTAACCACGCTCGACCCTCGCGAAGCCCCACGCCTAGCCGCGTGCCGCTGCGGCGCGTAGATCCGGAGTCCCCGCTTTCGGCGGGGCTGCAGCAGGCGGCATGACCCGAAGACTTCAAGTTTCCTACCGTCATCGACCCGTACAAAGGCGACACGGACCCCCGCGAGTTCGTGCGCGTGTACGAAACCGCGATCGAGGCCGCGGGCGGAGACGACACCATGAAGGCGAAGGGACTCCCCCTCGCCCTGCAAGGAGTGGCGCTCTCTTGGTTCTTTACCATAGAGCCAGGCTCCATCTACGCGTGGGAGCAGCTCCGCGACCGTCTTCACAACAACTTCCAAGGAAACTATGCCGAGCGAGTCGACGCGGACCAACTCTTCGCTGTGAAGCAAAGACCCTCGGAGAAGCTCCGGGACTACTTCAAGCGCTTCGCCAAGATTCGATGCCAAGTAAGAGACGTTAATGAAACCACCGTCGTTAATGCAACCATACAGGGCCTTCGTCCGAACCCGATGGCCGAGTACAACGCGCGGAGGCCAATCAAGACAGTCGCCAAGCTCTTCGACAAAATGGACGAGTACGCGCGGGCGGAGGAGGATGCGCGAAGACGCAACATTACCGCCCTCGACCTCGCCCATGGGGAGCGCCCCCCATGCGAAGTAGGGGCGGGTGGCCCCTCCTCGAACCAGGGCCGCGGCCGAGAGCCCCGGGGAGGCCCTCCCCGAGGCAGCGACACCGGGGCACGGGAAGGCTCTTCAAGGAGCAGGCATAAACCTCGGCGCCGCCAGCGCAGGTCACAGGCGGCCCATCATGTCCTTGACACCGAGAGCGCCCGCCAAGGACCCGACCCCGCCTCATGGAGGGGGGACCGGGGATCGGAAGGCGGACTTGATTGCGGCGGCCAACCCCACGCAGAACAAGATCTCCTACACTATGGCAAGTGGTGCGAGGTACACGGCTACGGTGATCATTACACAAGGGCATGCACCGCAGTTATGGAGCTGCGGAGGGTGACGGCCGGGTCTCGAGCGCTGCCTCCTCGGCCCCCTGTCGGAGCCCACGTGGAGCACCCAAGGGGTAGCCCCATACGAGCCGCCGCAACGGAGGGCGCGCAGCATCGCACCGTTAGCGTCATCACCGGAGGCTCCTCCCCAAGGGCCCCCAGGGAGCAGCCGCAATTGTGGATGCCGCCCCGCAACATCACCTTCGACGTGAACGACGCCAGCGGTGTGGAGTACCCTCACCAAGACCCTCTAGTCATCCAGGCCCACATAGCACGCTGTGACGTCAGGCGCATCCTTGTCGACGGGGGAAGCTCCGCGAATATCTTGTTCGCCGAAGCCCTCGATCGTATGGGGATCCCCCGAAGCCGGCTAGAGCAGCCAGGAGCTCCACTTCAAGGCTTCGGGGGTCAACCACTGCAGGCCTTGGGGCACGTGTCCCTTCCGGTCACGTTCCGTCAGGAGGGCAACAAGGGTAACATCCGGACCGAGCATGTCATCTTCGACGTCGTAGATATCCCACATCCCTACAACGCCATACTGGGTCGACCCGCTATCAACTCTTTCGAGGTGATCCCGCACTACGCGTTTTTGTGTGTGAAGCTCCCGGGTCCAGAGGGTGTTATCACCGTCTTCGGCGATCAGGACCTGGCCAGACGTGCCGAGGTCGGCAGCCACGTTCCGCATCGCCCGGTGCACGCCCTCTCCGGCACGCTCGGCGATGGGCCCTCCGCCCCTGGGTGGACGCCCAAGCCTCGGCCCGAGGGCGGAGTTAAGAAGGTGCCGCTCCAGGCGGAGGGGCAGTTTGTGTCCATCGGCGAGGGGCTCCCACCGAGGGTCGAACGGGATATGCTCCGAGTGCTTCAGAACAACGTTGACATTTTCGCATGGTCCCCGGAGGACATCAAGGGCGTAGACCGAGCAGTAATCGAGCATCGCTTGGCGGTCCGCCCCGACGCCAAGCCGGTCAAGCAAAGGCTTCGGCGTATGTCGATGGATCGGCAGCAGGCGGCCAAGACAGAGGTGGCGAAGCTTCTTCGCGCCGGGGTCATCCGCGAGGTCCACCATCCAGAGTGGCTCGCTAACCCGGTACTAGTCAAAAAGGCCAGCGGGGCCTGGCGTATGTGCATCGACTTCACGGCACTCAACAAGGCGTGCCCAAAGGACAATTACCCCTTGCCGCGCATCGATCAGCTGGTCGACGCCACCGCGGGGTGCGAACTCATGAGTTTCCTGGACGCCTATTCCGGCTACCACCAGGTGTACATGGCCGAAGACGACGAGGAGAAGACCAGTTTCATCACACCACTTGGGACGTTTTGCTTCGTTAGAATGCCCTTTGGCTTGAAGAACGCAGGCGCTACCTTTACCCGTCTCGTCGCTATTGCCCTGGCCGCCCAGCTCGGGAGGAACGTCGAAGCTTACGTCGATGATGTGGTGGTCAAAACCCGGCAGCTTGCTCTGCATGGCCGGGACCTCCAGGAGACCTTCGACAACCTCCGGAAGGCGGGCATCAAGCTCAACCTCGACAAATGTGTCTTCGGGGTGCAGGCGGGCAAACTCCTAGGTTTCCTCGTGTCTGGACGGGGCATCCAGGCGAACCCCGACAAAGTAGACGCCATCCTGGGTATGGAGCCGCCCAAGACAACGAGGGAGGTCCAGAGGCTGGCGGGCCGCATGGCAGCATTAAGCCGCTTCCTATCCAGGGCGGCGGAGCGGGCCTGCCATTTTTCAAGACACTCCGCGGGTGCGATGGATTTCGTTGGGACGGGGATTGCGCGAAGGCCTTCAACGAGCTCAAGGAGCACCTGGCAAGCCTCCCCACTCTGGTCGCCCCAGCACCAGAGGCTCCCCTCCTGCTCTATCTGGCCGCGTCCGCCACCGCGGTCAGCGCCGTCCTCATCTTAGAGGAAGGCGCCATGCATCGGCCCGTATACTTTGTCTCTGAAGCCCTCCAAGGCGCCAAGACAAGATACACGGAGCTCGAGAAGCTCGCCTACGCGCTGGTCATGGCCTCCAGGAAACTTCGGCATTACTTTCTGGCCCACCCGATCACAGTGCCTTCCTCATTCCCCCTGGCAGAGATGTTACACAACAAGGAGTCCACAGGGCGCATCGGCAAATGGGCTGCCGAGCTCGCCCCCTTCTCCTTGACGTATGCTTCACGAACGGCAATCAAATCCCAAGTCCTGGCGGATTTTCTCGCCGAATGGACCCCACCGGCCCAACCAGTCCAGACGGACGACGACCCCGTCTGGACGCTTACCATTGACGGAGCTTACGGCGTCGCGGGCGCGGGCGTAGGTGCGGTGATCGTCACGCCCGAAGGACAGCGTTTGCTATACTCGGCGCGCCTTGCCTTCCCCGCTACCAACAACACGGCTGAGTACGAGGCGCTGCTCTTTGGCCTGCGAAGCTCAAGGCAGTCGACGCGAGACGGGTGCTAGTCCGCACCGACTCGCGCTTGGTGGCTGGTCATGTGGATAAGTCATATCAAGCCAAGGACCCTGAGTTGGCCAAGTACCTTGCGGCTGTGAGGGCGAGGGAAAGGCACTTTTTGGGCGTCACCGTCAAGGCCATCCCCCGTGCGGAGAACGAGCAGGCCGACGCCCTCGCTAAGGCGGCCAGCCAGCAACTGCCCCCCTGATGGGGCGTTTTACGAGGTATTAGTGCAGGCGGCCATCGCACAGCACAACCGGGACACGGCACTCTTCGACCACATTGACCGGCCAGGTGATTGGCGAGAGCCCATCTTCAATTTCTTGCAAGGCATCGCCGAGCCGGAGGACCCCGCCGAGCTTCGGCGCTTGCAGCACCGCACAAGGTCCTTCCAGGTGTTCGAAGGTATACTCTACAAGAGAGGGGTTTGCGCACCGCTCCTACGCTACCTCTCGACTGAGGGGGAAAGGAGCTCCTTGCGGAGATCCACGCGGGCGCGTGCGGATCCCACCTGGCACCGAGGTCATTAGTTGGCAAGGCGTTCAGGCAAGGCTTCTACTGGCCAACTGCCATCACCAACGCCCAGGACCTCGTCCGTCGGTGCCAAGGGTGCCAGTGGATGGCGCGCATCATCCGCAGGCCCCCGACGAGCCTCAACCCTATTCCTCCGGTGTAGCCACTGGCACGCTGGGGCGTCGACATAGTAGGACCGCTTGCCCGAGCTCCAGGGGACCTCCGGTTCGTGGTGGTCCCGCTGGAGTATTTCTCCAGATGGCCGGAAGCGGTCGCCCTGGCTAAAGTAACTTCTGCGGCCATACATCGCTTCCTCTGGCAAAACATCATATGTCGCTTCGGCGTGCCCCGGGAGCTCACGGTGGACAATGGCCTGCAGTTCGACGCCACCCTATTCAAAGACTATTGTGACAGCATGGGCATCACCCTCCGATTCGCCTCGGTAGGGCATCCCCAGTCCAACGGGGCGGTCGAACGGGCGAATGTCGCCATCTCCGCTGCCATCAAAAAGCGCCTAGTCGGGATGCTGAAGGGCAAGTGGCCAAGCGAGCTTCACAGCGTTCTTTGGTCGCTTCGCACAATGGTAACGCGCCCGACGGGATTCACGCCGTTCAAGCTCCTTTTCGGCGACGAAGCAGTGACGCCCGAGGAAATCAAGGCCGGCTCGCAGAGGGTCCTCGTCCAAGCACCCGAAGAGGAGCGACGTGTGTCCTTGGACCTCCTCGACGGGCTACGGGCAGATGCAGCCCACCATGTCGAGAAGTATGCGCGGCAGACAATGCGTACTCGGGACCGCTCTATATGCCCGCGGGGATTCAAGCCTGGGGATCTCGTTCTCAGAGTGGCGCTTCAAGCAGAGACCGCTGGCAAGCTGGAGTCCAAGTGGGAAGGCCCGTACATTGTGATGGAGGCATTGCCGAAGGGGGCGTACCGCCTCGCCACGCTCGAAGGACAAAACCTCCGGCACACATGGAATGCGGACAGGTTGCGGCGATACTACGCCTAGAAGTAGGACAACAAGCGTAGAGCCACCAGCCCTTTGTTATACGATGCTCGCCCGCGCAAACGGGAGTTCAATAAAGGTTGCTGTTCCCAGAGCATTCCCTGTCCGCGCTGAGCAGAACAAAGTCCACGGACTTTAAATAAGACGTAGCGTCGAGGTCTGCCTCCGCACGCGCGAGTCTCCGGACTATAAAGGAAGTCGTAGCGTCGAGGTCCGCCTCCGCACGCACTAGTCTACGGACTTTAAATAAGACGTAGCGTCGAGGTCTGCCTCCGCACGCGCGAGTCTCCGGACTATAAAGGAAGTCGTAGCGTCGAGGTCCGCCTCCGCACGCACTAGTCCACGGACTTTAAATAAGACGTACCGTCGAGGTTTGCCTCCGCACGCGCGAGTCTCCGGACTATAAAGGAAGTCGTAGCGTCGAGGTCCGCCTCCGCACGCACTAGTCCACGGACTTTAAATAAGACGTAGCGTCGAGGTCTGCCTCCGCACGCGCGAGTCTCCGGACTATAAAGGAAGTCGTAGCGTCGAGGTCCGCCTCCGCACGCACCAGTCTACGGACTTTAAATAAGACGTAGCGTCGAGGTCCGCCTCCGCACGCACCAGTCTACGGACTTTAAATAAGACGTAGCGTCGAGGTCCGCCTCCGCACGCACCAGTCTACGGACTCTAAATAAGACGTAGCGTCGAGGTCCGCCTCCGCACGCACCAGTCTACGGACTTTAAATAAGACGCAACGGGGGGACGCTCTCGCGCGCACCAGTCTACGGACTCTAAATAAGACGTAGCGTCGAGGTCCGCCTCCGCACGCACCAGTCTACGGACTCTAAATAAGACGTAGCGTCGAGGTCCGCCTTCGCACGCGCGAGTCTCCGGACTATAAAGCAAGTCGTAGCGTCGAGGTTCGCCTCCGCACGCGCCAGTCCACGGACTTTAAATAAGACGTAGCGTCGAGGTCCGCCTCCGCACGCGCGAGTCTCCGGACTATAAAGAAAAGCGTAGCGTCGAGGTTCGCCTCCGCACGCGCCAGTCCACGGACTCTAAATAAGACACGGATGTTCTCCCTGCGCACTCTACGGAGTCTAAACAAGACGCGAACTCCGCGCATGCCAGGGACCTCGTCCCTGTGCATACTCTGCGGAGTATAAATAAGACGCGGATGTCCTCCCTGCGCACTCTACGGAGTCTAAACAAGACGCGAACTCCGCGCATGCCAGGGACCTCGTCCCTGTGCATACTCTACGGAGTATAAATAAGACGCGGGTGTCCTCCCTGCGCGCTCTGCGGAATATAAACAAGATCCGGAGGTCTTCCCTTCGCGTTCGGCGGCAGGTAACACCAAGAAAGGTACTACTTGGTTTCGTTATAAAAGCAAAGCGGCTACATGGTTACAAGCATACGAACCAGTACATCATCCCATCGCCCTACCCGACCAACCGCTCAGCCTTGGCGCGGTGCGGACGAACCCGTGCCATCGTCGCCGTGACGCTGAAAGACTCCTTCGAGCCAGTGGAGGAGGTCCCCCTCCCCATGCAGCGTCTGCTGCACGGCGACCCTCGCTGCATCTTCCCCGAAGCGGCCCCAGATCCGTTGATGGAAGTTCTGCAGGCTAGGTCCGATGGAGCGAATGGCGTCCGACATAACTTCTGAACGGCCGGGAGGATCCAGTTGAGGATTCGCCAGCTCATGGGTACGTCTGCACCCACGAGTGTGAAGCAGGGCGAGGGCGAAGCACACACCAAGATAGCCGCAGTGCTCGCCAAACGTTCTGGCGCCACGAAGAGCAACCCCTGCCCCCTCCTCGATCAACCCGAGCGTCTCCGACAGGGCCTCCGGCCCGTGCGTAGGGTCCGGCACTCTGACGCACAGATCTCGGAGGGCCTGGTTCAGAGACTCCATGGCTCGCCACGCCGACATGGACGCATTTTCCAAGAAGAGACTATTCCCTGCAGTAGACTCCGCCAACTGGGCGTTCTCCCCTTCTAGGGCGGCGATCTGCTGCAGAAAGGCGGCGCGCTCCTCAGCCGCGGCGCACTTGGCTTCCGTGGCCTCGAGTTGTGCGGCCGCCATGGCGCCCCCCAGCGCGCGAAGTTCTTCATCCTTCGCTGCGAGAGCATCGTTTGCTTCACGAAGGCTGGCTTCCAGATCTAGAGCTTAAACGGAGAACAATGTCCTTAAGCTCGTATCCCGATCTCGGCGAAAACGCACGGGTTTTGAGGGACCTGTCGCGCAGATGCCGAACCCATTTTTTTCTCTCTTTCTTTTTCTCCTCTTTTCTTTTCTTTTCTTTTCTTTCCCTATTTTCTTTCTTTCTTTTCTTCTTTCTTTCCTTTTCTTTACTTTCCCTTCTTTTCTTCTTCACCTGCCTAATCTCTCTCCTCCCCATTCTTCTGGCCGAATGGGTCTTATCCTCTTCCTCCCAACTCACTCTTTCCCCTATCCCCACCGGCCGAACGGGGTCTCCTCCCCCCTCACCGGTCTCGCCTGGAGGCGGCGCGGCGGCGCGCGTGGCCGGCCCCCTCACCACCGGCGGCCCCCTCCTCCTACCCCGCCCCTCTACCCCCTCTCTCTCTTCCTTGCGTGCGGGGACCGGGGCAGCGCGGCGGTGCGCAGCCGGCTTGGTGTGGCCGGCGGCCCCCTCCGCCGTCCCCTTCCCCTCTCCCCCTCGCGTGCAGTCGAGCGGTCGGTCCCCCTCCCTGGGCGACGCTGCGACACACGGCGCATCTCCGGTGGCGCAGCGACGCGCGGCCCATAGCCGCCGCCGGCGGCCCCATTGCCACCCCCACCTTTTCCCTTCCCTCTCTCTTGTGCAGCGCTCCTCCCTCGGCAGCGGCTGGCGCTCAGTGTGCCCGGGCGAGGCCTTTCTCACCGCCGCCCGCTGCGCCGCTGCCGTCCGGCCCCTCCACCGCTCCCCTGCAGCACCGCCTCCCCTACGCCACTCCTACTCGATTTTGGTAAGCTAGGCGGTGTGCTTGTGTTGCCATGTGGTTGTGTAGGGAAGGATGGGCATACTCAGTGGGTGGCTTGCGTGGGTTCGGCGTCGTCGACGTTAGGGGTGGATATCGAGCCAACTGCTCGTCTTATCGAGCTTTTTTTAAAATTGGCATATTTTGATTTAATATCATTTTACGGATAATTTAAAAGTATTTTTAGAAACGAGCTAACGAGCCGAGCCGAGCCGAGCTTGAGCAAAATTCAAATTCATTTAAAATCAACTCATTTTAATGTTTAACCAATTAACAAGTATAATTGAAGCAATTTTGAACCGAGCCAACGAGCCCACTAACGAGCTTTTTTTCCACCCCTAGTCGACGTTCTTCGATGTCGTTGGTGCCGTCCTCACGTTTTAGCCACCAAGCTCCTCCTCCTTGTGGTGGTCTTCGGTTGTGCTCGGGTCTTGGGGCTCTCGGCTTGGCAGTGAAAGGATTGGAGAGTGGTGCTCTCTTTGCTATGCTCTTACCTTGGCCGAGAGTAATGGGGTGGAAATGTGGGCTTGGCTGCATGAGCTAGCTTATATGAGCATGGTTGGGGCTGCATTGCATTTGTGAAATGACCGAATCGCCCTCACTTAATGCCCATGCCCCTCACATAGGCTGACTGCCCAAGGGCATTTTGGTCCAAGGGTTTTGGGGTTTCTACTGCAGCGGTAAGTCGGTAAAAGGTAAGGTGAGATTCTTGCCGGATGATGAACACCCGAAACGCGAGACGGTGCCGACTGTCCCTAGGCGGTCTGGGAACCTCTGAGGGCGCTACTCGGCTCTCTAGACGGTGTCGATCGTCCTGGGATGGTCTGGGAACCTCTGCGCGCGATACTAAATCGACACTCTAAAGGGTCGATGGGTCTGACGGCAAAACTTCGCTCTTTATCCCTAATGTTTCCCTTTGCAAAATTTGGGGTATTACAGGTATAGCGTTTCATCCAAAGTTTGCTACCAATGGGCGCTTCTTTGTTTCTTATAACTGTGATAGAACTCAAGTCACCTAGCTGTGCTGGGAGGTGTTCATGTAATTCTGATGTTGACTGTGATCCTTCAAAGCTCGGTACTGATAATTGTGCCCAGCCGTGCCAGTACCAAGTTGTTGTTTCGGAGTTTACTGCAAAAGTCTCCTCATCAAATGTTTCTGCGGTATGCATTTGGATACCCTCTTCTGTGCAAACCTTGATATCAATGTTCTTTGCTTATCGTTATTTTCTATGTTGGTATTTTCTCTTACCCTCGATGAAAGCACAACATCTTCTCATCCGTCTGAGGTTACGAGGATTTTTACAATGGGACTGCCGTATACAGCTCACAATGCAGGACAAATACTTTTTGGACCTACAGATGGATATCTGTACCGGAGTAAGTCCATATATGTAGAATTTTTTGTGTGTTGTTTTTCACTGAGTGCTCAATATACTATTACATGCATATAGTTATGGGCCATATGGGCCTGCCTAAATCCCACACACTCAACACAGCCTAAAACTCACACACTCAACACTCCCCTCAAGATGGGCGATAGATATCTATCATCCCCATCTTATCACATGACGACAAACACTACTTAGTTTCCAATCCCTTTGTTAGACAATCGGCTATTTGATCTCCGGAGGTTATATAACTCAACTTCAAGGTACCCTCATCAAGTCTCTCCTTGATGAAGAACCGATCTATCTCTATATATTTTGTTCGGTCATGTTGAACTGGATTATTTGCAATGTTAATTGCTGACTTGTTATCACACCATAGCTTTAATGGTCCACTTGTTAGTAATCTTAACTCTGATAGAAGACTTCTCACCCACAATAGTTCACATAAGCACATTGCCATTGATCTATATTCTGCCTCGGCTATTGCTTGAGACACCACCGATTGCTTCTTGCTCCTCCAAGATAAACAAATTTCCTCCCACAAAGACACAGTACCCCGATGTTGATCTCCTATCATCAAGGCAATTGGCCCAATCAGCATCACAATAGCAATCAAGATCCAGGTGATCATTTCTTTTGAACCATAGACCTTTTCTGGGACTTCCCTTTAAATATCGTAGGATTCAATGAGCTGCTTCCAGATGTCCACTCGTAGGATCATGCATATAGCGCTCACAACACTTACTGCATAGGAAATATCGGGCCTTGTGTGACACAAGTGAATAAGACGAACAACAAGCCTCTGATAGCTCTCCTTGTCAACTGGATATCCTGACCGAACACACAGCCTATGGTCTTGATCAATTGGGGTCATAGCATCTCAGCATTGAAGCATTCCTGTATCATCGAGAAGATCTAAGACATACTTCCTCAATGAGAGAACTATCCCTTTAGGGGACCTCGCGATCTTAATGCCTAGGAAGTACCTCAACTGGCCTAGATCCTTAACCTCAAACTCTTTGCTCAATCTCTGCTTCAGTTGCGACATCTCAACAGCATCATCTCCTATAATAATGATGTCATCCACATATACTGCAAGGATTGTGGTGTGACCCCCTGAGTGATGATAGAACACAGTGTGATCCCCGTTACACTGCCTGTAGCACATACTACACATAGCATGACGGAATCGATCAAATCGTGCTCTCGGGGATTGTTTAAGCCCACACTACAGCCAGGTGGAATCTCCATATAAACCTTTTCCTGAAGATCACCATGTAAGGATGCATCCTTCACATCAAGTTGATATAAAGGCAAATTACAATTTGTTGCATATGATATCAACGTTCTCACTGTACTCATTTTTGCCATCGGTGCAAAGGTCTTATCATAGTCAATTCTATAGGTCTGTCTATAACCCCTTGCAACGAGCCTAGTCTTGTATCTTTCAATCTTTCCACTTGGGTCTTGCTTCACTGTGTAGACCCACTTACAATTAACTACCTTCTTCCTCATTGGAAGAGGTACAAGCTCCCAAGTCTTATTCTTCTCTAGAGCTGTCAATTCTTCCAACATAGTCTTGCGCCACTTGGGATCTTGCTTCGCGGCTCTCCAATCAGTTGGGACTACCATAGATTATAGTGAAGCAATAAAGGCTTTGTACTCCGGTGACAGAGATTCATATGACACATAGTTCGCTACATCATGCTCGAATCCATACCTTAAAGGAGGTTTCCCTGCCTTAGCTCGTGGTTCCTTCCTCAAGGCAATAGGCAGATCTATAGAATCATTTGTAGTGCATGGCTCATCATTAGATAAGTCAATAACTTCAACAACCGCCGGAACCTGTTGCTGCCTCCTCGAATACACCCTTAGATTTTTCTTCCTCATTGACCCTTCTCCACCTATCTCCCCCATAGGATATGGAATTGAACCAACCACAACCCACGGTTGCTCACCTTCCTCAATCTTTGAAGCATCAAGCTTCCCTCTCGACTAGCATCACCCATGCTAAGAGAGTCGAGGTCAAATAAAGAACTCAAATCATTTCTCTCTCCATAGAAGGGCTTTGATTCCCTGAAAGTCACATCCATACTCACAAACGTCCGTCGTTCAGAGGGACTCCAACACTTATATCCCTTTTGTCCAATCAGTACTTCTACCTCATTTCATTATAGTCACTTCGTGTGCTTTGGTACTTAAGAGGGACAACATCTTGTTGTTTGTTTTATGCTCACTCTAATCAGCTTCAGCTTCATGCTTACTCCGACTCCACCTAGGCTAGTGATCTTATTGGCCATCGCTCAGTCACTGGTTATTATCTTTTTCTTAGCACCTCTCTCATTGGTTGGAAGTCCAAGAAACAGACTGCAGTGTCTCGTTCCAACGCTAAGGCTGAGCTTCGAGCCCTTGCCACTACCACATCAGAGATCGTGTGACTTTGGTGGCTTTTGGTTGATCTTGGTGTGTCGTGTGATGCACCCACAACCCTTGTTTGTGACAGTATCGCTACCATTCAGATTGCAAATGATTCTGTCAAGCATGAGCTAACAAAGCATATTGATGTTGATGCTTCATTCACACGTTTTCATTGCCAACAATCAACTATTCGTCTTCAATATGTCCCTGTCATGGGCTACTTACCCCCTTTGAAGTGCTTTAAGATTTGTGCAAACCTATTTGAGGGAAAAGCATAGAAGCACTACTTGGAATGGGATTCATGGCGTAGGGACCAGCTGCTTCACCTGCTATATCCATATCATCTTGACAAGCCAACAGTATAACTTAGCATGTTTAAAACTTCCGATGCGCAAGATAGTTGCTCAGATCATTGTCAAACAAATGCGTTTATCAAACATACTCCACATTATAAGCATTTGAGAATATAAAAAAGATGTACAAACACACAGTGTCTTTTTTTCACAAAAAAATGTGCAAACATGTAAAGTACTGTTTTTGCACTCTGAACATTATTCATCAATACCCGTTTTGCCAGGGGAGCCGTGCTCTTCTCTTGCTACAATTTGTTTTGGAGGAACAAGATCTAGAGTGATACAAAAATTAGTCCATTTTTTCCTTTAGCAGCTCGAGTAAATTTTCCCATATCTCTAGTTTCACGTGTGCTAGTGCACGCTTGAATTCATGGTTTAGAAACCATGAGTGTAAAAATCCGCGAACATGTAACTCTTTTGCACTCTACAAACATTTTGAAGTAGTAACTTTGCATTCTTTGATCAGATGTGACATTCCTCTATAACCACTCCTTATATTTACCATCTACAAGCTCATGCATAGCAACTTGGCTCCACAAGTTTTATCCCCCTACATATGTTCGGCGACTGAAATTTTTTTATCTTTCAGTCACCTAAAGTTGCACTTTAAATCACCTGAAGTTGCACATGTTTTTTTTTTGGAGGGGGCTGCAATTTTAGTTGATTGAGAGTGCAATTTCAGGTCACCTGAAGTTGCACTCTGAATCACCTAAAGTTGCAGTTGTTTTTTTGGAGGGGGGCTGCAATTTTAGTTCATTGAGAGTGCAATTTGAGGTGACTGAAACATAAAAAAATTTCAGTCGCCTGTGCAATAGCAAAACTGTTTCAGGTATATGTACGCCGATCTGTATGCATCGGCGATGTGGACCGGCACAGAGACCCCAGGGAGCAGTGGAAGCTACACCTCCACTCTGATACCATTTAGGCCCTGTTTGGAATGCGGGAATTTTTCCCGATTCCTGCGGGAATTGAACTGTTTCCTGCAAAATTCCTGCAAAATTCCTGTGAAATTCCTCTGTTCCAAACAGGCCCTTAGCTGCTCCAAGAACACTCCCCGATACCCTGCGAATCTGCAGCCGGGGATCCTCTCCCATCACTGGGCTGCATCTTCTCCTTTGGCGAGGATAATAGCAAGGATGTCTTCCTTTTGGCAAGCAAAGGTGTCTACCGAATTGTCCGGCCTAGCCTGTGCGGCTACGCTTGTCCCACGGAGAAACCGGCGACTAATAATGGAACAACGCCTTCCGGCCCTTCGTCATTAGCTTCAGCAACACGAATAGGGAAGTCAATGGCAGTACCTTTGGCGTTTGTTGTATGTGCGTTGTACTTTTGAGATATGCAGCCTTGTTCTCCGGTATAGTTTTATTCAGACTTGATGTGCAACGTTGACTAGCTCTATGCTTGACCGTATTGCCAAGGAAAAGTTGATCCGTAGGATCACGAAAGGCTGTTTGTTGGGGATTCATCGGTGAGTTTAAGCTCTGTTTTGGGCCTTCAGTTTTCAGCTCCTGGAGCATTCTTTTTCTCCTTTTATGAATTCAACTGAACTCTCAAGGTTACTAAGCCTATGCCATTGTCGTATCAATTGATATATATTACACTGCTTTTGCTAGTTCATCCTTGTTCAAATTTCCCCTACTCGTTGCTCATTAGTCTGACATCCGTTCAGAAGAGACGGGGAAGAAGCTCAAGAAAATTGATACTATGCCACTCCTTTGGAGTGGCTTCGATAAAATGCCACCCTCTAGATGGTAATTGTTAAAATACCATCTAATACATGATTAACTCTATGATTTACCATTTTGAAGAATTTAACCCTTTTATTTTCATTTCTTATTTTTTTCCACAGAAATTGCATAGGAAATGACCACTTTACCCTCCACACCAATACTCAAAATCACATCTCTCTGTTCGTTCTCCAGGAGAATGCCGAACGAGAGGAGAGGGCTTCTCCGCCGCCGCCGGCGGCGGCAGTCACCGCCGCCCCCGCTAGTACGGGCCGCCGCCGCGGCACCACGCGCACGGACGGCGCGTTATAAAAATTGCATCCTACTATCCTGTCATACGGCACATTCTAGAGATGGATAATTTGCCTTGTATGCTACGGTTACCTATAATCACAAGGGAGCAAAATGCTAGTATCTAACGCAACTTGGAAGATCAAATTAGCTAATTCTAGCCTTAAGAGAGCTGAAAGGAAGAGCGCCATCAGAAACACATTCCTCCGGTAGAGCATTGATGCCAACAAACCATTGACATATATGTGAGATCGCCATTTTATTCATTAAATAACATCTCTCATTTCATTCATTACATTTGAACTTACAAGTATAATGAATACTACTACATGATATTAGTGAAGCTTTTGTACAGTTTAAATCCCATTGCTGTATTATTGTCAAATTTCTTTGCACCAGTCAGTACTCAGTTCAATTGGGCCCTGCATGAAAAATGCACCAAATAAACACTGCATTTTCCATTCGCCCTTGCTTTATGTATTGTCATGGAATATAATACATTGGATTGGGAAGCTTGAAGGAGCGAGCACTCATAGAATAGCCCAACAGATAGCTCCACTGATCGCCGGAATTTCCTAGGATCCTGTACCCCTCTGCTTCCATCTCCTTCCTCGTCTCCGATTTGTAGGTCGTCGCTGTTTTCTTGCGATCAGCTGCTGCCCTGGACATTGCGAAGGGCATGTGTCAGACTTCCAGCATGCAGCAATGAAGCAACTTGATCAGGAAAGCAACTTGATCCGTGCGCGCGGGCGCGGCAACGGCGGCCCCGTCCGTGCGCGCGGGTGCCGCGGCGGCGGCCCGTACCGGCGGGGGAGGCGGTGACTGCCAGCGGCAGCGGCGGAGAAGCCCTCTCCTCTCGTTCGGCATTCTCCTGGAGAATGAACAGAGAGATGTGATTTTGAGTATTGGTGTGGAGGGTAAAGTGGTCATTTTCTACGCAATTTCTGTGGAAAAAAATAAGAAATGAAAATAAAAGGGCTAAATCCTCCAAAATGACAAATCATAGAGCTAATCATGTATTAGATGGTATTTTAACAATTGTCATCTAGAAAGTGGTATTTTATCGAAGCCACTCCAAAGAAGTGGCATAGGATCAATTTTCTCGAAGAAGCTCATTGATGTTCTCGTCTTACCTTGCGTCGGAGAACGGGGTGGGTGGGCCCTTTGTTCCTACAAACCAAATGTCACATTCACTAATCGGTTGCTTGTCCTCCTGCGATCGTGCAGAGGTGTTGACAGCCAAACTGAAAATGAGAAGAAAAGATGAGCTTGCTTATTTAGCGTTTCTAAACACAAAAATAAATTAGTGAAGAATCCAATCCCTTGTAAATATATCAGCCTGTTGGCTCTGATTTTGTCAACGATCCCCTCGAGCTCGACGTCCGCCCTGCTTTATGTAATCGCTTGCACTCATGAGATGAACAAAAGAAAAGAAAAGAAAAGAAAAATAAAGGAGGAATATTGGACCAACCTAACTACCTGAAACGTAGTCCGTGACGAATAGGGATGGTAATTTGCCCTGGCGGCCCTACGGGGATAATCCTCGTGGAGGTGAGGGTGAGGGCAGGGGGCAAACTCCTCCCATGGGTCACGGAGATTTCACCTATTAGGGCCTGTTTGGAACAGAGGAATTTCACAGGAATTTTGCAGGAATTTTACAGGAAACAGTTCAATTCCCGCAGGAATCGGAAAAAATTACCGCATTCCAAACAGGGCCTTAGTTGACGGGGAAGGGGCCGAAGACCTCATACGGGCTCCGTGAAAACCCGGTAAAAATTAAAAAATATATATATTGTTTTATTTGTACAATATAGATTTTTAATATGAAATATGTATTCTTTTTGTATATATTTGAACAAAATATGTATCTACATATTATGTTTTACATTTTGAAGCTATATAGTCATAAAAAAGTATACATAAAATATTTATAAAGTAATTAATAAAACTATTTAAATATTTTTAAATATATAAACACTTTTTTTTAATTCCTGCGGGACCCTACGGGGACGAGGACACGTCTCCCATCAACCTTCACGGGGCGGGGTTGTCGGGCCCCCGGATTTCCAAACCCGGACCCTCTGTGTATTACAGCACTAGTCCTAGATCAAAGCTAGTGCACACAGTTAAACAGAATGGAAAACATCACCATCAACGATTTATTACAATAATCAAGTGTACTGACCACAAGGTCTCATTATTACAATAGAGGTTTAAGACCTCGCAACAAGAAATAAAGCGGAAGCAAAGATAACTCGAGTACGACCCATCAATTCGCCACAGGCAATTGACTGGGGAAGCGCGACCTAGTCCTCCGGGAAGAATCCGTCACAGCCACAAGCGAAGCAGTAGTCGTAGACACCTTCTTGAGCTTCAACTTCCTCTGAGATTTATTTTTGAGTGTAGCATGTGAGTACATAAAGCACTCCGCAAGTCTTGGGAAAAATGCATAGATGCAAGGCTTGACAAAGGAAGGCTATATGGTTCTTTTGCACAAAGCAATATTTTATAATTTCAATTACTACTAATTATTTTCTAAGGCATCAGTTAAATAAAGTAAATGATTTTAACAGAACTAACAATTATTCTCTAGTGAAGGTTCCATCCACCTACACTAGCTTAATCATTTCCAACTGAACAAGTTAATATTGCGGGTTACATCCACCCTCTCTGGCTCCAACCGCCAGGATACCCTTCCGAGAGTTCCCTCCACTCTCGGAATACAAAACTTTTGATTTTAAAACAAAACCAGAAATCTACCATGTGAATGCATTCCTTGCCCGCCCTTGACCGTGGGCACGGCTATTCGAATAGTTTTATACTCTGCAGAGGTTGTACAACTTTACCCACAAGAGATAAATTATCCTAAAAGTCAACACGCTTCCTTTGGCATGAGACCCAGATAAAATATCACAAAACATTTACCTTACTCTAATCTAGTTAGATACCACCCGCTGAGGTTTCACCGCAGGTAGGCAAACTGCCCGAACCGAAGCCCCCTCTTGCGCCATATGAGTACAGTAAATCCCTGCCCCTCACTGTGAATAACCAGTCCATCTCTGGCACCCACTTTCCACTGGTGGCACCTAAACTAGACTATCATAAGTTAGTCAGCTAGGTCGTACCCATATAGACTTGTGGCTGTACGGTTAATGCTCAGTCTGGACAAACACAAGCGTCGGTCCTTAATTGACTAGGGTGGAACTTACACTTTACAAGATCTCGTGCTTCCTGCACCAATCCAAGCCAACCATCCACCCTAATCTAAACCAACTTTCACATTTTATTTTATTTTAAAATCACAGTGACAACTCCGATTGCCACTTTATTTACAAACACAAGGGTCCAATAATAAATCATAATTTCCCATTTTCAAGATTTTCCAAAGTTATTAGATAGCAAGACTAAGTATTATCCTACCATTCTAATATTCACAAAGATTAATATTAATCTCATTATTGAAACAAAGGGGGTTCTAGGGTGACAAGGTACATGGCAATAAATGTCAAATGAGGGCATAACAAAGTTGGAATAACTAGCTCCTAAAGATTTGAACTAGTGATTTTATGTAAATAGCAATGTGCATAATTTAAAATATTTTAAAACATTTCAAAAGCATAGGTTCAAGATGATCAAAGGAGACTTACCTTCTTGCAGGGTTTCTGGGTCTTCTTGCTGCTGTGAAGAAGGGTCGTCGACAACGTTGGAATCTACGCGAGAAAAGACGAAGCAAACAAAGCAAATAAATACAAATAAAATTCAAATAAACTCCAAAAATTCAACAGAGGCCATAATTAGGTAGATTATGATTTTAGATGAATTTAGAAATTTGAATGGCTGGATTTGGAGTTAAAATGAGAAAGTTATGCTCATTTGAAAATCTCAGATTGAATAATTCTATAAATTCCCAAATTTCTGACAGGTGGGGCCCACTGGAATATTAAATTTTAAATTCTATTTTTTTATTCTGAGAGACTGACAGGTGGGGCCCACTGAACAGTAACCACTGGCGGTCACTGACATGTGGGACCCACTGGACAGTGAGCCCACTGACTCAACCTCTGACACGTGGGACCCACTGGACTCTGGGCCCACTTGTCAGAGATCAGCATAGAGGGTTGGGGCCCAGGCGGCAATGGCCAGCGCAGACCGGCGGCCGCTGACGTGTGGGGCCCACTTGTCAGCGCGGGATTTTAAAAGAATGGTTCGACCTCAGCGTGCGGAGCCGGGGGCTCAACGCGCGCCGAGGGAACCGAGGGGAGGGAAGAGCGAGCGGTGATAGCCAAGTGAGCGGGGAGGCGTTGCCTACCCCTAATGGGTAGGTAACCCTCTTGAGAGATACCTGCGGGAGGGCCGGGCGGAGATGGTCGGAGGCGAGGTTGCCGGCGGCGAGGGAAGGTCGGAGGGGTGCGGGTGGTGCGTGAAATGCAATCCTTGAGCGGAGGGGGTTCGGTTGGAGGGGTCGACAAGGTGCGACGACGAGCGGAGAAGGCCGGCGACGAGGGGGTGGCGGAGCTGGCTCGGGTCCTCCGGCGCGACGGCGCGACGGCGGCGGGGAGGGGCGGCTGAGGTGTCGAGGAGGATCGCACGGACGAGAGGGAGCTCGGGGAGGCGACGGCGGGCTCCGGGGATGACCGAGGCGGCGGCGAAGGCTCGCCGGAGTTGGGCAGAGCTCGGGGAGAGAGAGCGCACGGTGCTGGGGTGCTACAGGGCTCGGGAGAGGAGGTGGAGAGCTCTGGGAGGTGGTGCGGGAAGAGGCGAAGCCGAGCGGGGCTTTTATAGGGCGGATGAGGGGACACTGGCGCGGCAATTCCTCGCCGGTGGGTCGGCCGGAAAAAGGAATGAAAGGGGGAGAAACGGGAAAGAGGGGGCGCCGATGGAAGGGGAGCACGGAAGATCGGGGATTCGGTCGCGGTGGCGTCCGGGGCTTCCAAAACCGGGGAGAAGACGGAGGGAAAGGCCGGATTCGGCTCGGGTACGGTCGGCCGGCGAAAAAGGAAGGAGGGGAGGAAGAAAGGAAGGAGGCGGCTCTGCGGGGACGACGGGCCTGACAGGCGGGGCCCGCAAGTCAGCGAGGTGAGGGAGGAAGTGAGAGCGGGCGACTGGATGGCCCGCGCGGAGACTCGGCTCATCCGAGCCGTCCACGCGTCGGGCGAGGAGGAGGGGAAGGCGGGGCCGCCGGCTGACGGGCCGGGCCCGCTAGACAGCGAGGGAGAGGGAGGTGCGGCCTGGATCGGCCGGGCGGCGACGTGGGCGGATCTGAGCCATCCACGCGTCGGCCGGAGGGGCAGGGAGGAATTTTTATTTTCCAAATTCGATTTAGATTTTCAGAAAAGGCTAGAAAATTATTTAGGCCTCAGAAAAATATGAAAATACCTCCAAAAATTCCAGAAAAATTCACAGAAGCTTCTGGACATATTTTGGACTAAACAAAATTATTTCCATCTACTGTTGGTATTTTATTTTCATACTTTAAATTACCTTTTAAATTTTAAAAATAGGTTTTAAACTCCAGAAAATTCAGAAAAGCCAAATAAAATCCAATTAGCTTAAAATAATTAATTTGAATTTAAATTTTTTCAAAAAGCCAAATTTTGGGATGTTACAGGGGTGGGAGAGGCTGGCGGGGACGTGGGGCTGCCCCTACAATATCTGTCCCATTGTCATCCCTAAAGCCAACTACAAAAACGTTGCAAGGGTATAGTAATATAGCTTTTCTTTCATCAAGTACTCCAACTTGGGGAATGAGATCCTTTGACTTTGGGGGCCAAAGTCAGAGTGACTTTGGTGTATTTCAACCGTTGGATCTAGATTTGGATGGTTATGATTGATTTTCAATTTCTCACGAGATAATCATGATTTCTCTTCCACATCAATCCTAACCATCCAAATCTAGATCTAACGGTTGAAATGCACCAAAATCACTCTGACTTTGGCCCCCAAAGTCAGAGGATCTCATTCCCCAACTTGAACACCCATGTACCACCAAAAAAACTTGGACCACCACTTGGCCAACACTACCTGTGCAATTTCAGATGGGCCATGCATGCTCGACTGTGTCTACACATAGCGGCCCGTGGTGAGTCAAAGGCATATTTGGCACTGTTGCGTATCGTATTTACAAAACTAGGCGTATTCAAATAGTATTTACAAAAATGACGCTTCTGCCGTCTGGTGGCCGGGAGGCAGCGCTAGCAAGCCGACATGCGACGAAACCATCGGTGACAGCTGCTTGCCGCCCTGCCGACATGCGACGAAACCATCGGCGACAGCTGCTTGCCTAATAGGGGGACGGCAGGCAAGCCTGCCGTCTGGTGAGGGGGCGGCAGGTGATTAAGTCGGCTTAATTACCCGTCCTAATTTTTTTTCATTTAGTATTTGTTTGAAGTTTTACATATACCAAATGAGCTCAAAAAATTACGAGAATTTATATACAGCCTCCCGACACAACGTACCTCACAATGTAATTTTTAGGTAATTTTATCCAATATAAATGTTGCTCAAAAATTCATACAATTTTGATATTTTTACAAGTTTTTACATATAGCAAACAAGCTCCAAAATTATGAAATTTTATGTGAAACCTCCCAACATAGTCATAGTTGTTGTGTAATATTTTAAAAATTTTAAGTGACGGTTGTCACTCATCGTAGAATCTCATTGTCACGGTTGTCGCTCAAATTGGGAGTGCGCAGCTCATTACTTCGAGAAGCTAGTGCATAGCTCAAAATTGGTAGTGCTGATTGCTTCTCCCCGAAAGGCATGTAACTTTTTATCGTATGCTTTTGACATAATTCTCGTAATCCTAGTCAATTAGTGTTATTTAGTTAGTTGTGATTAATGTAGTTTGTATTACAAAGTAAGTAGGTTGTAGTAATTTAGACATAGTTTTACTTTCTTTATGTACATACGGTACCCATAATTTGTTATTAAATGGAAATATGTAATTAAGTAGTCATAATTACTATATTGGCAATTAGTTAGGGGTAAGTAATGACTTAGTGATAAGTAATTAAGTGGTAAGGACGATGGTAATGAATGGCTTGTCATTTTTTCGGATGAGTAATCAAATTATCGGTAGTTAATGAAGTATTCATATGTAGTTACATCATGTAATCACTGACTTGTAATATGTTACTGTCATTACCAATCTTCACACCAATATTTTGTTTGTCCCATTTGTTGCAAGGTTCTCTCAAAATTAAAAGTACGTAGCTAATTGTTTAGAGAAGGCGATGCATAACTCATTAAGTTGCTTCTCCCAAAAGACAGGTAATTTTTTACAGCATGTTTTCGATGTTATTCCTGTAGTCCTAGTCATAATTACTGTTATTTAGTAGTCATAATTAATGTAGTTTGTATTATAAAGTAAGTTTATTGTTATTATTAATCTACACAGTAATATTTGGTTTGTCTTATGTATTGAAAGGTATAGCTTTACTGGAGCTTCTTGAACACTAGTACGATGAGAAACACCGTTGCCACTCATAGGTGATGGGTGACGCGGCTGGCCTTTCGCCCTTCAAGCTGGAGGGAGGAGGGATCCGAGGGCGCTGGACGAGTGCTACGTCCCAACCCTGTGGGCCATGAGCTTGTTGCCCTTTGTAAGGCTGGTCTCCACCGAACATGAGTTCACCATCGACGGCAACCTGCTCGCAGCACTGGTGGACAGGTAGAGGCCCAAGACGCACATATTCCACTTTTGGTAGGGTGAGATAATGGTCACTCTGCAGGACGTCGCGTTCTTGACCGGTCTCTCTCTTGGGTTGATGCACTTATTCCATCCCCTGCACCAGCCGACTAAAAGGAGAGGCTGGCGGACCAGTTCGGCTAACTATCCCGGAGAGTGCACGTGGTGTCCCACGCACTTGGCTGAACAATTTTAGCGTGTGCCCGTAGGATGCACCATCGGAGGTCGTCAGGACGCACCTCCTCGCCTTCCTTATTCAGCTCTTTGGTTGGAGCATGTTTCCAGCCACACACGGTGATATTTGTAACACCGAGTTCATCGCCCTCACCGAGTCTTTGGTGGACGCAGAGTCCGGAGCAATGCCTCGGTAGAGCTGGGGATCAACGGTTCTTTGCGCCACGTATGGGGGTTATGTAACGCTTGCAAGATCGCCACTGTTGGTACCCCCAATCTGGCTATCTACTATGTGCTCCTATAGCTATGGAGTTAGGAGCACTTCCCTATCAGACGTCCAACTATCGTGACGCTAGTGCACCTATTTGGCGAGTTCGCCGACCTGACAGACATGCCCACTATAGGCATCCGGTCGACTGCTGCCCATTTGCGGTGGGCAAAGGGTAAACCGTCGAGGTGCTATTTGCTGTGGCACAATGAGTTCAAGTCGTTGCACGACAGCGACGTCAAATAGGGTCCGTAGATTGTAGATATTGTGCATCATGTATCGCCGCACGGGCTATCGCTGTAATGCTTGCAAGATGCGGAGTTATGGGCGATGACACACCATCTGGTGTTCTTGTACATGGCGGAGGCTTACGCGCCACAGCGTGTGTTGTGACAGTTCGGTTTGCACCAGGCCGTGCCCCCTCTGGACGGTAGGTTCCTATCGCAAGCCATACACTGGTGAGTCAAACTCCATCTGACTACTATGTACATTTTGTATGTCTTGCTATGTAATATCGATGATTCTGGAAATGCAGACAATCAAGAGCTGGTTGGCATGGCATGGACTGACGAGCACTGCAGCAACAGTGGACGATAGCATGGACTGATAGGGCGCACCTCGATGTTGTCATGGAGCAACGTCCATATGACTTCTAGACGTATGATGAGTACTTGGAGTGGTACATACCCTGGTCACGCAGCAGACTCACCATTCCTCCATCAGATCGCCCCGAGCAGATCACGCACGAGAAAGTCTGTAATGCTCGATCAATCCCCACAGCGCTTTGCGGCGGCATGATAGCGTAAGACAGTTCAAATATCTTATCATTTCATTCAAAAAATCCATACTGGTCGTTACTGAACCTGTTTTATATGTCACTTCAGTTGGAGCAGGTGCAGCGCATCGCAAGCACGTCGAAGGCTACCATCAGCAGCCTAGAGACACCACCGGCCCTACAGATGACTATGAAGTTCATCCTAAAGCAGACCAAAAAAAATAGTGTACAACATAAGATGCGGCCATTCCACAGATCAAATTGTGCACATGAGCCACCCTGCGGGGGCACCATGCTCACCCCCTAGGTCATTGAGACCTAGTGAGTCTGGCCGGCCAGCACAATATACTAAGTCTGCCTAGTGTCGTAGTACTAGCTGCCGATCATCCGTGCGCCGTACTAACAAGGAGGTAACTTACATATGAACCTACATTTTGTTTTCCTATTAGGCCTTGCGTTCCACTAACATCATGGCGTTCTCCCACCGCAGGTCCATCACCGAGATGCATCACTTTGACGTCCACACCACCTACACAGACTACCGCTCCCCGTTGTTCATCTTCGCTGCACATTCGGGAGATATGAGATTCGCATTGTCCATCCGCAATATTTATTGTGACTAATATCGTTTTATGTTACAGCCTCCAATTTAACGTGGGGATGACGACGAGTCCACCGATGATGACACGAGCTTCCTAGATGCTTCCAGAGAGCACTACACGGCGCTAGGGTTTGCAGCATACGTAGGGCAGAGCTCAGCGTTCACAACATACCAGGGTTTGGACACATCGGCGGGTAGAGCTCCTCCGGCTTCGCCGCCACGTCATACAGTCAAGGCGAGAGCTCCTTCGCACCACAAAGGGAATTTCTAGAGTCCTTCGTGCATGACATTATTGTGGGCGGCTCGCAGTTCGGCATGTCTCGGCTGGAGGATTTTGACCCTTATTGGGCCCTGCCTACCGTACCTGAGCCTACTGGACCACTTCCAGCCATTGAGCAAACAGAACGGTCTCCATACCTCCTCCGACTCAAGATGCAACCTCCAGACCGACTAACGTACCCCACGGGACATGCTCGTGCTCAACGGAAGACAAGGGCAAGTACGGAGATGCAGACGCCCAGAGGAGGTAGTAGTGGCTCAGATGTGTGAGCCATATCACATCCAGTGTGATGCATTTTTTGTACTACTATAATTATTTTTACTTGTATAAGTATTAATGTATAAAATTGTAAAAAAAAATCTTGAAATATCCGTAAATTCATGATTAAATTAACCCGAATAAATATGATAAATTTGGACCACATAAAAGTTTCAAAAAAATTACACAATAACTATGACTGTGTCAGGAGGCTTCACATAAAATTCGTAATTTTTAGAGATCGTTTGCTATATGTAAAAACTCATAAATTATCAAAATTTTATTAATTTTTCAGCAACATTCACAATGGATAAAATTACTCAAAAATTACACTATGAAGTACTTTGTGTTAGGAGGCTGTACATAAATCTTTGTAATTTTTTAAGCTCATTTGATATATTTAAAAATTCAAACAGGCACTAACGTAAAAACATTAGGGTAAGTAATTAAGTCGGCTAATTAACTAGCTCTAATTACCTGCTGCCCCTCATTGGACGGCAGGCATGCCTGCTGTCCCCCACCGGGCAGCAGGCGCCTGCCGCTAGCGGCTTCGCCGCGTGTTGGCTCGCTGGTGCTGCTGCCTGTCATCGGACGGCAGAAGCGTTATTTTTGCAAATACTGTTCGGATACGACTAGTTTTGTAATTACGGTGCACAACAGTGCCAAATATGGCTTTGTCTCGCCCATGGTTGGATTGTATATTTATACGTAGGATTGGCAATGGACTAAACAAATCTTAAGATCTATTTGAGCCTAAGAATTTCTGTTTAATTTTCGGGTTCTAAACGGTGCCTAAAAACACACGATGATGGGATTTGAGAAACTGTCGGGTGCACCTTGCCGGTTGTAAGTACAGAGACTGCTTGATATGGCTGCGGCTTATAGTTTTTACCAGAAATTTTTGAATTTTTGCTATTTGCGACAGAGATTACGGAGAGAGATACTCACTTACAATTTTGATTGATACATATGTTGGATTTTTAATGTATACTACAATTAACTTGTAGATTTCGTTTTTTTAAAAAAATATTCCGTTTAAAAATTATATATTATAGCGAAAACGAAAAACCACTTTTAAAAACCTTTAAAGAACAGACCTACACCTGCTTGTCACCCTCCAATTGATGACGATTCTATCGAGGGACTTGCAACGAGTAGCGCCTGCTCCACGCGCCGATCGATCGAACGTCCGCTTGGGCTCGTCGCCTGAGGGCCTGCACCGCCGCACGTCGCGCGCGGCCAACCAAGCAACCGCTCCAAGGAGTAACGACGCGTTCGTGCGGCGCCGTACGGTGGCCGCCCCCTAAACGCCGGCCCAGCTAGCTCGGCCGGCTACGCCAACGTAATGGCGGGCATGACTCGGTGAAGATGTTATCTTGTCCGTCGTTCGCTCGCATGGATTGGACGCACGACGTCCTCCCGAAAAAAAAAATCTAAGTGCGCGCGCGGGTGGGCCGTGGGGGATCCGAATCATCTGACGTTGAAGAGGATAGTTAGAGAGCAACGGTGACGTACAACAAGAACGGAATGTAAATTACTATAGCATTATACTATTATGGGTCCGCTTCGAAGAGCTTAACTTTCTGCCTTTTATGACTTTGACTGTTAGCTTCTGGTTAAAATTATACTATAATGGCTATTAGGTTTTTATGAGTCATTCAATTAAAAATTAAAAAATATGAAAAATAAAAAAACCGTTGTATCATCACGGACAATACAAAGAAATAAGAAAAAAAAATAAAAAAAACCAAAAAAGACAAAATTAGAAGTCGACGTAATGGCTTCGATTTTAAATAAACCGAAAGCTAAAAAAACAGAAGTTAAAGCCGTTTAGAGTAGGCCCTAGTCCATCTATTTCTGATCGGACGACACATAATCAACAGTATTGTTCCCTCTTTGATAGGGGTGCAAGTAAAGTGGATAATTTTCGTCCGACCGAAGGCTCGTGGAGCGAATATAGAAGATGTAAATAGGTATCTAGCACTGTCTGTGTTTGACTTCGAGGAAAAAATATGAACTATAATGCGCGATGAGTGATATCCGTCTGTATATATCCATATGTCAAGTGATATGAGGAAATTTGTTGTGATTTCACTTAGAAATAAGATAACATATACACGGTTTGTCACATCCAAACATATGAGGAATATTGAGTTCTCTTTCTTCGACATCTCGACGATTAGTCTGTCTGTGTTCGCTCTAATTACACTTAACTATCCAATGCTCCTTGTAAAGAAGCAGATAATTTTTCCCTCGATTGCTTGTCAGGATTTATGAAATAAATACAGAATAGAGAAATAAGTATATAATATTATCCGTATCAGACTTCAAATAAAAAATACAAAATAAAATTAGAAATAGCGATATCCCTCACCTCACGTCATCACGGCTTCTTCGTCTTGGTGCTCTCCCTCACTCCCGTGACCCGTCCGTCGCAGTCCACGATGCCCCCATATAAACATGAGCCCGCTCCTCCTCTCTTCCCCATCACTCCCGCACCTGCCTCGATCGCCCTCCATGGAGCCCGCCGCCCCCTCCCCCCGCGCCGCCGCCGTCGATCTCCGGTGGCTGCTCTCCGTCGCCGCCGGGGGTCTCTTCGCCCTGCTCCTACTCCTCGCCACCTCCCCGCTCCCGTTCCCCTCCGCTTCGCTCTTCCTCTCCCCCTCCCCTGCCTCCGCTTTCTCCTCCTCCTCGCGCGGCTCGCGGCCTCTGCCCCCGCTCTTCGCCGAGTCCGCGCTCTCTCGGCAGGCGCCGCCCCGCGCGCCCGCGTCACCTCCGCGGTTCGCCTACCTCATCTCCGGCTCCGCCGGTGACGCCGCTATGCTGCGCCGCTGCCTCCTCGCGCTCTACCACCCAAGGAACCGCTACATCCTCCACCTTGACGCACAGGCGCCCGACTCCGACCGAAGGGGCCTCGCCGCCTTCGTCGCGGCGCACCCCGTCCTCGCCGCGGCGCGCAACGTGCGGGTGGTGGAGAAGGCGAACCTCGTCACCTACAGGGGCCCCACCATGGTGACCACCACGCTGCACGCCGCGGCCACGTTCCTGTGGGGCGAGGGCGGCGGCCGTGGCGCAGAGTGGGATTGGTTCATCAACCTCTCGGCCTCCGACTACCCGCTTGTCACCCAGGATGGTACTAATTTTCTTGCCCGCATTTATATTCACGCTTTCTTGATTTCTTAAGTAGATGTAGCTTCTCCATATTGGAGTGATGCTTGGCGAATTACATTGCTAATTTTGTGATGGTTTTGTTGCAGATTTGATGGATGTGTTCTCGAAGCTGCCCCGTGATCTCAACTTCATCGATCACACAAGCGACATTGGCTGGAAAGCGTACGTGCTCTCACTTGATTGGAGGGCCTACTCGTTGCCGATTTCTTTGTTCGTACTGTTTGAGTGCAGTGTGTGATGTTGTCAGGTTTGCGAGGGCAATGCCAGTGATCATAGACCCAGGGCTCTACATGAAGACAAAGAGTGATTTGTTCTGGATACCTGAGAAGCGGAGTTTGCCGACAGCCTTTAAGCTCTTCGCTGGTAAGTCCATGCTTCTTGTACTTGGCAGAGCCCCTTCAAGCACTTAATTATTCATCAGTTTAGTGTATGCGTGTTTGATTAAGTCTAGTTCTTGATCAATCCTGCAATTCAAATCCTGAATTAGGTCTTTTGAGTTGCCCTCGTCAAGGTTTGATCTTTTTGGAACAACGATCCTAAGCCCCTTTATCTTTACTATAAACACGAGTTTTGGATGCAGTCTCACCACAAGGCAGTTAGTGGTTACCATGAAAAAGTTGAAAACCTTCTTAGATACACCGGGAATGCACTGTTGCACCACAGCTTTCAGGCATTTTGCAATGTTGATTTTGGAATATGATGTCGGTACTCGTAAGTGTTAAACATCACAATATTTCCAACATGATTGCTTGATCTTGTAATTCCACCTTCATTGTGGGAGGACCAAGATCTTATCGTTTTGCAAATCAGATTCTATTGAAACTTATCATTTTCTGACTTGGCTCTCCTAAATTTTAGGTACATCTTCTTTCAATAATGTCAACTAGTTTCTTCTTTTAATAACTTCAACTAGTCAGTTATGAGTGGACGCCATGTTTCCTTCTAGGAAGTAGGAACCCTACAAATGCAACGTTCTGCTTCTAAGGTGTCTTCTGGTCTCCCATTGGCACGCAGCGATTTGTATGTGGCCTCTGTGTATCCACTTGAAACTTGTCCATGATTTTTTTTTTTTGGCTTAGCTTGCCTGTACTAATCATTTAGGGAGAAATTGTCAGCTCATTTCAATCACAATATTATCCAGGGAGGAATTCCTCCATTACAATATTGTTTTTATTTATGGCACATTAGCTTCTTGACTTAAGAAATGATGGTTCCGTGCACATTTTAGATGAGATTTTATATACTACATCAGAAGAGAAGGATGACCACCACCCAACCACAATAAAAAATTAAAAGGAAAAAATAGCTGGATAAATTAAAGCAACTATTTTGTACATTAGATGCCTCAGAAAATTCTTGGACAGTTCCCCCATACTGCACAAAATGTAGCTCTGCCGCTTTCACTTCATGGACAAAAATTATAGATAACCCTGTATTCTTGCAGGTTCTGCTTGGACGGTGTTATCTAGGCCATTTGTGGAGTACCTAATATGGGGCTGGGACAACCTCCCTCGCACCGTCCTCATGTACTACGCCAACTTCATCTCGTCGCCGGAAGGTTACTTCCAGACAGTGGTCTGCAACGCCGAGGAATTCAAGAACACCACCGTGAACCATGACCTGCACTTCATCTCGTGGGACAACCCCCCGATGCAGCACCCGCACTACCTCACTGTCAACGACTGGGACCGGATGATGGACAGCGAGGCCCCGTTCGCCCGCAAGTTCCGCAGGGACGACCCGGTGCTGGACAAGATAGACGCGGACATCCTGTCGCGAGCCCCGGACATGCTCGCCCGCGGGGGTTGGTGTGCGGGGGAGAAGCGAGATAACCAAAGCGATCCCTGCTTAGCCGTCGGAGACACGGCTTTCCTGCAACCCGGCCCTGGAGCTGCGCGGCTGCAGCGGCTCATCACGTCGCTCCTGTCAGAGGAGAACTTCCGGCCGAGACAGTGCAAAGTTGAGCAAAAACTGAGCTAGGCTACGTCGGTCGTCGGTGTTTATGTAGGCGCGAGCGACCTACTACCGGTGGTAGTAGTCCATTCTTTCTGGCTGGCATTTCAGCATCACTATATGTACTTCACGAGATGTAGATCTAAATCCAGCCATGTTGTCCAATGAGAACCTGATGTATGGAGTACAGAGTTGCTTGTTGGGCGGTTCACTTGTTTGGGGCACCTTTGCAACTGGGTGTAAGTAATCTCTCGGCATGTAGGTGATACCTGATGAAGGTAAATGATGCCAGGTAACGGGCACTTGGGATACACGTAAAAGTATGCACATGGGGTGGATAATGCGCCCTATATCTATATAAACCCCTTACTCCTATCAATTGTTTCGTTGATGTGCTGGCAACTGTTTAGCAAGAATCTTTTTTTTGGTTGAAAAATCAATTATATGCCACCTAAAGAAAATCAATTATTTGCCACCTAAAGGTTGCCACTCTACGAAATGCCATCACAGAGATTGCCCTTCGTGATATACCACCAAATTTATAAAAAATTGCCAGGGTATATACCACCAAATTCATAAAAATTGGCAGGATTTGCCATTTTTCTTACAGATCTTTGCCAAGAAAAATACCCTTTTGCACACCACCCAGCTTAAACGCGTCTGGTAGTAAATAGATTAATTGGCGCCTGCTCATCAACGGTACAAAGTATTGCTCAGCCGAGAGTAGACTACACTAGAGCAGAATAAAATTTTTCTCCCACATAAATTAGGAAGCCATGCGAGTAAGAGATCATAGATTGTTATCACTAGACGCGCAGTGCAGCGGAAGTAGAATTCAAGTAGCCAATTCAACGAAGAGCGTGTCAGTGTAGTGGAAATAGTCGATCATCCTCTGGCCAACCGTCTCCTCCTCGTGATCGTCCTGATCAGCACTGCAGTCGCAGCAACGCCTCTACCAAGGTCCATACGTCTAGGGATAGAACACCGTGCGTCAGCGTGCTAGCACCAGCGCGCACGGCAGGAGTTATGAGAGGTGGCGGCTAGGGTTTTGATGGATATGTTTTGGGATCCCTCCCTCAGTCCCCTCACCTGTCTTTATATTGCCTCCAATCAGATCCTTATCCAATACAATCAGATATCGTATCCCACTCGGAGACTATTATCTGGATCTTTACCGTTCCAACCCATTAAGTGTGTGATCCTGTAAATTCATATATATTTGGCCATGAGCCAAAAACTCCTTTCTGGTCAATAAGTCGATAGCGGTCCTTAGTAGGACATAATGACTCCCAAACATATATAAGATCATATTGGACGAACCTATAGAGTACTTATGTACCGATCCCTTTACCTTATGATACCATATTAAACTGAAGGCGAAAAGCGTGCCATCCTATGATAGTTCGATCTTTCACTCGAACCTGTAATGGATTACTCATTTGTGATTGACTCTTCAACCACATATAGTATGGCTATGCACTTCCTTAATCAAATCACATCGAGGGTCCCAGAGATATCTCTTCTGTTATATAGGAGGAGCAAATTTCATCTTGATCGATTATATTTCTCCACATGTTTTATAGTAAACCTGAAAGCTACATTTATGACCACCCAGTCACGGAGTAGTGTTTGGCAACCTCTAAGTAAACTATTACACATGTAGGAAACAATGACAATCTCAGGTCTAAGTATCCTACATACACTATGTATGATACCAACTAATGATACTTAAGAATATAGCAATTCCTGCGGTGTCTCATGGTGGGTCAATCTAATATCATGTTCTCTAACATGTGTCCATATTATTGATTTGATATCACATATCTATAATTCGTGAAACATGATCATCAATCAATACATGTGCTGATTTGTAAATTATGATTGTCCCGCATAATGATATATGATTAGGGATAATTTAGAATAACATCAAAATATGAATAAAGATTTTCACGAATAAGTCACATACTTGTTGATCAATATGAAAGATATTTATTCAAATGACAAAATAACATATTATTTAAAAAATTATAAATATATAAATGATATAATTATCTTCATGATTATCTTTAGGGCATATCACTAACAGTTACGAAAGTAGCCAGCGATAAGTAGCATTTATCAGTTCATTTGTAACAAACAGTGTATAGGAGGAAGAAAATGTCAGCTAAAATAAATAGTTGAACACTAGTGGTGTTGCTACATAATTTTACAGGGATATGACACAATTATAAAGTCTACAGTGAATATTTTGGATTGTAGTTGGAGGAGAAATATAATAACTCAAGCATAACAATCCATCGGGTTACTCATTTCCAGAGAGACTAGGGTGTTGTTGTACCTCTTGGTAGAAAGAAATAATATTGGACCCACGACCACACTTCTCCTGGACATATACCACAAGATTAGTGAAATAACAACCCTCAAATATCTGTCACGTATGAAGTAAATGTACACAAAATCAACACAATTTGGTGAAGCAAAGAATGGCAAACCTTTTGGTGGTCTTTTGTCTAAATATTTGAAGGTAGCTTTGGTCTTCCGCTGATCTTGATCATCCAACATTTCTTTCTCCAATCTTGGTGTGTCTGAATATTTGAAAGGAATAAGTCTATTTGACCCCCTGAACTCTTGCGATAATCTAAGTTTCAATCTTGAACTGTAAAACTGGATGTTTTACAACCCTCAAGTATCAATACCATTTATTATACTCCCAAGACCGATTGAAGGAAGTTTTGCTCTAAGGTGGTGCCGACATGGCAGCCACATGGGCAGAAATAGCTAGTTTTGGTTTTGGGTGTTGATATGTAAGTAGCCCAGTCAGCAAAATAATCAAATAGATTAAAAATGGTAGGGCCCACCCGCCAGTCCCTCACTTCTATCTCCATCTTCTTCCTACCCTTTAGAGGTTTGTACTAGCGAGGCAAACATGTTATTTCATTGGTATGCCCTATGTGGATCTGGCTTTTAGTTACATACATACTTGGACTTACGTATGGTGAGCCGATTCAACCAAGATGGGGGGCCATTCCCCCAATACCCCACAAGACCAAAACACCATAATCACACTCTCTTAAGCCAAAACTGGGGAAATACAAGAACTTGCATATAACAAATGTCTAGATGAATGGGATATGGTCTCTAAGAAACATCTTCATCGCTTACATATCCTAGCACAAAACAAGATTTAGAGGAAGAAGAAGCACCAAAAACCAACCCAAATTAAGATTTCATCACTTGAGCAAAGAGAGAAAGGCTTGAACAAATTTTGATCTCTATTAATTGTAACATCCCAAATTTTTGCTAAAAATAATAAATAAAAATTAATTAAAATAAAATTTCAATAAAAATAAGTATTTTTCTGCCTAGATTTTAAATTTGGTTTTGCCTGGATTTCTATTTTGAAAAAGTTGGATTTGAAAAGCATTTTAAGAAAAACCTAAAAATATTATTAAATAAAAGGATATTTTGATTTTCCATAAAAATCCTAATTCAAATTAATTATTTGGAGTTATTTGGATTTTATTTGGTTTCCTGGATTTTCTGGAGTTTAAAAATGTATTTTTCAAACTAAAATGTATTTTAAAGTATGAAAATTAAATACCAACATTAGTTGGAAATAGTTTATTAAGTCCAAAATGTCTCCAGGAGGTTCTCTGAATTTTCTGGAATTTTTGGAGTTTATTTTGTATTTTTCTGAGGCTTAATGAATTTTCTATGCTTTTCTGAAAATCTGGAAATTAAAATTAAAAATCCAAAACCCCAGCCTCCTTCCCCGGCCGCCACGTGGATGGCCAGATCTTCTCCGTGTCGCGCCGTAACCCCCCTACCCGCCCGATTCCCCCTTGGCCACGCGGCCGAATCTCCGCCGCCCGCGCCTCCCTTTCCCTTCCTCTCTCTGCACCCCAGGCCCCGCCCGACAGCGCCTCCCCTTCCGCCTCTCGCTGCACCGCGGGCCCCGCCCGTCAGGGCCTTCGTCTTCCACCCCGCCTCCTCCTTCCTCGCGCACGCCCCCGCCGCTGCAACCACCCCGGCCGCAACCGCCGCCCCGCTATTCTCGCCCCCTCTTCTCCCGCGCACGTCGCCCGACCCCTTCGTGCGCCGCACGCCCCGCCTCCCCCACGACCCGCTCTGCACGCCCCACCTTCCCCCGTAACCGCCATCGCCCCACGTCTCTCCGGCGAGCGATTCCTGCACCGCCCTCGCCCCTCCGCCCCCTATTTAAACCCCCCGAGCTCCACCTCCTTTCGCCGCACCTCCCACCACCCTCTAATTCCTTCCTCCGCCGCCCGAACGCCCTCGCACCGTATTCCCCTCGCCGCCACCGCTGTAATTGCTCCGGCGAGCAATTGCGCCCGAACCGAGCCTTCTCGCGCCCGGCCGACACCACCTCCACCTTCCTCCTGCTCCGGCGATCACGGGCCGCCCCTCGGCCGCGCCTCTCCGCCGCCGGACCGCCGTTTCCGCCGACGCCCGAGCCCGCCGCCCCTCCTCACCGCCGGCCACTCTCAGCCGCCTCCGGTAACTCCCGCGCCCGCCGCCATGCTCCCCGTGCGCCTCTCTCCCTCCTCCGCACCTCGCCGCCGGCAACCGCGCCGCCGATCGCTGCCTCCGGCCAGCCCAGTCGCATCGTCCGTCGGCTGACGTGGCGGCCGACGTGGCCGCCACTCGGGCGCCACGCAAGCGCCTGGCTGCCACGCCACCCCCCCCGCGCCACCTCAGCTCTGCCCGAGTCCATGGACTCGGTCCACATGGACCCGGGCCCACCTGCCAGTCAAACCATCTCCAGGGCTGACGCCAGCTGACGTAGTAAATCTATTTTTCAGTTGAAAAATAATTCGGCTGAAAAAGAAATTCCCTGCTGACGCAATAATTCAGATTTTCCTTTAGGGAAAATAATTCCAAAAATCCTGATTTTCCTTTTTCTCTCTTTTTAAATTTCCCGGAGCCCGTTCTCCCTCGTTTTAACTCTGATTGAGCCCATTCAAATTTCTAAATTCATCAAAAATTCCCCTCTATCCATTTCTGGCCTCAATTCAAATTTTTGAAGTCAATTTGAATTTAATTTGAATTTATTTGAATTTGGTGGGTTATTTTCACGTGTAGACTTTGACGATTCGGGAGATTTCTTCGACGAAGATTCAAACCAATTTGAAGAGCAAGACAAGTCACACTACTTGATCATATTGATCCCAGTTTTTAAAATAAAATTATGTTGGTTTAAATTATATTGCATGCATATTTTTATTCAACGTATTTCAATTCTGTTTCAAATATAGTTAATGCCTACTTGTTAATTCCTCCATTGAATTTGAATTCCTTAACATCTTGTCACCCTAGATTCAAACTCTAGTTAATATATTAGTGTTGGCTAGAGGAATTTATATCAAATGCTTAGACTGCTTAGATATAATATTTGTTTTGGGATATCTTTCACATAAATGATATGCTTTTGTTATGTACTCTTGACTTTGGTGAGTCAAGGAGGTTTATGAATTATTTTGCAAACAAAAATATAAAACCTGGTTTAGACTTAGGTAATTGGTTAGATTGGTGGGTGCAGGCATGCCCTGTTGGTTGGAGCCGCAGTGGTCGATTGTCGTGCATGGGGGTATGTGGTTGGGCCTAAGTGCACTAGCTGATCCTGGACTAGTGTGATTTACACAGAGGATCTAGGAGTCGTTACTCCGGGTTCCGACAACTTGGAGATAAATGTCTATAGCTACTCCCTAGCCATACACAAAGTCTAAGGATGACAAAAAGTTCAGCCACAAGAGTCTCTCACATTCCGACAAGGTTCTCTCCAAGAACACTGACATCTCTTAAGGCTTGTCATGAACTCTCTCAAAACCTTAACCAAGCTATCTCTCTCCCTCCTTATATATGGACACTCACAAGGGAAACCCTAAGCAACATCTCGAGTTGGGTTTCATTTGCTTACATGGGCTAACCCATTAACCCAACAACATATCAGATTTTACACTTACAAATACATGCTTGTGCCTCGCTTCAACATCCCTCATCTTTCCTTGTGCCTCGCTTGAGTTCAACCAACCTGCCTGATTTCCTTGACCATACCTCAGCTCATCCCCGAGCCTAGTCCTGGTCCACGTCGTCGACTATGGTTGCTTCCAAGCCCTTGCACATCAAAGATCAAGAAATCATTTTCAGGCACAAGTTCTTCATAACTTGATCACGTTAGTCCAAACATGTTTCATGCACCATGAATGCAGCCAAGCAATGGAACCCATGCCATGTCTACACTCAACCAACTCAGCTCAAACCAACTCATGCTCTAAACCTCCAATGCCAGTCTGACTGTCAACCATAGGCCAGTCATACCGTCGGCATCTCAGTTAGTCAGATCGCCAACCAAAGGTTGGTATGACTGTCGCCTCCCATAGTTGGTTTGACCGCTAGCCCTAGGCCAGTTAGACCGCTCCTAGTCGGTTTGACCATGACCCCAATGTCGGTCAGATAGCCAACAACTGAATGCAACTAAAAAAATTCAAACTCTCAAAAACCGAACTCAAACTCCGCAAACTCTCTAAACCAAAAGTCAATTACTCATCACAACCATGGAGCGACCTCACAGGGTCTCACAAAGCCACTTCGAAATGGCTATGGATAAGCCGTTTCATTTGTTTGTTCAGGGGAAGTCATAAACGATAAGCTAAAAAGAATAATGCCATTGTCTGGTTAATGCTAGCTTATGAATTATTTGGCACTCGTGTACTCCTCATCTTAATTACCAATAGTCTTTCTGTAGCCTAGTTCTTTTTAGCTGGTGGCTTATGGTTTATGATATATGGCTTCCTCTGCCTTTTGAAACGGCTTATCAGGACATCATTTTCAAAGCAGTCTATCGGCTTATCGGTATTCAGTCTGTTCATATAAGCACTCGCACTAGGACCAAAACCCATCAGCCACAGTCATAAGCTATTAGCCACGTTGAAAAGAACAGGGCCTGTATATATCGCATGTTCTTCTGGCTGTATTAATCAGTACTCCTCCCTCTGATTTTGCATCCAAATTACCAATATGTTTATTTCTTTTCATCAACTATTGCACCTTATTCATTTTGGTTAATTAGCACATAGATTTATCACTGCAGGAGTACGTAGTTCGTAGCACATAGGACATACATCATAGAATAATAGATGTACTTATGCCCCATATACTAAAAATGAACTGAATCTTCTTGAAAGTGACTTGGTCTGGGTTCTGCCTTTCTTAGATCATTCCATTGCCACCAGGGCGAAGGCAACCATCCGAGCAAGGTGGGCACCTGCCTGGGCTTGCCGAATCGAGCCCCTGGATCTCCGGTGAGTCCCGCCGTCAATGGAGCATTGGAGCTGCCTCTTCCAAAGCACTGGTGGGTAGGGCAGGAATGCAGGATGACTAGGGGTGTTGAGGAAAGGGTATGTGCTTCAAATGTTTGCAGACCGGACATCATCAGGCTAGATGCCAAAATCTGCTGATCTGTTATAAGTGTAAGAAAATAGGTTACATGATAGCACAATGTCCTGATGACAAGAAATTTCAGGGTTTGAAATTATATGGCTTTGGAATTCCAGGATAACGATTCTGTAGTATTCAAATTCATGTATTACAAATTTTGGAAAGTAAGAAAAATATCTGAAAAAGAGTATGCAGTGGTGTTCCCATCTAAAGAAGAACTTGATACTTGGTCTAAACCTATAGGAGTTGATTTTGCTCTATATTCAATCAAGGCAAAAGTAGACAAGTCCAAGCTAGAACCAGAAGCTACTTGGGTAAGAATTTCAGGTATTCCAATGGCAGCAAAAACTGAGGAGCTGGTTAAGGAATTTACATATACAGTTGGGGAACCAGTGGAAGTGGATGAAATCAGTCTAGTGTGACCAGGGCTAACGAGGGTCAAGGTTAACTGCAGGGATCCTCAACATGTTAGATGTTTTGTAGAAATTTTTATTACTCAACAGGTTATGAGCTCAAATTTGAAGCCGAAGGGGTGTTAGAGCAACTTCAGCCGTAGCCCTCAAAACAGGGCCCCTACTTTTTATTTGAGGGCTCTCCCTACTTTTGAGGGCTCTATTTTTTGGGCTACACTCCAGCAGGAGCCCTCAAAACAGGACCCTCAAATTCATTCTTAGAGGGGATGACACATAGGACCCACCCTCATCCTACTTTTGAGGGCCGAGGGGCAAAAAACTCACTCCAGCAAGGCCCCTACTTGAGCCCTCAAAAGTAGGGGCTCCCTTCAGACCCCCCAGGAATGAGGGCTCGAGGGGAAGATTTGAGGCCCCCCTACTTTTGAGGGCTCAAGTAGGGGCCCTACTGGAGTGAGTTTTTTGCCCCTCGGCCCTCAAAAATAGGATGAGGGCTTAAGTAGGGGCCCTGCTGGAGTTGCTCTTAGCCAATAGAAGAGACATTTATCTAGGCCCTGGGGATGACAAACCAGATGATAAGAAGAGGGATGAGGAAGAATCCAATTAGGGGTGGAGCCACCACCTGACGGGCCTAGCCCCTACTTGGGCTCGCCAGCGATGAGCTATGGACTTCCAGTTCATCCCGCCACTGGTAGACACCGTAGGTGCGAGCTAGCCTAGGCAGGCAACTGTCATGGTGGGCCGGTGGGCTTGAAGAGCTATGCATGTGGATCGTTAGCCTGTTACATGCATGGGGCTTGGAGAGCCGTGGCGTCGCACTGCGTCTTGTGGGCGGGTGGCAAGGAAAGGCACGCTGCGCGTGAGTGTTGGGCTGCATGGTGTGCACCATCATGGTATGCCCGAGCTCCAAAAAATTTTGGCTCCACCATTGATTGCCACGGAACTCTTCTTTACACTAGAAGACTTTGATTCCGTCTTTCTTTCTTTCTTTCTTTTTTTCGAAGTGATATCCCTGTACCGTAACATATATCATGCTAATATGTAATAAATCCTTCCTTTTTTTAGAAAATAGCAGGAGAGTTGCTCAATTAATTGATTTTAGTAGAAGGAAAACATACAAAACAGGTTATAAAATTTTGTTGTGGGCACCTGGCCCCTACATGCTAAGCAGTGTTGATCTATTCCACTAATAATATTTTGAATTGTTTCACAAGCACTTTTTATTGCATTAGAATATTATCTATGAATTATTGGAATATTGAAACCAAAAACGTGTAACATTTGCCTACCTCCCTTGAACTTAATACATAGAACAGTGCCGATGAACTATAGAACATTGAAATCATGTTGTGGATACATGATCTAGAATCTCTAACAAGGAATAAAGAAGATCAGCACGTTCACTGTCTCAAGGGTTTGATTGTAACATGCTACGTTATACATGTAGAGTGTTCAGCATAAAAGCTGGTACTTACGTATAAAAGCTTGTGTTGGTGATAAACCAGGGTCCAGGGTGTTCTTCTAAAAGAAATTGATCCCTGAAGACCGACCAAAAACTCATGTGCTGGACTCAAATCCCGACCTTGTGCAGTTAGCAGTACTAGTACGGCCCTGTTCCTGCTAAATTCCCATGCAGGCATGCCCTCCTTGGACTCTGGTCTCTGGCTGCACGAATATTTCCATGGCGAGCGAGCTAATTCCCATGCAACTGAACCACCCTACCCAAGGAGTACTAGCAATTCAGTAGGCGCGTTTCTCTCTCTGGCCATCGATCATCACTGGCTCAGCCAGTCCTCCCAGCAACAGCGTCCTCGGCCGGTACAAGGCCCGAATCAGCACGAATCCTCAAAATGTGTGACTCGATAGCAGCGGCAGCAAAAGATAAAGCCAAGAGAGATGCTGCTGCCCCCGTGCCTGTGCCTGCGTGCGGAAGAGGCCCGACGCCAACGCGAACGCCCAAGAATCAAGACGGCTATATATATCCTGCAGCTTTCTGCGTGACAAGAACCTCTCCTAGAGCGTTTCTTGCCATCCGTAGCGACCCAATGATCAGATCGCCTAGCTCACCTCAGCGTCTGGAGCGCTAGATTCTTGATTTGATTGGTGGCTACATGCCCTAAAAGGATGCCGCGAGGTGAGACTGGTACCACTCGATCGCACTCACTCCTTAGGAAATTTTTAAAATAGTCCATTTATTATTTAAAATTACAGAAATATACCTACACAAAAATCTTTTACAGAAGTGGGCTCTAGTCGCCCAACCGTTAAGCGATTGGAACCTGTCGCCCAACAGCCGCGCGACACAAATGCAATCGGTGGGCCATTGGGCGACAGGATCTAGTCGTCAAATGGTCGGGCGACTGCAACCTGTCGTCGAACTGTTAGACGACTATAGGTCTAGTCGCCCGACCGATCGGCGACTACCACCTTAGTCTATTTTTTGCGCAATTGGTACCCAACAGCTCATGAGGGTGAACGACAATTGTTGTACGTAGGTGATATTTACAAAATTTTATCTTTGATTTGTATTTTGTGAAAAAATGGTAGACAATGTTGGATGATCTATTTATAATTTTTTTTTGTAGATTATTAATGGTACAAAATCTGTTAGATTCACAATAACAATTTATGATCGTCGTATGTTGTTGCAGTGCAAGAAATTTTTTCTGAGGATGATTTAGATAACAACGATTGGTAAGTATGAAGATAAGTGATATTGTAATGCAATCGGGAATTTATACATGGAGAACTTTTTTTATGTTGTTGGATGCCTTGGTACGTGAAGAATTGAATACGAAAAGATGAGGAGATGTGATGTTGTGAATTAAAATAGACTTCATAATAAGCTGGGAATAACATGGCGCACAGCGTTTGTTTACATGTATAAGAAACAACATCTTGCACGATGCAACAAACTGAAGTATTCGTACGATACATATGTGCCTTATTGGAAAAGAAATAAATTCGACCTACGGGGAACTAATGCGGAACGGCCCGACCTACTGCATGGACTGAGGCTATTTTCCCTTCCTTGTGAGCTCGATGTTGAACTCCTCAGCAACCTCTTTCGCCTTGGTCGCCATTTTCCTCTTTTTTCACGCTCTCTCTCCAAGCCTCACGCTCTCTGCGCGTGCACGCATCGAGATGAACTTTTATCCCCCGATATGTATGCTTGGTTTGCTCGTCGTTGCATCGCTCCTATTCCCAGATCTCGCAAGCTCTTTTGACATTCCACTCCTTGAAGTCGAGAGTCCACTGGTTATATGGGTAGATCTCTAGGTCGATCCACTTACGTAGTCACATAGTGGTTCCAGAGACTACGGGTAGATGGAAGAGGTTGTTAGTGCGAATTTTGAAAGAGAAATAGTAGGGGGAACACACTGCAACTGATCTTTATCGGCTGCTGGTAGCTGCTCATGTCCCGACAGTGGTCGAGATAATCACAGGAGTAGTTTGCACAACCCCAATAAAGCATGCCCAGGCTGAACCACTACTTGGACATGAAGAAATTGCATGGGTCCCTACACCAACAGAGGGGCGACGTCTCCTTCTCAGGCGGTTGTTGTGGTGAACGCTCGGTTGGAACGTTTAGGATGGGTTGCTGCTACGAGGAGCGTCATTGCGTGGAGGTGTCCTCCTAGCACACTCAGCTTGTTCACCACGAACCGCAACAGACTTTGCTAGTTCGCGTGTCTCCACCCATTACTTCATCATCTTATCACATTGCTTCTTCTTCCTCTTATCTACCCCGACGTGGTAATCCAAGCTCTGGTGTAGTGTTAGGTTTGATAGTGTAGTATTTTCTCCCAGGTCTCTTCTACTTCATTTTATAAGCCAAAGGGTTGGCATGACTAGAGAGCTGTCATGTCATACTTTGCAGAGTCCTATCTTTTCGGTCTGAAAAGCTGAGGAGGTGTAGTGTTGTCATGTCGATCTAAAAAGCTGGCGAGGCCGAGTGTTATCACTACGCAAAGCTACCCCTTTGGTCTTGTCAGTGTATAAAATTGTCCTCTTTGGTCTTGTCAGTGCACAAAGCTGTACCTTTTGGTCTTGTCACTACGCAAAGCTTCCACGTCTGGTATTGTCACTGCACAAAGCTACCTCATCTGGTCTTGTCATTGCTAAAGTTGCCTCCTCTAGTCTTGGCACTGCACAAAGCTATCCCATCTGGTCTTGTCATTGTGCAAAGATGGTCCGTCTGGTGTTGTCACTACAAAAGCTACTCTATTTGGTCTTGTCACTGCGTAAAGCTACACACCTTTTATCTTGTTAAGTCCTGCTTTGTAGAGGTCTATCTTTTTGGTGTGAGAAGCTGAGGGTGTAGTGTTGCCAGTTCTCTCTGGGGCAAAACTGCACAAAGCTAGCGCATGATCTAGTTTGTCATAAAGCACACTGCCTCCCCCCATGGGCTATAAAATGCACGCCCATCCCCTTGAGAGTAGGAGCACTGGATGCAGTGAACCATAGGAAGATGAACCTTGTTCGTCCTAGAGTAACCTACCAGAGCAGACGCCGAGGGCCCAGTCGAACAGGGGTTACCAAAGCTAGACCTTCTGCTGCAAACGATCCAGGACTTCGGCCCTAACTACTGCTTGATGCCAAACAGGCAAGCACAACCGGTGTGGCCAAAATGTAGACACAGAGTGGATGCGGTCGTGCAGGTCGCGGAAGGCTATTCAGATGGCAGACGACATTTCTTCTGATGCCCACACTCTGGGATAAAATAGGCAATCATTTATTTTGTATTACTGCTAATAGAGTTTCGATGTTAACCCTCTTTTGCAGCATATGGCGAAATGTGACTTTGTCCGCAGGATTGATCCTCCCCGTGAACGCTATGTTGTGAGGTATATGGATATATAGTGGGAGCCAATCTTTAACTTGGAGTGCATGGATTGAATGTCTCAAAGAGGACAATGATGACTTCCGTCAGCATATGTAGCACGAGAGGAGCAACAAGGAGGTCGTCAACAAAGGAAGTTCGTATGATCCAACATGTTGCTGTGTGAACCCTACCTGCATATGTGCATGCCACTACAACGACGGCCAGCCACGTCTGAGGCGCCCCCCTCTGCAACACTCCATGTGGGCAACGCGAGGCACAGTGTACCAGTAGACATGCATGGACAAGGTTGTACCATAATACTCTCTCCTGTTGTTCACAGTTATATTCATTGTCGTAAAGCATGTAGTCAAATATATTATCCATCATTGCGGTTGCCATCTATTGAGTGGACTGTTCTATCGGTGCATCACATGCATTGAATTAGAGGCGTCAACATGGATCGAACAAACAAACATTGTAAAAAGAAGTACAAATAAGAATGCAACAATATTGCAAACATCACATAGTAAGTAAAAAATGTAAGTAACAAAAAAAGAACAAAAGTACAGCTAGCATAGGCAGAAGGCCCGTACTAAACCCCCCCCCCCCCAATAGCACCCCTAGCAACCCCTCCATTGTCACCCTGGCCCACTTTGGCTCCTTGTCTATGTCCTCCCGTACGGCCCCGCTTGGCTTTCCTCCTTAGTGCCTGGTGTCAGGGCCCCGACAAGGTAAGACACTCAGGAGACTTGCACACATGAGGTCCCAAAGCCAGAGGGGTGGACTGCAACGCCGGTTGTGTGGGTACTGGTGCACCACTAAGCTGTGACTCAGAGAGAACTCTAAGGGTGTGGGCTAAGTCCCATGCCTGTCTCCTGGTCAGCCCAATCCGCAAGGTAGAAGTACGTATTGTTTTGGCCTAGGGAGACCCCAAATCCCTCAGGGGGCGTAAGACTTGTAGTGCAAATATCATTAGTTTGTGTAGTAAAGGGATAGGAGCAAACAATTGGAGACACGACGTACTCTCGGCTAGCACCATGGTGTGGTCAAAGCTATCCAAAGGGTAGAATGGCACGATGAATGCACCCAGCATGGGAAAGCCAGAGAAGTATGTAGGATGCATGAACTGCTGTGCTGGCATAGAGGGCTGTGCCCAGGCTAACCCTCCAGCCTCATCAGGCCGTGGTCGTGTCTGATGTGCGCTGGCCAACCCAGGCCCGGCCCTGGAGGGGGGCGAGCGGGGCGGCCGCCCCGGGCCCCCAAAATCCAGGGGCCCCCATATGGCCATATACATAGTATATATACTATGTAGAGTAGAGTATACTAATACTATCCGTCAGTCTATGATCTATTCCCTAATCCCCGGACCGACTTGGCGTTGGCGACTTCTGAACTTCTCGTCTTCTTAATCGTCTAGGGCCGGCCGTAGGGCACTAGGGCGGCGCGCCGCCGCACCGGCGCCGGCACCAACCAGGCAACCATCACGCGTCACGCCGCGCCGAGCCCGAGGGTGGCCGTCTGCCCGTCTCACCGCCAACTGCCGCGCTACGTGCCTATGTCGGTACGTCCCCCCGCCCGTCCTTGAATCCGTCAGGAGACTGTGAGCGGAGTCTCCTCAGATTAATGTTCTCTCTATGACTCTCTCTGCTAATCTGCTAGTGCTATGCGTCAAAGCAATTCGATCTTGGTTAATTTCTGCGCAGAGAAATTCGATCAGCGATCCGCGATCTTGGTGGCCGTTGTCCAGACTCCAGACGTCCAGTTGACGTGAGCATCAGCAATCCGCTTTGCATGCAGCATGTTGCATGCAGCCATGTAGGCGCGCGTATGGCGTACAAGGCGACTCACTCAATAGCTAGTAAGGATTCATGATTCTTTACATTGAGCAGATACTAATTACTACACCCAAACAATGACAATTGTACTACAACCGGTAATGTTAAGATGTTGCGATAGGCCACAGGCAAGCCGAGCGGAGCGAGCGACCAGCCGCGGAATTTGGAATTCCCAAACCAGCAGGTCCACATCTATATCACTTTGTCATTGCTTCTTGTAGTTTGCATATTAGGAATTTTTTAATCAATAATTAGTGCTTTGTAGTTACTAATTATACTATTGTCTTTAAATTTTCAGTACCATGTCATCTAGAAAATATGCATCCGGCAGTGAAAAAAGAAAAAAGAGGAAACGAATAGATGAGTTGATAGAATCACAGAGGGGATCCATTAACAAAATTTTTAAAAGTAATACGAGCAGTTCAAGAAATCCTAATATTTCTATTGCTTATCGGATTTTATTTACTATGCCTATGACTGTGGCATCAGCTGAAAGAAGCTTTTCAAAGTTGAAATTGTTGAAGAATCATTTAAGGTCAACAATGTCTCAAGAGAGGTTAAACGGTTTGGCAACTTTATGTATTGAGAAGAAATTGTTGGATGAGATTGATATCAATACTATCATCAATGACTTCGCATCTAGAAATGTTAGAAGAAATTTTTGAGGTAATATCTATAAACTCTTTGATATGAATTTTTCTTTAATACATAATGCATTTTAAGTGTTTGTTGGTAAAATTAGATATATATATATGTGTGTGTGTGTGTGTGTGTGTGTGTGTGTGTGTGTGTGTGTGTGTGTGTGTGTGTGTATGTAGATTTATATTTAGATATTTATACTAGGGCCTCTATTTCTAGTTTCGCCCCGGGCCCCTAAAATCTCAGGACCGGCCCTGGGCCAACCATCTGGCCTCCTTAGGGCGTGGTGGACATGGCCACACAGACCCTCCTGTGAGGTGTGGTGTCGGATGGGATGGCGTCGGTGGACGTACAGAGTGTGCACTAGGTGCTAGTGTGTCAACCTCTGGGAGCCTTATGCACAACAAAAGGGTGACGACACATGCTCCCATGGCCTGCACATGGCAGAAATCCTAGACCACCTCCTCATGTGTGTACTCCACACCATTGGTGATCATTTGTCCACGGTGCAAGAGTCCCTCCAAATTGCAACACTGAGGTCCGCCTGCAAGGAAAATACGAAAGGGTCAAACCTCTAAGTAGGATTAGCAGAAGTGAAGTTTTACAAATATGATGTAATGTACAGCGATATGAGCGTTCCATGTGAGGTGCGTGGTGTATGTGTCGGTCGGTGTTGCGGCATGTCGTGCGGGCGAGTCAACAACATGTATCAGCCTAGTACGTGTTCGAGGAGCGTACCAATGAAGGTACATGTCGTACGCGCTGTCGACATTGGGGGTAGCCTCCTACGCACAGTCCTACAGTGCACCCTCCCACTGGTCGATCCATGCCTCCATCTTCGCCATCCAGTTCGTGCCGCTTTTGACTCCCTTCCTAGAGTGCTTGCAGGAGGTAACATTTGTTTACAAGTCGTGCAACAAGACACCAGTAAATGGAGAGACAACTACGGCAGTAACTCACTCATGCACATTTTCAGGCACAGGCGGCCTGACTAGTACAGGAAATAGCTAGCGTAGTAAGAACTGGTGCATCACATGATGCACCGCGAAGTCCTCCATGAAGATGTCAAACACAAGCTTCCTCCGCATCAGCCAGAAAGCCTGGTCACACCAACATAGTGTGGATAGGCCATCAGAAGCATGGCTCTCCAGTGCCTCGGGTGAGTAGGGCTCCCAGCGCATGTGTTTGACCTATGCCACAAAGCACAGGTATACCCATGTGACCTACACGTGTGCGAACTGTACCTGCAAGAAACACCAGATATTAGATAGGATAATCTATAATACAAAGGAATTAATCGCAAGCGAGAGTACGTACCTATCTACAGCACCAGAGAGAACCCATTGTAGGCCGGTTCACCTCACCCCCTAGGTACATCTTCGCCCCCTACAGGGTGATGTCCTCCAACATGGGCCGTCCTAGGCTAAACCGCTTGAACGACCACAATTGCAGTAGCAGCGGACACCTTGCGAGGACCAAGTTCGACCTGGTCCTCTGGCATGCATTGCACAAGCCACGACAGGTCGCGGCAAGTGTGGCCGAACCCCAGCTGATGTGGGGGCCTCCCCATCAACGATGGCCCTAGCGTAAGAGACGAGGTGTGTGTTGACGTTGTCGCCATGGCTGGTAGTGAAGAGAACCCAACCAAAGAGCCACAGCCTCTAGGTGTTATGACACCTGGTCCTTGTCTGTGGCCGGGTCCATCCACTCGACCTGAGTACAGGCAAAAAGTTAGTACGACCATAGTGTGCAAAGTAGAGCGTAGTGGTTCGAATGTGAAGGGTGTCGAACATGTACTGGAACTATGAGAGCCACAGCAAAGACGGGCCATGAGTCTGAGTAGGTGGGAAGATGTAGTACTCCTCCACAGCCCCATGCGGAAGGACTCCCTGGAAACTTGCCAGCAGGTCCTCGTGCTAGCTGGCCGAGGCCTCCGGCAAGAAGGCAGCAGCTCCTACAATAGGAAGGCCGAGTAGCAGCGAGTCGTCCTACAGAGTAGGGGCCATCTCCCTAAATGGGAGGTGGAAAGTGTGCATCTCCAGCTGCCACCGGTTCACCAAAGCTGTTAGTAGGGAACGGTTGAACGGGAAGCATCACGATCGCTCTTGGCTATCATCCCTGAGCGTAGCTGGTGCCAGAGCGTTCTCATCTATGGCCTGTACCATCCGGGCGAGAGGTAGTAGTCTAGCATCATTGAGCCTGTGAAACAAAAAAAGGTCAGTACACAACCTACACATGGTGAGAAGATAGTGCCGCCGAAGTGCGGACCTGTCTGTCCAGGATGGGTCTAGCCTCTAGGCCACTTGAGGTATGCGCGTGCGGATCACCCCCCAAGTCAGTCGCCTTAATCATGCTCCTAGGAGGTGGGACATCACACGACGTGTGATGCATCTAGTCTACGCGCTCATGCAGGAGGCCGTAAGGTCAGTTCGATCTGTGAAGTTCACAAGCCATAGCTGCAAAGTGACTTGAAGTTAGCAGTTACACAGAACAAGAAACATCGAATATAAAAGCAGCAGTTAATATAACTTGTAAATAAACAAACAAAGTAGTACTATGCTACCAGGACAATACTTAAAATAGTACTTAAAAGGGGGAAATAGCACAATAGTTATATAAACATAGAAAATTAGCAATGCACGGTGTAGTTACAATGGCATTACATAATCAAATGTAACAACTAACAAAATACAGATGACAGTGTACAATGATTTGTAATGTTCAAACAACTTTGCACACTCTAACAAATGCTACCGGAAACATGCTAGTGTGCCTACTCATCAGTAGGTGCCTTGCATCATCTGGCTATGTGGCCCTCTTGACCGTAGCGTTCGCAGCGTCTACCTGGCCCCCCGCTTGCGCTTTGTCCATATCATTCGTAATATGATGGCTCTACTGACGACCTTTCCCACCCTTCATCATATCAACATCCAAAATCCAAGTCTTCCCTACAATGTTCAAGGTGGCTTCGGGATACACCATTTGTTTCTCATATCCAACCAAGGGTACAGCTCGTTGGAGTCTTCCTGAAGTTTTCTTATAGCCTTCACCATCCTAGCGTGACGATCATGGATTATGCACACACCAAGATGAGCTCCAACAATTGCTACCCTCACATGTCGAAGAAATTATAACTAGCTGTCGTAAGTCTCACTTTCGATGACATGCAATGGCTAGGGGCAAAATTTGATTGTTGCTATCAACGCCGATGGCCGTAAGAATCTAGTCCTTGTATTTGCCGGTCAAAAAGGTCCCATCAACTGAGATCACAGCCAGCATATGCCTAAATGTCTCGATGCATGCACTGAAGGCTAAGAATGCCCTCTACAACATTGCAAACCCTGGCGGTCTTGTAGATGGCTTGTCCTTCACAACAGTATACGTGCTCGGGTTCCTGTCCTACAGCACCTGAAGCATATGAGCAAGGTTGTCGTACGTCGCCTTGAATGACCTAAACCATTTTTCCAAAACCTTCTGCTTCGCATGCCATGCCTTCACGTAGCTAATTTTATACTTAAATTTCTTCTCGATAGCCACCATGATGTGTGTGGCCTCTATGTCTATCTTCTTCACTATCTCTTCATACATCAAATTGGCTATGAAGGTGAATATTAGGTTATGATGCCTTGTTAAAACACAGCTGAGAATGCAGGAGTGTGGATCCACCTTCGAGACAATTCACTGAGTCTCATACTTTGGTCTTCATGCGTGCATCCTCTAAGGACAACTGGCCTGCTCGCACTTCACGGTATACTACTCCTGGCTAGATTGATGACCTGAAAAGTTCGTTGCATGGACGGGGTCTACAGCTTGATGGAATCCTACAACGATGCCTTATCAGCATGCATTGAGTGCAACCGAACTTCTGTGCTATGATACTCCCATGGTGATTTGTACTCGTCCTACGTAGCAAAACCCTCAACATGAAACCTGTTCCATTCCTGCTGGATGGTAGCTTTGTCCTCATCAGAACTGTCACCGTCCTCCTCCTGTACAACTTCCTCTTCAGCCCAAACCATCCGCTCATCCCTCTCTATTTGATGCACTATGTACTCCATATGCTCCTCTCCATCAACCTGTCCTATAGGCTTAGCATGCCATGACCCTTCGTCCTCTCCCCCATCTACCACATCGGCCTCGTCCTGAGCAACTTCCTCTGCAACCTCTTTGACATCGGCCTCCGGGTCCTCCTGTTCATCAACATGTTGGGTGCCCGAGCCGCAGTCGCTCGCACCACCCGCATGATAGCTGTCGGCAAGGCTTTGTACAGCTTCTATTAGGTATGGTTTTACAAGCAGCATGCACTCGTATCCACGATGCTAGCAGCCTCCCACAAAGCCCTTCAACGCAGTAGTGCACATCAATGGTCTTAACTCCCATCTAATGTACATGGGAGACCGGCTCCAAAGCCCTTGTATAATGATGTTGCACACCTCAGGGTCCAAGGAGAAGCTGCGGGTGAGCCAGTATATCACATCTGTGATTCAAGCAGTCTCGCCATTTGGGTGTACCAGAGTGGCTTGTGTAACACTGCTCAAGTCAACACCGTTTAGACCTTCACGAATGGTGCCGATAATGTAATGCACTTTTAATGTAGTGGGTATCGGCATTGTTGATGTCTACCTACAAATATTTTTAATGTTGCTACTAGTCAAATTGCATCACACAATATGGAACTAATGTTATACTGTAATTTATATTTCTATGACCGTTCGCCTATCTTGAACTACTACAATACCCTCATAACATAACTCCTCCTCATTCGCACAGCCACCGTTCTCTATCCTCTGCCCCAATACGTATCAACTCCCTATCTGCTCCCACATACACCGACGCCGCTCTTCTCTCGCTGCTTGAGCTCTCTCCTACTATAAATTATTCCTAATGGGTTTCGATAATTTACATGACATAATGATTTAAATGCCAATATGTAAGTTCTAACGGTACACGTGCATTCTCAATGTACTAATGACATTACATTCATTCATAATAAATCATAAATATTATCTAATAGTATTTTGTATGAAGTGAACTATTTACATCGTACAAAAATATTGACTAAATTTTCTACGACTACAATTATGTACGAATGCTAATTTTATATACAATATTGACTAATTTTTTTATAACTAGAATTTTCTACGGATGTTTATTTTCTATAACTATATTGACTAAATTCTTTACAACTACAATATTTACTAAATTTTCTACAACTATAATTTCTACGGATGCTAATTTTACATCACTATGTCGATTAACTTTTTATAACTATTTACTTGATAGCAAAGTTTTACAACTATAATTTTCTACAGATTCTATTTTTACACTAAATAAGCTATCTACTTCATACAAAAATATTGACTAAAACATAAAAAATATTTACCTCACAGAAGTAGCAGAACCTCTCCTCTCCTTTCCTCTCTCCTCTCCTTTCCTCTCTTCTCTTCTTTCTTTCTCTTCTCTCCTCGCACGCACGCTATACTGGAATCAGCCGCTCGGCCGGGGGGCTCGACCAAGCGGTCTAATATATATCACGTCCAGTCGCCGAATGGTTGGGCGACTGGACACTACAGTCGCCCAACCGTTGGACGACAGCATACAGTCACCCCATCATTTGGTGACTACAATTTGTCACCCAATGGCCCACCGATTGCATTCGTGTCGCGCAGTCGTTGGACGATAGGTTCTAGTCGTCTAACGGTTAGACGAGTGGAGCTCATTCATGTAAAATTTTTTTTGCGTGGGTATAATTCTATAATTTCGAATGAAAAATGGATTATTTAAAAAAAATTCCCTTAGGAGGACCTCGATCCTTCCGAAGCACAGCACGATTATTAAAGAGATCATTGGGAAGATGAAAAGCTAACAAATCTGTGACAAGAATCTTTCTTTGTTCAGTAGTAGAGCATTGTGTGAGCTTTACTCTGTGAATGAAGCACTAGCAAGCTAGCTTGGAGTTGGAGTGCTCCTTTTAACACCATTAACCCCTCCAAAGAAGAAAAGAAAAAGAAAGAACAAAACCTCATCAAGTGAGAGACATCAGAGGATTCAGGGCGCTTTGGCCAAAGCAGGGATGGTGCCATGGCGTGTGCCTGGCCCCCCACCCCCTCTCGATCTCTAATACAAGCATATTTATAACTATATAACTGCCTCGACCATCATGAGCACCACCACCACCATGCACCATGGCTGTTCGTCTAATGAAGCAGCCATGGAACCTTTCATTCCACTTCAATGCCTGCTCTCTTTAGCCTCTTTAATTACCTTTGATCGACAGCTTATGTGCTTCTGTCGCTCTACACTCTCTTCGCTGGTGCATCTCCCCATCTGGCTCTCCTGAGAAATCAAATGCATGAACAGAATCATGGTTAGGCACATGGAGAGTGGGAAAAAAGAAACTCGGTGAATCGAGGTCAGTTTGCAAATCAGTAGCTTGTTCAATGGGGGCCAAGCATTGCATGCATGGCTGGTGGAATAGGATCAATAGATAGCTGCCAGCAGCTACACTGCATGATTCTATAATATAGTAGTACTTTGTTGTGCGTACTGCAATCATTTGTTGTTTCCTTCATGCTACTTTGCTTCTTTCTGCTGGGCACCGTAGTTTGTCTGATCCCTGAGCGAGACGTACTGTCATCGATCGACACGCGCAAATACCCAAGTATATATGCGTACGCCTCTTCTTTTCAGAGGGCGACGCACTGGCGCTTGGGTGCTAGCTACCATCAGTGACCGGGGAAACACCTCATGATGAAATAGGTAAACCAGTGCTGTTTTTTTAGTATGTTACATACATATGCTTCACGGCTTAGTGGAACTCTTTGCAACAATAAGGCTGTAGAGATTGAGTTGTTAGATACTAAGCACACGGTCAGGAATATAAATGTATTATATCAGAGCTTTGCACTTTACTTTGTACAAGCTCTGATCAGATATTTGGTAGTTGTAAGCTGCATCTCGTGAGTCAGTACAAGCTCTGGTCTGAGATTTGTACTAGCTAGAGAGAACTAAAACACTGGCAGGAACACATATGCTTTGCAGTTTGCACTATAGAAAGGAAGAACTATCAGATAAGCTGAATACCTATTGTGAATAGGATCAGGCCCATTCGGCACCTTCCTCTTGCTGTCCTTGTATGGATCATCCACGGCAGCCTGCTCTGAAGGGGCCGCGTTTGCAGCGGTAGCAACCGGCGGCGCCGTAGCTTCAATGGCAGCTTGTGCTGTCACAGCAGGACCAGGAGCACCCGTGCCATCAATAATCCCAGTCCTAATGCCGTTCGTCATCGTCGCCGACAAGAGGACGACGCAGATGAGCAAGACCAGCCCACTGACCCGGCATCTACTGTCATGGCCGCCCATTGCGCTAGCTCCCTGCCTGCTTCTGCTGGCTGTTCAGGTGACTAATCACTACTTGTTTACCAAGTAGCAAGTTCTCCACAACCTTCTCTTGTATCTTGTAACTCACAACTCACAAGTGCTATCTCTCCCTAGCCTCCTGATGCTGCAGAGATGAACAGCAGTGGCAGCCTGTGGGCAAACAGATCATGGCCATGTATATGTAGGAAAGAAATGTAGTAGTTCAGAGGAGAGGCAAACTGGCAAAAATTGGCTAGAAGAGAATGGAGTTCTTTCTTGGGAGGAGAGTGACAAGTGGAGATGGAAGAAGTGTGTATGATATGATCCTACCTACCTACATATAATCCTATATATATATCTGTTCTGCTTCCCCTCTGTGTGTGTGTATCTGTTCAGCCTAGCTTTGATCCCCTGATGTTGATACGTCGATAGAGATGTGGCGAGGCATTGCCTGCTGGCTCTGGTTTTTCTTTGTTGGTTCACTCAAAAAGTACAAATCAGGAACACCAGGTCTAGTCGTGATCAGCCTATACAAATAGACGCAGAATTAGTTGTGTAACCGAGAAAGACGGAAGTTTACAAAATAGTAGTGCCCAGCAACCTACGCCAGCTCGGAATGCATGCAAGGGCAAGTGATCAAAATACATATTCAAATGGGTTTATCTGGGTGTGCAGGGCCCTACTCGGTCTGAAGCCTGAACAAGCTGATTTCCATGCCTAGGTTGCTAGTATTATAATATTGCTAGCGCTATCAGATATGGTCGCTTTATACGTTCCTCGCCAATGGTTCCGCTCTGTAGATGCTAACATGTGAGCCTCCTCGCATCGACAAGCAAGGGGGAACACACTAGTGGAACACACTAGTGGAAACACCGCTGTTAACATCTTTTGTAAACTTGTGTTATTGCTCATTATTTTCATGTCTGCATGAAGTTCGTAGTGGGTCAGTTACATCAAGTAATTAGTCAGTTTCTCATACAATTAGTGGTCAGTTTCTAATGCAATTAGTAGTCAGTTTCTACAAGTATTTAGTGATTAGCTTTACTTGCTGCATGTATGTAATTGCTATAAAAGAGGAAGCAATAAACAGAAAAGCTGAAGCAGTTTGCACAGCGCCAAAAATTCTCTTGCATTCATTCTGTGTTCGTTGAGTTCGTGAGGTTGAGTTGCCCTTGGCCGGAGGGATCCGGCTGACAACCGCAGAACACATAGTATTTCCCTTCTGCTTTTACGCCTCTTTTTTTTCTTTGTTGGTATTGACGCAATAGGAATACGTCGATTTATCAAGGGAGGTGATTAAGTTCCGTTAGGACTGTTCTCATGTTAATTTCAGGATCTAGAATAGTTAAACTGGCTGGTCGATATAATATTTCGAAACATGCTTATGTACTTTGATCGTTGATCGATATGCAGCGAACATGGAGTCTGGAGGGCTGGATCGCTGGATTCCGACACGAAGAACTAAACACCATGCATTCCAGGTCACCGGCTCCTGATCAACTGCGGTGGATCCTCAAATCACACACACGCACAAACACACGAAGAAGCAAGTACTGAGTAGTGGTGATTCATCTCCTTTCCCTTTCCCCTCTGGCTCCGGTCCGGGTTGCGAAAGCGACCGTGTGATGCGCTCGGCGAGCGTACGGGGGGACAAAGCCGGATTCTCCCGGACCTACGCCGCGGCCGCTTTGAGCTTCCAAACAGGACGCATCGCTATCCTGCCGCCCGCCGCCTCCTGGCTCCATCTCTCGATCGACCAACGGCCATGGCTGCACGGTGGCGCACACATTGATAAAAAAAAACCAGCTGCTGGTATTTTTCAAAGACGCGTCGTTATCCCCTCCCCTGCCTGGAATCATGGCTGCTGCCGCCGACCGACGCAGCGAGCTAGCTTCTCCGGCTTTTGAGAGGGCCAGGGAAGGCTGGTGTGTGCTACGCTTGCTGCTATACATGTCACAACGGATATCCCTCCTCCTCCTCCTCCTCCCGCTGTTGCTGTGTTGCATGCGGCAGAGACAGGATGGATCGATGGAGGAATGCTTTGGGGATCTTTTGACCGGACGGTCCTTTCCCGTGGACGTCGGCTGTATGGCCACGGCGGCAGCTTTCGCGCAGGTTTTATACGTGAGTGGATGCTGGTTAATTAACTGGTTGTGCTGCTCTGCTCCCGAGTGCATGGCAGCATGGGATTATGTTCCTGAGTTTTCAGTCTTTCCATTAATTATTAGGGCAATCAACTCGACTTACGAAGTCCTCCTGTCTCCGCGGATCCTCTCTCGTTAGGATAAATCAATCACCAAATTCTCGGTGGTTGTTTCAACTTATCAAGCTCTCAGGGCACCCCAAGTAAAGATAACCCCAAAGTCATTTCCAATACTTTCCACCTCATCTAGTAACAAAACTAGATACAACTTTCACAACACACAGTTTGTATCTATGAGCTTAAACAGTAAATATACAGTCTGTGCCCACATTCTCTCTCCCTCACCATCCGATGGTGACCATCATGCTCCTTGCTAAAATTGTGCCGTCGTCGCTCCTCCGATGGCCGCCTCTCCATTTGCAGCTTGTTGGAAAGTCTTACGACCTCCCAGGATCTTTTGCGACCGGTTAGAGTCGTTTATGACTGATTTCGACCACTTACGATGACGTATGACCACTCAAACTCGCCACCGATCGCTTTGAGTCGTGGTCGTAATTTCACTGTAGCAGTTTACGACTGCTCCGCTGTATCGCAGTGCTGTCTTCCTCCAGTCGCTCACGAGTTACCGTGATCGAAACCTTCTACGATCACGCAGTGATGCTGGCGATCACTGTTCACCGTGGTCGAACACCCTTTCGACCACGTTCACTTCCTTCAACGTGGTCGGAGTCACTTCCGACCACGTACTGGTCTTCTTGTCGTAGTTGCTGCTCCTTACGACCACGTTCTCCGTGGTCGTAGACTTCTCTGCGTGGTCGAACTCCTTCAACGTGGTCGATAGCCCTTTACGACCACGTTCTGTGTTTCTTCAATCACCTCCGCCGATGCTTTGTTGTGGTCGTAATTCCTTCCGACCACGTTTGACGTGATCGTGAGTTCTAACGACCACTTCTACGAAATTGCTCAAGAGAAACCAAGAACACAGGGATTGCGTTTCTCCTCTTTTTGGTATTTTCTCAAATACTTGATTCAACTTGGCGGGGTTACAGATTACACGGCTCAAGGCCTCTTTTTATACCCGGTTTTCTCAACTTTATCTCGGGTTCGACTACGATTACAACTCGGACTCCGACTTCGATACGACTTCTACTTCGATTACAACCAAACTTTTCACGTGACTTCTAAACAAGATTATTTACAACACAGCTGTCGTACCTCTAACGATCACCTCTCCACTCGCCGCCGTCCTCTCCCCATTGCCACCCCCCTCTCTCTCTCTCGGCATCTCCCTAACCTCCCTCACCACCCGCCTCTTCTCTATTTTGCCACTAGCAGCCAGATCCGGCCTGAGTCGAGCCACCAATGACCAGATCCAGCCAAATCTGAGCCGATGGCTCCCGGATCCAACTGGAGAAAATGATCTGATCGAGGCCATGTTGAGCGAGACGACGGTGCACGGTGACCGAGGCCATGGCGGCGAGGGCGACAACGATGACAGTGATCGAGGCAGCCATGGTGACACAGGGCGATGAGCCATGGGCGTAGCCTCGCAACTACGACTGCCGAGGTGGCCATGGCGGTGCGCAACAAATGGTGGCGTGGCGGTTAGTCCCAGTGTTGCACGCTGTGGATTCGGCGTCATGTGGCTGGATTTGAGTTGTCTCCACTGAGGTGACCATGGGCATGTGCATGGCGGCATAGGGTGACAGGGCGGTGCGGGCGGTGGTGGCCTGAGCGACGGGCCATGGTGGCCTGTGCGATGGTGGCAAGGGGCAACGGAGTGGAGGTGGCAAGCTACAATGGCCTATGCGATGGCGGCGCGAGGTGATGATGTAATGGCATGGGGTGATGGTGATGCGAGCGGTGGTGAACTACGCTACAGCGGTGCAATGGACGAAGGTGGATGGCGGCTCGGCCATCGCGGCGGCGGCCAGGACAAGGCGATGGCACGGTTTAATTGCAGTGGGTCCACTAGCAGTTAAAGAATCTAGATCCGTCATTATGAGTTAATGGTATATTTTATAATTAGTGATAATCATATCGTGAGATTAATATTTTCTATGAGTTGAATGAATAGATAATATTTCATGATGATGAAAACTTTGGATGGCATCATGAATTGATCATCATCAAGTCAAGATTTCGGGATGAAAGATGGTATCATATGCCAATGAGCATCAAGTTAAGATCCTAAAGAAAAGATGCTCACGAGTTGATAATTAAGTCAAGAGAAGACACATCATGTGTTGATGGAGTGCAAATGAAAGATGCATCATTGGTTGTTGCACATCGAGACAAAGACCTAGATGTGAAGTGAGAATATTCGTCATCAAACTTTAAGAGGATACCTAAGGAAAAGATATAACTAGCATAGGTTAAGAATGTGTTCTTAGTCTTTTACCAGTCTAGGTGTTTGGTTAGAAAACATGATTACTAGTATAGCTTGTTATACTATTAAGAGGGGTCATGTCTATAGGATTGAGTCTTATCATATGTTGATAGCTCAATCTCTCTTGCTCTAACTCTCTTGCGGCATGATATTAGTATTTGCGAATATGTTTTGTAAGTAGTTGCAGCTCGTGCATAATTCTTGTGATATGTGACTTAGATTTGTAAATGTGTTTTACAAATAGTTGAAGTCCATATTTTCTACTTCTTATGGTATGATGCTTAGATTTATAAATGTGTTCTACAAATAGTTGAAGCTCATGCACAATCCTTATAGCATATGACTTAGGTTTGCAAATATGTTCTGCAAACAAGTTTAGTCCATATACCCAGTCCTTGTGTCATGATTCTAAAGTATACAAATACGTTTTGCAACTTGTTGTGAATCAGCCTTGATCCTTGTGTGGATGGTACTATAATTTGCAAATGTATTTTGTAAATTTGTTGATGTATATACACTCTTGTCTCTGCTAGAAAATGAACTACGGTATGACAACACTTATATGGTGGTATGACTGCGGCGACTCGATTGACTCTGTGTGAGCAGTTTGACTAGCCTGTGGTATGACCGCTCTGCCTGTGGTCTGATTGGCCAGTGATCTGACCAACTATTAGTTGGCAGTCTGATTGGCCAGCAATCTGACCAGCCATTAGTTGGCGGTTACAACTAGCTCTTGGCTAGCAGTCAAACCAGTGTGGTATGATTGGCCTTCCGATACTATCGGGCATTTGTTATCAGTAGTTATTTTTCAAAGAGCTCTATTTTCTAGTCGAGATCAGTGTGATCAGACTAACCTATGTGGCGGTTCGACTAGCTGAGGTGAGGACAGTCAGACCGAACGAGTTTTGTAACAGCTAGTTTTCTAGCCATTGTGAGGAGAGCGGTAGTATCGGCCAGTTGCCTACAATAGTACCACATTTCCTAGTTTTTGCTCCCAACGACTAGTTTCTTGGTGTAAATATAAATACCCCCTTGTAGCCGGTTGGAAACATGTTGTTTATGCCCAATTCTGCATTCGTGAGCTAGTGTGAGTCTCTTCTCTCAATTGTAAATGTGTTGCACCTTGTGAGCAAAGAGAAAAGTCTCTAGTTGCGTGTGTTGCATCTGAGGTAGATTTTCATATCCATATTGAGCTTGTGCATTCATTGCATGTAGTGAGAATTAAGCAAGGGGCTTGACTTGTTACTCTTGGAGATTACTGACTCCTAGACGTCTTTGGAGATATCTTGCTCGATGATCTTCTCGAAGAAACTTATGAGAAGACCTGGTGTATTGTGAAGATTAGAACTCATCTACCTGGAGGGGGAAAAGACTACCATTAGTGAAATTGATGTGATTGGTTTAATTCATGAAGCTGGTCCAATTCGTGTGGGCTTACCTCAATGTGGACTGAGGGAAACACCACTGTAAAATATCATATGTCAATTGTGGTTTGTTGTATTGAGCTCAATTTATATACTTGTAATTTATATTCATAGAAATTGAATTGATTACTTGTCACCCTAGGATTACAAATCTTAACATAGACTTAGAGCATTGGTGCACTTAGGTGAATCTAGATGATTTAGGTCTTAATTGTACAAAACCAATTTGATTTACGCTTCTGCACATAAACTCAATTTTAGCCAAAATGAATTTTAAAAGCACCTATTTAGTCCTCTCTAGTCGGTCTCCTTGACTTTACATCAGTGTAGTTGGATATGGCTCTTCTCCGCAATACAAGTTTTTGTTTTTTCTTGATGATTGGATTTCGTGCCCAACCTGTATCTCCATGGAGAAACTTCTCTCTCTTCTTTAATTTCTCCTCCACATTAGCTGTAATCACATGTGGCATGCTATAGAAACTGCTTATGTAAGAGCATGAGAGTACCCTAATGCACAATATAATCCTGCTTTCATGGTTCTTGAAAAAATGAATTTAGCTTTAAGTGCGACTAGAACAATATAATAAATAATTACAACTTACACCTTTTAAGCTCCTATGAAGCAACAAAAAATTAGGCAAAATTAATTACAAGACACTATAAATTTATGATGTTTGCTCTAGGATACTATCTTTTTGTGTGTTTATTAAAAGACACTATTTGATGGCTCTTTACTGGTGGACACTTCGCCTATTAAAAGATCATTTTTGGCTAAAAGAGGAGAGAGAAGGTGAATGAAAAGTTTATTATGCCCCTATAACAGCCAAGCCCACATGCCTTGTCCCCGTTGTTAGCCTCATCCACTCTATCACTTCATCTCTTGCTCTCTCCGGCCAAGGCCTTGCCAATAGTAGTATGTTACAAGGGCAAAACATACTTTTCACCCACCTTTTCTCTTCTCCCTCTGTCAAAAATGATATTTTAATGGACAAAGTGTCCACTAGTAAAGAGTCACCAAAATTTAGTGTCTTTCAACAAACACATAAAAAATAGTTTCTAACACCTCCGAACTATGCAATTGTTGTCGTCTTCAAGTCTTGTCTTCTCCATATGCTTGGTGCACATGTGTGGTGATGTGGGTGAAGTCCGTAGCCACGTTAGCTATGGGGAAGTGGTGGTAGAGTGGTACGTCCTCGCTCTAACGATGCTTACCCGTAAGCTTCCTCGGCTTGTCAGGTTGATGGGCGGCCTTCACCTCGTCAGTGCCCGGCTTTGTGGAGTGTCCGTGTTGTCGGTGTCGGATAGGTTGATTTGCTTTCACCTCGTCGGTGCCTTGCAGTAGATCGTGATTTGCTTCATTGAAAAGTGGACATGTCAGTGGAGGGTGGTGTGTGTCCCCACCTTGTACTCTCAAAAATTTATTACATCGCTTTTTGAACTTTAGGCAACTTTATTCACTCATATAATGCTCCCTCCAGTCACAAAAGAATGTTGTTTTGGGTATGCGCAATCAAACTTTGTAGAACTTTGGGTATTGATATCATGTCCAGTATTTCGATTGAATGAAAGAAAAATTATATGTATAATAGTATAATTTTATTAGGCTTTATAAATCTATTACTACAATATAAAATATTAGTTAAAGATGCATTTTAAGAATCGTATATCAATGTTAAAAAACGATATCTTTTTGTGACTGAAGGGTAGTTACATTGTATACGAGATTGTTAAGTACAGTACAACTTGGGGTTCCTGCCTCCAGATCATAGACGATTTGGCTTGTAGTTCCTGACGAGCTAGAATATGCGCTACCTGGTACCTAACTTATCGCATTAATCACCTCCATTGAAGCTAAAAACATTTGTTTTAATAGGTATCGCGATGCCAAACGAAGCCTAAATCTTATGAGCTAAGGACGGAAAAATCCTTAGAGCTAAGCACGAGTTTTACTTCTTTTAGTATTGTTCATGTTAAACGGGATATTAATTTAGCAGCTCATCTTTGAGCGTAACAAATGCCTCCGTCTAGTGTAGGCTGTGTTTGGTTAAACCCAGCTCTAGACCTTTTATTGTATTGTCTACAGCATGATTGAACTAATCCTGATTAATGAAATATAAGCTCTTTGTCTAACGAAAAGGACGGAAATGTCTACAGCCATCACAGACCCGTTTTGGCAAAGGGATCGTTACTGGCCGTTTTGCTGGAAAGCTCGCCATCACGTTAGCTCAAACAAGCCCAACACGAACCCAATCCTCAGCCCGTCTACACCCTGCTTAGGCCGCAGTACACTACGCTAATAACGGACCAAATTTGTCCACTAGGCCCGCTCGTTTCGGCTTCAGCTTCTAACTTCCACTTATTTTTCACTATTTATAAATTTCGTCTTTTTCTGAATTTTTGGCTTTTGTTTGAGATTTTTTGCCGGTTCTTTTTTTCCCGTATTCGTTTACGTTGTCCGTGATGAGCTAGCATATTTTTTCTATTTTTAAATTTTTTAAATTTAATTACGCCAAATAAGCCACCTTCAACTACAGTGAAATTTCAGCCGCTACAGTGCAATTTCAGCATAAGACACGTCTGCCTTGACGCCTTGTACTCTCTCTCTCTCTCACTTCGAATTTCGGAGTCAACGCAAAACGTGTAAATAGGTGAACTCACGAATTAATAAAATACTAGTAGGTTGGTCGTGCTTTAAAACAGAATAAAAATGGATATACGTTTTTCCTTTCCATGCAAAATGCACAATTAATTCCAAAATGCTCTTGCCCGTTTGTTTAAAAAAATTCCCTACATGAACAAATCAATCCAAATACATTTGGACTATACATTTGACAACATCGCAAGCAATCCAGCGTTAAGTATGAGACCGGGACAAGGGCTACAGAGGGGTCAAAACAACTGTGTACCACTTGTTACCACAACAACCCTAAATCGGCCGGCCACAGAAAGGATTACGTAAGTAGTTTGCTATATGTTCCGTAATCTACACCAAACACTGGTAATCTTGCACCTTCAAAGAGTCTTCCTGTCAGTTCGGTTGCGAAAGACCATGCATTAAGATTACTTATCAATTCTGCAATAGCAAAGTGGGTGAGATCACTTATCTCCATGACGGGCATGTACACGCACTCGGTGTAGTGCACAACTGAGCCATCTGTCCGCAGGGAGAAGCCATCGCGTGGTGGGCTTTGTAACCCCTATTTCTAAGGCTGTTAGATTTTTTTGCAACTGTCCATAATATTTAGCTGCTATTGTAGGGGTGGCCTTCACCTACACCCGTTCGGCCTGCTGGGCCAAGAGGCCCAATAAACTTTTAAAGGGACCTCAAGCGACCCTCATGCCCATGCTAATACATCAAGTGACCTCGAAGCCCACACCGGCACGTCCATCGACTTTGATGCTCGTGTTGGCCCTATTGTCAACTACCTCGCTCATCTAACCAGTGCACCCAACAACTCCGGTGCCTAAGCCATCATCGCTAATGACGTCGTCGCACGCGCCTCTACGCGAGCAAACCCCATTGCTCGTGCAGTGGAGGGCACTCTAGTGACGGCCCTCGGAATGCTACAGCGTGAGTTGGTATACCTCTGGAGTGCTATATGGGGATGCAAGAGGCTCGGAGTCAACAAACACCTACGGCAACGGTGGTAGAGATTGCCATTGAGAGGGCGGATAGCCATGAGGCCCTGCCGATGCTCGCAATACTATCCAATGTGTAGACCCAGAGTCTCCCCTGTCCGCCGGCCTACAGCAATGCACGTGGCCGAAAGACTTCAAGATGCTGACGATTGAACCGTACAGGGGTGATACAGACCACCGGGAGTTCTTACGCGTCTACGAGATAGCCATCGAAGCGGCGAGGGGTGACGACTCGACAAAGGCAAAGGGGTTGTTGCTCGCCCGTCAAGGGATAGCACTCTCCTAGTTCTTCACCATTGCGTCGAACTTCATATACACGTGGGAGCAGATTCGGGACCGTTTGCACAACAACTTCCAAGGAAATTACGTCAAATGGGTGGACGCAGACCAGCTTTTTGCGATCAAGTAGAAGCCTTCGGACAAGCTCTGGGAATACTTCAAGTGCTTCGCGAAGGTCCACTTCCAGGTCAAAGACGTAACGAGGCCACCATCATCAATGTAGCAATACAAGATCTCCGCCCTGGGCCATTGGCCGAGTATAATGCTCGCAAGCCCATAAAACGGTGGTAAAACTCTTCGACAAGATGAAGGAGTATGCAAGGGCTAAAGAGGACGTGCAACAACACCAGGGTGACACTTCCGAGGCAAAGTAGCACCTGATCCTTCAAAGGATGGCTCTTGCCGCAAGCAGCGGAAGGGCCAAAAGCCCAGATACATCCTCGACATCAAGAGTGGCAGAGACAATAACACCCCAACCAGCCAGGGGCGTGGCCACAAAGGTCGTGATCACAAAAGAGGATGAGGTCGTGATGATGGAGGACAGGGCCATGATAACGGACAACAGGGCTGTGGTGCGAGGTGCGCAACCAGGGTGAACACCTCACTCAGCACTGCCCAACCATAGCAATGCTCTGTGAAAGTGTCGCTAGGGATAGAGCCCTCAAAGCAGGGTGCTGATGGTGGCGCCTGTGCAATAGCCTTCGGAGGGCCAGTTAGTCCAGTCCACCTCCACCACTTTGCGCATACAGGCCCCTAACGGTGGATCACGCCAAGTCATCAATGTCATCACAGGTGGTTCATCATTAGAATTCTTATCCAAAGACAGAGGAAAGCCTACACCCACTGCAGCATCATGTTGCTACATACCCCACTCAACTACCCCTGAGCTGGGCCCAAGCCGACATTACCTTCACGATGTCCAATGAGGCGGGAGTCGACTTCCCACACCAGAATCCCTTGGTGGTGCAGGCAAGTATCACAGGGTGCAACGTCAAGCGAGTCCTTGTCGACGGAGGCAGCTCGATAGATATCTTGTTCACTGATGCCTTCAACTAGATGGGCATTCCCCGGAGCAAGGCTTAAGCCTCTGGGTGTGTCGCTTCAAGGCTTCAGAGGGTAGCCGTTGCGGGCCCTAGGATAGGTGCCACCCAAAGTGTCCTTCGGGCAGGGCAAGCAAGAAGCAAGGTGGTAACCTTCGACGTCGTCGACCTTCCCTGCCCTTACAACGCTATCCTTGGAAGGGGCGATATTCAACGCTTTTGGAGCAGTCCCTCATCACAATTTCTTGTGCATGAAGCTCCTGGGCACACAGGGGATTGTCACGGTGTTTAGAGACCAGGATCTTGCGTGCTAGATAGAGCTAAGTGCGTGAGATCCCCTCACAAGGTGCACACCATCAATGAGACCATCGCAGCACCCATGCTGTCGTTTGCCTTAGTCCCGGGGTGGACGCCCAAGCCCAAGCCAAAAGGTGAGGTCAAGAAGGTCCCCCTGTTTGGGTCAGACGCCTCTCGTTAGGTCGTTATCCGTGAGGGTCTCACTGCAGAAGCCAAGCAAGAACTTCTCCAGGTCCTCCGCAGCAATGTAGACGTCTTTGCATGGTCACCAGCCGACATCATGGGAGTAGACCACTCCATCATTGAGCATAAACTTGTGGTGCGCCCTGATGTCAAATCGATCAAATAGAAGCTGAGCCGCATGTCCCTCGAGCGCCAGCAAGTCACAAAGACGGAGGTCACCAACTACTCTGGTCTAGCATCACCCGCGAAGTGCACCACCCAGAATAGTTCACCAATCCGGTGCTGGTTAAGAGGCCAGTAGCGCATGGTGCATGTGTGTGGATTTCACGAACCTCGACAAGGCATGCCCAAAAGACAACTACCCCTCCCGCGAATCGACCAGTTAGTGAACGTCACAACGGGGTGTGGGTTAATGAGCTTCCTAGACATATACTCCAGCTACCATGAAATTTGTACGGCAACCAAGGACGAGCCCAAGATAAGTTTCATAGTCCTGGGGGGCACCTACTATTTCAACGGAAACTAGAATGCCCTTCGGCCTAAAAAATGTGGGGGCCACGTTCACCTGACTGGTGGCCCTCGCCCTCGCCACCCAGCTCGGGTAGAACATCGAAGCCTACATTAATGACATGGTGGTCAAAAGTAAGTGGGCCGTGTCCCACGGAGAAGACCTCCAAGAAACTTTCAATAACCTCCGGTGGGCTGGCGTCAAGCTAAACCCGAACAAGTGTGTCTTCGGAGTGCAAGCCGGGAAGCTACTCGGATTTTTGGTGTCAGGACAGGGAATTCAGGCAAACCTGGAGAAGGTTAACGCGATCCTCTCCATGGAACCACCCAAGATGACAAGGGAGGTCTAGAGGCTGACAGGCCACTTGGCCGTACTCAGCCACTTCCTATCCAGGGCGGCAAAGCGAGGCCTCCCATTCTTCATAACACTTTGCAGCTGCGATGGATTCCATTGGAATGATGATTGTGCGCTGGCCTTTGCTGAGCTAAAGAACCATCTTGCCAAGCTCCCTACGCTGGTATCCCTAGCACCAGAGGCTCCATTGTTACTTATCTGGTGGCCGCACCATCAGTAGTAAGTGCAGTCCTCATCCTAGAAGAGGGTTCCATCCAGTAGCTAGTATACTTTATCTCAGAGGCACTCCAGGGAGCCTCGCGAAAGCTCCGACACTACTTGGATGGCATTTGTTTTTTAGTTACAATGCACGGATACATGACTAGTAAGAGATGAAAGTTGAGATCCGATAGCAATAAAGAACTTAGTATTTTCGCATAGAACCAGCTAAGTTTCGGTGATAAATAAAGAATTTCCCTTTTGGAAGGAGGACGAGACAATACTTCAAGATTTGTGCTGCGATGTGTTCAACTTTCAGGCATGGTGCCATGTACATGTTCAAGTACAAACGTACTGCACTACCTTTCATTAACGATCTCGTTTAAAAATGTGAGAATTTATAGGAAAAAATCTATATAACACCTTGAATTTTACTTAAAAGTCTGTTTAGCACTTTAATCTATAAAAATCGGACATTTGATCCCCTGAATTTTATAATCCAGTTCAAATAACACCCTGATCTGATTTTGGATAATGGTATTACCCGTATGGTGCGATGATTGGATGGTTTTAAGATGACACGTTGATTAAGTTTGAGTGAATGATAGATGAGACCCCTAGAGCGCTCTCCCAAATCGAAACAAAGAGAGAGAACTACAATGGACAGTAGCCACGGAAGCATGGCTGAGAGCTCGGTGGGAGAGAAACCTTTGTGGCCTCGCATGTCATTGGCCCATCTTAGCCGCATGTCGACCAACATGGTAAAACTGCCCACTCATCGTGCCACGCGTTCAATACCACTATGCGAACCAGGTCAGCGTATTATTTGAACCGAATTGGAAAGTTCGGTGTTAAATATCTGATCTTATAATTTAGAGTGTTGGATAGACTTTCAAGTAAAGCCCGAAGTGTTATATAGACTCATTCCAATTTCGTATGAATTTGGTAGGAAAGGAAATTCGTGCTATTTTCATCGGTACAAATAAATTTCAAAAGGTTACTCGTCCTTAACTAACTCGTGTTCACACTCATCGTTAATTTGGAAGTGGATTTCATATCATCTTGCCATACTCATCAGTAGGGGTGGAAACGAGCCGAGCCAAGCCGACTCGAGCCAAGCTCGGTCTGGCTCGGATGAACAGTAGGCTCGGCTCGGCTCGTTTCCGAAACGAGCTACGCGAGGGGCTCGGCTCAAAATGAGCTCGAGCCGGCTCACAAGCCCGAACAAGCCAAAATGGCTCACAGATAACAGAGGCACAAAGCAGCAGATTCACAGACAGAGAGCATTCAGACACAGGCAGAGAGCATTCACAGACTGTCGACGCCATACCATCCCAGCTCGCCGCTGTGAGGCCATTACTGTTGGTGACTTCTTACCGCTGGTGGTCATGGTGGGGACGGCGAGCGGAACAGGCGGCGCCCACTGGCCGGCGGCGGTGCCGACCTCGTTGGGGAAGTTGAGGATGGCTTGGAGACGCGGAGGCGGAAGGCTGCGCGGTCGTAGGCGCGCGCGGCCTTGATGGCGGTGTCATAGTGCCGAGCACACGCGGGCCCCCTTCCGCGCAGGGTCCGGGATCTCCGCCGCGAACTTGCCCCACGGGCCACGGCCGCTGCCGCATGCCGCGGTACCGCCGGATGTCCTTCGCTCGCCGGCGCTAGTGGCAACATCGTCAGGCTAGGGTTAGGGGTTTGGGGTGGGAGTGGGAGCGTGAGATTGGTTTGGATGAGAGGGAGGCGGCCGTGGAGTGGCGGTGGAGGGAGAGGGAGCAGGCCGTGGAGCGGCGACGGAGGGAGAGGGAGGGGAGGTGGGGGAGGAGGCGGAGGCCGAGCTGGTGGCAGGTGAGCGGGGAGGCCGCGGCACTGGAGGAGGGGGCCATGCGGCGGCGGAGAGGGATGGGGAGAGGGAAGTGGAGATGGGAGCCTGGGAGGGGAGATGGGGGCGGTGAGATTCCCGGCGAAGGCAGTGGGGAATGAGGGATTCCCGGCGGAGAGGGATGGGGAGAGGGAAGTGGAGATGGGTGGGAGATGGACCGGGGGACCGGGGGAAGCAGGCAGGACCCGGGAGATGGACGAGAGACGCGAGCCAAATAGCTCGTGAGCTGCTCACGAGCGGCTCAAGCTCGGCTCGTTTTTTTTTCACGAGCTATAAAGGAGGCTCGGCTCGGCTCGAAATTTAACGAGCTCGAGCCGAGCCACGAGCCTCAAGCTATTTTTCCACCCCTACTCATCAGCACAAATAATTTTCAAAAGCATACAGAAGAGCATAAGCGAATAAGCGATACATTTTAACAGACACTTACAAATGATAAAGCAGAACAAAATTTTGAAGGAAGGAAAGAAAGAAAAAAGCTACACCGAACTAACTGCATGCTTGAAGAAATCTAACTTACAACTGTTAAGAAAGAAAAGAAGGGCGCTTCCTTTCGTCAGTAACTTGTTGAAGACAACTTTATAACACTACCAGATTCGTTGCAAGGTCAGCGTTTCAGAATCAACCTTCATCACTGTCATTGCAAGGTACTGTGTACTGAATCACAACGCGAGCTCCCGACGATAGCCTGCAAGGTTTAGAATATAGACCTCAATACCAAGATCGGATCATCGCATAAATTCTATTGTTCCAAGGGAAAGCATCGAGTGCATACCCAGTACTGACAAAAAGTTGAGGTAAAAGAACCACTAGTTGCACTTAACTTTCTTCAATCTTGACGAGCTTCTCCTTCTCCCTTCTGGAAGAGTCTAACCTCGCCGATGCTCCTGAGGCGTCGGTGAACCTTTTACTCCCTTCTCCTGACGCCAAGCTGCAGTCTGGCCCGGCCGAGGAGCTCCTCCGGCGGTCAGAGACCGGGGACTTCAGCATCTCGCTCTTCGGGTGAAGGAAGGATGGCAGTATAGGCGTCCGGGGTAGGCACCATGAACGCGATGTGTCAACTGTATCTTCATCATGTCTTGCACAATCTAGGGTCTCGCCACTCCTGTGGGTTTGTTCATGGGTAAGAACATGTTTCATGAAAAGGAAAATTCGCATGCTAAGCAAGATCCTAAGGCGAAACATAAAGAAAAGTTACTACATACCACATAATTGCTGTATCAATAACCAACTTTTCTGCTAAGTTCTGACTTCTGCCAGATAAAACTTGTATTTTAACAGAGTGAAAGAAATCATGGTTCAATCCGGATGGGGATCAGGGCATGAACTTCACTGGCTTTTGCTGTAGCAGTTAACGAATAGGTCCCTCTATTAGAATGACAGCTTGTTAGGATAGCAGCAAACTGTTCATGAGCATGAAGCAACGGGTTGTCTGCTATATTTTCAGTTCAGCAACTGAAGAATCTTGCCAGCCAACTATGCAGTGTGGTCCCCTACATCTGACAAGTGGCTTGTGTTGTGGCAATGTAGAGATCAAGCTAGCGGCATGGAATTAAACTGTAGAAATGAAGTAATGACAAAAAACGTAACAGAAGGGCTATCTGTGCTTTTATTTTCTTTGGGCAAGATATTCAGAAAATTGATTCACCCTCACAGTAACTCCTGATTGCAGCTATCTACCCATGTTCTTCGTCTTCTACCAGATTTTTGTATAAGTTTTTTTAGAAGGCATACTATGTATAGCAGCATTGCTCAAAGCAAAACTAATAATATGAAATGAGCAACATAAAAGATAGTAATTTATCATTTGTTTTGGGCTTAGTTTCCGCTCTTTCTCATTAGCCATATTTACCAATTTTGCAATCTTTGAACTTCAGTTTTAATCAGTGGGTAGATTCCCTGTACTTCCTTATTTTGTTTGCTACATGGATGCAGCTGCATGCTGGCAACATATGACATAGGACATGCTGTGTTGTTGGCATCAAGCTAACTGCAAACGGCCGAATGATGGAAAAGCAATGGTCCTTGCTTCATAAATTCTCTCTGGTACATGTTCTTTTCCATCTTTTAATTCTCTGATCCCAACCTAAACCAACCCCTTTCTATGTGTTAGGGCGTCCACAACACTAAACCAACCACTTTCTATGTGTTATGGGCGTCCACAACACTAACCAACCACTTTCTATGTGTTATGGCGTCCACAACACCATGAATATTATGTGCAACAGCAATGGGCTTAAATGAACAATTAGTGCAACATTTTAGCTTGAATGTCCATATTTCATACACTTACACCTAACGACTACTTAGTAGAGATGATTTTGGAAAATACCACATCTGATCAATAAAATCTAAGCTGTCATGCTAAAAGCACAAGGGAAAAGTGCATTCTACAACATGACAAAGTATGAACTCATGGACTGTTGATACTTGACAGTTGAGTATCTCTTCTTAAAACAGTGTCTTAAATGAAAGGTCTACTAGCAGAAAAACTTTGTAAAATTAATAAAAGTGAAGTATCCAAATTCTAAGTAATCTAATCACAATGTAAATATCACACTGAAGCACTGAAGCTTACCTTTCCTCATTGTAGGAAGAAGAGCGTTTAAGCACTGAATACCTCTCAGCGGGAACGTCTCTTTGCATCTTTGTCTCAATAAGGCTCCCACTGAAGTATTCCTTATCCATCCCCATTAATCTCGGATTTTCTGAAAGGTAATCAAGCTCACCCATCATCATGGTGCGAGAAATTAACGGCGAGGGGAACTTCAGGTTTGGAACCTTGGCTTGTATGCCTCAACAAGTCCAATATTGTCATGATCTTTCACTGAAAGTGAACCACAAGTGATGAGTTGCATCAGTACATTCGTCGGCCTCAGCTTTGGGCAGGTGGGCACAACAATGTCATCCTCTTCAAGAATCCTAAAGCTATTCATTGCATTGTTGTCCGCTCGTATCAAGGACTCCAAACTCTCGGACTTGCCACGGGTTGAAGGTATGCTCAATGGAGTAGCACATTGCGACATGACTTCCTTGGAAAATTCCTTGGAGTTCTGCTGACCGGCGAGGATGGCTTTGCCGGTACTCAGTGATTTCACGAACCACAGAATCATGATCGGTACTCAAACTCTTTTATGCATCTCAGGTGCTTTCCGAACCGATCTTCTGACAAGGTCATCAGTTTGAGTTGCAGCATCCATAGAACCGGTGGGCTTATAAACTCTGAATTCTTCTTGACTCGCAGAACCAGCCCTTGACAAGAGAGTCCTTTGAGGCTCTGACTCCGGTGACATGTTCTCCAAGGAGTTAACCCTGCATGGCAAGGGGGAGTCATCCTCATCTCGCAAAGGTACCGAAGGCGAACGCCGTGGCTTGGCTTCTCTAACAATCACACTAGGAGGGGAGGAGGAACAAGATGCCTCTCTAGGCAAAGACAACCTTGCACTCTCTTTCTGCCTGCTCTGTTGCTTTTGGTTGCCATTACTACCATGGTAAAATTGACCTAAAAAGGCAAAGATAATACCACAATACTAATCAGCACTAAAGTTTCCTCGCTCAAGTTCACAAAGACACATGTCAATTCAAAGGGAAATATTTACCTGAAGAAGGTTGGTCCAAGAGCTCGGAGCCCTTGAGGACGTACTCGCCGTCGGTAGCCGGGAGGACAAGATCATCCTCTGCGAGGTCGTGCCACACGAATCCGTTCTTGTAGCTCCTGAAACCATGTATTTGTCAAGCAATTAAGAATGCGGACAACTCAAAATTGCTCCAAAAAAAAGAGAATTTCTTGCATTACCTCTTGCAAGACCACGCGTACATGGCGGCCATGCCCTTGCCGCGCACCATGTTAAGGTGATTAAGCACATCTGCAAACCAAGCAATCGCCATTAAACAAAATTTTCCGAGAAGACTATACACGGAGAATTTGCAGCAACAAAACTGCATCCCTGACCTCTGAGGTAGAGCCCTCCTGCGAGGGCACCGGCACCTCGATGAAGTGCGGGTGCTCGAGGTGGCGGCTCCGCGTGAGGTAGTACACCACCGGCACCTTTCGCGCCGCCGGCCTCTGCCGCTCCGGGCTCCGCGGCCGCCTACCCCGGCTCTCCATTCCCACCGAACTCTCCTATCCTCAATCAAGATTCTCAAACTTTCGTCGATTCAGCGCGCGCACCTGGAAAGCGGCGGTGTTTACCAGCGGCAGAAGAAGGGGAGAAGGAAAGCACCCCAAAAAAAAGGACCGAGACTTTTTTCTGCTGTTACATTACATCCGATGGCACAAAATACAAGATCAAGGCCAGAATGGCCAAACGGGGGCCTCCAAAATCTGGTAACTTCACAGCGAGTAAAAAACAGAGACGGCTACACGCTACAGCAAGCGAAATGGAGTTACCTGAAAGGCTCAGGCTTTCGAGAAAATTACCGGACGCGTGCCTCCAAAACCTGCATTTTTGTGGCCGTTTCAGCAATCAGATGAGAACACAGAGAGGATTTGTTAGGCCAAGAACTGCCAGGTAGGTGGTACGTGCCTCCAGGAAATATTTAACCCCTTTTACTCACTGAACCAGGCACATAAGAGGACTGAACTGAAGACTGAAGAGAGATAGGTGGCTGACAAGAAGTGTGGTAGCTGCAGGAACTGCAAAGGCTTTTACCACCCACACTTGCGAGTGAGTGAGGACAAGACGGGCCAAACGGAAAATCCAAGCATTGCGTGAGAGGGTGGATGGATGATAGGAGAGAGAAGATAAACAGGGTACCTCCAAGATTGAAACTTTTCGACAGGCAGTGAGGGGATGGTCGTGGGCGGACAGGGCAGGAGGACAGGAAACGCAAGAACGGACAAGCAGGTCCCTCCAAGCCCTCGAAAAAGTTTCAGCGAAGACGGGAGCAGCGGAGGAGGGGAATCAAGATGCGACGATGGAGCACGGAACGGCAATTCAAGATGCGACGATGGAGCACGAGAACGGCAATGTCGCACCTCCAATCCTAGGCGGAATCTCTCACGCAACCGACCAAAACGGCAGTCCTTCGCAACCAACCATCCCCCTTTGGCCGGCGACCAAACAAACGAAACCTTGTGAGGATGAAGGAAGGAAGGAAAGCATTAAATTGGAGCATAAAGAAGCGTAATGGCGAGAGCATGGACCTGCAAGACCGGAAGGAGTTCTTTTTATCGAGCAGCAGGGAATGGGCAAGTGGGGTAGCTAGCTAGGTAGACAGCCCGCCCCAGGATCAGCGAGGGCTGGAGCTTTTCGCGGAACAAGTGAGCTACTGTGAGGCGAGCTGGAGATGGACCCTGCCTCGGCTGCAGCGCAGTGCGTGTCAGGGCAAGGCGAGGAAAGGAAAGGGAAAGCGCGAGAGGATCAGAGCTCGCGCGAGGTCAAACGACACGGGCAAAGGGGGGAAAGGGAGGCGGGAGAGGGATAAAGCAGGGCAGTGGAGTGGGGAGTGAGGAATGTACAGTACAGTCGGGTGGCAACGGCGAGGCAGGGACGGGACGGACGCCACGGTGAGCGGGAGCAGTTGCGGGGGGAGGACGGGGTGGGTACGAGGCGCGCTTTAGGCGGGGTCGGTGGCATTTATTGCGTCGCGCCGGGGAGGCAACGCAAAGCCGAGCGGAGCGGAGAGGTGGCGCGGTGATTAGCGGGATCGAGGAGGTGGGAGGGAGGGTCATTACGCTGGCTAGGCCCAGTGTACGTGGACCACGGCGGTTTGGCCGTGATCGGGGGCACGCTGAAACCAGCGTTGCCCTCTGTAAGATAAAAAAAAAAAGAACACTTCCGTTAATTTTGCAGCGCCGTGTCGTGGAAATCATGTTGTTTTCTGCGAGATTTTTGCGTTTCATAGTTGTTTTAAAACGAAATAATAGATCCACCGTTAATTAAGGACAGTTGATTTTAAGCCGACGTCTGTCCAGACGTAACACATTGTGCGGAGTCAATAATTGGATCTCGTGACTTTGAATTGTTGTGCAAAATCTGCTTAAAATACATTTATTTTTCTCTATTTTTATGGTAAAATTAGGATTGTGCGTAACGATTGTTGTGCCGTGCTTATTTTCTAAGCTGATGTGAAAAAAGAATTTATAAAAGTCTATTACTCTACTTTGTAAATCAAATTAAAGTTAGATAAATTGCCATCTAACTATTACCCTCTCATGATTTATCTCATAAGTTTTAGAATGCAATAATCTATTCGGAATTTCGATAGATTATAGCAATCTCGTTTGATGGAACCACTATCGCATGTTTTGGTGTTTGGAGCTGGGAGCTCTGTTTTAAGAAATTTCTTGTATTTGAACCACATTACAAACAGAAGATATTGCATCACAACACATAGTAACCACAAACAGGCAATCGCCGTACTAGGTAGAGTGGTAGACCCAGCTCACCGAGTGCTCTACCTAGTCTAACGCCGAGAGGCCCGCGAGAGAAAAGGTTTCGGTGCTTTCATTGTGGCATAGAGGACCTTGTACGAAAAGTTGGATCTTTACGAAAAGGTCGCAAAAAAGTCTAAACGTGTAAACGTATGTTAGAAAATACCCATACTAGCAGCATATCTACTATCGGCCTTGTATATCTAAAAAAAGGGCCAGTATGGTAAGCTAGCCCCGAATGTACTTCGAAGGTTTATTAAATAGTCCTCCCTGTTGGTGCTAGGATCATAGGTTAAGGATTGTTTGTGGACAAGACTTAATTGCACCTACTTTGCAGCATGGAGTGTGTATATGCTTTTCCTAGACCAGGCCGCCGTCCTAAGGCTAAGGCGCATTGCATATTATTGATGTTCGAGCGGGGATCCTAGCCTTTGCCATGCAACGGTGATAAACTGTGCCATTGTCAATCTCATCTATTAGATAATTTGACCTCGCTGCTTCAGCTTCGACTTCTGACTTCTAGCTTTTAATTTACTATTTTTTAAACTTATCTTTTTCTAATTTTTTGGTTATTTTTAGGGCTTTTTTGCCTTTTCTTTTTTCTTCATATTCCTTGGTAGTATCTTGTTTTTCTATTTTTAATTTTTTTAAATATAATTACGCTAAATAAGCTATCATCAGATATAGTAAAAAAATAATCTAGTTATAATGTAAAAAAAGACATAAGGCATCACCAAACTAAGCGCCGCGGAAAAATCCGGTGGTGAATGCCTCGATGGCTACCCGGCGCGGTAGTATTTTTAGTATGCCAGTTGGTTGTGTGTACAGTAGCATTGCACTGTTATCCTTTGCCGTTACAATGGAATGGCATAGAATAACCTTCACCTTGTTTATTTTACATGTAACTCTTTAGTAGACATGATGTGGTTGTCTGCCAATTTTAGAAACGCTCGACCTTTCACAACTTATCTTAGGGAGGTGTCCAGACTTTAGAGCCTAGTAGGAGTAATTTGTAGCCTACACTCCCTCTCCGTTCTTTTCTATTTGACGCTTGACTTTCTAAACTTAATCACAAATTCGTTTAAAACTATTTGGATCTGGAATTAGGATGTATCTGTTTCAAAATATATGCTTGAAATGTAGTAACTAGAAGAGGGGGATATATGACGATCAGAGAAAATTGTATCGCCAAAATTTCGGCGGGGATCGACAAAATTTTATATCAGACAAAAAAATTGAGATTCAACAAAATTCATCTAAAAATTAAAAAAACAAAATTTTCAATTGAAAGCATCAATATGTGAAGGAAAGGAGCAAATGATTTCAGTCACTGGTACACTAGTATTATGCACAAGCGCAAGCAATGCTCTCGGGCATATTTCTGATTCCTATGATTCTCAAACCAAGAAGTGTTCTTTTAAAAATATAGCTTTTCCACGTGTATATAGACATCCATGTACTATAACTATCAAATGCATCTCAAGATTAATAAGAACTTTCAAAATTCAAACAACAATCTCATCTTCTTGTTCTTTGCACGAATTTGAGGCACTTTAGAGCGCTAAGAAAATATATGGTTGTCCATATACGCATAGACTTTATTTTCCATATACACATAGACTTTATTTTCTTTCTTTTTTTTCTTCTGGTTTCTAGGATTCTTGTAGGATAGAACTAGAATATTGTGGTCAACAATCTAAACATATGTGGCTACTGTAGGTGCGCTCATCTCAATAAAGCACATCCAGGAGCAAGCAGCAAGGCGCAGCAAAGTGCCCAGTTACTAGGGAATTGGGAACGAGAAGGTTACGCGTCTAACTGAAGTTAGCCCAAATATTTAACTTACGTTACCTGGGAACGAGTAGGCGGCACAACACTATACAGCGGCAGCAGAGGAAGGCAAGAGAAACAGACACAGACAAAGACGCCTCGCAAACCAGACAGGAACGCATGTTACTAGGGTCAACATGGCTGGCCAGGACAAAACAGCAGGCGTGCTCTCCTTTTGTCACCACATGTTGCCGACCCACTCTCTAGCTGATTGCATTCCATTATTAGCAGCTGCTCCAGTACTGGCCTAAATTTGCAGACCTTCTAATCTGGAGTTTAATATCAGCTTGATGCCAAAAAGGATCAGTGTTATTTGTGGACTAAAGGGAGCATGTTCATAAGGAGGAAAAAATAACGGGAGAAGAAGACGGTGCACGTGATAAAAATGTGCCAGAGAGATGTGATTATGATATAGAAAGCCGAGTAATTTATGTTACAGATAGGATGTTGTATAAGTTAACTTTTGATCTGATGGATATGCGTTTACCACTGCTTCCAGTGAGTAAAACAACAAGCTATACCCTCTGTACATGTGATGTGGTAGTAAGGAACTTATCAGGTTCTCCTAACGCTTAACTTACCAATCTCTCCCGAAAACTGTGCTGAATTTATCCAAGGGTAGAGCTGAACTTGAAGCGAGCCTTCAGAGCTTTGTGTCATCTTGCGTTGCAGCACTGCGGCTTCCCTTGCCCAGCTTCTCCCAGAGGCACACCATCTGCCCCGGCGACTGGTAGTGCGCGGTGAGGTAGTCGTCGACGCAGCCGAACTGGCAGAACCTGAAGCTGTGGGTGTACTCCACGGCCTTCACCGAGCCGTTGAACTGCCCCACCCACATGCCCATGCTCACATCCTCCATCTTGAACAACTGCAGCAAAGCAAAATATTGCAACGCAATCATTTGTTAACCACCCGTGCACACCACGCTGCCATGGTGATGGAAACAACTTTTGGCTTTTGGTATGGCCATCTTTTCAGCCTGGGCGTGATTGGGTTCATGCCTTTTCTGTTTTTATCTATAGTGGGATCATCTAAGGGCTCCAAAGTGAAACCACGTGGTTCTTGAGTACTTTTGTGGAATGTGGTATGCAACCACTGTATAGTATCCTCTGCCACTTGATATGAAATGAACACAAAGAATGGGAAGTTGGAAGTGGAGAGAGAACTTACATTCAGTCTGCCCTTCTCCATTTCAGACACGACGAAGTTTGCAATGTCAGAAGAAACAATGTAGCCAGGACCATTGGCATAGGGTGGGTACGCTTCTCTGGGCCACTCCTGGAATTTGAATGGAGAATATTACAAAAGAGTTCAACAGGCACAGGGGAAACTCAATCATGGTGCACCAAACGATTGCACTAACGACATGCAATTAGCAAACATGATTACATGAGACAACAACATATTCATGTGGACAACAGGTATTGCTCTTGTGCTGCTCATGAAGTGACAGCCAGTTCCATGTTGAAATGATGTGTTGCCCACATTAAGAACAAGAACAGAGTATTTTTGTTAAATTCAGGAACCATAGTACTTAAGAATGATAACACATCAATAGACAATAAGCTGTTCAAGAAAATGGCAAACCTCTGCAATTGACTTAGTCAACAAAAGTTAGTAATGATAGCTTTATTTCTTCTTTCTAATGAAATTGAATGCAGCTGTCCTGTGCTCTCTTCACAAACAAGTAATTTGATTTATCTTTCTGACAGATTCTTTGTCATTATAAATGTCACGGCAGCATTTCACTACATTTGATCAATAGACATAAAAGTGGAGTGAAGTCTGTGTATATTGAAGATAACCTTTGTTGATGACATTTTCAAAAACAGGAAAAAAATTGTGGTGGTTCACTACTTCACCTCATATGAGACAGCCCATTTTCCTTCCCGAAGTGGTCTGTGGTAGTAGTTCATGTTCCCCAAATAGAAGCTTTTACCATCTGGGATTTTCTTGACTTCAGCCATCACCGAATCAAATCTAACAAAGGTATCATCATCACACTTCATGACGTACTTCGCCGAAACAACATGAGCCTTCCAAGGACAAAGTAAGAAAAGGAGACGTGCCGTGCATAAGAACTGCCAGAAAGATACTTGAAATACTCATACAATGTGGTTATTTCACATCCATCCTTGTGCTACGTACCACATACTCGCAAATGGCAACAGTCTTCAGAACAACCAGATCGTAGCTATCCGCGAAAGGCACAATGACAATGTCCCCGAAGAAATCTGCCTCTTTCTTCAAATATTCATTTACTTCCTTTCTTCCATTCTGCCCTAAAACATGTTTCAGTTATATATCTTCTAATTTGAATAAGAGAAAGACAGCTAGCAAAATTAAATGGCAAGAGTTTGAATTACCCAGGCAACAAAAAAACGAGCCATGGTGCTAGATGAATTTCGTACTGAAGACATCCATGATCTCCTAACAGCCATGCGTTCGGTGAAGTGGCTTCCTGCTGAAAGAATGCCTATGAACAGCTCTACAGGTTCTTCAGGAGGAGGAGGGGCTTTCAGTTCGGTCAGCAACTCCAGATTTCTTTGTATATTGCTAGGATGAGCCGTGGGTAATGAACCAGCAACTATTGATTCAACGTCAATATCACCATTCACTGACAAGACAGCGGCGTCCTCAAGAACAAAGCCCTTGAAAGAACGAAAGTAATGCATTGACATGTCAGACAACCTTAAATTGAGATGCTAATCTACAGTGGGAAGGAGCTGCTATGCATCTTTAAAAAACGCATATACGTTAGATCAATTGAGTTGCTAATCTACACCCAGCCATACCAAAATGTGTACAGCTTTCAGTTAAAAAGTATAGAAGCACTCTCTCGGAAACAGATCACTTGCATCATAGGATGGTTTCGGAAGGAAGCACCACTTACAACACGGTAAGGAAAAGATGTGACATGCTTCCCATCAACTTGAACGTGATAACCTTCTAAACCGGTGCTTAGTGTTAGAACAAACAATTCATCCTCCACAAAAGGATAAGGCCAGTCTACCAAATGTCTGCTTCTCTGTCCAGCAACACGGTTAAGCAACCACATCCTCTTCAACTCCTCGAAAGTGCCGCCAGCATTCCCAGCCCATTGCTCACATTTCACCAATCCATCAACTGCACCACAGATAAGCAATATAAGAAAAATCTGACAACAATCACCAGTTAAACAAAACCACCATGTTAATATTTCTCAGCTCAAACTACTTAGGGGAAATATTATCATTAGCCCTATAGCATTTGTAAACAAGTTACCATCAGATTATCGGATGGATATCCCATTGGAATCATGCAAATATATTCGAACTATGGAGAAGTGGGGCAGCATTTTCGTAGAAAGGATTGTCTCTAAGTTCTCTTTCAATTACGAAAGTACAATTAGAAAATGGGTGCCATGAAATCTCGTTGGTACGAGAAATGGCAGTCTATGGACGACCTATGTAGTTAGTCTTGGTTGCACTGGTGAGTTGTCAGCGTACAAATGTTGGATGGGGGGTTGCTGATAAGGCCTATAAGACTGGTTATCGGCCTTATCAGCTGACATTTTCAAATAGAGATGTAAACTTATATCCAAATTTGACTGAATTTTTTCGTCATTTTGAAGAATTGGCCATATACATCTCTTCTGGTCGCCAAAATAACAGGGCTTTGGTAGCCAATAACACAAGAAATTAAACAAATGCATAGTCATATACTACGTTGTGTGGATATTTCCCAAAGTTGTGTATCCGTATCAGATACAGATACTCCTTCGATATGCTTTGATACATATCATGCCTGAAAATCCCGATACTTCTCCAATATCTCATCCATACTTTGCTAATATGGCTTGCCTAAAACAAACCATCCCTCAGACCTTCACAGCATCCACACCACTCGGCTATTCGCACGCCCCATCTCACGACTCCCTCTCCACGCCCTTGCCACCGCCGTCCCCTTGGTGCCGCTGCTCCATCGTCGGCGACTCCCCTTCCCTCCGGTCGCCCGCTTTCCTTCCGCACGGCTCCCCTTCCCTCCCCGGCCCCACACCGCCGCCTCCACACCGCCAAAACCCTACTGCTTTCACGCCCCTTCCACCCCACATCTCTTTGGATCCACCGTCTCTTTCTGCCTTTGTACGCGCTCTCCTCTCTTCCCTGTCCCTGAGATCTACACGAGTCCCGACTTTTAGATTGCGCATTGAGGTGTAGGATTCCACGGTTGTTCGATTGAGAGCCGGATCTTGTGCGAGGCATGTAGATCTAGCGACCTGAGCTAGCGGAAAGGAAGAGTAGAAACTGAGATCGCATTTGCGCGTGGGGATTGTGTTTGTGTTGCAAGCGAGATGAGGTGGGAGAGGAGGACATGGGGCTCACGTTCACCAAGCTGTTCAGCCGGCTATGCGCCAAGAAGGATATGCGGATCCTAATTGGGGTGGGGGGCTTGACGCTGCCAGAAAGACTACCATCCTCTACAAGCTCATGCTCGGCGAGATCGTCACCCAGCACCAACCTGCACGCGCATCGCATCACATATGTATCTTTTATTTAAGGTTTGCTTTTGTTGGAAAAGTCTCCGCTAATCAGCTCACTGGAAGCATCCCGAGTTCATTGTCAGAACTTAAAATTTTAACAGACATGTAAATTTTAAGTTCTTCCTTTCTTTTGTCAGCGTGTGATTCATGCTAGTTTGTTTTGTAAAGCGCATTTGCTAATATCCTTATTTTTCCCAGGTCACTCAATGGCAACCATCTAGATGGAGATCTGCCAAATGCTTTTGGCTCACTCATTGAACTTGTGAATTTGTAAGATGCGACCTAGTTTCGTATATTTGTGTGTGTGTTGATCAAGATGATGTCTTGATTGATTGATGATAGCATCCTATGATGCATGGACACGGATACGTCGACGCGATACGACACGACACTGACACGGGAATTCGCTGTTTTCCCAAAAATACCAATACGCCGACACGACTATATATATTTAAATAATAAATAAATTATATATATGTATGTATTATTTTCTATGTTTCCACATGCTTATTATCTGAAATAATGTAAATTGTAAATTTGTAATTTGTAAAGTGTATACTTGGAATATGTACCTTATGAATTGTTTTGTTAATCCTGACGATAATTGTTGATGTGAATACCATTTCTAGAAATAAGAACTCCATTAATCTGGGAAAAAGTAACATGATCAGATCGGCAAGACTACACGGGAGGAGATGCGGGAGCCGACGACGCACGGGAGATGTAGTCGGCGGCAAGACGCGGGAGATGTAGTCGGCGGCGAGATGCGAGATATGTCGTTGGCGGCGAGATGCGGGAGCCGGCGGGCAGATGAGATGCGAGTGAGAAGATGGAGGCGGCGGCGAGATGCGGGAGCCGACGGGAGCGGGCGGTGGCGAGATGCGGGAGCCGACGGGAGCAGGTGGTGGCGCGAGCGGCCGATGCGGAGAAGCGCGAGCGAGTGATGGGAATGATGCGCTCGTGAATCGGCGCTTATGGTTAGGGTTAGGGATGGGCCGACCGTGTCCTAGGCTGGCTATGTCTAGGCCGTGTCCGACTCGTATATTTACTGTGTCCGACACGTGGCAAGAATTTTAAAAATTAAAATTAATTCCGAAATCGGCCGATACGTTGCCAACACGTGTCCGAGACGTGTCCGTGTCGTATCCGTGTCCGACACGTGTCGGACACGGATACGGCGGCTTTTACATGTGTCCGTGCTACATAGATAGCATCAGAGCCTGCTTTACAGGGATATTTCTTCGAACAACTTGACTGGCGTGTTACCACCTTCAATGAAAAGCCTGTCATCGTTCTTTCGTCAGATGGTTCATTATATTTGTTTCGTCAACTTATATAAGGCTAACAACCAGGAGGGAGAACTAGAGAACAAAGCAATTTGCTATATCCATATTAAGGTATGAGATTTCTCAATTCCTTACAGGAATTCATTAATTTTTGATTTTTTATATTTATTACATATATATAAACGTATAGTCGTATTAGTGTTTTTGGGAAAATCGCGAATCGCGGTATCGACGTATCATGTTTCCGTATCCGTATCGAGTATCCGGGCAACATAGGTCATATGCCTCTGCTTTTGCTCAAATTTTAAATGAGGCCGATTTTTTTTGCCCAATATGTTTTTTATCAGGGGCCACCGATATCACGGATAAATCCAAAATTTCATTGATATATCGTCGATAATGTTTATTCTGGTTATACCTAGTCCTATCTATTGCTGCAGAGGAGAAATAGCAATAACAAGCGGACATACTACAGCAGGAAAGGATAACATAAACAGTTGTTGGAAAAGCAAAGAAATAATTCATGGATGGCCTATACCAAATGTTCTAATGGAATGGGAATTCAAGCACCTTTTCATATGATGCAATAGGACTCCAACAAAATATAAGGTGTCTACATGGGTCCTCAACAACACCGATGAGGCAAGGAGGCAAGTCGTCTTCTTATCAAAACATAGAGTAAATGAAAGAAATCTTATCATTGTCAAGGACCAAATAGGTTTGGCAGAAACAGGTACATGTTCTTGGGCACATTTAATTTTGTCAAAATATTGGGAGTGAATGATTGATCCAGCATTCATTGATGAATCACCTAAAGGACATCAATCCTCAAAGCTTGGATACATTCATACTTGCCCTCTCTTGGTAACTTTGGAAATGTTGAAATGGCATGGTGTCCATCAATGCCAAGGGCAAAGGATCGAGATTACTCAAGCTTAAGTAGTACAATTATCAAACACGGTGAGTGATGACACTTACCTTTTTGAACAGTAGATTAGTACCTTACGTAGTACAATTATCAGATATGGCGAGTGATGACATTTTTCTTTTTGAATAGTTCCTCTCTCACGATCCATTAATACCCTCAAACTATGAAGCAATTAACCACACAGCACAAAGCTATTAATCATTGACATTTGCCGAGGGCCGAAAGCTAGAGGAGCCTTTTGCGCACCAAACTTAGCACGATCAAACCACAATCATATTAGCACCAACCGCGAAACATGTCACTAAATGCAAGCCATTACCAACATGCAAGCCACTTGGTTAATTATGATCACATACTACATGTAGCAGTACTAGTGGTAGTAGCTAGAGCTCCCCATAGATTGGTTGGTAATTACCGCGCTGATCCTCCTGTTCATGTACTACTACTGTATAATCTATATCGCCGTGGAATCACGAGGTGAATGTTGAAGGTGAAAAGTGCTAATACACCATGAGAGGAAGAGACGAATCCACGCACCGGTTTCCTCGTCGGGGCGTGACCGCCAGCCCTCGCACCGGAGCGCGGGGCCCCATTGGCCGCCGAAGCGGGTGTTCTGCTCGATCACCGGCCGGCCGCTCCAGTCCCCCTGGAGGCGCGGGTTGAAGTGGAGGATCCTTGCAGCCGCGTCCCCGTCCCCTGCGCCCCGCAGCTCCACTGCGAACTGCGCGACGGCGCTACCGGCCGCCCGCCGTGGCGAGGCCACCACCGTGACGTGGGACCCCAGCGCCAGCCCGCAGGGCAGGACGAGGACATTGTCCGCGCCGCGGAGCTGCGTGCTGTACTGCGCGATAGAAGGCGGGCACCGGAGCGGGGCGGGGCTCGTCGCGGGCGGCGCCGCGGCTGCGGAGACGGAGAGGACGTCGCGGAGGTGGCGCCCGCCGGAGCGGAACGCGCGGACGGCCGCGGCGTGGAGCGGCGGGGTGGCGTTGATCGCGCGGAGGTCGAGGCCGGAGATGGCCAGCCGATGGGTCGAGGAGGAGGAGAGCTTCGCGGTGTCGGTGGCGGTGGCCGTCACGGTGACGGCGGTGGGGCCGAGGCGATCGGGGGAGTGGAGGGAGAAGGTAGCGACGGAGAGGAGCGCCGCGAAGGGGAGCAGGAGCGCCAGCGGGCTCCGGCGGCGCGGGCGCCGCATGGCTGGCCGGCTTGGCTTCATCGGTTCGTTGGATTGCTTCGGGGAGCGAGCGAGCAGCGAGGGAAAGGTGCGCGAGTTTCGGAATTTTGAGGGGGGTTTAAGAGGGGAAAGGAGATGTTCATGTTGGTGCGCTAACTTTTTTCGCGTGCGCCCACCGAGAGTTTGTTAAGTGCTTGGTGATGCGCGCTAGTGTTGTGTGCATCATACTTGTTAATAGGGTGTAAAAAAACCTAAAGGCTCGTGAGCTACTCAAACTTAATTTACTCTAGACTCGAGTTTTAAACGAGTCAAGTTTGAGCCTAAGCGAAGGCTCGCAAGCCCAAACGAAGGCTTGCAAGCCTAGTGAACTCGAATATCTAGTTATGGCTTAAGTAGATGTGTAATAGGATTTGTATGTCTTTTTTACTAGCACACCAAGCCTTTTACCTCTTCCCTCCATCAAAATTTTATTTTTTTTCAAAGGTCCAACGCCACTTGTGATCCAACCTACGCTTGAGCCGAGCTTGAGCCTACTCAAGTTTTGTAAAAGCTGTATGTGAATAGATGTATTTGTAGAATCAATGATAACCGACTAAATGGGGTGAATAGGAGATTCTAAAAATTCACTCCTTAAGTACAACAATTTTAATCACAATAAGCTATATAAGCACCTGAGCACAATGTAAGAGCAAATTTCTATAGCACCAATAAATATATCTCTACCAAATATAGTTCTTAGCTTTACAAGATATCAATTCAATTTACTTCAATAGCTAAAAATATAAATGTGAAAGAGTAGAGACAAAAAATAACCAATATGAAGACACACGATGTTTTTACCGTGGTATCGAAAACTTACCGATTTTCACTAGTCCACGTTGAGGAAAGTCTAAACGGATTAGACCGGTTCCATGAATTAAGTCTCTGCACCTCAAATCTACTAAAGTTGTTCTTCCTCCACTTCGGAGATGGTAAACATTGAGCCATTCACAAAGGACGTCGAGCCTCTTCACAATCTTTTTTAAAAGATCACCGTACAAACCTCCGCCAAGCCGTATAATGCCAACAAACACCAAGAGTAATAAACCAAAGTGCTTACTTGACCAAGATCAAGTGCCAAATGATCAACAGATAATATGAATACACTTAATAGCTCAAAACTACCTCAAATGCCTTATGGCCAGTATTACCACTAAGCGGTAGTACCTCATGTCAGTATTACCGTTCTCCCTGATTTTGCATGAACAGATTAGGGAATGTAAGTGATTCTTAATTTACACTCAATCAAACATCTTTCGGAATCACTATGCATTAAATTTGCAAATAACACCCAAATAAAATAGTTTTTATGAACATAGAGATTTTTATGAAATTTCTAAAAATAATTTTCTCAAGAGCTCTAAATAACCCCAAATGAAAGCAAATGGCATGAGGCATGAGTTCAAGCAATATTTGAATAATCTATGATATTTAACTCATTTCTCAACTTACAAAAGCGGTTTTTATCTAAGGGTTTGGTGAAAATGTTCGTTGATTGATCTTCGGTCCAAATGTAACTAATAACTATGTCACCTTTGCTCACATGATCTCTCAAGAAGTAGTGTCGAATATCTATATGCTTGGTTCTTGAGTGTTGGACTGGATTATTCGCTATTTTCACGGTACTATTATTATCACACAAAAAAGTCACTTTATCAAATTTTTGTTGGAAATATGCCCTAGAGGCAATCATAGAGATGATGATATTTCGTTGTATCCATGATTTAATAAATGTTCCTTGAATATTGCCTTTGTGTTGATTAACAAGTATGTGACTTGTTTGTGAAACTCTTTACTTATATGGTTATTCTAAAGTTGTCCCTGGTCGGAGTTCATGTGAGGACACACGTGAATGATGGATTAGCACATGTATCGGTTGATGACCATGTTTCACAGGTCATAGACATGGAGATGTCAAACCAATAATGTGGACACATGTTTAGAACATGGGGTTGGACCGACCCAACATGAGACATAACAATTATACTTATGATTCTCTCTCTACACAATGTGTACGCCTTGTCTTTAGACTTGAGATTGTCGCATGTACTTGAGATGTGAATCGACCTACTTAGGGGCTATCAAACGCTACTCCGTAAATGGGTAGTTATAAAGGTAGTTTTCGGGTTTGTCATGAAGCATGCTGCGAGGCATGGTCAGTCGAGATGGGATTTGCCCCTCTCTATCTGAGAGAGATATCTCTGGGCCCCTCGAGTGATCGGATCCAGAAATGCATGGCCATGCTACTTAAGGTTAAGAGTTAACCTAGTAAGGGATTCCGGACCACAGAATCGAGAAAGAGTGGTCAGCTTGGAGCTCGACCAAATATCGTGAGGCAAAGGGATTGGCATGTACATAAAGTTGTGATGGTTCGTCCGATATGATCTTTGTGTATGTTTAGGAGTTGGCACGTCTTGCTAGAGGCCACTGCCAACTATTGACCAAGTATGTGTACTCGCGTCATGTCTAAACATACGTGAACCTATAGGGTCACACACTTAAGGGCTGAAGCCTAATTCGGATTGGATCCGGGTTAGACTGGGTATTGAGTCCTAATGGGCCTCCATTCGTAGAAGCCCATTGTGAGGACGTCTATAAAAGGAGGGCAAGGGCGCACAAGAGAGGAGAGTTTTTTTGGTGACATCCTCAAACCCTGGCCGCCACCCCTCCCACGCCCTGGGCGCTCGCGCGGATCTAGTAATCCGGCGTGCGTCGCTTCCTCCCGTACGTGTGGATACCTTTTGGCGGCGCTGCATCTGTAGCGTTTGGACGAACCGCAATAGAGGAGTTGTACGTGGGACTCCGCGACGTGGACGAGGAAGTAGTACGACTACTCTGCCCCGACGTGCTGCATCGACGTAGTACAACTACTCTGCCCCGACGTGCTGCATCGACGTAGTACGACTACTCTGCCCCGACGTGCTGCATCATTCCGCACCTGCGCGTCTAGTGGTAGTTCCGTGATCTATAACTGCAGTGATCTTGGTTTACGGGTAGAATTTTTTTTTAATTTGCGCTAGCGTAGCCTACCCGTAGTCCTTCAATTTTATTCTATAATCTATCAATATTTGTCTCATCCATAACAATTGTGTACAACAACTATCCGTGGAAACATATTCGGCTTCGGCGGTGGAAAGTGCTACGGAATTTTGTTTTTTGGATGACTATAAAACTAAAGATCTTAACAATTGACAAATATCCTAGGTGCTTTTTCTATTCACTTTACAACCCACATAATCAAAATCCGAATATCTAATTAAATCAAATTTAGCACCTTTGGGATATCATAAGCCAATGCTAGAGAAATAATTTAAATATCTAAAAAAATCTTTTTACGGCTACCAAATGGCATTCTTTTTTGGTGATGCTTGAAATCGTGCACACATGCAAATGCTAAACATGACATCGGGCCTAGATACAGTAAGGTAAAGCAAACTACTAATTATAGACCTATGAAGCTTTAAATCTACCGGTTTACTTCCCTCATTGAGATCAAAATAACCATTTATCACCATAAGAGTCATGATGGACTTAGCATCCTCCATGCCAAACTTCTTGAATAAGCTCTTCACATACTTCGTTTGGTTCACGAACGTCTTATCCTTGAGTTGCTTGATTTGGAGTCCAAGGAAGGAGCTAAGCTCTCCAATCCTAGATATCTCAAATTCCCTAGACATCATATCAATATCTCAAATTCTCTAGACATCATATCACCAAATTCTTTGCAAAAATCTTGGTTATTAGACCCGAAAATAATATCATCAATATAAATTTGGTATACAAAGAATTCATCATCAATAATTTTTATAAATAATATTATATCAATCTTCCGAATTTTGAATCCTAGAGAATAGAAAATCTCAATGTACTCATACCATACTCTAAGAGCTTGTTTGAGACCATATAGCACATTGGAGAGTTTATATATATGATTTGGATTCTTAGGATCTCCAAAACAAGGAGGTTATTCGACATAAACAAGTCCAGTTATTTTTCCATTCAAGACTGCACTTTTAACATCCATTTGAAATAACTTAATATCAAAACATGATGCAAAGACAAATAGTATGCGAATGGATAGGCAAATAGTATGTGAATGGACTCAAGTCTAGCTATGGGAACAAATGTTTCATCATAGTCTAAACATTCGATTTGAGTATAATCTTGAGTAACTAACCTTGCCTTATTTCTCACAATAATTCTGCACTCATCTTGTTTATTGCGAAAGACCCATTTTGTGTCAATTACATTGTGCTCTTTTGGTCTTTCCACCAATGTCCAATGTCATTCCAAGGCGAAGTTGTTTAATTCTTTGTGCATCACATGACATGCTTTACTATTTGATGAGTAACCAAGCAAGAAACCAACATCGCAACGACTTGTTAGGGTCGAAGTCGGTGTACTCCTCATCAAAGTTCCACTATCTAATGTGAGCTTTGTTATTGCCATCTTTTTTAAGCTTCTTGAAAAGCTTTATTTTGCCGTTAAATCCTTCTTCTTAGATGACTTGCCCTTGTCATCCTTCTTTGTTGAGCAATGAGAGGCAATGTGCCCCTTCTCATCGCACTTATAACAACAGATGTTATTATAGCACTTGTTGTCGTTATAGGAGCTCCCTTCTTACTCTTGTCATAGCTAGCACTTCGGTTTGATCGCCTTTTCATGAACTTCTTTATTTTTCTCACGAGGAGAGCTAATTCCTCCTTAGAATCATCCTCTTCATCTTCCAACTCATCTCTAGATATCACTTTGGCTTTGAAAGTGGTAACCTTCTTATTCTTGACGGAGGATTGCTCCAAAAGCTCCTCATTGTCCTTCTTGTACAACTCATTTGTTATGAGATTACCCAAGAGTTGTGTTGGCGTCATCTTTAGTAACTTGTAGAGATGGCAACGGGTAAATACCCATCGGGTATTGCCATTCCATACCCGTACCCGCTAGGTGTAAATTTACCCGTCGGGTTACCCGTATCCGCACGCGGGTAGGAAAATTTACCCATACCCGTACCCGCGCGGGTATTACTACCCGACGGGTAACCCGTACCCGCAAGCATACCCGGTTCAACACATAAGAATATCATCAATTTAGACATTCATTAATCATACATGCCAAGCACAAAAGTGTCTAATGATCAAAATTAGTACATCACATAAACATACTTGACATGACCATATCAATATATGACAAACAAATAAACAATCAACAACAAGTAGATAATAAAATTAACATTTGAGTGGGATGTCTAGTTGTCTAATGCGGGTATTCATTACCCGCGGGTAGGCAGGTATGGGTAGTATATACCCACACCCGCACCCGCCTACCCGGCGGGTAGAGGATTTCGCCCAATAACGTACCCATGGGTACATAAAATTTTCCATACCCGTCTCTTTATCGGGTAAAACCCGTCGGATATTCAGGTATCGGGTACCCATTGCCATCTCTAGTAACTTGGGATAGTTGAGAAAGAGAGTCACCAACGTCTCATACTTCTCCGGCAAGGCCCTAAGTATTTTTCTCATTATATCAACATCCGTTAATGAAGTGCCTAGGTCCTTGAGGTCATTTACAATATTGTTGAAACATGAAAACATTTCATTATGCCTTCATGAGGCAACATGGTAAATGTCTCATATTTGATCCGGAATTTGTGCTATTTGGCATCTTTGACTGTGGATATTCCCTCATGGATTTCCGAGAGGGTGGTTCATATCTCATGAGCGGTTTCTAAATTGCTTACTTGATTGAACTCATCCATGTTCAAGCTCTAAAAAGAGCATTTATTGCTTGAGCATCTAAATGAGCACTGTGCTCCTCAAGTTTCGTGGGGTGGTTCGAATCAAGAGGCACAACACAACCCTCTTTTACAATTCTCCGTATACTCGGACTCATGGTCTTTAAATAAATGGATATTCTAATTTTTCAATATGCATAATTACAGCCATCAAATAGAGGTGCCTTTCCTGTAGCAATACCCTCACTAGCCACCCTTTTCTCTCTTAGATGGTTAAGTCTAAATCAATGAGAGACTAAACTCTGATACCACTTGTAGGATCAAGATAACTGACTAGAGGGATTGAATAGGAGGTTTTAAAATTTTGCTCCTTAAGTACAACAATTTTAATCACAATGAGCTATATACGCACCTTAGCACAATGTAAGAGCAAATTTCTATGGCACCACTAAATATATCTCTACCAAATATAGTTATTAGCTTCACAATATATCAATTCAATTTACTTCAATAGCTAAGAATATAAATCTGGAAGAGTAGAGACAAAGAAATAACTGATATGGAGACACATGATGCTTTTGTCGTGGTATTGAAGCACTACAAGAGTTTGTCCATTTGGTGATGAAATATTGTGATGAAAGCTTGTTTTGCCGCTATATACCATAATTATAGTGACAAAATATTTTTTTCCTCATCGCTTCATCTATAATTAGTGGCGAAATATTAACTCATCACAATACAATTTACTAGTGATGATTTTTCAGTGATGAGCTATTATGCCGTCCCTACTTAATTTATAATTAGTGGTAAAATATTTAGTCATCATAGTATGCCTCAGTAGTATGATTCTTTAGTGATAAAGTATCACACCATCACTACTTGATTTATAATTAGTGGCAAAATATTAATTTGTCACAGTACGCCTTAGTAGTGATGATTCTTCAGTGGCAAATTATCATGGTGTCACTACTTAATTTATAATTAGTCTCAAAATATTTAGTCATCACAATACAACTTAGCAGTAATGATTCTTTAGTGACGAACCATTATGCTATCACTATATGATTTATAATTAGTGGCAAAATATCAAGTCATCACAATACACCTTAGTAGTGATGATTCTTTAGTGATGAACTATCAGGTTGTCACTACAGTGTTTATAATTAGTGGCAAAACTATTTTAAGTCAACATGCTATACCTTAGCAGTGACGATTCTTCGGTGAAGAATTAGCACATTGTCACTACTTGATTTATTATTAGTAGCAAAATATATTTCATCATAGTACACGTTAGTAGTGATGATTTTTAAGTGATGAATTATGAGATTGTCACTACAAGATTTATAAATAAGTGGTAAAATATTAAGTCATTGTAACATACGTTTGAATCGTACATGTTCTTGATGACACAAAACAATAGCCACTACACATATTTTGGGTACGCAGCTTATTTTGATTGTTGTAGTAGTTTTTCTTCTTCTTTTTTTTTTGTTCTGCATGGTCTTGGAACCCTTGATCGACCTAACTACTAGTGCTTATCTTAAGCAAACTTTGTTGAAGAAGTTTGCATGCAATGACATGTTGGGGTGCTCTGATAGATGGCCTAGGCAGTTTCTGTACACTAAGTATACAAGTCGTAATTGAATTAATTTTAATTTGTAATGGCACTCTATCCTAGTTAAACATGGTTACCTTTCAACTGCACATGTGCATACAAGTTATACCTCTTAACTCAACTTGTGGGACTATACCTAGTTCAGGTCCACAATGTGGCAAGCGTATGCATGGTCGGATGGCTCGTATTGGTGCTGCTCGGATGATATCTTGGAAGCATGCAGCGTTTGGAAAACTAATATATATTCCCAAATCTAATTAGATAATCCTCACATCCTTCTATTGAGTAACTAACCTGCCTGAAATCACGCAACTTGGCTGGGCTCACGCAACAAATCTATGGCGGCGCTAGCCCCTCCAACCTGTTCACCCTAAGCTTCACATATGAAAGGTCATGTTCTCTACCATGCACATGATAGAGATAGATAAGTTGAGATATTGAGTGTTGTGTGTGTTTTTCGAAAGCTTTAGAGCACTTCTATGGCAATGACTTCTTCTTAGAATCAACACTCAGTGTGGAGTCTAGTCCTTTCTTTATTCTTATCCTCATGTCTTGGGTTTGTAGCTATTGTAGATTAACCATAATATCTTGCTGGGTTTCTTTCTCTTGCAAGTCAAACAAGCATGAAACTAACGGTTGTTGTGTATCCAGCTATAGTGTGGCATGCAAAGTGCTTATCTTGTTTTATAAATACATACATTTACTTGGTTGTCTTCATTTGATTGTCAGTACGTGCGTGTAAGTACAAATCAATGAAGAAGAACAAGGAGATACATATGAAGAGGATGGTAGGGATAGAGCATGTTGCTTAAACAAATCGTGGACAAATGAAACAGGTCGATGATATTCATGCTCACAGAGGATGATCGGGATCATGAATTTGTAATATGAGATCAATGTATAATGCATATGTTTTCTTGCAGTAATGTCACGCAAGTACGTGATAAATACTATTTTATTTCAACAAGTTTCTTATGATAAGTATAATTACCTATAATGGCATGCTATAAATGATATAATGATTGTTTTCTTGTGTTAGCCATAGTGACAATTGCCATGCCAATTTAGTGTCATAATAAAGTAATATTTCACTATTAAAAACAAATGTGACAATTTTTTCTATCACAAATATGCATGCATTTCTGATGATGAAATTGTCACGTATACTAGTTCTAATTGTGGGGCTTCAATTGCCATTAATTGTTATTAATTTGTGGGAAATAGTTTTGTGACCAGTTGCATTATTTGTGATGAAAATGGCAACACTAATTTAACTCATAATTGTGACACATCAAGTTGTCTCTAATGTAACAATTAGTAGTGATGATTTTCTTGTCACTAATGAATATATTATTTGTGATGAATAAAAATTCATCACTATGTTACTAGTGATGCCAATATTAGTGGCGATGCAGTGATGACTCAAAATTTCATCACAAAGCAGTAATTGTGATGAAAATCGACTTATAGTGAGAAAATTTGTCGTCACAAAAAGGGTAATCCTTGTAGTGAAGACTTATCGATCTTCACTAGTCCACGTTGAGGAAAGTCCAAATGGATTGGACCGACTCCACGAATTAAGCCTCTACGCCTCAAATCCACTAAGGTTGTACTTCTCCACTCCGGAGATGGTGAACATCGAGCCACTCATAAATGGCATCGGCCTCTTCACAATCTTCTTAAAGAGATCACCGTGCAAATCTCTGCCAAGCCATCTAGGTGCTCGCAAATACCAAGAGTAATAAACCAAAGAACTAGCTTGAGGAGGATCAAGTGCCAAATGATCAACAAATGATGCGAATGCACTTAATAGCTCTCAACTACCTCAAATGTGGCAAGTGAGTAAATGATGTGAGAAGAGCGAACAACAAGCTCAAGTGTATTCAAAGAGGTATCTTATATTGTCCAAGAGTTGGTGAGGGGTATTTATATCCCTCACCCTCAAATTATACCGTTTGGGAACAATCCCTACAAAATTCAGTACGGGCATTAGTACTGTCTTGTATGGTCAGTACCACCTCACTTACTGTTCAACGATTATAACAGTGCAATTAATGCAAATAAACTGGTTGTTGAACCTGGGGTGCGGTACTACCGCTGGGTGGTAGTACCACAAGGGTCGGCCGTACTACCGATTTTCCAAAACTCAGAAATATTCTCAAAACATGCCCTCTAGAAAAAAATGTGCTGCATGAAAGTCTAGTACTATCACTGGTCGATAGTACCAATCCACATGCCAGTACTACCACCGGCCGATACTACTGCATGTTAAATTCAGTACTACCGTTTTTCCTGATAATAGATTCTACAAACAGATTTAGACGCATGCATGAATATTTGTTGATCAAGATGGCACAAAATTATTCTCAAGTTACTAACCATAATCCCTCTTCATAGTATGACGTCTAGCATATCAATCCTGTCTTTTCTCCAAACTCCGAGATCGCAAAATTAAAAGGAACCTAAGCTAAGTTTTCACCTTTGTCTTGAGCCATGTCGATCCTTCACAGCTCTTTCCATGCCATAGTTGTGTTGTCATTGATAACCGGGACTAAACCTTTTAACACATCTCAAGTACACATGTTAGTCCCATATTTAACGTTGTCATGAATTTTCAAATATTATCATTAATTACCAAAACCAAATTTTAGGGGCCAAGATGCTTTCAAAATGTCATTTCTAATGAACTTACTTGAGCCAAGCTTGAGTCACTCGAGCTTTGGATCGTACCAAACTCGAGCCTAGGTCCAACTCAGACCCCAACTAGGCTCGGCTTGAGCTTATACCAAGCTCAGTCTAGGTAAGGCTCACTCGAACTTGGCTTATTTATAGCCTACTTGTCAATACCATTCTAGTGGTCATACCGGTATCAGCCCATATCGACATATTGTTCCAGGGTTTAACATAATAATATATATTTATAAGTATATACATGTTTAATCTATACACACCAAAATTCACTTGTATTATCACTCCAAATCATAATAGTAGGATCAAATATAACATATAGTTCAATGTGTTCAATAGACGATATTATCAATTCCGCTGATATGGGAGGCATTGGCCAGTATCAAGCCGATATAGACAGTATTGAGTCGATATTGATCGGTATCGTGACAATACAAAATGCATGACTACTTTGTATCATTTTAGGTGACGAAATAGTACATATCGACCATACCGATCAGTATCGAAATGGTATTGATAAGTGCACTAAAAACGTTGGCTTTCCTTGGGGAAAAGGATACAATACCGATGCACTGCTAATGTTGTGCTCAGTTGGTCTATGGCCCTATTCTTTTGGGTTGCTGCTAATAGCTTTTGCCTACTTTTTGAGATGGTAGTAGACGGCAAGATGCCGACACGAACGACACACACGGTTTTGGACTCGAGAAGCCATTTGGAGAATTCGCTTCAAAAGGCCCCCCATGTTTTGACATTTGGCTTTTCGACTTTCGGAGAAGCCAAAAAGAACACCCCCTGTAATCACTGATCACTACAACGTGAGGCTGTGTAGTAACCATTAAAAGGGCTTGTTAGGTTGTTGGGCTATAAAATTTATCTTTACCAGTTCTAGTGAATGCACTAGCCACTTATGTGTCTCAAATTGATAAATCTTGGGATCAAAAGCATCTTTTATGAGTCATCCTTTGTACTAACTATCAAGGTGGCCCGTATGGGCATTATTCTTAAAGCATATTTAAATGACTTGGAAACATGTGTGATTTTGATTTTTGACAAAATAGATCGTTTCAGATCTCTATTTATGATATTTTGACATTACATATTATGATAGAGAAAATACTCACTTTGTTTCCAATACTTGTCATATGTGATCAAAACTTTCTTCCCCAAATACTTGCATAGCAAAACAATAAACAATAACATAGCATACCATAATATTTTTCATTTATATCACCATCATCCATTTCTTTTAATATTGCAATACTTATCTATACTACATGCTCATAATATACATTACATAGCTTATACTGGTATAGTCATTGAATACCAAATAAAAGGCTAGAATGATTTTTGAGAATTTTTAGCATGTTCCGTTTTTTTTCATAGCGACTGCAAACCGCCTGACGTTGACTTTTATTACATAATAGATTTTCATTCTGAATTTATATACATATACCAATCAAATTCCTTATCGTATTTTATTTTTTTCTTGAATTAGTGTATTTATGAATTTTTAATTCTGAATAAAGCCAAAATTTGTATATTTCACTTAGTTTGGAATTAAAAAACAATCACTAATTTTTTTTTTTTTCTGAATTTGCATATTTTTATATTGTACTTCTCATCTACTTTCATTTTTAGTTTTATGTTCAAACTCATACATAAATATAGATGCTAATTTTTATTTTGAATTTACGTTATTTCATATTATACTTGACATAGATTCTTTCTTTTAACCTAAATTTTTTTATTGAATTTCAAATTTTAGTCTTAGGTTAGAATTCATGTACAAACCAACTGCTAATATTCATCTAATTTCTATTTTGAAAATTTCAAATACGTAGAGGTTTTAATTGAAGTTCATATGAAAATCAAATTGCTAATTCATTTTTTATTCCGTTTTTTTGTTGTTATTTTTAATTTTAATTCCGGTTTAGGTTATTCATATACAAATCAACCAATAATTTTTATGTAATTTTTATTTAATTTAGGGTTTTAATTTGGAGTTTGTATGAAAAATATATTGCTAATTTCCTTTTTTATTCCAATTTTTGTTAATTTTTTATTTATTTTCAAATCTTAATTTTAGGTTAGAATTCATATATAATTGAACTACTAATTTTCATTCTGAATTTTGCTATTTGTGGTTCTAATTTGGAGTTTGTTTGAAAATAAAATTGCTAATTTCCTGTATTTTTATTTCGAATTTCTATTGTTTTTATTGTACTACTAGGCATGGACTCTTTCTTTATTGTAAGCCTTCATTTAATTAATTTTGAATTTTAGTTTTAGGTTAGAATTCATATACAAATATAACCGGTAATTTTATGGTGAATTTCAATTTTGTAGGATTTAATTTGAAGTTGGTATGAAAATCACATTGCTATTTTACTTTTATTTTTCATTACAATTTCTATTAATTTTGTTGTTAATTTTTTATTTTATTTCGAATCATAGTTTTATGTTAGATTCATATACAAATCAAGTGCTGATGTGTATTTTGAATTTTAGCTATGTACAGGTTTTAACTTGGAGTTCGTACAAAAATCAAATGGCTAATTGTTTTAGTTTTTTTCTAAATTTCTATTATTTTTATTGTACTTGGCATGGACTCTGTCTTTTAATCTAAACCATTATAACTTGGTCCGCTAGATAGATGGTTAAATATTTTTTTAATAATAATATCCAATGGTTGTTATTGTTCAACTTAGTTAGGGTCCTCCAAATTAAATTCCGGATGTTTTATTTTTTCTATGAGAATTTTTAGCT